>JAZHEH010000857.1:0-1200000 GCA_036589455.1 Ateles fusciceps | reverse complement strand
GGCAAGAAGGTACCGCTATTTGCAGATCACAGGGAAGTGTAGTTCAGGGAGTACGGCAAGCTAATGCAAAGACCCTAAAATAGGGACAGTTTATCTTGCTGGAGGAACCAAGAGGCTATGGAGACTGGAGAGTTGCACGTTGGTAAGTTAGATGGCTCAGGTCTGAAATGGGGTTGAAATATAGGTAGCAGACTCATTACATATGGTAGTGTCAGTTAGGGCTTTGAATTCTAGGCCAAGTGCAAGAGAAAGTAATCAGATTTTATTTAGGGGATAGATAGGTCAAGAAAATGTATCGAGTAAGGCCACAGGAGGAAGAAGAACAGTTATTAGTCCAGTGAAGTTGGCCAGTTAAGAGATGCTAGTGTCTTAGACCAGGTGGTAGTTGTGTTAAAAGTATAATCTACTATCTCAGGCAATTAGTTAATTTAAAAACCACTTCTCTGTTTAGTTTTAGTTCTTTTATTCCCCCTTTTGACAGTCCAAATGCTTTTTCCTTTGGAAATAGACACCCTTGCTTTGTGCCTACAGTTACTACCTTTATACAAGTTGCATCTAGGAAATACTATTTATGTAATAAACCATCAACAATTATACAAAGCAAGAAATATTAAAAATATAGAGAGAATAGCATGCCCAGATTTCTGCCTTACATAAAATCCACTCCAGTTTGCCTAAGGGATAAGGTCTTGCTTTCCCAAACACTTATTTATGTGAACTGGGGCAATATACATTTTGTTTATGATCTCTACTTTATAGATTAATAAAACAGCAATAGTTCCATGAGACTGGCATACCTCTAAAAGACACTAGGTGAGAAAGGTATAAAAAGTTAGTTTGTGAATGCACAATTATTCTAAAATATAAAGAAAGATTATTGTGATAAATAAGAAGATGGGCTGTCAGTTAATTATTTTTACCATACCATATCACTTTTTATATATAATATTATATGTAAAATAATATATACATATAATTTTTTCTAATTTTTAAACATTTTTGTAGAGAGATCTTGTGATGTTTCCCAGGCTGGTCTCAAGATCCTTGTGTCAAGTGATCCTCCCACCTTGGCCTCCCAAAGTACTGGGATTACAGAAATTAGCTACCAAACCCAGCCCTCACATATGTTTTTTACTTTTTTTCTCCAGCCTTTTCTAATCGCCTTGCTCATTTTTTCCCAAAGGGTATAGTTGTGGGTCTTTTGTATGGGGATAAGGGGCATGCGCAGGATGATTAGAAATAAATTTGCAGTTATTTTTTCACAATTGCAACATTTAAAAATATGCTTACAAAGAATATCAGAAAAAAAACCATGCAGATACTTCTTCCTCTTTTCTTTCTGCTTTATAACCCCATTCTCATTTGATTCTTTCCTTGCTAATGTATTTTCTCTCCAAATTCTGGTACTTTAATGGACATAAATTTATGATGAGGTGAAAGCTAATACAATAAAGAAGTTGGTTAACACATCTCCAGCCACAAAAGAGTTTGGCACGACTATGCTGATATTGGTGAATTACAAAACTTTACCAATGTTTATAAGATTTAAATCAAAACTAGGTGCCACTGCTTTCATAATTAAAGTAAAATAATTAACGCAAGAGAAAATGTTGACATGATTTGGTTAGAACCCCTTAAGGGTAAGCCAAATGATTTTTTTAAATGCTGTGGAATACACTTGGGATTGTAGGAGGTAAGGGAGAGGGAAGATAAACATAAAACTTCCAACTGTGGAAGTATAGGAAGACAACTGGCATAGGGACAACAGAATATTTTCTTCTCTATGAATAAACTAATTAATTTGATTGAAAAATGCAACATGCAGAGAGCAAAAAATATTTACTGACATTTTTACACGGACTCAAAGTTAAGCACAGCAAGTTCCATCAACTTCTCTGATAATTGTGGTTAGGACATGCAGGCAGAAACTAAAAGCTTTGTGATGGTAAAGGAAAAAAATGAAAGCAAGTCAGTAAGGAGGCCAGGTGAAGTTGTGTTCTGGTTTATATCAGCAGGAGGAGAGATATCAATAGTATCTGGGTAGAAACACAAGCCATAACGTGGAAAATAATTGTGTATCACCATCAGTGCTTTGACTGGAGAGAAAATACACCTAACAAATGTGGCTCATCTCTGTTGTTTCCCCAAATGTCTATTTGAATCTTGAAATAAGATAGCATATGTGAGAGTGGATAGAGAAAAGGAGGTGCTGAACAAGTAAGTGGGTTATTTTCTCCCAAGTGCAGTGAATAGCATATTGCACATATGAATATATGAATGTATGGATGAACAATCAAATTTTCTAGGTAGTTCCAATCTTTGAATTGAATTCATTTTAGTAAATACTTTGAAGGTACACAGTCTCGAACTCCTAGTTGTGATTTTATTTCACAGTTTAGTAAATTCATGTTTTTTTTTTTTTTACTTCTTGCAATGATGTTAAAGCAATAATAACTTGCAGATCAAGGTGGTGCAGGACCAGAGGCATCAGCATCACCTGAGAACTTGTTAAAAATGCAGAATCTCAGCTCTCACTCTGATATACAGAATCAGAATTGTGCAATTTAGCAATATCCCAGGTGATCCCTGATCAGTTTAAGTTTGAGAAGCACTGATCTAACTGTAACTGTGACAGAGTAGAAATCTAAATTTCTTTGTAAACCTCTAATTAGATATCTTCTGTTCCTTTGTTTCTATCAAGTAAAGTGGGCCAAATATTTTAATTACTTTCTCAGAAGCTCTAAAAATGGCGCTGATAATATTTCATTCAGTCTTCATATGTTGATATCATCCCCCATGGATGATTAAGAAATAGCAAGATTCTGGTGCAATAATATATAACAGAGACAAAATATGAGTGTTGATGAGTATTGACAATTAGTTATTGGACTAATAAGAGGCAGGAGTTATTTATATATGATAACCTGACATTTGGTTGGGTTGCAAATGGATATGGTCATGATACTTTTTCTGTAAATAAAAAAAATAATGTGGGATAATGCAGCTAAATGTGGACATCCCTTGTACTAATAATATAATGCATATGACTCATAGTTTACATACAGGAATGCTAAATTTCTGGAATTCACAGAAATGAGAGAGTAGTATCTTCAAAAATGGTGCTTTCTCACAAAGATAAGTAATGCTGATATGGTTGGGCTCATCTTGAATTGTAGTTCCCATAATCCTCATGTGTCCTGGCAAGGGCCTGGTAGGATGTAATTGAATCATGGGGCGATTACCCTCATGCTGTTCTTATGATAGTGAGTTCTCATGAGATCTGATGGTTTCATAAGGGGCTTTTCCCCTTTGCTCGGCCCTTCTTCCTGCTGCCATGTGAAGAAGGACATATTTACTTCCCCTTCCATCATGATTGTAAGTTTCCTGAGGCCTCCTTAGCCATACTGAACTGTGAGTCAGTTAAACCTCTTTTCTTTATAAAATACTGAGTCTTGGTTATATCTTTATTAGCAGCATGAGAACAGAGTAATACAGTAAATTTGTACCACAGAGAGTGGGGTGCTGCTATAAAGATAACTGAAAATGTGGAAGTGACTTTGGAACTGGGTAACAGGCAGAGGTTGGAACAGTTTGGATGGCTCAGAAGA
The DNA here is from genome assembly GCA_036589455.1 of Ateles fusciceps. Lineage (NCBI taxonomy): Eukaryota > Metazoa > Chordata > Mammalia > Primates > Atelidae > Ateles > Ateles fusciceps. Next base: position 1,196,392 of record JAZHEH010000857.1, on the reverse strand, counting down.
AGACAGGAAGATGTGGGAAAGTTTGAAACTTCCTAGAGACTTGTTGAATGGCTTTGACCAAAATCCTGATAATGATATGAACAATGAAGTCCAGGCTGAGGTGGTCTCAAATGGAGATGAGGAAATTGTTGAGAACAGGAATAAAGGTGATTCTTGATAATCTTTAGCAAAGAGACTTGCAGCATTTGGCCCCAGCCCTAGAGATCTGAGGAACTTTCAACTTGAGAGAGATTATTTATGGTATCCGGCAGAAGAAATTTCTAAGTGGCAAAGCATTCAAGAGGAAGCAGAGCATAAAGGGTTGGAAAATTTGCAGGCTAACAATGTGATAGAAAAGAAAAATCTGTTTTCTGGTGAGAATTCAAGCCCGCTGCAGAAGTTTGCATAAGTAATAAGAAGCTGAATGTTAATCCCCAAGACAATGATGAAAGTCTCTAGGGCATGTCAGAGACCTTTACAGCAGCCCCTTCTACCATAGGCCTGGAGTTCTAGAAGGAAAAAAAAAATGATTTTGTGGAATGGGCCCAGGGGCATCCTACTCTGTGCAGCCTCAGGACATGGTGCCCTGCATCCTAGCTGCTTCAGCTCCAGCCCTGGCTAAAAGGGGCCAATGTAAAATTCAGGCCAGTGATTCAGAGGGTGCAAGCCCCAAGCTTTGGTGGCTTTCATGTGCTGTTGGGCCTGTGGGTGCACAGAAGTCATGAATTGAGGTTTGGGAACCTCTGCCTAGCATGTAGAAGTTGTGTGGAATGCCTGGATGCCAAGGCAAAACTTTGCTGCAGGGATGGAGTCCTCATGGAGAACCTCTGCTAGAGCAGTGTGGAAGGAAAATGATCCAGTGATCATCTCCACTGCAGAAACATCAAATTGAACAACTGTCCACATATAAAAAGCACCTTCATTAGCTTGAAAGATTAGATGCATGATCGTAGTACCTGATTTTGGGTTCTATCACTGAAAGAGGGATACCAGAATTTGGAGGCAACTAGGTAAACTAGGCCAGTAAGTTACTGAGGCAAGTAGGTAAACTAGGCCAGTAAGGTTTCAACATCTTCACAGAAGCTGAGGGTACACATTCAGAAATTCAGCATGGGAACTAGAGGACAATAGTGATAGATGTACTTGCGGTAAAGGTGATGAGATAGTGAAAACAGTGACAGCTGAAGTCTTACACTTTTGAGCGGGTAATTGGTTCTATTTGTATTCTGGTGTTAAAACTTATATTTCACAGGGTGCTCATTGAACTTTGATAAACATTATAAATCTTGGGAGTTGAAAAATCCTAATATGCTTCCTATGGACCATTCACTATTGCCATGCAGCAACAACAACAAAACTATGTACATGTTTGTATATGCACTACTAAAGCTTTTCTTTTAAATGAATTTGGCTTTTCTACATTAAAGCAAGTTTGCCATTTCTTGGACAATAATATATCATGTTTTCTGATTCCTATATTTAATGATATACCACACATATTTAAAATATCTAGTCATTTATTTTATATGGTTGCCATCTATTTGAGGGAAATGAGTCTTGAAGGTTATTGTGGAGGAGGTAGAGAAAAATAGCCAGATAGAAACCTCCAGTGATCATCCCCGTTGCAGAAACATCACATCGAACAACTATCCACACAAGAAAAGCACCTTCATAAGAGTGAAAAATTAGGTGAATGATCATAGTACCTGATTTTTGGTTTGTATCGCTGAAAGAGGCACAGAAGAGGGTAGTGAAAATAGTATTCTATCGCCTATACCAACTCTCCTCTATCCATGGCAGTAGCCACATGGCATAAAGAGAGAGTCTATGTGCTTGGGGAAGGGAGATTGCAGTGATTGTAGGAATTTGCATCGAAAATCAGTGTTGCCCTATCACAATGGAAACTAACAAAGAACAGAACTCAGCCAACTCCCACAGAAGGAGCATTTAGATGAACCCTAGACAGAGAAGAATCATCCATCCCACTGGTTGGAACCTGAGTCGAAGCAAGTCTTGTCATCATGGGTTAGCGTACTCTGTGGTTCTAAATAAAGTTGAAAGGCAGTCTAGGCCACAAGGACTGTGATTCCTTGGAAGTCCTGGTGCTATGCTGGGCTCACAGTCAGTGGACTTGGGGTACATACAACCTGGTGAGACAGTGGCTAGGGCAGCTAAGAGATTGCTTGTGCTACCCTTCCCCCAATCCCAGGCAGCACAGCTCACAACTCCAGGAGAGTCTCCTTCCTTACACTTACAGAAAGAGAGGAGACAGTAAAAGAACTTTGTCTTGCTACTTGGATACCAGCTCAGACACAGTAGGATAGGGCACTGGGAAGAGTCTGACGTCTCCATTCTAGACCCTAGCTCACAGATGACATTTCTAAACACACCCTGGGCCAGAAGAGAAGGACTCAGTTCTGGCAGAATTCATGACATGCTGACCAAAGAGACGTAGGGCCCTGAATAATCAGCAGCTGTAACCAGGCAGTATTTGCTGTGGGTATTGGGTGAGACTCAGAACTGTGATGATTTCTGGTGTTGCCCAGTACATTCCCAGCTGTGGTGGCTACAGGGGAAAGAATCCTTCTGCTTAAGGAAAGGAGAGGTAAGAGGAAAGAGGACTTTGGCTTGCAGCTTAGGTTCCAGTTTGACCACAGTGGGGCAACGCATCAAGTGGGTTCCTGGGGTCCCTGATTCCAGGCTTTGGCTGCTGGATTCCATTTCCTTATTCCCCTGAAGGGGGAGAGACTCAAGACTGACAGCATTCACCACACGTTGAATGAAGTGGCCTCGGCCCTTGAGTGAACATTGGCAGTAATTAGACAGTACTCACTGTGGTTCAATAGTAGTGGTGGCCATGAGGAGAGGCACCTGTTTGTGGAAAGGGGAGAGAAGATTGGGAAATACTTTATCTTTTGAGTGGGGTGCCAGTAGAATAGAGCACCAGGTAGATTTCTTAGGTTCTTGACTTTATATAGTTTGGCTGTGTGTGCCTACTCAAATCTCATGTTGAATTGTAATCCGTAATGTTTGAGGTAGGGCCTAGTGGGAGCTGAATGTATCAGGGGGGCAGATTTTTCATAAATGGTACTGTCCTTGCAATAGTGAGTAAATTCTTATAAGATCTGATTGTTTGAAAGTGTGGCGCCCTCCCTCTCACTCTTGCTCCTGCTCTGGCCATGTGATGTACCTACTCCTCCTTCACTTTCTGCCATAATTGTAAGTTTCCTGAGGTCTCCACAGAAGCCGAGCAGATGGCAGCATCATACTTCCTGTGCAGCCTGCAGAACTGTGAGCCAATCAAACCTCTTTTCTTTTTCAATTACTAAGTCTCAGGTATTTCTTTATAGCAATGAGAGAATGGCCTAATACAGAAAATTGTTATCCAGAAGTGGGGCACTGCTGTCAAGATACCTGAAAATGTGGAAGCTGCTTTGAAATTGTGTAACAGACAGAAGTTGAATGAGTTTGGAGGGCTCAGAAGAAGACAGATGAGGGAAAGTTTGGAATTTCTTAGAGACTAGTTAAATGGTTGGTACCAAAATGGAGATACTGTTATGGATGGTAAAGTCAAGCTGACGAGGTCTCAGATGGAAAGAATGAACTTATTGGCAACCAGAGTGAATGACACATTTGTTAACCCTTAGCAAAGAAGTTGGCTGAGTTGTGTCCATGCCCTAGATATCTGTGAAAGTTTGAATTTGAGAGTGATGACCTGGTGTGTCTGATGGAATAAATTTCTAAGCAGCAAAGTGTTTGAGGTTGTGTGGCCACTTCTAACAACCTACGCTCTGATGCAGGATAAGATGCAGGATAAGATGGAACATATATTTAAAAGGAAAGCACACCATAAAGGTTTTGAAAATTTGCAGCATGGATATGTGGTAGAAAATAAAAGCTCATTTTCAGAACTCAAGAAAGTTGCTGAGCAACTACTTGCTAGAGAAATTTGCATAACTGAAAAGAAGGCAAGCCGGGTGTGGTGGTGCATGCCTGTAGTCCCAGCTACTCGGGAGGCTGAGGCTGGAGGATTTCTTGAGTCCAGGAGTTCTGGGCTGTAGTGCACTATGCCGATCCGGTGTCCGTACTAAGTTTGGCATCAATATGGTGACCTTCCAGGAGCGGGGAACCACCAGGTTGCCTAAGGAGGGGTGAACCAGCCCAGGTCGGAAACGGAGCAGGTCAAAACTCCCATGCTGATCAATAGTGGGATCGCCCCTGTGAACAGCCACTGCACTCCAGCCTGAGCAACAGAGTGAGACCCCGTCTCTTAAAAAAAAAAGAAAAGAGAAAACAAAGGCAAGTGCTGATAGCCAATACAATGGGAAAAAGGCCTGGAAGACATTTCAGAGATCTAAAAGGCAGCCCCTCCAACTATGGGTCCTGAGGCCTAAGAGAACAGAATGGTTTCCTGGGCCAGGCCCAGGGCCCCTGCTACACTGTTGAACCTCAGACATTGCTCCCTGCATCCTAGCCACTCTAGCCTCCTGGCCACTCTAGCTCCAGCTGTGGCTCAGAGGGGCCCAGGTACAGCTTGGGCTGCAGCTCCAGAGGGTACAAGCCATAGGCCTCGGCATCTTTCACATGGTGATAAGCCTGCAGGTGCATAGAGTGTAAGAGTTGAGGCATGGGAGCCTCCATCCAGATTTCAGAGGAAGTATGGAAAAGCCTGGGTTTCTAGGCAGAAGCCTGCTACAGGGGGAAGAACCTTCACAGAGAACCTCCTCTAGGGCAAAGCAGAGGGAAAATGTGGGCTTTGATCCCCCACATGTGGTCCCCATTGGGGCACTATCTAACAGAGCTGTAAGAAGAGAACCACTGTGCTTCTAACCCCAGAATGGTAGATCCACTGGCAGCTTGAGCCTTGTACCTGGAAAAGCAACACATTCAGCACAAGCCCATAAGAGCAGCTTTGAAAGCTGAACCCTACAAATCACAGAGGTGGAGCTGCCCAAGGCCTTGGGAGCCCACCACTCCCCACCAGTTTACCCTGGATGTAGGACATAGAGTCAAAGGAGATTATTTTGTAGCTTTATTTTATAGCTTTAATGACTGCCCTGCTGCATTTCAAACTTGCATGGGACCTTTCTTTTGATAAATTTCAACCTTTTGGAATGAGAATGTTTACCTAATGCCTATAATCCCATTGTATCTTGGAAGTAACTAATTTGTTTTTGATTTTACAAGCTCATAGGCAGACTAAACTTACCTTGTCTCAGACTTTGAACTTTTAATTCTGAAAATAACTAAGGACCTTGGGTGACTGTTTTAAAGACATTATTATATGTTTAAATGTGAGAGGGACATGAGATTTGGGAAGGGCCAAGATGGTACAGTATGGTTTGGATGTATGTTCTTGCCCCAAATCTCATGTTGAATTACAATCTTCAATGATGGCGGTGGGGCCTGCGTGGGAGCTGATTGGATCATGGGGGGTGAATTTTTCATGAATGGTTTAGCACTATCCTCATGGTGCTGTTTGCATGATAGTGGGTGAAATTCTTATGAGATCTGGTTAGTTAAAAGTGTGTGGCACCCTCCCTCTTGCCTCTGTCCTGGCCATGTGACATGACTGCTCTTCTTTCACATTTGGCCATGATTGTATGTTTCCTGAGGCCTTCCCAGAAGCAGAGCAGATGCCAGCATCATGTCTTAAGGACGACCTGCAGAACTCTGAGCCATTTAAACCTCTTTTCTTCATGAATTACCCGGTATCAGATATTTCTTTATAGCATTGTGAGAATGGCCTAATACATAACCCCAGGCCCTGGTTCACATAAAGCATCTTGCAGACCCACCTTGGACCAGGGAAAAAATTGCTGCCCGGAAGGGAAAACCACAAGCTTCATTGGATGTGCCACCTACCAATTGTAGAGTCCTTGGGTCTTGAGTGAACATGGGTGATAGCCAGGCAATGGTCAATGTGGGCCTTGATCAAGACCCAGTGTTGTGCTGGCTTCAAGAGTTACCCAATACAGTCCTAGTTGCAGTAGCTACAGGGGGTGCTTGTGTCATCCCTTCTTCAGCTCCTGGCAGCTCAACACACACACACACACACAGAGAGAGAGAGAGAGAGAGAGAGAGAGAGAGAGAGACTGGCTGACTCTGTTTGTTTAGAGGAAAGTAAGGGAAGAGAACAAGATTATCTAATTATCCACCAGGTAATACAAGGATTTTCCTGAATCTTCCCAAAGATCACCAAGGCAGTACCTTTAAGAGTCTGCAAGAGTCACAGCATTACTGGGCTTGGGGTGCACCCCTAATGCAGATATGGCTGCAGTGACAAAAGAAATAAATCATGACACCCAAGAACCTTCAAATACCTAGAAAGCCCTCTTGAGAAGTAGGGGTACAAACAAGCCCATACTGCAAAGACTACAATAAATGCCAAAGTCTTCAATGCCCAGATGTTGATGAACATCCAAAAGTGTCAAGGCCATCCAAGAAAACATGACCTCACAAACTGAAGTAAACAAAGCACCACTGACCAATCCTGGAGAGACAGATATGTGACCTTTCAGACAGATAATTCAAAATGGCTGATTTGAGGAGTGCTCAGTAAAATACAAGATAATACAGAGAAGGAATTCAGAATCCTACACATAACTATAACAGAGATTGAAATAAAAATATTTGATAAAAATTTTGGAGCTGAAGGATTTAATTGACATACTGAAGAATGCATCAGAGATGTGTAACAGAATTGATCAAGCAGAAGAAAGAATTAGTGAGCTTGAAGACAAACTATTTAAAAATACAGTCAGAGGAGACAAAAAAAGTTTTAAAAAGTTTATTGAATAGGGTGATGACACAGAACTTTGCTAACCTAGAGAGAAATATTAATATTCAAGTACAAGAAGATTATAGAACACCAAGGAGATTTAATCTAAGTAAGACTACCTCAAGGCACTCAAAAATCAGTCTTCCAAAGGTCAAGTATAAAGAAAAGATCTTAAAAGCAGTAATCACACACACACACAAAAAAAACCAAATCACATAGAAAGAGCTCCAAAATGTCCAGCAGCACAATTTTCAGTGGAAAACTTCCAGGCCAGGAGAGTGGCATGACATATTTAAAGTGCTAAAGGAAAAACCTTTTATTCTAGAATGATATATCCATGAAAATGCTCTTCAGAACTGAAGGAGAAATAGAGACTTTCCCAGAAAAAGAAAAGCTGATGGATTTCATCAACACCAAACCTTTTCTATAACCGATAGTAAAGGGAGTTCTTCAGTCTTAAAGAAAGGGATGTTAATGAGCAATAAGTAAATATCTGAAGTAACAAAACACACTGGTAATAGTTTTGTTACTATTTGTTAATACCTCCCTGGTAGTAGTCAGTTTCGTTACTATTCTGTTATAAACAGAATATTGTAACACTGTAATTGTGATGTCTCAACTACCCATATCTTGAGTAAAAAGACTAAAAGACGAAACTATCAAAAATAATAACTACTACAACTTTTCAAGACATAGACAGTATAATAAGATATAAATAGAAACAAAAAGTTGGGGGGTTGAAGTTAAAGTGTAGCACTTTTTTTTGTTTGTTTGTTTTCTCTTTGCTTGTTTGTTTCTGCAACCAGTGTTGAGTTGTCATGAGTTTCGAAGAATGGATTATAAGTTATTCTTTATGAACCTCATGGTAACCACAAATCAAATAATGCACTCAGGTACGCAAAAGTTAATACGCAAGAACCTGTAACATTATGACCAGAGAAAATTATTTTCACTAATAGTAAGACAGAAAGGAAAGAGAATGAGGAGAAGGCCACAAAATAACCAGAAAACAAATAGCAAAATGGCAAGTGTTAAGTCCTTACTTACCAATAATAACATGGAATGTAAATTGACTAAACTATCTAATCTAAATACGTTGAGTGACAGAATGGATAAAAAACAAGACCCCAATGATCTGTTACTTACAGGAAACATACTTCACGTTTAAAGATAAATATAGACTGAAAATAAAGGGATGAAAAAATATTCCATGCCAATGGAAACCAAAAAAGAACAGGATTAGCTATTCTTTTATAAGACAAAATAAGTGTCAAGAAAAAAACTATAAGAAGAGACAAAGAAGGTCATTGCAGGATGATAAAGGGGTCAATTCAGCAAGAGGACATAATAGTCATAAAAATATATGTATGCAACATTGGAGCACCCAGACATATAAAGGAAATATTATTAGCATTAGAGAGATAGACCCCAAAACAATAATAGCTGGAGATTTCAACACCCCATTTTCAGCATTGGGCAGATCACCCAGACATAAAATCAACAAAGAAACATCAGATTTATTATGCACTATAGACCAAATTGAACTAATAGATATTTACAGAACATTTTATCTAACAGCTGCAGAGTACACATTCTTCTTCTCAGTACATGGATAATTTTCAAGGACAAGCCATGTGTTAGCCCATGAAACATGTCTTAGAAAATTAAAAAAAAAATCAAAGTAACATAAATTAGCTTTTCGGATCACAATTGAATATATCAAGAGATCAGTAGAAGACTTTTGGAAACTCATATGAACACATGTAAATTAAACAATATGCTCTTGAAAAACCAACGGGTCAAAGAAGAAATTATAGAATTTCTTGAAACAAATGAAAATGGAAACACAACGTAACCAAAACCTATGGAAAGCAATGAAAGCAGTACTATGAGGAAAGTTTATAACTATTAATACCTACATCAAAAAAGCAGAACTTTCAAATAAATAGCTGAATGATACGTCTTAAAGAACTAGAAAGAGCAAACCAAACCCAAAATTAATATGAGAAAATAAATATTACAATAAGGAACAGAACTGAAATACATTAAAGTACCACAAAATGATTCAGGAGATCAACAAAACAAAAAAGATGGCTTTCTGAAAAGATAAACAAAAATGACAAGTCTTAAGCTTGATTATGAAAGAATGAGATCCAGTCATTTACAACAATGTGGTTGAACTGGAGGACATTATGTTAATTAAAATAAGCCAGGCACTGGAAAAACAAACTTTGCATATTCTCACTTACTTGTGGGAGCTAAAACAATTTAAAACAACTGAACTCACGGAGATAGAGGCTAGAATGATGGTTACCAGAGGATGGGAATGGTAGTAGGTTGGGAGGAGTGGGGAATCATACATGGATATAAAAATATAGTTAGTTGGAATGAATGTGATCTAGTATTTGATGGTATAACAGGATGACTACTGCCAAGCAGAATTTGTTGTACATTTTAAAATAACAAAAAGTATAATTGGAATGTTTGTCACAAAAAGAAATGATAAATGCCTGAGGTGATGGATATGCCATTAACCCTAATGTCATATTATGCCTCATATGCTTGTATGAATATATCTCATGTATCCCATAAATATATACACATACTATGTACCCACAAAAATAAAAAATAAAAATAGGGTATTGTGGTTTCTATCATTAAAGTAAACATCATGCTAAGAACAACTGTCTCGAGTAACAAAGGTAATTTTTGCTTTGGTGAAAATAAATAAAATTATTAATGACAATCTCTGCATAAAATTCCACCAAATGACCTTCTTTCTTCTATTTTTTAATATTTATAATCAGTGCAATAAATGATTTTATAATAAAGTTAATCTCTACAAAGTTAATATTAATGCAGGCAATAGCGCATGATTGTGAAGTAGGCCCTGGTGCCAGACTACCTGAGTTCCCACTTTCTCGCCTTCCCTTGCTTGCCTTTTGACCCAGGAAAGCCTTTGTTTCCCTACCTGTACATTGGGGCTAATATCAGTTGCTGCATCAATAGGATTAATTACAATAATATCTCTCTTTTTCTGACACATGATAATTGTTTGCTATTTAAAAATAAATTTATATATAAAAGTCCCAAATGCTACAAGATCAAAATTACTATTTAGCAAATCTTTTTTTTATTTTTAATTTTGGGGGTACATAATAGATCTTTTAGTACTTGTGTAAGCCATTTATAAATAAGTAAAGACATTTTTGTGCATCATGATCCTTTGTCTCCATGTTATCTCTGTGCATCTGGCTCAAGTTAACTCTGACATGTCATGAAGCCTGGACACAGCTTTCCAAATATTTGCCACTTGTGAGGACCCAAGGGCTAGTTTAAAAATTATGGTTGTGTCCTGAAAAATAATAATAATAAGGCACAATCGTTCTCAACCCTGGATGTTCATTAGAATTACCTGGCTGGATAGTATTTTAAAGTATCAACACCTGGGCTCCGTTCCCAGAAATTCTGATTGAATTCTTTGGGTGTGGGACTGGGACATCATTTTGAAAAGTTCTCTCAGTGATTTTAATCAACACCTTTTTATATTAAGGCATTATTTATTTAAATTCCACTGATTCGCCTTTGTGTGATAGTTTGAATAAAAACCAGACTTAAACATTTTATATTCAATAACTCTCTTAATAGAGTATGCAACAAAAACTGAAACAAGTTGATTTTTAAAAACTACATATTTAAGTGGATGACAGCATTTTAGATGCATCTAGTTGTATATAAACAAATGTTAAGCTAAAACCAAAACCATATAATCTATTAGAACCATTTTGCTATAATTTTTGAGCCACCATTTTATTTTTATTTTTATTTATTTGTTTTTTTGTGACAGAGGTTTGCTCTTTCACCCAGGCTAGAATGAACTGGTGCAATCTCAGCTCGCTGCAACCTCTGCCCCCCAGGTTCGGGCAATTCTCCTGCCTCAGCCTCCCAAGTGGCAGGTGGGGGAGGTGCGGAGGGTGGGGATTAAAATGTGCTTGCCACCATACCTGGCTAATTTTTGTATTTTTAGTAGAGATGGGGTTTCACCATGTTGGCCAAGGCAGGTCTCAAACTCCTGACTTCAGGTGATTCAGCCACCTTGGCTTCCCAAAGTGCTGGGATTACAGGCGTGAGCCACCATGCTTCTCCTGAGCCATCATTTTGAATAAGCAAATCGTTTTCATCAGTCCAATTTTAGTTTCTAAATGGCATGCATTTAAAAGTAAAAACGTGCATTAAGAGTAAGTTTCTCATATTCCTACTGGTATCTCTCCCTTAAATTGTAGAGGTTTTATTGCCTGCTTAAATCATTTAATTGTATTTTACATGTAAGACATGTTAATTGAATATCACTGGTAGTTCTTTTCTAATATAGATATTCATTATAATACATTACCTCCTTTCATTAGTTGTGTTATTTTTAAATTGAGGATTGCATATATTCCAATAACCATGAATTATAGAGAATTGGGCCTGAGAGCCTGTTTTCCTAGAGAGCTCACCGCTCTTGGTAATTTGTAAGTTTTAATTGTAATCCTCTAGGTTTTAAAAAGTCTATCCATTTATGCCTTTATTAGTTAGTGCCTAGCATATAGTTATGTTTTTGTAATATATTTTTATACATTTTATAATGTATTTCCATAAAGCACAAGAAACACTATTGGGACCACCAAATATAGGCTGAAAATCAATGAAGACGTGCCATTTGTATCTGGAAAATGAAAATTTCAAAAAATGCTATTAATGTTTATTGCTAGATTCCTAAACTTAGGATATCATTCCTCACAGACATTGCAGGACAAAATAAATTGGTATGGATAAGGATTTTCAAATAAAGATTCACGGATATTGGCAATCTAATTATCTGTTGGTTTATAGCTGTGCTGTCCAGTATTGCAACCACTAGCTATGTGTAGCTAAATTAAAATTATTATAATAGAGTTAAAAATTTAGCTTCTTATCCACATTAACCATACATATTTTAAGTGCTCATTATCCTCACCTGACAAGTGTCCATTATACACACACACACATGTGTATAGGACACACACAGAATATTGACATCATTTTAGTAAGTTCTGCTAGACAACACTGGTTAAAGAATACTTGCCTTCCTACATTCTAACAAAGTTTCCGTAAAGAAAAGCTGGCATTCCTATTGAATTTCTTTATGTTGATACAGATATGTTTTCATGTCGGGGGGTGGGATGACAGCTCTCTAGTGAAATGATTTGAAAAATACTATTCCTTAGAATGTCATTTACTGCAAATGACAAAAAGGCCAACTCAAAATGACTTATACCGTTGTTCCTTAAAATGCGATTCATGGATGGGAACCATTGACATCCCTTGGACACTTGTTAGAAATACAGAATCTCAGGCACCATCCCAGACCTGCTGACTTAGAATCCTTAGTTTGACACACTCTCCAGGTGATTCGTATGTACATTAAAGTTTGAGAAATACTGGGTAAAATCATAAGGATGTCTGTTATCTAACAATAAATCCACAAATGGCATTGACTCTAGAGACCATTAAGTCTGTAACTCCATGTTACCAAAGTCCCAGGTTCTTACAACTTACCTGTTTCACTAGCCTCTCTCTATTCTCAGATGATCTGAATGATTGGAAGTTTACTGTAGCAGTTCCTAGTATCATGTACTGTTGCGCTATTGTGTATACATATTGTCAGGACTAGCTCCTGCCCTACACTATTTTATTCTAATTCCACTACCTCAGTTCTCTACTGCTAGTCATATATGTATACTTCATTCATTTTTTTGCTTTTACTTTCCTTTCTAAACGACTACTTGAAGGACAGAAAATGAAACCTGGAAAAATGCAAACTGTTTTCTTATCTGTGGATGGTAGGTTTTTATTTTGTGAATTTGACAATTTTTCCAAATTTATTTACATCTTTAGAATGTTAGCTGGAAATATGAAACTCATTTCTCATTTTCATCATTTTTTCAATTGAACTATATGAAGTCATTTTCCACCAACCCAGAAATTCAAATATCAGCAGTTTCATATGATTTTATACAATATTTTATCCATAAAAAGTAAAATAGTGCAAAGTTAAGAGCACAGTGTTAGGTCATGCAGGGTTTGCGATTTCTCTACTGGCTTCACATGCCACTGTGCCAGTTCCTTAACCTACCAGTGTCCTCAGAAATAAAATAACAATGTCTAGGTGTGGTGGCTTACACCTGTAATCCCAGAACTTTGGGAGGTCCAGGCAGGAGGATAACTTGAGTCCAGGAGTTCAAGACCAGACTGGCCAACATAGGGAGACCATATCTCTACAAAAAAGTTAAAAAATTAGCCAGGCAAGGTGGTATACATGTAGTTCGAGCTACACAGGAGGCTAAGGCAGGAGGATCATTTGGGCCTGGGAGGTCAATGCTTCAGTAAGTTACGATTGTGCCACTGTACTCAAGCCTGGGTGTCAGAATGAAATTCTGTCTTAAAAAATAAAAATAAAATGATAATAGTATTATAAATATTTACCCTGGCAAGGGTATCATGCAAAAAAAATGTTGAATAAATGTTAGGCAATATATTTTAAAACTAATATTAATGACATTTTAACCCAAAGGTTAACCTCCCCACTCCCTGAAGTCACCCATTTTTTCAACCACCTTTGGGAAAGAGGACATTTGTGTTGTGAAGGCTCTTAAACTCACCTTCTGATATCAGTGCCTCCTTCATGTTTGCTGCTTCCTCTGGTTTAGCCTTGCCATGGACCACTACTCACTTCCTTGCCAGTCACCCAGAAAACTCTGACCTGTGATTCACCTGCACTTTACTGATGATCTCTCGTCACAGGCCTCACTGAAAGAAGGAAGCATCCTCTTCACTACTACTTTTTTCAATCTTTAGAGTTTTTTCAAATATCAGTACTGCAATAAAGCCCTTCCTTACTTTACAGAAGGGCATACTTGAGCATCCTGAGACTGATGTCCTTTGATATTTCCCTGCCAGCATCACGTTAATCTGTATCTTCTGAGCTTCAGCAGTAGTCACTAGTAGATTAAACATATACCTTAACTAGACTACCAGTGGTTCTCAAATAAATAATATCACCTGGATTATTGTTATTCAAAATGTGATCTATGGCCCAGGAACATTGGTTTCATTTGGAGGCTGGCTAGAACTGAAAATTCTTCCACCCAATCCCTTGAATTTAAATCAGAATCACCAGGTGGGCTGTATGCCTATTTAAGCTTGAGAAGCTGTGATCAAGACCCAGGGGTCACCAAATCCAAATGCCTATTGTAGAAGCTGGAAATATAACATAAGGAAGTGAGATGAGTTGTGTATAAAAGAGGAGAGGGTGTGATGAGGACTATGGAGAAGTAGAGAGCTTATGCTTTGTAAGTGAATTATAATTGTATATGAAGTATATTGATATTCAATTTTGCCCTATGGGAAGGAAGGTTTAGGGTTGCTAAATCCTGTTAAATGTGATCAAGAGTGGTCAGATCTGATATTTCCAGATAATATCTCAAATTTCAATTATTGGCAAAAATTTAAATTTATTTTCATTTAGTATGAGACCAAATCAGGCATATGGACTACTATTTGCTAATATCTAGTCAAGGCCTATAGTAAAGAAAATAAATATTGTCTCAATTAAAACATCTCAGAATCCTTTCCAACAATGGGATGAATGCTCTATATTTTCATGCTTGTTAGTATCATCACACCAACACCATCTTTTGATTCTTCTGTTTTCAAACTTATTCTGAGGTTAATTTCAGGCTTCAGACACATGAAATCCTGCTTTTTGGAGCCTCAGAACCCATTCTTAGGCAGTTGGCAGTCACACTTCTCTCTGTAAGTGGAGGTAAAGTCAGGAAGAGAATGTAATAGTCTCATGTCAAAATAATTCTTAGTAATCTCCTGGGGATTGGCAGTTGTCCTCCTATTAATGTTAATAATACCTTGGTCTCTGCAGAGTTTGGGTGAGTTGCGTATGTAGAATAAAGTTACCTAGAGCAGTAATTTTCATGTGTGACTATGCATCATTCACCTGGAAGTCCTGTTAAAATACCAATTCTTAGATCATAATCCCAGAGTTTCTGATTCAGTAAGTATGGGTCTGGACCTGAGAATTTGTGTCTAACAAGTTTCTAGGGGATGGGCTGATGCTGTTGGTCCAGAGACCACACTTTCAGAACCACTAATCAAGAGAGAAAAAGCAGGGCTCTATTTGGTTGGGAGACATTGATGTGACTATACCAGTCATTAAAATATTGAGCCATTCAGGTTGCACACTGAGTGCTCCCTGTACACTACCAGCCTGCTTGCCACCCAACCATTCTGGTCCCTACCTCAAAATCCCCAACCAGATGTTTCTGCATCCCACCTATAAAAGACAAAACACCTGGATGGGTTCAGGGACTCACGCTTATAATCCCGGCATTTTGGGAGGCCAAAGTGGGAGGATTCCTTGAGCTAAAAAGTTGCAGTCCAGCCTGGGCAACATAATGAGACCTCGTCTCCATTAAGAGAAAAAACAGACAAAACACTTATGTGTACATCCATTCTTATTAGTCAATCTCTGAGTCCAGGTTTGTAAAATGAAACCACAATAAAACATGAAGGATTACTGGGAGTTTAAATTTCAGATTTTGGGCAGAGCTCAAGAAATCTCTGAAGGCCCACAGATTAAGGTAGGCTCTCATATTGTACAACCATCCTGTACTTTGTGCAATCAAGCTGCACTGGATTTCCAGTTCCTTTGTGATGCGACAAGGCCTTTCACGGGTCTTTCCTTTGGTCTTAAAAGAGTTTATACCTTCCTTTTCATGACTTCTTACTTCAGTCTTCAGAATTGTTCGGATATCAGTACTGCACTGAAGCCCTTCTTTACAGACACAACTCAATTGCTCTCATTTCATATAATGATCACATTATAACCAACTAATGGTTGAATGAGTTACATGTATTATCTGTAACCCTTACCCGCCACCCATGTAAAATCCATGATAGTTAGGGGCCATGTGGGTCTTCCTTGCCTCTCCATCCATAGTATTCAGTTAATAATTGTCTATTTCATAAATGAATGAATTTTTCAAGTCTTAACCTTTTTTTTTTTTTTTTACATTCCCTTCATCATTTCTAATTGTGTTTATTTGGATGTTCTCTCTTTTCTTCTTTATTAGTCTAGCAAGTGACCTAGCCTTTTATTATTTTTTTCAAAATAACAACTCCTGGATTAGCTGATCTTTTGAATGGGTTTTTATGTTTTAGTTTTCTTTTTTCTTTTTTTTCTTTTTTTTTTTTAGAAAAAAGAGAGAAAGAGAAGGAAGAAAAAAAGAATGAAATAAAGAGAAAAAGAAAAAAAAAGGGAGAGAGAACGGGAATCTTGCTCTATTGCCCAGGCTAGAATGCAGTCTACAAATGGATATTAAAAGCTCTTTTATACTAATAATTGTGTTATACAATGGAGACAGGAAGGAATAAGGGAGGAAAATAACAAACAAACAGCCAGCCAATATTTCATTTAAACCTATGAAATGCTATGCAATTGCTAGGGAGTGATTTACTCCCAACCATGTGGTCACTTTTAGAATAAATGTGATGTGTTACTGAAAAAATATGTATGTTTTGTGGATTTGGAGTAGAGAGTTCTGTAAATGTTTATTACGTTTACTTGTTCGAGGTTTAAGTTCAAGTCCTGGGTATCCTTCTTAACCTTCTGTCTCATTAATTTGTCCAATATTGACAATGTAATGTTAAAGTCTCCCACTATTATTGTGTGGGAGTCCAAGTCTCTTTGTAAGTCACCAAGAAGTTGCCCCTATGTATCTGGGTGCTCCTATATTGGGTGCGCATAGACTTAGGGTCGTTAGCTTTTCCTGTTACATTGATCCCTCTACCATTATACAATGTCCTTCTTATCTCTTTCAGTTTCTATTACTTTAAAGTCTATTTTATCAGAGATGAGAATTGCAACTACTGCTTTTTTTTTTTTGCTCTCCATTTGGTTGGCAAATCTTCCTCCATCCCTTTGTTTTGAGTCTCTGTATATCCTTGCATGTAAGATGGATCTGGATGCAGCTTACCGATGGGTTTTTTGAAGTGGCTGATACTGGTTGTTCCTTTCTATATATAGTGCCTCTTTCAGAAGCTCTTGTAAAGCAGGCCTGGTGGTAATGAAATCTCTGAGTACTTGCTTGTTTGTAAAACATTTTATTTTTCCTTCACTTATGAAACTTAGTTTGGCTGGATATGAAATTCTGGGTTGAAAGTTCTTTTCTTTAAGGATGTTGAATATTGGCCCCCACTCTTCTGGCTTGTAGGGTTCTGCTGAGAGATCAGCTGTGAGTCTGCTAGGCTTCCCCCTTGTGGGTATCCTGACCTTTCTCTCTGGCCACCCGTAGTATTTTCTCCTTCATTTCAACCCTGATGAATCTAATGATTATGTGCCTTGGGGTTGCTCTTTTGAGGAATATCTTTGTGGTGTTCTCTGTATTACCTGGAGTTGGGTATTGTCTTGCCTTGCTAGGTTGGGAAAAGTTTTCCTGGATAATATCCTGAAAAATATTTTCCAGCTTGGATTCATTCTCTTCATCACATTCAGGTACACCTGTCAAACGTAGATTAGGTCTTTTCACATAGTCCCATATTTCTTGGAGACTTTGCTCATTCCTTTTTACCCTTTTTTCTCTAATCTTGTCTTCTCGTTTTATTTCATTAAGTTGGTCTTCGACCTCTGAAATCCTTTCTTCTGCTTGATCAATTCGACTGTTAAAACTTGTGCATACTTCATGAAGTTCTCGTATTGTGTTTTTCAGCTCCATTAATTCACTTATATTCCTCTTTAAATTGTCCATTCTCATGAACATTTCGTGAAACCTTTTTTCAAGGTTCTTAGTTTCCTTGCATTGGGCTAGAACATGTTCTTTTAGTTCACAGAAGTTTCTCATTATCCACCTTCTGAAGCCTGATTCTGTTGATTCCTCACATTCATTTTCTATCAGGCCTTGTTCAATTGGTGATGAGGAACTGCAATCCTCTGTAGGAGGAGAGGCATTCTGATTTCGGGTGTTTTCAACCTTTTTGCACTGGTTTCTTCCCATCTTTGTGGATTTATCCACTTGTCGTCTGTGTAATTGCTGACTTTCAGATTAGGTCTCTGAGTGGACGTCCAGCTTGTTGGTGGTAGTTTTTTCTGTTTCTTAGTTTTCCTTCGGCGGACGCCCCTCCCCCCACAGAGGTGGACCTCCCCGGGTTCAGCTGTACTTGCTGTGAAACTCACAATCCTCAGCAGTTCCAACTGCTGTTTCTATTTCTTTTTTTTGTGGAGGGGGACCAGCCTTCCCCTGCGGCGACCCACTACGCCGGCTGAAACAGCGGCGTTAAGATTCGTGGTGCTTTTCTACCCGGGCATCTCCCGGTCTGGTTCCCCACTTCAGTCCGCTTTTCAATCAGCTGAATGGGAGACTCTGCTTTCCCAGAGCTCCAACGCCAACCAAAGGGCGCTTAGTCCAGTATACTCCGGACTGAGAACTGCCACGCCAGGGCGCCTGCAAAACGGCCGCGCCCTCCAAAAGAGTCACGCTGGTGACCCGTGGGGCTCCTCCGCCAAGAATCTCTTGGTCCATGGGCAATAAAAATTCGTCTGAAAGTGTGGCGTCCACTCACTCTCTGCGCTTTCAGTGGGAGCTACAATCCTGAGCTGCTGCTAATTGGTCATCTTGGATCTCTCTCCTCAAGTCTTAACTCTTAGGCTGTGTGTTCTGTGAGGACACCGTTCCCAATGACTGCAGATCAACTTGTATCCTCTCCTTAAACCCTTAGAAGTGTCTATAAATCTAATTATAATGGTTTTCTTGTCATATTCTATTTATTATTGTTTTTACTTGTCTAATAGTCTCTTAGCTGCTTGAAATTAAAGATAGGCATTTTATTTTGTCCATTCCTAAAAAATAGGAGTTTCCTGCATGGATATGAAACTCAGTAAATATTTGTTGAAGGAAATGTCTAAAAGCTAAAAGTAAATGATGTTTTCAAATACTAGCAACTTTGTTTTTGCTTCTACTTAAATGGATGTCTCATCTCTGTTGTTTCTCATAAAAATAAAATGTCTACTTTTTGTGTTTGGTAAATGAAAGTTTATTCTCATAGATTTCTGATGCAATGTTCCTCATGGTAAATGTGTCTCTAAAATGTTAGAAGTCAATAAATAGTGCAATCTAAATTGTAGTAAACACTCTCAAAAAAGAACATGAAATGCATGTTGGAAGAAAGCTCCAATAACAACCTCAATACTTCTGGCCAGCTATGTAGCCATTATCTTTTATATTACTTGTTTACTTCCTTTGTTTCTCGGTAATTTTGTATGAAGAGTGTTAGTGGTATGTAACATTACATATAGGTTCCATATTGGGGTTTGAATTGACTGGCATTAGTGTCTAAGAATAAAGTCGCTGATGGAATTTTGTAGCCTTCTGTTTAGTTTTAAATACACTTACTCTAAGTATTATGATAGTTATTCTGTTTAACAGATTCATTTCACTTTTCTCTTTCTTGCTCTGTACAAATAGGATGAAGTCTAGATTTTCCATCACCCAGGTTCCTCTGGGCCTTTGGTTGCTAAAGTACTTCAGCCAATGGGAGGCACTGGCAAGAGGGTGAAAACAGAGATCGTGGTATTTTCCTCTTCCTCTTCTGTTTCTTACTGTGCAGTGGCAGGAATTGTGTTCCTCTTGAGCTACAGCTGCTGTTGGACAGCTCTTCTTCCATGTCTCTAGCTCTCACTGAGCTCCAGAAACAGCTCTCTTCCTTTGCCCTTCCAGTTCCAGGGTTGCTAGGTCAGTTGTCTTTGTTGTTAGGTCTGGCTCCTTCACTATCATTTATTATTTTTCCCGCAACCTTTTACATAAATGTATAAGTACTCTACTGGCTAAACGTATTTGAGTGTGTTCTATCTTTCTTGCCAGTAGTATGCAGTGTACACACACATGCTCAATAGACCGAACTTTTATATTTTATTGTTTTAAATACTACCAATTTCTAAACATTGCTTTTGAAACTTCACTTTAAAATGACAGATAAAATTGTATGTATTTATCATGTACAACATGTTTTTAAGTGTGTGTGTGCATGTGTGTGTGTATATATATATATAGTAGAATGGTTGAATCTAGCTAATCAACATAGGCATTACCTTATATATTTATCATTTTTATGATGAGAACATTTAACATCCTCTCTCTTTGCATTTCTCGAGTGTATTTTCATTAACTGTAGTCACCATGCTATAAAATAGATCACTTGAATATATTAACTGTGACTATATATCCCTTGAACAACATATCCACACCTCCCACTTTCCCGTAACAACCCCACCCTCTGGTAACCACTATTCATTCTCTACTTCTATGGGATAAGCTGTTTTAGATTCCACATATAAGTGAAATTATACAGTACTTGTCTTTCTGTGCCTGGCTTCTTTTACTTAACATAATATCTTCCAGGTTCATCCATGTTGTTGCAAATGACAACATTTTATTCTTTTTTATGGCTGAATAGTGTTCCATTGTGTATATGTATATCATATTTTCTTTATCCATTCATACATTGGTGGATATTTAGGTTGATTCCATATCTTGGCTATGAATAGTACTGCAATAAAAATGGTAGTGCAGGTATTTCTTTGACATACTGATTTCATTTCCTTTGTACATCGAATTCATAGTGAGATTTTATATCATATAATAGTTTTGTTATTCATATTTCAAGGAACCTTCATAGTGTTTTCCATAATGACTATACTGATTTCCATTCCCACTTGGAGTGTGCAAAGATTTTCTTTTTTTCTTAATTTGTAATTTTTAGCTTTTGCAGGTACATAGTAGGTGCCTTTTTCTACACTGTTATCAATATTTATCTTTTTTATTTTGGATAGTAGCTATCCTAACAAGAGTGAGGTGATATCTCTTTATGCTTTTGGCAAGGATATGGTTAGTTTAATTTTATTTTAACTTTTAAGTGAAAGGGTACATGTACTGGTTTGTTACATAGGTAAACTTGTATCATGGGAGTTTATTGTACAGATTATTTCATCACCAGGTATAAGTCTGGTGATAAAAATAACTAATGGATATATCTATTAGTTATTTTTCCTAATCCTTTCCCTCCTACCACACTCCAAACTCCAGTAGGCCCTGTGTCTGTCGTTCTCCTCTACGTGTCCATGTGTTGTCATCATTTAGCTTCCCCTTATAAGTGAGACCATGTGATATTTGGTTTTCTGTTTCTGCATTACCTTACTAAGGATAATGGCCTCCAGCACCATCTATGTTCTTGCAAAGAACATGACCTTAATCTTTGTTATGGCTGCATAGTATTCCATGGTGTGTATTTACCACATTTTCTTTATCCAGTTTGCCACAGATGGGCATTTAGGTTGATTAAGTGTCTTTGCTATTATGAATAGTGCTGCCATGAATATATGTGTGTTTGTGTCTTTTTGGTAGACTAATTTATATTCCTTTGAGTATATCCCCAATAATAGGATTGCTGGGTCAAATGGTAGTTCTGTTTTTAGGCCTTTGAGGAATCACCTCACTGTTTTCGACAATAGTTGAACTAATTTACACTCCCACCAAGAGTGTATGAGTGTCCCTTTTTCTCTGCGAATAACGTGCTACCTGATTGTGGTTTCGATGTGCATTTCCCAGATGATTAGTGATGTTGAGCATTTTTTTCATATATGTGTTATCCATTTGTTCTTTTTATGATAAATGTCAATTTTGGTCTTCTGCCTATTTTTAATCAGCTTATTTGTTTCCTTGCTATGGAATTGTTTGGATTTCTTACATATTTTTGATATGAACCCTCATCAGATACATTTGCAAATATTTTTCCCATTTTGTAGGTTACCCCTTTACTCTGTTAATTTTTAATTTTATTTTTTTGCTGTGCAGAAATTTTTAGTTTGGTATAATCCTCAGTCTGTTTTTGCTTTTTCGCTTGTGCTTTTAAAGTCATATTCAAAAGTTACTGCACAAACAAATGTTATGAAGCTTTTCCTCTATGTTTTCTACTAATAGTTTGATAGTTTTCAGTCTTACATTTAAGTTTTTAGTCCATTTTAAATTGATTTTTCTATGTGGCAAGAGATAAGGGTCTAATTTTATTCTGCTGCATGTAGATTTCTACTTTTCTTGGTAGCATTTGCTGAAAAGAGTGTCCTTTCCTAGTGGTGTGTTCTTGACACCCTTGTCAAAAATCAGTTGAATGCAAATGCCTGGATTTATTCCTGGGTTCTCTATTATGTTCCTTTCATCTGTTTTATACCAATACAATGCTGTCTTGATTACTCTAGTTGCAGACTTTGACCTTAGTGGGAGTATGAAATTCATCCTTCCAAAGAACCATATTATTAGTGGTTCCGTATTGATCAAGTATCTTCTATTTTTTTTATTGGTTAACATTATTGTACATGGGGATACTAAGAAACTGCTGGCAAATGCCCCTAGTTCTCTGATGTAGTCCTACTTGCCCCTATTGTATAGGATGAACTCAGTGGATCCTTTGTGTTTAGGTTCTGTGTGGTAACCTCTTTCTCTGTCTGTGTATTCAGCAGCGTGAAGAGCCAAACATGGAACAGGGGCTATCTCATCTTCTAGTTTAAATAAATCATTTCTGAGTTTCTTATAAAAAACTTTTAAGTCATATTATTACTGTTGAAGAGGTAGTTGACAGGTAAGCAAGGGGCAGAAGCCACAAGGTGGAGAGAGATGGATAAATTCCGATTTAGCCTAATATATATGAGATAATTATATATAGAAGTATTTATGGTTAAGTACACACTCATACATCCACTTTTGTCTGTCAGCCTAGAGGTCCTGTAAGCTACAATACGCCAGAAGCAATGAGCATACCTAGCAACAGGGTCTTGGGTTCCAGGATCTTGGTTTCCAGTAACATTTTACCCACCCCCACCCCCACCCCCCGCAAAAGGAACCAGAACACTGTGGAGAAATGGCTGATTCTAAAACTAGGAAAGGGAATATAGAAAATGAGCCTGGAGCATTTTGTAGTGGCAGAAAGTAAGAACATGCTCAACTCCACTCCCCAACCCTAAACAAAAATATATTGATGGGATATGTCAATGAAGCCAAGTACAAGAGCTCCCAATGTCCAAAGCTGGAACTATTTGAGCAAAAACCCATAGCAAAAACTAATAATGGATTTAGCGCAAAGTATAAAATAACTATACATGAGTCCATGCTATATAAATAAGTAATTTCATAAATAAATAAATGGAGGAATAGAGATACATCTCCAATGCAGGAAAAAGACCCCAAATAACTTATGTAACTTTTCTGCCCCCCACAGAGAGGGAATATAACTTCCCACTCCATGGGGGCTGTGTATGGTGACTTTCTTATTTAAAAACAGTATAAAATGAGGGGGAAAAGATTAACTTTATAGTGAATAAATGTCACACCTATCACTTTAGCTAGGTGGTCAAAGTTAACATTGATAAGTTATGTTGAGAGTATATATGCTTGATAAAATGTGCTTAAAATGACCCATTACCTCTGTAGTCGTTCAAAAAACCCACTTTAATTATAAGGAAATAAAATCAGACAAATCCCCCACTGAGAGGCATTCTACAGAATACCGGTCTGGGCAGCACTTTCAAAAACTGCCAGAAAAATTCTGAGAAACTATCATAGCCAAAAGCAGATTAAGGGAGACAGGACATTTGAGTGTAATATGGAATCTTTGAAGAGATACTGGAACAGAAAAAAAATAAGGAAATCAGAATATAGACCCTAGTTAATAATAATGCACAAATATTTGTTCATTAATTGTAATGAATGTTGCATAGTAACATAAGATGTTAAAATGGGAGACTGAGTGCAAGTTATATGGTAACTCTTTGTATTATAATCTCATTAATTTTTGTAAACCTAAAACAACTGAAAAACTAAGTCTATCAAACACTCTCAGCTATGTGTACACTTTGTGTGTTTAAATGTGATGATTAATGGAAACTTCAAGTAAAGATTTTAGAATAAAATTATGTATTCAAAATAATACATTCCTAATTCAAATTATATCCTTCTTATAAGATCAATGTTCAGAATATAGTTTTGAAAAATGCTTTAAACATGATGTTCATAAAGAGTATTTCCCTTAAAATAACCATTAACACTTCTCATTTGCATCTCAAGTTTTGGTTGAATTAATGAATTAACCTTAATATGTTTCATCCTCAACATAAAGTTGTATAATTAATAGGCAAAGCATTATCCCATGTCCCTGATGCTGGAAATATAATTGAGAACGTTTAAGAACTTAGTTGTAGGGCTTACAGCTGGGCTGTGAACCTAGGCCTTTGGACTTTAAATTCATTACCCAGCCCACTATTTTACGTATCTTTGAGGGGGAAAAGCACCTATTTATTTCTTCGTATCAAATGACTTCTGAACTTAATGGGTTAAAACAATTTATAATTGTGTCATGACTCTGAAGATCAAGAGTATAAGCAGGGCTCAGCCAGGTTGTTTTTCTTTTACCAATGTTATAGCTGGGGTCACTCCTTGGGTTGCACTGAGCTGGAAACTCACTTCTAAGGTAATATTTCATCCTCTGGAATCACTCCTATATGGTCTCTAATGATTAAGTACTCTAGCCTGGCCTCCTTTACAGCATGGAATCTAGGCTTCAAGGGAGAAAAAATAGAAATGCTGCCAGTTCTTTTACAGCCTACACCTGGAATTGGTGTGGTGTCAGTTATGCCACATTCTATGGTCAAAAAAATCACAAGGCCAGGTCATATTCACAAAGATGGAAAATAGACCTCATCTCTTGATGGGGAAGATAGACAACAAATTTGTTGGCCATCTTTAACTACCACACATATTAAATAATTAGAATGTGAAAAAACAACTGCCAAAATATGCTACTAAGTCAGTTATCAGAGATGGTTTGCACTTCAGTTAGCGTGTTCACATTTAGTTGGATATGTGAAACTTTTTAGCAATCAGGATTTGTGAAGTATGACAGGTCTGAGAAAGAGTAGCTTCAGGGGTGATTGATTGTGGGCTTTACTGACATGCTTCTCAATGTCCAATAGATGCTTCCAAATGTGGACATTCCATATATTATAAATTTTGTTATTTTACTTTGTGGGGTATAGTAATGTTTCATTAGAAGAGGTAATAATAGACTTCTTTCACATTTTCAGTTTGCATAGAGTTTTAATGGATCTCCAGAATCAGAAACTAAAAGAGTTAAATGACTGGCTAACAAAAACAGAAGAAAGAACAAGAAAAATGGGAGGAAGAGCCCCTTGGACCTGATCTTGAAGACCTAAAACGCCAAGTACAACAACATAAGGTAGGTATATTTTATGTTGTATGCTTTCTACTAGAAAGCAAACTCTGTGTATATTACCTATACACATTAACACAGATGACATGGTTGATGGGAGAGAATTAAAACTTAAATTCAGCCATAGTTTAAAAACTTGTACCTATTTTTTTTTTTTGCAATCTTTGTTTCAATGGCTTGAATGAATACCCTCTAAAATTCAGGTGATAGTATTAAGAAGTGGGATGTTTAAGGGTGATTAATCCATCAGGGCCCCTCCACCATGAATAGGATCGAGTCCCTTATTTGAAAAATAAAAAAAAAAAAAAAAAAAGGCTTCACACGGTGTTCTCCTATCTCTTATCCCCTCCACCATATACCCTGTGAAAACTCTGTGAAAAGGCCTTCACCAGATGCTAACACCTTGATCTTGGATGTCCCAGACTCTAGAACTTTGAAAAAAATAAATTTACGTTCTTCATAAATGACCCAGTTTCAGGTATTTTTGTTATAGAATAAATTCGTTGTTGTTTTTTAAAATAACATAACTTGGATTTTTATATTTGGAAAAGAAATCAAACATATTTGTGAATGAGAACAATACAGGGTATGTGATTTATTAAAAATTTACTTTCCTGGAAGAAAGCCTTTATAGAGATTACTTGTAATGCAAATTTACATAATAAGACTAAGATATTTTTTACATACTTTGAATTTATAGTAGCTTGAAGCCGGCCAAGCTTGATGATAAATGAGGGTCTCTAGCATTGCTTTTCTATAAAATACGACATTTTTTAAATGTTAATTTTTCCATCTTTTTTCTTCAGTTTATTTGTACATTTACAGTTATGCTCCCTCACTACGAGAAAGCATTTTTTTTTTTGTTTCTGTGATTGAGACTTCTACAATAATGTTTCTGATCCAAAATTATGAGGATGCTTCATTTTAATAAATGCTATAAAATATTAAAATTAGCTCTGAGTTTTATTGTCGAAACAGACTCCTGCCCAATTCATGAGGATACCCACGCAGACAAGATCCTCTGTGGTTGTCCTAGGATTAGGGTTGCCACATTGAGTAAACAAAAATAAAAGAACCCTAGCTAAATGTAAATTTCAGATAAACAGCAAATAATTTTCTTAGTGTGTGTCACAAATAATCCATTGTTTATCTGAAACTCACATTTTGCTGAGTATACTTTACCTGGCAACTCTTCTTATGATTGGTAGTTCTTGGATTTATGGCTTTGAAAGGGAGTATCTGCTCCTTTACCTCATACCTCCTTAACCAGCTTTTTGCCTAACTTAATTCTCTCTCTTTATAATATTCTGTCGGATATAGCTTCACATTTCTTCAATGCAAATAAAATATACATTTATTTCTAAGTTCTAAAGTTTTTGTTTATTTTTTTTTTAATTTAATGAGCTTCAGGTTTCAGTGACAAATGGGCTCAGCCCTTACTATTACTGACCTCCAGGAGTTCTTTGGCCACAGCAGTTTAAGATCTAGCATTCAAGAAGAGCTGTAACTATGGCAATACCCATCTACTACACCATAAGAAAAAAAATTAACACCAGCTGTGTCATAATTATGTTGAAATTGTGACTGTGATACATTAACTTGTCACATAGATACTAATTGAATAACTGATGAATAAGTTAGGTCCGATGCTAGTTCTCTAATTGTGCCACTTTTCCTGTGTGGAACATTTACATTTCTGGTTTATACTGTGTCTTCTCTCTTGCCCTTGGCCTACACTGGAAGTTACATGCAGAGAGTGTCTATATACATCAGAGGCGTCCAACCTATTGGCTTCCCTGGGCCACATTGGAAGAATTGTCTTGGGCCACACTTTAAATATACTAACACTAATGATAGCTGATGGACTAAAAGAAATAATTGCAATTTTTTTTTTTTTTTGAGATGGAGTCTCCCTCTGTTACCCAGACTGGATTGCAGTGGTGCAGTCTCGGCTCACTACAACCTCTGCCACCCGGGTTCAAGTGATTCTCCTGCCTCAGCCTCCTGAGTAGCTGGGATTACAGACACATGCCACCATGCCAGGGTAGTTTTTATGTTTTTAGTAGAGACTGGGTTTCACCATGTTAGTCAGGCTGGTCTCGAACTCCTGACCTCGTGTTCTGCCTGCCTCGGCCTCCCAAAGTGCTGGGATCACAGGCGTGAGCCTGGCCAAAAAATTTTCAGAAAGTTTACAGATTTGTGTTGGGCCACGTTCAAAGCCATCCTGGGTCATTGATTGGACAAGATTGATGTACACCTATGGCTTCTCTCTGTCTGATGGCATTTCTGGTGCAGAAACATTTCAGCCAGTTTGAAGGTGGACAGGAACTGGATGGAATTGGTGCCACCAGAGCTGCCCTTAGCCAACGACGAGTAAAAGTTGATAGAGAAATCCAGTAGAATCTTTGTCCCTAAGGTGTGTTCTCCACAGTCTCTCAGAGATTCTCCAGCAAGACTGAGCTCCAGATATCCACAAAGTAACTTCCTGCATGTCCCCATGCTCTCATAATGCCTTACGAGTTCACCTTCCAAATAAACCATTTGTTCCCAAATCTTTTGCTCAGGATGTATTTTTGGAGGAATCTCACACAAAACAACCTTCTCCCACTAGAAGCCAGAGTTCGAGTTAAAGTTCTACCACTAACTATAATTGTCATCTTCCAAACTCACATAATGTCTCAGGTTCTCTCTATCTTTACTTTGGAAATAAAAGTGTTGAGTCAGTTTGTTTCTAGTGTTTCTTCCAGTCCTAGTTTTAATGTGTCCAACACTTTTGGGACTTGAAGTATTTTAGGAAAGGCCAAGATCAGGCCAGCAACACTGAACATCAGAAGGCAGGACACTGGTGCTGGATGCCTGGAGTGTAAAGAGAAAGCCAGAAAGAAGAGCTCCAAAAGAGCAGTGGAAGAAAAATGTTAGCATAGCCATAAGTATGGATAACTTAGGGCAGCTATGAAGGAAATTCTTAGCTTGGGATGCTGAACAGACTCTTCATTAAGGTGAGACAAGCCATCCAGGATCTTAATATTCTGACAGATACCTGAAATGTTTTGTACTTTTTTTCTGAGAGATATAATGTGAATGAAAAAAAAAAAAAAAGAAAAAGAAAAAAAAAATAAAAAAAAGATATAATGTGAATGAAATGGAAAACATTTGACTAATATTGTCATAAAATTTAAATAGATTGTTCATTACTTGAAAGTATGCTGTTTCTAATGAGTATGAAATTGCCTCGAATAAAAATTAGAAACAAAAGAAGGCAACAGGATTATATGCAAGTTGATTATATAACATTTTACATCCAGGAATTGTTATTTATTTGAAGGGCATAAAGAGGCTAGAAAGCATTGGTTTGCTGGCTCGGAGAGGAAGGCCAACCCCTACTTTTAACTATTTGAGCACACTGCAGCAAATATTTTTTTCATATATATAAAATTAAGAAAGATAGTCAAGTCCTGAAAATTTATAATGTTCTTTTGTTACTTGGAAACAGTTTTAGTGAGAGGAAGATGACTTAACTAAACAAACAATTTAGCAAAGAGTTGAATTTATTTAGACATGAAACATGTGCAGTATATTGTCTTTTAAGACTATATACAGCCTAAAAGGAACTATTTTGTTAGTTTTCCACACTTCATAAAATAAAAGAAAATAAATATTCCTCCTTTGTGTAACTGAGTTCAAACTAAGTTTGAATCGCTTTGCAGCTTTTCTTCCCAAGAATTGTAAATCATTGAAAAAAAGGAAATTTCTCCTTCTGACAACAAAATACATCAGTAACCTGAGAGTACCTACTAAAGAAACTCCCATCTGCTGTATCACGAAACTTCTAACCTAATATAATACTTGAGTTATTTATTTATTTATTTATTTTTTTATTGCATTTTAGGTTTGGGGGTACATGTGAAGAACATGGAAGATTGTTGCATAGGTACACACATGGCAGTGTGATTTGCTGCCTTCCTCCCCATCACCTATATCTGGCATTTCTCCCCATGCTATCCCTCCCCAACTCCCCCACCCCCCCACTGTCCCTCCCCTTTCTCCCCCCCGACAGACCCCAGTGTGTGATACTCCCCTCCCTGTGTCCATGTGTTCCCATTGTTCAACACCCGCCTATGGACATTAAATCCTTGCGCCATTGCCATTTATGTTTTCTTAAAAATGATTGCAGATGACAAAATTAAAGATAAGATATGGATTTTATTGCTGGGAATTGATTTAAATTCTGTTCAGATCAGAGGTTGCCTGCTCTCTCTCTCAACTGGAGGGCAAGATTAAAATGTGTGCAAATCTTGCAAGTACACTGTGCATATTACAGATATACTTCTGTATATTCTGTGACAGGATCCTTTGCTATCTTCATTTCAACAGCATTTTATTATGAGGCAGTCTAGAAATTTTAACACTGTGAAATGCCAGGAAGATAAGTCACTTTTACAGAATCTGGCAATTAGGTAAGGTAAAGCAATTGATCCTATATTGCAGTTACTATTAAATGTAGCCAAACTCTTCACTCACGGTAACTGAGAAAAGTTCATTGGCTGCAACATTTGGGAGAACCCATTCATTCTTCATAGACACTGTTTTGGGGAGAGAATTTAGAGATTTGCTTTAGATCTGAGGCACCCAAGAGTGATTCTCTCTGGGGAGTTAACAAATTGAACCTCTCATTCCCCTCTGAAAAAACATGTCACATCTAATACTAGCTGGTCATTTTTGTCTTCAGGGATAGACTTTATTAGTGATGTTGATAAAGAATGAAATGATTTCCCTCAAAGGAGTGGCATGATGCTATTGAGGAATAAAAGCCTTGAGCTTTCATTAATAGTAAAGAAGCTTGCCATTTTGGAAGGCACTTTTATCAAAAGGAAAATATTTAACAGTGAAATCTTTTGTCTACTGGCAGTGAGACTGGGATAAAGTTTAAAGCTCAGTTTACTAGCTCTGTTTTCCATTCTTTTGAGAGATTTAGACTTTTGTCATAGATGCATTATCTTGGTGACAGCATCAACAAAGACTTTACAAATTATTAGGATTTGCAGATATATACTCTATATTCTGACTTCAGTGAAGGTTGTATGTGAAACACTGATTAATACAAACTAACCTCTTAGAAGCTCAGTCACCTATCCTTCCCTTGAAGGTTACTTAAAGGCAGACATTTGGGTTGCAAGATTGTGAAATATCCTCATCTGGTGACCTTTAAAATGATCTAGATGTTCATGTAACAGAGATGGTTTAGGTGTAATTCTGCCAAAGGATCTGACATTTCATTTCATTCCATCGCATTCTATTCCATATCACTGAACAAACACTCATTATAGCACATGGATGCTGTGAAGAATACAGAAACCAGTCATTTATGAAACCTTGCGGTACACTTAGCTGGAGAATTTAAGGCTAATCATGGAGGGTGATCATGAGTCTTATATAAAAGACTCAGCCATTTACAGTTATTCTATGAGTAATAGGAAGCCATTATTTATGAGAAATTAAACTAGAAAGAGCAGCAATTTAGGAAAACTTACCTTACTATTTAAGATGATACTTCTTGTAAGATAAATGAAAGAACAGAGAAACAGGAGGCCAGAAAACAAGTTAAGATGCTATTGCAGAAAGTATACGGAGCCTGCATGAAAGCAATGTCAGTAAAAATCGTAAACAGGTATGAAGCATTCTGGAGATCAAATCAAAACCAATAGGGCTAGATTTAGGGAATGAACAAAAAGCTCAAAATAATACGTTCTGGGACTGGGCAATTGGGACCTGAGAGTTGGAATTAAGAAAATAGGCAATGTAAAACAGAAATGTAATAGTTGGAGGAAGGATAAGTGATTCAGTTAAGTCTGACAATGTCACAGAATCAAGTTGTGCTTTTAGTGCTTAGCAAGCTCTCTCTCATACTTAGCAAGATTAAAATTACATGTTATTTGTTTCTGCTATGAAGTTTCACTTTATTTCCTATCTTTTGCCCTCATAAGTGCTTAATGAAAGTTTAATGGTTACGATGGTAAGGAGAATAAACAATAAAATCAGAAAAAATATAACCAGAGAGCCAGATTTCCTTTGTGTTTGCAGAGTACTTAGTCAATAATTGATGCTCAGTAAATGTTTTTAGAACAGATGTTCTCATAATGTTGACTAGTTTTATTACTCAAACTGTCTTCATCATGGCTAACTTTCTGACAAGGGCATGAAATTTTGATAAATTAAAAAGTTGTGAGTACAGCAAAAACAAAAATACAAACAAAAAAAATAAAGGTATAGAAAAATATATAAAGTGGCTTACCTGGTGATGTTATCTCTGGTGTCTTCTATCCCTGACTTTTCTTCTTCTATCTCTGTTGCATTCCCATATTCAGATGTCTTAATAGTGGTAAACCATTGACCATGACATTGATTTGAGTGGTAGCATTATTGTTTTGACATAAATGATTGGAAGTTAATGTAAAAATGAACACACTTACATAGTCTATGTAGTAGTATGTGCATGATATTCAGTTACAGTTTTTTAAATCTAATTGAGAAGGCATCTAATTTCCCATAAGCATTATATTAACAGGCATCATATTCCAAGGATATATTTACACAGTAATGCTATAGATGATTAAAATAAAAATGATTATAAAATCCATGCCCATAGTATTATTTTACAAATCAAGTATTTCTAGCTATCAGATTATTAATTAGCTTATTAGAAATTACTGAGTATTGATTCAGTAACATTACTGAAAATGTCATAGCTTTGTTTTAAAGTAAATCAATATAGCTATGAAAATTTTACCTGCTCAAGACTCCTTCATCTTAGAGGCACTAATGTCAGTTATAATACTTCACTCCTCCTGTAATGCTTCCTCATGAGAAGATGCTGACTTCTGCAGTAGAATAAAATATGGACCCTATTTTTCACTTACTAAGTTAGTCTCATGTAAATTGTCTCTGTTTTTCTGAACCAGTACTGTAACAATCAATTCCAGCTCTTTGGTATAGGTAATACAAAATTAATCATGTGAATCAATTATTTAATTACATAAAACATTTTAGAATGCATTTCAGGGAAACTTCTTTACAAGAAAGCTAAGACAGATACGATAACATGAATTTTAAGGCAGTAATTTTCCCTGGTAAATACATGAATATATCTGATAAATTGTGTGACTATAAATCCATTACCATGTTAAAAAGTAAGGTTGAATATGATACTTTTTCTGAAGAATATAAAATTGTTAATTATGGAGTAGTACGTTTTATATTTCTGTCATAAACAGAATTTCTGGTAGATTTCTAATACTACTAGATTTCTACTAGTAAAACTGGTAGTACTGTATTATTCAATGGAAGTAATGGTAATGTACACTTTAACAATTAAAAATCTAAGTCATATCTAGTAAGACTAAAAAAGCACTAAAATATTTTTACATAATGGTCTTACAGTTCTGGCATGCTGAGGATATTTAATAATTAAATATACATAATATGATTACCAAGTTATTAGTAGTAAATACTGATGCCCCAAAGAGCTATTTCCATGCATCTTAGTGTAAGAATGGAAGGATAATGTGAAGATATCAGAAATGAAAGAAAATAAGTATTTCCT
Organism: Ateles fusciceps; assembly: GCA_036589455.1. Lineage (NCBI taxonomy): Eukaryota > Metazoa > Chordata > Mammalia > Primates > Atelidae > Ateles > Ateles fusciceps. The sequence goes on along the minus strand of JAZHEH010000857.1, from coordinate 1,163,669 downwards.
CACCACCTACAAAGTCTACTAAGCTCTGTGCTAGCTGAATCTAATGTATTATCTCATTTATTCTAGTAATAAACATGTCCTAGAAAGATTTTTTAAAATAGACTCAGGGGGTACATGTGCATGTTTGTTACATGAATATATTATATAGCGATGGAGTCTGGGATTTTAGTATATCTACTACCTGAAGAGCTAACAGTGTACTCAATAGGTAATTTTTCACCCCTCACCCCCCTACCACCCTTTAATCTTCTGTAGTTTCCAATTTATATTATTCCACTCTATATGTCCATGTGTACCCTTTGTTTAGCTTCTACTTATAAGCAAGAACAGGTTGCATTTAACTTTCTGTTTCCAAGTTACTTCACTTAGGGTAATGGCCTCTTGTTCTTATCCATGTAGCTGCTAACGACATGATTTCATACTTTTTATGGCTGTGTAGTATTCTGTGGGGAGTGTGTGTCTGTGTGTGTATGTATATGTATATATACACATATCACATTTTCTTTATCCGATCATTTATTGATGGATGCTTAGGTTGATTCTTTGCTGTTGTAAATAGTGCTATGATAAACATACAACTGCAGGTATCTTTTTCATGTAACGTACTTTGTTGTTGTCGTCGTTGAGCATATACCTAGTACTAGGATTGCAGGATCGAATAGTTGTGTTTTAAGTTCTTTGAGAAATCTCCATACTGTTTTCCATAATGTTTGTATTCACTTACATTCCAACCAAGAGTGTATAAACATTTTCTTTTCTCCACATCCTCGCCAACACATGTTGTTTTTTGATTTTTTAAATGATATCTATCCTTTTAAAATGAATGAGATACTGTCATTTGCAACAATGTGGATGGAACTAGAGATCTTGTTAAGTGCAATAAGTCAGGCAGAGAAAGACAAACATCTCATATGTTCTCACTTGTCCGTGAGATCTAAAAATTAGAACAATTTGAACTCACAGAAATAGGGAGTAGAAGGATGGTTATCAGACACTAGGAAGAGTAGTGGAAGGGATGTGGTGATGCTTATTGGGTAGAAAAATTACAGTTAGAAATAATGAAAAGACATACAATTTGATCATATCATAGAGTAACTATAGATAATAATAACTTATTATACATTTTAATACAGCTAAAAGTTTAATTGGATTGCTTGTAAAAGAAAGGACAATGCTTGAGGTGATAGATACTCAATTCTCCATGATGTGATTATTTCACATTGCATGCCTGTATCAAAACATCTCATGTACCACACAACTACACCTATGCTGTACCCACAAATTTATACATATATATTGTACTTTAGATTCTGTGGTACATGTGCAGATCATGTAGAATTGTTGCATAGGTACATACATGGCAATGTGGTTTGCTGCCTCCATCCCCCTGTCACCTATATCTGGCACTTCTCCTTGTGTTATCCCTGCCCAACCTCCCTACCCCACACTGTCCCTCCTCTAGTCCCCCCCCAACAGACCCAGTTTGTGATGTTCCCCTCCCTGTGTCCATGTGTTCTCATTGCGCAACACCTGCCTATGGGTGAGAACATGTGGTGTTTGATTTTCTGTTCTTGTGTCAGTTTGCTGAGAATGATGGTGTCCAGATTCATCTACGTCCCTACAAAGGACACAAACTCATCGTTTCTTATGGGTGCATAGTATTCCATGGTGTATATGTGCCACATTTTCCTTGTCCAGTGTATCATTGATGGGCATTTGGGTTGGTTCCAAGTCTTTGCTATTGTAAACAGTGATGCAGTGAACATATGTGTGCATGTGTCTTTATACTAGAACGATTTATAATTCTTTGGATATATACCCAGTAATGGGATTGCTGGATCAAATGGAATTTCTATTTCTAGTTCCTTGAGGAATGGCCACACTGTCTTCCACAATGGTGGAACTAATTTACACTCCCACCAACAATGTAAAAGTGTTCCTTTTTCTCCACATCCTCTCCAGCATCTGTTGTCTCCATATTTTTTAATGATCACCATTCTAATTGGCGTGAGATGGTATCTCAATGTGGTTTTGATTTGCATTTCTCTAATGACCAGCGATGTTGAGCATTTTTTCATGTTTGTTGGCCTCATATATGTCTTCTTTTGAAACGTGTCTGTTCATGTCCTTCGCCCACTTTTGAATGGGTTTGTTTGTTTTTTTCTTGTAAATTCGTTTTAGTTCTTTGTAGATTCTGGATATTAGCCCTTTGTCAGATGGGTAGATTGCAAAAACTTTTTCCCATTCTGTTGGTTGCTGGTTCACTCTAAAGATTGTTTCTTTTGCTGTACAGAAGGTCTGGAGTTTAATTAGATCCCATTTGTCTATTTTGGCTTTTGTTGCCAATGCTTTTGGTGTTTTAGTCATGAACTCCTTGCCTATGCCTATGTCCTGAATGGTTTTGCCTAGGTTTTCTTCTAGGGTTTTTATTGTGTTAGGTGTTATGTTTAAGTCTTTAATCCATGTGGAGTTAATTTTAGTGTAAGATGTCAGGAAGGGGTTCAGTTTCTGTTTTCTGCACATAGCTAGCCAGTTATCCCAACACCATTTATTAAACAGGGAATCCTTTCCCCATTGCTTGTTTTTGTGAGGTTTATCAAAGATCAGATGGTTGTAGATGTGTGGCATTGCCTCCAAGGCCTCTGTTCTGTTCTATTGGTCTATATCTCTGTTTTGGTACCAGTACCATGCTGTTTTGATTACTGTAGCCTTGGTGTATAGTTTGAAGAAAGGTAGCATGATGCCTCCAGCTTTGTTCTTTTTGCTTAGGATTGTAGGATTGTCTTGGCTATGCGGGCTCTGTTTTGGTTCCATATGAAGTTTAAAGTGGGTTTTTCCAGTTCTGTAAAGAGAATCATAGGTAGCTTGATGAGAATAGTGTTGAATCTATAAATTACTTTGGGCAGTATGGCCATTTGCACAATATTGATTCTTCCTAACCATGAGCATGGAATGTTTCTCCATCTCTTTGTGTTCTCTCTTATTTCCTTGAGCAGTGGTTTGTAGTTCTCCTTGAAGAGGTCCTTTACATCCTTTGTTAGTTGTATTCCTAGGTATTTTATTTTCTTTGTAGCAATTGTGAATGGGAGTTCCCTCTTGATTTGGTTCTCTTTTAGTCTGTTATTAATGTATACGAATGCTTGTGATTTCTGCACATTGATTTTGTATCCTGAGACTTTGCTGAAGTTGCTTATCAGTTTAATGAGATTTTGGGCTGAGATGATGGGGTCTTCTAAATATACAATCATGTTGTCTGCAAATAGAGACAATTTGACTTCCTCCCTTTCCTAATTGAATATCCTTTATTTCTTTTTCTTTCCTGATTGCTCTGGCTAGAACTTCCAATACTATATTGAATAGGAGTGGTGAGAGGGGGACATCCTTGTCTAGTGCCAGATTTCAAAGGGAATGCTTCTAGTTTTTGCCCATTCAGTATGATACTGGCTGTGGGTTTGTCATAAATAGCTTTTATTATTTTGAGATAAGTTCTGTCTATACTTAGTTTATTGAGAATTTTTAGCATAATGCACTGTGGAATTTTTTCAAAGGCCTTCTCTGCATCTATTGAGATGATCATGTGGTTTTTTTGTCTTTGGTTCTGTTTATGTGGTGGATTACGTTTATAGACTTGCATATGTTGAACCAGCCTTGCATCCCCGGGATGAAGCCTACTTGATCATGATGGATAAGCTTTATGATGTGCTGTTGCAATCAGTTTGCCAGTATTTTACTGAAGATTTTTGCATCTATGCTCATCATGGAAATTGACCTGAACTTTTGTTTTTTTGTTGAGTCTCTGCTGGGTTTTGGTATCAGGATGATGTTGGTCTCATAAAATGATTTGGGAAAGATTCCCTCTTTTTGGATTGTTTGGAATAGTTTCAGAAGGTATGGTACCAGCTCCTCTTTGTATGTCTGGTAGAATTTGTCTGTAAACCCATCTGGACCTGGGCTTTTTTGGTTGGTAGGCTATTAATTGCTGCCGCAACTTCATCCCTTGTTATTGGTCTATTCAGGGTTTCAGCTTCTTCCTGGTTTAGGCTTGGGGGGGGTGCAAGTGTCCAGGAATCTATCCATTTCTTCCAGGTTTACTGGTTTATGTGCGTAGAGTTGTTTGTAGTAATCTCTGATGTTAGTTTGTATTTCTGTGGAATCGGTGGTGATACCCTGTTTATCGTTTTTTATTGCCTATTTGAGTCTTCTCTCTTTTTTTTTTTATTAATCTGGCTAACAGTCTGTCTATTTGGTTGATCTTTTCAAAAAACCAGCTCCTGGATTTATTGATTTTTTGAAGGGTTTTTTTGTGTCTCTATCTCCTTCACTTCTGCTCTGATCTTAGTTATTTCTTGTCTTCTGCTAGCTTTTGAGTTTTTTGATCTTGCTCCTCTAACTCTTTCAATTTTGATGATAGGGTGTCAATTTTAGATCTTTCCTTGCTTATCATGTGGGCATTTATTGCTATAAATTTCCCTCTAGACCCTGCTTTAAATGTGTCCCAGAGATTCTGGTACATTGTGTCTTCATTCTCGTTGGTTTCAAAGAACATCTTTATTTTTGCTTTCATTACATTGTTTATGCAGTCAATATTCAAGAGCCAGTTGTTCAGTTTCCATGAAGTTGTGCAGTTCTGAGTTAGTTTCTTAATCCCGAGTTGTAATTTGATTGCACTGTAGTCTGAGAGACTGTTTATGATTTCCATTCTTTTGCATTTGCTGAGGCGTGATTTACTTCCAATCATGTGGTCAGTTTTAAAGTAGGTGCAATGTGGTGCTGAAAGAATGTATATTCTGTAAATTTGGTATGGAGAGTTCTGTAGATTTCTATTAGGTTTGCTTAGTCCAGATCTGAGTTCAAGTCCTGGATATGCTTGTTCATTTTGTGTCTCTTTGATCTGTCTAATATTGACAGTGGAGTGTTAAAGTCTCCCACTATTATTGTGTGGAAGTCTAAGTCTCTTTGTTGTTAAGAACTTGCTTTATGTACCTTGGTGCTCCTGTATTGGATGCGTATATATTTAGGATCATTAGCTCTTCTTGTTGTATTGATCCTTTTACCATTATATAATGCCTTTTTTTGTCTCTTTTGATCTTTGCTACCGATTTCTTACATTGATTTCATATCCTGAAAGTTTACTGAAGTTATTTATCAAATATAGGGGCCTTTTAGTGGAGTTTTTAGGGTTTTGTAGGTGTAAAATGCTATCATCAGTGAACAGACATTGTTTAACTTTCTTTTTCCCAATTTGGGTGCCTTTTACTTCTTTCTATTGCCTGATTGCTCTAGCTAGGACTTCCAGTACTGTGTTAAATAGGAGCTGTGAAAATGGGTATCCTTGTCTTGTTGTTGTTCTTAGGGGGAGGAAGTACTCTCAACATTTTCCTGTTTAGTATGATGTTGGCTCATGGTTTGTCGTATATGACTTTTGTTGTTATGAGATATGTTCCCTTAATGCCTAGTTGTTGAGGGTTTTTATTATGGGGAGATGCTGAATTTTATCAAATGTTTTTTCTGCATCTATTGAGATTATTGTATCGTTTTTGTTTTTAATTCTCTTTATGTGGTGAATCACATACATTGATCTACATATGTTGAACCATCCCTACATACCTGGAATGAAGCTCACTTGGTTGTCATGTGTTATCTTTTTGATGTGCTTTTGGATTTGGTTTGGAGTATTCTATTGAGGATTTTTGCATCTATGTTCATCAGGGATATTGGCCTGCAGTTTTTTTTGTTGTGTCTTTACCTGCCTTTGGTATTAGCGTGATACTGGCTTTGTAGAATTAATTAGGGAGAATTTTCTCCTGTTTGATTTTTGCGACAGTTATAGTAGGACTGGGACCAGTTTTTTGCATGTCTGGTAGAATTGGGCTTTGAATATGTCTGGTTGTGGGCTTTATTTTCTGGGAGATAGTTTATTAGTAATTCAGTTTCACAATTTGTTATTGGTCTGTGCAAGATTTTTACTTCTTGTTGTTCAATTTTGGGAGGTGATATATATCCAGGAATTTATTCATTTCTTCTAAATTGTCTAATTTGTATACCTAAAGATTCCCATAGTAGTCTCTGATAATCTTTTGTGTTTCTGGGATATTAGTTGTAATGTCACATTTATCATCTCTGACTTTGCTTATTTGATTCCTCTCTTTTTTTCTTGGTTAATCTAGCTAGTGGTCTATTAATTTTATTTATCTTTTCAAAGAAATGGCTTTTTGTTTCTATTTTTTTGAGACAGAGTCTCCCTCTGTCCCCAGGCTGGAGTGCAGTGGCTTGATCTTGGCTTACTGCAACCTCCAACTCCTGGGTTCGGGCGATCTTCCTGCCTCAGCCTCTCGAATGGCTGGGACTACGGGCATGTGCCACCTCACCCAGCTATTTTTTTTTTTTTTGTACTTATAGTAGAGATGAGATTTTACCATGTTGGCTAGGATAGACTCAATATCTTGACCTCATGATCCACCCACCTCGGCCTCCCAGAGTGCTGGGATTACAGGCGTGAGCCACCGTGCCCAGCCTATTTTTTTAATTTCTTATTTCTTATCTTTTATTATCCCAGTTTCATTTAGTTTGGCTCTGCTCTTTGTTATTTTGTATCTTCTGCTAGCTTTGGGTTTGGTTTGTTCTTGTTTTTCTAGTTCCTTGAAGTAAAGTTTTAGGTTGCTAATTTTAGATCTATCTTTTTGGTGTAGGCATTTAATGCTATAAATTTCCCATCTTAGCACTGCTTTTGCTGTATTCCAGAGATTGAAGTATGTTGTGTGTCTCTTTTCATTTCTTTCAAAAAGTTTCAATTTCTTCCTTGATTTCATTCTCCAAAGATCATTCAGGAGCAGGTTGTTTAATTTCCGTGTATTTGTATAGATTTAAGGAGTCTAGGTATTCATTTCTAGTTTTATTCCACTGTGGTGCAAGAAGATGGTTGATATGATTTTGATTTTTTAAAATGTGTTAAGAACTGCCTTGTGGCCTAGAACATTTTCAATTTTTGATAATGATCCATGTGCAAATGAGAGTAATGTATATTCTGTGGTTGTAGAATAGAATGTTCTATAAATGTCTGACCTGGAGGGATATTAATCCTTGATTTTACAGACAAATAATTGTATTCAAAGTGTTTAAGGAGTTGTTCAAGGCAACTTCACTAGTAATCAGTAGATTCTGATTTTAACTTTTACCTGTCTGCCTTTGAACCAAGACCATTTTTCTCCATTTTGAGATTCCAGTAGAGCTTGATTCCATTTGAGATCCTAGAGGCTAGAGCAAATGCAGAGAAGTGGCAAAGAGATGTGAAGTTGTTGTGGCACTTGGTTTCCCTGGATTGGAAATGTCTAGATAGAAGGTACAAAGACCGAGTGCATATAAGTCTTCAAATATAGAGCAAGCAGTAGTGGTAGCTATGCATTAAATCCTCAGAATCAAAATGCTAATGAAATAATTCGTCAACATTAATCCTGTAGTTCTTTCTTTAAAATAGAGGCAACAGGGACTATAAAGGAAAAAGAGAGGAAAATAGGCTTATGATAAGAATGACAATACTGTCTGAGCAGGAGTATAATCATTAGAACTTAATTTCACAACTATATTCTATTAGCAGCACAATGCGTATCATTTCCTTTGTGCTCTGCCTGAAATTTTTCACCCCAACTCTGTCTCAATAATCTTGTTCTTTTTCAATAAGTATTTTCAGTAAAGGCATTTTATAACTATTTATTCAGTGTTACTGGCTTTTACTGTAATCTGATTTTAATTATATAGCTATATGCAGAATGTATGGGTGGATGCATGCATGGATTGCAGAAAGAGAAGGAAAGGCAGGAAAATTTGAGGGCTACCATTTAGTGATTAGGGACTGTTCTCACTCCATGACATATATCTCACCATGCAAATTTTTCTATGATACCATCAGATCAGGTAGTTTGAACCTACTGTTATTAATGTCGTGTAAATAAATTGGAAGTTCATGTATTATTTAAGGATTGAACACTTATTGTGTATTTCTCCAGACCTTAAAACTTTGCTGTAACTTCAGCACTTCTTTTCATGACTTTTCAAAATCACATTCTCTCCCTGTACTTATGATGTCTATTAGAAAGGATGACGGTCAAAATGTGTTAGCTGAGGGTAAAATAGATTAGTATTGGGTTATTGCAGTTTAGTTTCAAGTATTTGATATAAATATGGTTAAATATGAATTCTTTTAACTAATTAGATACTAATACTTTTGGAATTTGTACTGTTTTCCAGGCAAAATGCAAAACGATTTTACCTTATTCAATTTTCTTAACCACATAAAGAAATAGGCAGTCTTATTATCTCAGTTTTGCAAATTAGAAAGCTGTGGCTTGGTGTGGTTGAAGACTTTCTCAAAGTCACATGGTTAGTTATTGATGCTTCCAGGAATTACACATAGGAAATCTGATTTCAGATACTACACTTTTGACTACAGTTATACTGTTTCCTCATAGTCATGCACAAGTTTTTGTCAATCTGTTTCATCCTATGTCATTTTCCATATGTAGGGGCACGTTAATTGTCTACTTTATTTATTTATTTATTTTTTATTTTTTTGAGACAGAGTCTCGTTTTGTCACCCAGGCTGGAGTGCAATGGCGTGATCTTGGCTCACTGCAACCTCTGCCTCCTGGCTTCAAGCAATTCTTCTGCGTCAGCCTCTCAAGTAGCTGGGATTACAGGCACATGCCACTGCACCTGGCTAATTTTTGTATTTTTGGTAGAGACAGGGTTTCACCGTGTTGATCAGTCAGGCTGGTCTCGAACTCCTAACCTTGTGATCCGCCCGCCTTGGCCTCCCAAAGTGTTGGGATTACAGGCATGAGCCACCATGCCCCGTTACTTTATTTTTAAAATAGTTTCTTTTAATATTTATTGAGTCCCCTTCCTGCTATTGAGAAGCATTTAGTGTGTTTTTATAGTCTTTCAAATCTCCCATTGCAAGTTTTTTAGAACCCCCATTTGGTAGTTTAGGAGTTGGCAGGACCATAAACATTCATTTCTAACAAAAAGATGGAATCAGTATGTTCTGATATAAGGACTAATAAAGATATACAATCACATTTAAGTAAGTGAATATCAAAAGCTCTTCTAGGGGGAGCTTGTTGGGGAAGATTATTTAAAATATTCAGCAAATGTATAACAAAGTTACATACCATAAATAGATATTCGTGGGAACCTAGACAATACTGTGAACAGCCAGGCTTAGCAAAGTGAATATTTCACTGCAAATAAAATTGAAAGTCATTTCCAGATCATTTCACTCAGGCCTGCAAGGGATATAGAGCCTAGCCCAGTGCAGAGGTGGTAGAAAGAATGGGCCATAGAGGAAACTAAAATGAAAAAAATAAATTACCACCCCACCATTTACAAAGAAATCCTAACACTTTCTGATCTGTGCTCAAAGTTTTTATTTGGAAAAAAGTCAGTTCCTGTCTAGATGTATTGCATTAGCATGATCATTAGTATCTAGGGATTTTTTTTTGTTCATGAGACAGCTTTTTTAAGATTATCACTTTTCTAGTTGTTAGACTATCTCTATTCCTCAAAACTTCTGAATTCTTAATGTCTTTTGCAGATTTTATATTTGCTATTTTTTTTCTTATTAGTCTTTTCCTTATGTGTACATTTATTTAGATAACCTACAAACTACTTAAATTAATATTTATAATTAAACATCTAAATTTGTTAATTTTAAAGTCATTTTTGGAGACAATAAATGGCCTTCAAATTCATGAAGAACACATGGTCTGTGTTCTTTCTAGGGGTGTGTGTGTATGTGTGTGTATGTGTGTGTGTGTGTGTGTGTGTGTGTGTGTGTGTAGGACCTGCAAGTATTGGCAATTTGCTGTTGGTTATTCAGTGAAGTAGGAGGAAAAGTTAAATAAACTCTATGTATAGGTAAGAGCTGTCCTTTCCTCTTTCTGGTAGCTGAGTCTGTGCTATGGCCAAAAGAAATAGATAAGTAAAACAAAACTTTTCCCATGGAATTTACAAGAGACCCAACCTTGTTTTGTTTTCTATTGTGCTACCATTCTATTAATTATTGTTCTTGGCCTTTTACATCAAATCAAAAATTTCCCTAGCCTTACATAATTTCATGTCTTTATTTCCTAAGCATTGTTTTACATGTGTGCTAAGAAAGGGTAAAAGAGCATATGTCTAGAGTAAACACTGAAGTGACTCTCCAGTGGTTATTCTAAGCCACTTTTGAAAACCAACTTGACATGGGTGAAAGTCAGAATTCAGTATCACTGATGGCATTTAAAAGAAGTACAAGAAGAGTCATGTTTAAACCATAAAATTTGGAAACACGTAGTAAGGGAGTAACAAATTTTATTAAGGCCTTTAACTAGAGACTTATTTACAAGAAATACAATTGTTCACAGAGGTATAACAAAAACTGTCAAATCTAGGCATTCTTAATATTAAATCTCACTGTTGGCATTTTCTCTTGTCATAAGGAAAAAAATACATTATTTGACATTTGAGAACAAATATCACTAACATTTGTATCTATCTAATAATGGTAAAGAAATTTAGTTAGGAGTTTGATAGATTTTTTAAATCCAGTAGGTGTTACAAAAACATTCCTTTAATAAAATAATGAAAATAAATGCATAAATACCTAGTATGTGTGTATATATGTGTATGTGTGTGTACAATCTGGAAGCTTTTAATAAAGGAAAACGTATTTTAACAATATTGTATTACAATATTTTAATTTGAAAGTATTATTTTCTGATAGGCAAATATTTTTGTGTACTTCTCTGGGGATGCATCTATATTTGGAAATAATTTGGCTCATATTTCAGGCTTAATTAGCAAATCAAGTTTAAATCTCCATTGTATAAATCCATCTATGAAAAATTCAAATCATAAGAAGTCAATATTTAACTAAAATTTTAATTAAATATAGCCTTACAACACTTTAGCGTATTATTTTTTAAAAATAATCTGGAGAATCCGTGTATTTCCAACTAGAAAAGCAGGCATGCATTCTTTGCCCCAATGATCAAGGCCTTTATTAATGGATTCCTACGTTAGCAGAATAATTTAACTTTCTAACTCCAGCTTTTTGTGTTTGGCATTTCTGCTACTTAAAAGAATCAGTGTAAAAAAAAACAGACTCTGGATGTTAGATATTTTATAATCTGTATTTTGCTATTATTAAGGAGATTAGCTAATACTGTGATATTCATTAATATTTATTTTGCATTTGGAGTCTGAGAAAATAGGAAATATGCCTACAATTTTACAATAGCGTTTGTCTTACAGCTATTGAGTGTGCTCAGAAAAGTCAGTTTAACCTTTTTTAGTTTAATTCCTGATTAGGGGAGAAAGAAGGGATATGCTTTTTAAAAGTTATAGAGGAGAAGAGATACTGGAAATAAGATTAAATCAAATGCAACTTATGCAAATCTACTCCAGTACTCTGGACTCTTCAACATTCTTACTGTAGAGAGCTTTTACCCTGTTACTTTATTTCCTTCTACTCACCATAAGTCTGGACGGTTCTTGTGTTTGATTTTAATGCTAGCACCTCACAGCTAGCTTTAGTGGTACTTTGTGTTAGCACTTCTGCACTGCATAAAATATAAACCCTTGATCAATATGACAAGAATGCCATTTCCGATTATAAAACAAATAGATAAACAAAATCAGAACAACTAAGTAACGGAGAAAATAGTATATTTGATCACATATGCTTTAAAAGATTCAGTAGGAGTTGGATTCATTTCATGGATCAAACCATGTTTTTCTTACATTTCTTAACCAAAATATATTAAAATTGTGAAAATAACAATGTACATGTAAAAATGTGAAGAGTATGGCATTACAATCTTATATGTAATTATACTCATATTGAATAACTGAAAAGAACTGGCTGAATTCAGAACACTGAAGTTATGATACATTGGCCACCACATTATCATTTTAATTATTATTTGAAATATTCCTGGCTGACACATTTAAAATGTTCCCAGTCCTGTCTTATGTAACTCAGAAAACACAGACTCAACATGACTGTCAAGGACAACTCTGAATTTTAATGTTTCCATTTTTGGTCTCATGGCAGAAAGAGTTTTATTAACCATTATAAGCTCTGGAATGTCAAAGGCGTGATAGGCAGTATAGATTCCACACACAAAATAGATGCATAGTCATTTTATACTAAATTGCTTCACTTGAAAATGCAGCGTGAAAATCTAGAGAGACGAAGTAAAAAGAAGTGATTTTATAGCGTTCTAAAATGTTGAGGCTTGGAAAATACAAAGCCTGGGATAAAAATGCTCATGCATTTGAGATTGTGATTCAGCCATCCTAATAAGTTCTGTACACCTGCCATAGAGTTTGAATACCTAAGAGCTAGACGGATAGGTGCTAAGCACTAGTTTTGCAAGTAGGGACAGCACGTTTGCCAGAAAGTAACAGGGAATGTCCCAAACTTGTTTCTCCACTCTTGTGTTACATAACAAAATGTTCTAAGAAGCAAACTAGTAGGCTAGAAGTCTCAAATACCTATTCAGAGAAATTCCAATAGTAATTAGTGTAACAAGGTAAGGTTGTAGGGGATCTGAAGCACCCAGGCAAGATATCTTGGTTCTAGAGCAGCCTCCTATGTTTACCTTTAATTTATTCCTGTGTTTACCCCATTCATCATTACAAAATAATTGTACATCGTGTTTTTAAAAAGATTGGAAATGTTATTTTGTGACAGCCTCACTTAATAGGGGAAAATGATATTTTTCATAGCCACATTTGTTAAGTTAGAAAGCCAAAATTTGAATTATTCTAGTTTAATCCCAGAGTTCAGCTGAGACAGAGTGGTTATTTTCTGCTGATGTTAGTGTAATTGTGATTACACTAAAAAAAAAAATCACTAATTCCTCCTACTATATTGTAAATCTTCATGCAATCAGGAAGCAACAAACTCATCTGTGTGTATGCTCCCCAGACCCCCACATGGCACCATTTATCTGACAAATGTTTATTGATCTTTATTTGCTTGTAATCAATAGTGAGATGGACAGAGCATCTCTGTTCTAGTGGATTGCGTATTCTAGTAAATAGAGACAAAAAAAGGACTAAACTGATTTACAAGAAACTACTGAATAGTGACAATGCTATTTTAAAAATGAGAGAAGTAGCAAATTACTAGGGAGCAACATTGATAACCTGCTCACGAAAAGCCGTTCTGTGTAGGTGACACTTATATTGAGTCCTGAATGATAAGAAAGAGATGATTTAAAGATCTGGAGGAAAAGCAGTCCAGGTAGAGGGAACAGCTTGACACATTTTTGGAAGAAAGAGAAAGCAAGTCAGTCTGAAACGGTGTGAGAGGGCAAGAATGGTATACAATCAGATTGCAGAGGTAGACAGGGGCTAGATCATATAAGAATTTCAGGTAAAGAAGTTAAATTTTCTTTTTTAGTGTGATAGGAATCTATTGCTTTTTATAAATAGGAATGACATTTGATCTGTAGTTTGAGCAGAAGAGAAAGAACCAGTAAAGGAGCTAAAAAGTAGCAAATAGGCCAGGCATGGTGGCTCACGCCTGTAATACTAGCACTTTGGGAGGAGGTGGGTGGATCACATGAGGTCAGGAGTTTGAGACCAGCCTGGCCAATGTCTCTACTAAAAATACCAAAATTAGCAGGGCATGGTGGCATGCACCTGTAATCCCAGATACTCAGGAGGGCTGAGGCAGGAGAATTGTTTGAACCCAGGAGTTGGAGGTTGCAGGAGCCGAGATCACACCATTTGCACTACAGCCTGGGTGACATAGCGAGACTTCATCTCCAAATGAAAAAAAAAAAAAAAAGATAGCACATAGGTATAGGAGGGTAATCTAGAGACGGTGTTACATGAGCTCTAAGAGAAGAGGGTGTCAAGAATGAGGAAGTGGCCAATTAGCTTAGTAGTCAACATGCCAAGTAAGGTGCTATAACAAATGGTTATTGGATTTAGGAACATGAAAATTGATGGTGTCCTTTACAAAAGCGGGATAGTGGGTGAAGTGAATAGTAGGATAAATATGTGGAAATAGTAACTGTAGGAAACATATATATATATATTTTTTTCAGTGAAGAGGAACACATAATAGGGCAGTAGCAGAATGAGTTTGTGGATCAAGAGTTTGTTTTAGTTTCATGGTAATGGAAAACTTCAGTAGAGAAGAGCCTGAAAATGCCAGAAGTGCTGATAATTTCAGAAGAAAAGTGCTTGAAAAAGTGAAAGGGGGTGGGACGAGAAGTAGAACATCCTCCAGTACCTTTCTTAACGCATGTCTTCCCTATATACTTTCCAGTTAAATTGACAGTAGAAATATACAAATTTTGCTGAGTATCATAGCAGAAAATGTGCTTGGAATGGTTCTAGTTTAATGAAAAATAGCGTTACCTGAGATGCAGCACAAATAAATTTCACCATTTGAGAGCCAATGATTTCAACATACGTATAAGACTATTATTTTAATTTCCTTTAAAACATTTTATCTTTCAGGTGCTTCAAGAAGATCTAGAACAAGAGCAAGTCAGGGTCAATTCTCTCACTCACATGGTGGTGGTAGTCGATGAATCTAGTGGAGATCATGCAACTGCTGCTTTGGAAGAACAACTTAAGGTCAGATTATTTTGTTTAATAAACTAAATATGTCCTTTAAAAGAATTATAACTTGAAAAGTATTTTAAAAAATTAGAATGCAATTTATATCATACTTAGAATAAAATATATTTATTAAAAATAATTCAAATTATTTCCCGTTTGTGCAAATTGCCATTTCATTCATTGTACACTATCCCCTCACATGAGTTTCTTGGCCTAGGGGAAATACATAAATGGAGATCGATTTTTAAAATTATACTGAACCACATATATTAAAGAACTAGTCTGGGGCATGCTGCTTAATGTTTATGTCCTTTTCAAACCTACGGTCTAAAAGATGACAAAGATAAAAAAAAACACAAGAAAAATTACTTTTAATTAAATAATGAAACATTGAATGGTTTCACTATATATATTCCGGTAAGCCTTCAGTTGTAGTCTCTATGAGAGCGTAGCAGGATGTTTAAGTCATGGGATTCTGGTTGAAGTAGACATTGAGCCTTTAAGCCCTCTTCCTACCTGCATTGTAGCAGTTGTGCTTTTAGAAACATAGCTAGTACATTTTAATAAAAGACAGTGTGAATATTTTAATATTTTTGTTTTTTCTTCCAAATGTAGAACAATAAAGTTGTGTGGTAAAAGAAAAAATTGATGAGGTATACATATACCAAAATATCAGCCTTAGGGAAAATATAACAATTTATTATTTGGAATAATAATGAATATAGATATATATATATTTATAATATTTGTTGTAGAAAAATAAACTGTAAAAAACTTTCAATAGGGTTTATACACGTATACCAGAATATCAATATTAAGGGAAAACACATTAATTTTTTGTTCAGAATGATTGCTCACACACATGCACACACACAAACGTATGTAAGTGTAGATTATATTTGATGCATTCATTCTGACCATCAAAAGCCTGCCTTTCTCCTTTGACAAAAGCAAAATGATATGTCCAAGAATCCAATCATTGTGGGTTTAAGTGGCTTTATCAGACCAAAGTAGTTCTAAACATAGTTTCTCCTACGTAACCTATAACACGCTTTCTTAAAGCCTTGTCTCTGCTTTCTTCTCTTTTTGTGTGAAGTGTGTGGTTTTTTTTAATAATTCTAGTGAAATGTCATTTACTCAGGATACTACTTTAGACTGCTAATCTCCAACAGTGTTATCTAATTCTCCATCGTTAAATGACAAAGGGAAAAACTTTTGAACAAATAGGCTGAACATGGTCAGAACAGAGCATTTAGTGTATACTGGTGATCCATGTTAATTGCTTATGTTTCAATAAAATTTAGGGATCTAAAAAGCTTATCACCCTAGATTTTATATATATTATCAAATATATGATCCTGTATATTATATACACACACACACACACACACACACACACACACACTCATAATCAGTTAAAGTGCTTGTGCTTTAAAGAATTTCATAATTCTGATACAATGGTAACTAATTACAGATGGGTAAAAATATATTCAATATTTACCAGAAAATTTCAATAAATATTAAATAAGTCTGGGAAGCAGGAGTTGCAGGGAGGTTATTGGTTAAAAAAATATTTAAATGCAGGCATTTTTCTAAGGCATAGAGTATTTTCATTTAAAATAACCACTCAAAGCACCCATTTCATCATTAGCTGACCCAGTTCAAATAGCTTTTCAATATAATTCTTCCAAGGTGATGCTTGCAGGATTAAGGCATCTAGAAAAACGGTCCATAGAACTCACAGAGGGTTGTGTGGTGGGCATAAACCCTTCTGGATTTGTTATCCTACTTGCTTTCATTTTCACATTTTCTGCCTGGTTTTTTTTTTTTTTTTTTGGGAGGGGGCCCAAAGACATCTACCAAATATCGCTGCGTGTATTGATTATTCCTAATTTGCATAAACTCAATCTGTGTGTGTCCCATTATGGCTACAGCCTTCCAGCCTTCTCTTTTCCCTTCAATCTCTTTTCTTCTTAGAAGTTCTCATTTTGCCTCTATATAGCTCTTTAGTGTTATATGAATTTTAGATAATCTAGACATCTAAAAGCGCAGCATTAAAAGGGATCAAGTGGAGAGAAAGCTCTTGCTCTAACTTTTCTTTCTTTCCATCCCATCAGTTCCCTCAGTCCCAGAGGAATCCATGTTTGAATTCTATACCTTATTTACCCATTGGCTGGAATTGTCCTGCAATGCTCTGCTCTCATTTGACTTTGGAACAGAGATTATTCTTTCTCAGGTTCTTTGCAAGTGATAGAATCTTGTCTTACCGAGCTTAATTTTTAAAAGCAAGAAGAAGAGAAGATGGTAGAGAAGGAGGAGTAAGGAGAAATCATAAAGTATTAAAAGATAGATAAGTCTAAAAACATAAATAAATTTAACACAAATACCCTGGGCATGTGATAATTCTAGGGTAGCTTCAGAGACTATGGGCTATAATATGTTTCATACTGGACTGAGAGAGATTCTGGTAGAAGTAACTAGAAGAATTACAGGAAAGAGAAACAGGTATACAGATCCCCTAAAAAAAAAAAACAATCATCAGGAATCAGAGTAGGATCTTAGCCGGCTTTTTATTAAGGCAGGGTCTGGTCATCCATAACTTACTCCTCAAAAGTTATTAGTATTAAGTGCTCATCCCACACCTTTTCTTCCTTCTCCCTGACATCTCACATCCCACATGGTCTTTATCCATTTCACTTCAATTCTGTTGAAATGGCATCCAGAGGCTCAAAAAGAATAGCCAGTTGTCTTTAGTAAAGAGATGCAGATGGGAGAAACTAGAAGGGGAAGTCCCAATTTAGTCCAAAAAGAAAGAGAGATGTATACTTAACACCCTGAGCTAGAACTCTAACAATACTTCCAATAGAATATATCTGCATGTATTGATTTCTTCTGTAAATTCTATTATGATGATATGTTAGAATTTCTCTAACTTTAAAATACTTTTAGAGTCTTCTTTGGAAAAGGTTTGAAGAAAAGTAAAGACAAGTCAGAATATATGCTTAGGGATACTGAAAGATGGCATAGCTTATGAAGCGTAATATTCTGAAAAGTGCATTCTCTAATAATTAGTTCTATTCCCTCTCTCAATGGTTCAGCTTGTCCCTCAGCAATGTTACCACAGGTTACAGTCTTGTCCTTAACTTTAGAGGCTTCCATGATATCAGTGCCTAGAGTCTGTTTCATAGGCAATGATGCCAGTTAACTAATTTTATTGAAAATCTTTTTTTATAAACTAAATTTTATAATGAATATTGGTAATTTATTTAGAGTCTTCAGTATTAGAGGTCATCACTATATCTCTTCCTAAGCATTCCACATCCCATTTTAGTGTTTTTTTTCAACAAGCACTTGTTATGTTTTTACTATGTCCCAGGGATTGTGTTGGCTAACAGGTGAAACAGTGAAGAAAGAGAATTTGTCACTACTCTGGTTGGGATGGGTAGTTTGAGAGCCTACTGCCTTCCTTGGAACCCTGGAACAATGGTGGCCATATCTCAGGCTTCCTCTTCAAAAAAGAATGCTAATTCTTTTTCAGCATCCATGGTCACTATGATAGGTGGGTAGGCATGGGAACCGTTCCCCTTGGGGCATGCAATCCAGTTTAGAAAATAGACATTAATAAAATATTTTTCAATGTGCAAATGTTAAAGAATGGATGCAACTTATTTATAAAGGAAAAAAATAAGCTTTTGTGACGGGAAATTATTCTTACTTAAACTGAAGTTTTAAGGCAACAGATGATTCCTAAGGATAGTAATGTTTAAGCTAAGATCTAAATAATAGAGTGTCGCGGGGTCCTTTGGGTGTCACTTTGCCAGCCAGAAACATCTGTGGCAGGCGGCACCTCTGCCTGGGTTTTGCTTGTGTCCACTGGGCTCCTCTCCACCCACTAAGCCTGGCAGGCTGTGCTTAGCTTGCACTACCAGCCTGGATCCCATGCCTGCCAAGGGAAAGCCAGGCACAGAGCAGCAAGGGGTATGTCAGCAAGCAAGCACGGGACCTGGCCACTGCACAGCCAGGCATGCAAGCTGCAGCGGAAGGCAGTTCCAGGTACCAGTACAGGTGGCAGTTCCATGTGAGGCTGTGACTGGACCAAATGTACCACAAGCAACTTCTGCTGTAGGCACCAATGTCTGGACAAGGGGAATGCGGTAGCACCTGAAAGCTCAGAGCCACCAGGAACCACAGAGCCCCAAAGAGTATGTCATAGTATGTCACAGCCCTGTGTTGAGAAGCCCCATGGTGTGGGCTCCGTAAAGGGCCACAGCTCTTCTCTCTTCTCACTGCCCACAACACGGTGAGTGGGGGGCATGTTTCAGCCCTGTTTGTGTTACAGTTCTTTCTGTCCTGCCATTCAGCAGGTCCCAAGTTTTTGTCCCATGTCCAGGAAGAGTGAGGTACACAGACAACTGGAGGGTGGGTAAGCAAGGTGGACAGGAGCTTCACTAAGAGAGAGAGAACAGTTCTTAGGAGATCCATGGTGGGTAGCTCCTTTCCATAGGCAGGTGGTCCCAGGGAGTGTCCAGCTCTCAGTGAAGAGGAGACCCATGGTGTGTTCCTCCTTTATGCAGGCAGGTTCTCATGAAGAATCAAGGAAACCCAAAGTGGGTAGCCTTCCTGCAGCTGGTAGTCCCAATGTCTGTCTGAGTCTGAGTCTGAGTCTCGAGTTTTATAGGCTCAGAAGGGAGGAATTACATGCTGATTGGTCCATGGGCATCCATGGGCAGGCCCAGAAAAAGCACCGTAAGTTCTCACTTTGGGCCAGAAACTCCACCCAGAACTGGCAGCCCAGCCCCCAGGCTTCTGGCCATTTCTGACTTGAAGGAGAGGTTTCTCTGTAGACCTGCCCCTTTCTACCTAGGACCCTGTCTGTCTCCTGCTGCCATCAACATGCCATCCATGGAGCCCAGACAGTTTGTGCCAAGGGGTACATGCAGGCCCACGCCCAGACACCCTTAGTCCTCACTCAGCCTCTGTCACATGCTCATCAGTGCCAAAAATCCAAAGGGCCTAAGGCAGCAGGAGGCTGGTATGTCAGCACTGCCCCAAGCACACACAGTCAGGTTGCGACAGCACACAGGCTTGGACATAACTTTGCTCTGCTCAGGAACCCGTGCCTGGAGAGAGGAGAGGCCAGGGAGTGGGAGCAGACACTTCTGAGCATGTGGGGTCGGGGGGATTCCCAGGCCCCCAAGAGCACAGGAATGCCTAGGTCTGGAGCTGTGGCTGGGTGGCTGCAGCTGCACCTGGGAGCATGGGACTCCCACCCTGCCAACTCAGTAGGGAGTGGGGCTCCTGCCTTTTCCTGGGCCTCGCTGGCTCCACAAAGTGCACAGCCCTGGCCGCAGCTCCCCTGATGCAGCTGGCATCTTTACAGTGGCCACTCCAGTTAGGCTGCTGCTGCCATCATAAGGGAGAATGGTGGGTAGAGTTTCTAGGATGGATAAACGGTAGATCAAGAGAGCATGGTTAAAAAAAAACAAAACCTGCATGAAAAAAAGACTATAAAAAGAACACAAAGAAAGCCTGTTGTTCTAGGGAGATAACTGTTTCTAATAAACAAAAACCGAGACACTTGATTAAGCCCATAGCTTACAGAAGATGCTCTAATGAAAATATCTTCCAGAGAAAAAGCAAAGCCATTACAACCCTATTTTTAGATGTGTTCCTCTGTACAAGTTAAAAGTTGAGAGCCAACTAGATGTATTGTAGGTCTCTATGATCATAGAACCAGGAGAATTTCTGGCATATAAAAGGCATTTGAATTATTTTGTTGAAAGACTTTAATATTGAAGTTACTGCCTAACATTTTGGAGAATTAAAAATATATGAAAAGAATGAGGCCGGGTGCAGTGACTCACACCTGTAATCCCAGCACTTTGGGAGGCTAAGGAGGGAAAATTGCTTGAGCCCAGAAGTTCAAAGATTAGCCTGGGCAACATAGCAAGACCATCGTACCATATTTTGATTTTTATAATAAAAATAATTATAAAGAATGGTTAAAGACAGGGTGTATTAGGGTTCTCCAGTGGGATAGAACCAACAGGAAGGAAGGTTGGATGGATGGATGGATGGATGGATGGATGGATGGATGGATGGATGGATGAATGGATAGATAGATGTATATAAGTATGTATAAAGTACACATTTAGGAGTTTATCATGGAAAATTGGCTCACATGATTACAACGTGAAGTCCCATGATAGAGTGTTTGCAAGCTGGGAAAAGATAACCTGGTAGCCTGGTGCAGTCCAAGTCCAAAAGCCTCAAAACCAGAGAAGTTGACAGTGCAGCTCTCTGTCTGAGGCCAAAGTCCCTAGAGCCCCTGGGAGATCACTAGTGTAAGTTCCTGAGTCCAAAGACTGAAGAACCTGAAGTCTGATGTCCCGGGGGAGGAGGAGAGGAAACCAACTGCCCTGTAAGACACAGGAAGAGAGTAATAAACTTACCAAGCAAGCTACTTTATCCCCCCTTCTGCTGGTTTTGTTCTTGCCTAACTGGCAGCTGATTGGGTGTTGCCCACCCGCATTGAGGGTGGGTCTTCCTCTCCCCAGTTCACTGATCCACATGTCAGCCTCCTTTGGCAACATCCTCACAGACACACCCAGAAGAAACAATACTTCATCAGTCATCTAGGCATCCCTCAATCCAGTCAAGTTGACACATAATATTAACCATCACAACAAGTATTCTATTTTCAAGAAAGAAAACCTGGAAAACACAGTTTTGGATCAGATGATTAAACCTAAGACCAAGCACAATGGTATGGTTTCTCACTCATCTCATGAAGTTAATAAACATGCGTATTGCATGAAGCAATAATTTTTTGCAGATGAGAAAGTTTTCTAAGAACTAAGCTATATTCACTGAAATTGAGTCATGAAAGCCAACTTTATATCAGGTGACATTAAACAATTTGTAGAAATGCCTTGTGGTATTAGTAAGACAAATAATTTGTTAGACTTATTAAATTGGCTGAGCCAATGGAATGGAATGAATATGAAGTATTTTGATTTTCCTAAAGTTTTAGCAAAGCCTCCCCTATGCTATATTTGTTGGCAAGGTGAGTCTTACTATCTCTATGTGGGTTGGTGGTTGAGTCTGTGGTTTTTTTTTTTAAATATATTTTATTGCATTTTAGGTTTTGGGGTACATGTGAAGCACATGCAAGATTGTTGCATAGTCACACACATGGCAATGTGGTTTGTTGCCTTTCTCCCCCCATCACCTATATCTGGCATTTCTCCCCATGTTATCCCCTCCCCAACTCCCTACCCCCCGCTGTCCCTCCCATAGCTCCCTCACAGACCCCAGTGTGTGATGCTCCCCTCCCTATGTCCATGTGTTCTCATTGTTCAACACCCGCCTATGAGTGAGAACATGTGGTGTTTGATTTTCTGTTCTTGTGTCAGTTTGCTGAGAATGATGGTTTCCAAGTTCATCCACGTCCCTCATCGTTTTTTATGGCTGCATGGTATTCCATGCTGTATATGCGCCACATTTTCCCTGTCCAGTCTATGCTTTAATATACTCCTTCCTAGTATCTGACCTATGTGCTAGAGCATTGGACTGAAAATGATCATACATCTTTATTCAACCTGTAGTGTCGAAAAATTCTGAGGAAAGAAGCCATTTGAGGATTTGGCTGGGGCTCTGTGTAAAGTTCCCCCCTGTAGGAGTGGTAAATGGAATATTTCTGCTCCCATATTACCTTAAAAGGTTTATAGCAATATCCTGTAAAGTTAGAATATAATATATAAATGTTACATCCTATTCTTTTACGTTTTAAGTCAGAAAAGAAATGTTTATAGTTTGAAATGTTGTTGCTCTTTAGAAACGCAATTAGTATAAATCAAATGAATTAATTTGAGATCTGACTTTCCATCTATAGATATAAATGTAAATATATATAAATGTAAGTGTATAAAAATACATATAATTGTGTCTATATATGAATATATATATATAAATGTATAGTTACATTTATATACATCCCTATGTACATTGGTATATACATATGCATACATCTATCTTTGTACATGTGTATTTTTATGTATATGAATATACATACATATACATAAACATAAGCCCATATGAGAAAGAGAAAAGTGTACATGCTTACTTTGAAACAAGCTTGATAATAAGAAGGATGATATAGATTCTTAATAAATTAATGCAATCACAGACTGTGATATAGTGTCTAGATTACAAGAACTAATAACTATATTCTTTGCTGTTTTGAATACATTATATTTTAGACCCATGATTGGTACTCTATCTTAGCTGGATTTTCTCAGATGACAGCATCCTGTGAAGAATATTTGTAGAACAGGGGACTATTTAATGAAAAACCTAATCAGAAGGTAGGGACACATGAGCAATATTGTCATGGTGAAAAAGGAAGGTGCTATCTCTGTGTTTTTTCAAAATGCCACAATATCAGAAACAGACAGAAATTGATAACTCTGGATGTCTTTGCCCAGATCTTTCCTGAGTCTATTTTCTAATTATCTTCTGGATATATCCTTGAAGTCCAAACAACATTTCAAACTCAGCAAGATGAAACTTAACTCATTGTAACTTGCCTTCCTTTAAACCTGCTTTCTTTACTGAATTTCTTATTTTTGTTACTGCACTACCATTTGCCATGACACCCATACCAGAAACCTGGAGTCATCCCAAATTCATCCCTGTCCTTTTCCTTATGAGCCCTTTGCATGCAATGTCAAAATATTTCTTAACTGTATCTTGTATTTATTATTTCATCTTTGTTCCTGTTAATATTTCTCAAGGTAAAGGCCATATCATAAGCCCCTGAAATCCTTGCCTTCATTCTTATCTCTCTTCCATCCATTTTCAATGAACTTGATGTGAGCTCCCAAGAGCCTATCTAATCATTTCTCTTTGCTTAGAATCCTGAGTCACTTTCCATCTTCTACAAATTGTGATAGCATGGCCTATAAGGTATTTGGTTATCTGACTCCTACATTCTTTATAGACTTGTCTCGTGTTATCTGCTTTATGTCTCTCAACCTGCATTTGATTCTTACAAGCTGTTTCTGATACCTTGTATGTTATCACCTCTTCGAACAAACCACCCAATTTAAACAGACTGCTCTCCTTTAAAAGATCTACTTTGATAACTTCATCTGTGTATAGAAAACTCATTACAAGTTTTCCTCCATGAAATTGGCCACTTACCTATTAATGACTACTCCCTCTTTCTCGCTTGTCTGTACTCCAGTTATGCCCATTTGGGCACCTATTATATACTTATGCAGTTAATATTAATGTGCTTTACTTTTTTTTATTAGAATCTAAGTTCCATGAGATCTCTCTTACACATTCTTGCATGCCATTGTCAGATATAAGTAATCAGTAATTCTTGTAAGATAACTGAATGAATCTATGAGCAGATGATTGGATATAATTCCAAGAAAGATTTTTTGTCTTAAAAGGGAGAGCTTTTTGTTGCAAGGCAGTTAAAAGGAGAAACTCTAGAAATAGACTATTCCTGCTCTGTTCCTTATCTACAGTATACCTCTGGGCAAGTCACTTAACCATTCTTGGCTTTTGTTTCTCCATCTTTAATATGAAGATTGTATTAGAACCTGCGTTATAGAATATCTGTAAAGGATAAAATGGTAGTTGAGAGGCTAAAGCATTTAAAAATGACTGAAATATAGTAAGCAATAATAATATTAGCTACTATTATTACCATCACCCCAGAGCATTCTTACAATGGGATAACAGTTGTGGGAAGTGTCGAGCTGTTCTTCATTAATAATATTTAGCACAAGCTGGAATCTCATGTTCAAGTATGTTTTAAAAGAGATTACATACTGAATGGGAAGTTAGACTTGATAACCTCCAAAGTCCCTTCCAATTCCAAATTGTATAAAGATGGAGTGCAAGAAAATAAAAGAAAATGCTGTCCAGTCTTATCTAGAAGAAGCATCATACTCCCTTATTCTGTAGGGAACTTCAGATTAAAAAGCATGATTCTCAAAATTGCTTTCACAAGAAAAAACAATTTGAAAGTAATGGGAAAATATAAAGAAGTCAAACACTACACTCTGACAGTTATTTTGGCCAACAATGATAATTTTCAAAGGTGACAAAGTAAATCTGGATAAGTAGACAATAAGAGGACCAGACATTTAATGGTAACTTCTTTTTGGACATTGTTATCGTTATTGTTAGTGTCATTAAGAGTTTTAACTTGTGAAACGTGAGTATCACACAGGTTACAAAGCGAATGTGCTATATCTCGGTTACAAAGAGAAGGTTAAAATAAAGAAAGTCAGTTGGAAAGTAAATGGTATACTGTGAAAGATAGTTGTTCAGAAAGACGATAAAGTCTGATTTTCTCTCGTAGCCTAAATGTCAGTTATGTAACTAAAAGTGTTTATAGTACATATCTTTGGGATAGTATGAGAAAGAAGCGTTGATAGAATGTTAGACCCTATCAAATTAAGAAATATAAGTTATTTATGAAGAGAAATATGGTTGAAATATTTTGATGTTTCACTCTAGTTCCTAATTTTATATTTGGTGAGTTAAACATATTTTTAAAAATAAAAGATAACTTTAAATGTGATGGAAATAGTCCACAAAGCTAAGCATGAACAATTGTTGCTCATGAAGCAATAATTATAATTATTAACTTGCTTATTATTTTTCAGGGGTTTTACATGCTTTGTGTATAATGCTACCCCTATATCACTATTGAGAAAGCCAATGCATAATGAAGTTAAGTCTAAGTTCATGTAGCTTGCAGGTGGCAGGGCTGACACTGGTATTCAGATTTGTGTGACACCTCAAGCTGGGATTTCTCCTAATCTCTCAAATTTATAGTAGATATTATTATGTGACCTTGAGAAAATTATGTGATTTTTTTCAGTTTTGGTTTACTCATCAGCAAAAGGGGAATACAGAAACCTATCTTAACAAAGTAATGTCTTTGTACCTGTAGATTTAACTCATTTATTCAAATACTATTTATCTATATAAAATGCAATATATTCATATATTAACATATGTGAATATATATATAGCATTTGCATGAATGAGTTAAATTTACCAGTGCAAAAAAAATATATATATATATAATATAAAGATATATATTTATTTATTTTAGTGCCTGACACACTCAATTGCATTAGTATGTATTTTTCTCTTCTAGAATAACACCGTTCTAGAAGAGAATGGTTTATATATATAGATATATAGTTTATATATATATTTTATATAAGCACTATATATATAAGCACCTGTCATACTCAATTGCATTAGTATATAAAAATTTTTCCTTTCCTAGAACAACACTCTTCAATAAGGAAGTTGCTATACACATTTGGCTATTTTGAGTGCTTGCATTGTGACTAGTATGCTTGAAAAACTGGATTTTTAATGTTATTTACTTATAAAATGGTACATAGTCCAGTTATTAGAAAACTTTTGAGTATGTTTTGAGTAGCTTTAATATGTGCATTGTTTTTTTCAATTGCAAATTATATCACATATAAAAAAATTAAATATTCTAATGAAATTTGAACATCCAAAATCAATAGGCTGTAAATGTAGAGTTAACATTAAATTTTAGTTTATGATTATACATGATCTGTTGTGATTGATTTAGCTAAGAGGGTACTAGGTAGATTTGAAAGAACACAATCTCTTGATTACTCAACCTGTTCTCTATTCTGCCTTTATGATTTATGAGTTGAATAATAAATTGTCTCATGGTAAAATTATCAAATGAAGCTCAAAGATAATAGTGATAACAATACCCAACAAACAAAATTACAGGAGAAATATAAGCAAGTATGCTGGAACAATAATATTCTTTATGAATACCAGTGTTAATACATTTAAATTATTTTAAAGTTTATTGATACGTAATATTTGTACATACTTACGGAGTACATGTGATATTTTGTTCCATCCACGGAACATATAGTGATCAAGTCAGGGTATTTAGGGTATCTATCACCTCAAGTATTTATCATTTCTATGTATTGGGAACATTTCAAATCCTGTCTACTAGCTATTTTGAAATATATACTGTTGTTTATCTATAGTCATCCTACTCTGCTATTGAACATTAGAACTTATTTCTCTATCTAAGTGTATGTCTGAACCCATTAAACAACCTCTCTTCATTCCATCCATACACCTTCCAAGTCTCTGGTATCTGTCATTCTAAACTATAGCTCTGTGAGATCAAACTTTTTAGCTCCCACATATGAGTGGGAACATGTGGTATTTGTCTTTCTGTGCCTGGTTTGTTTTATTTAACATAATGACCTCCAGTTCCATTTATGTTGTTGAAAATGGCTTTATTTCATCCCTTTTTATGGCCAAATAGCATTCCATTATGTATATACAACCTTTTATCTATTTATCTGTTGATAGTCTCTGGAAAAAAAAAAAAAAAACTTTATGGCATTCTTTAAATTGAAGTATCAATCAAAGTACACAAATTATAATTATGATTCCATATTCAGAAAAAGATAGTATGTTACCAGCAGCCAGGAACCCTTCATCAAGCCCTATGGTATCATAAATTCTTCCTACCTCCTCAAAGGTAACATATTTCCTAAGTTATAATGCTGCAGATTAGTCTTGCTATATTTTTAACTTGATATGAATGAAACTTTTACATATGCAGTTTTTTTAACTGGCTTTTTTCACTGGATACTGTATTTGTGAAATTCACTGTGTTGCATGTAGCATTACTTCATTGATTTTCATTGCTCGATAGTATTACTTTGTATGAACATACCACATTTTACATAATCTACTGTTCAGAACATTTGAGTTGTTTCCGGTTTTGAAACATTACAAAGAAATCATCTATGAACATAAATTTTATATACATTTTTTGTGTATATATGTAAGCTTTTGTATTAGGTATATACCTAAGATTAGAATTTCTTAACCATTGGGTATAGATATATTTAATTTTCAAAATATTAACAAAGGGTTTTCCAAAGCTGAATAAATTCATATTCTCACCAGTAGTAAATGAAGGTACAAACTGCTTCATATCTTCTTGAATACTTGGTTGTTAAACTTTTTAATCTGAGCCTTTCTGGTGGCTGTATAATGTCATCTCTCATTTTTCATTTGTATATACTAATGACTAATGAAGTTGAATACTATTTCACTTGTTACTGGGCATTTAAAATGAACTCTTCTGTTAAATGCCTAATTTCTATTGGAGTTTTCATATATCTTTTAGTGATTTACTTTAGTTTATATATATTCTGGTTAGTAATTCTTTGTTGTTTGTATTACATTTTTCTTTTGAATGGGTGCCTTGTCTTTCACTCCTTAATGATATATTTTTTCATAAACAGAAGTTTAACATATTCCACTTCAATATTTTTCTGTTATGTTTAGTGTACTTTTGTCCTCAGTTTAAAAATCAAGCTGTCTACTTTAAAATTCTGAAACCATTGTCCTGGGTTGCTACATAGGAACTTTTTGTTTTACCTTTCGTATTGCAATCTACCTATTATTACAGGTATGAGAAAGGGATGAATGTCATTTTTTCCCATATAGATTCAACTGAAACAACTAGTTGACACTGTAGAATATTGAGGAAAGGTTGGTCTTATTGCACAGCTTTTCACATTATAAATAAAACGCCTGTACCTGCATGGATCAGTTAATGGACTCTAGTCAGTTTTATTCTTCCACTTGTCTATCATCATGCTAATACCATATTGTTTTAATTACTATAGCATTATGATAAATTTTAATATCTGGTAATTATTTTTGAGATGGAGCTTTGCTGTTGTTGCCCAGGTCATAGTGCAGTGGTAAGATCTCGGCTCACTGCAGCATCCATCTCCCTGGTTCAAGTGATTCTCTTGCTTCAGCCTCCCAAATAGCTGGGATTACTGGTGCCCTCCACCACACCTGGCTAATTTTTTAATATTTTGAGTAGAGACAGGGTTTCACTGTGTTGGTCAGGCTGGTCTCGAACTCCTGACCTCAGGTGATCCGCTGGCCGTGGCCTCCCGAAGTGTTGCGATTACAACTGTGAGCCACCACACCCGGCCGGTATCTGGTAATATTGTAAAAGAAAAACTGTACCAGAAGTTAAACAAGCAAGAAAGACTTTATTCAAGACTACTGGAATATGGATCAAGACTATTGCTATAGGAAAGAGAGATGGAAATCAATTCCACTGAAAAGAAGGCAGGAGATTTTAAGCACTGGGGAGAGCTAGTAGAAGACTACTGTAAAGTATTAGGGGGTTAGGACAGTGATTAGCCATCTATGGGTGTTAACTGGAACTTAATGAAGTTAGTCTCCTACCCTCCCACAGAGACTGGGAGATAATGTGCTATCATTAACAATTGTTTTCAAAGAGATGGCTTCTAGGTCCTTGAGAAAGATAATCTTGAGTTGTAAAAGATTTACATCTCAGAGGCAGAGACTATGTTAATAGTTGCAAGTTTTTCTAAAGTAAGTGCTCTAAGAAAGAGAAGTCAGGAGCCTACAGTCAAAAAAAACTTGTCTAGAGTTTAGTTACCTTAAGTTTATTTTGCTCATTTGGTCAATAAAAGCCATCTTATTTTCTTCCTTTTTAAAGATTATCTTGACTATTTTTGGCCATTTGGACCTCCATATGAATTTTAAGAACAGCTTGTGAACCCCTCCCACCCCGCCCACGCTGCAAAAAGAATCTGTGATGGTTTTAATTGGATTTGATTTATTCTATAGATTAACTTGTACAGAATTACATTTTTATTATATAAAGTCTTTCAATCCATGAATATGGAATAGCCTTTGATTTAGTTAGGCCTTTATTTTCACTCAATAATGTTTTCTAGTTTTGAATGTAAATGCTCGTAAACTTTTTCTGAGATTTATTTCTAGGTTTTTGGTATTTTTGCTGTTATTATGAATATATTTTTTAAATTACATTTTCTATTTGTGCTGATATAAAGAAATACAATTGATTTTTTTTTCTTGGCCTTGTATCCCGAGACCATGCTAAATTTACTTAATAATTTGAATACATTACCTATAGTATTATTCAGATGTACATATACAGGTTGTTTTTGAGTAATGACAGTTTTCTTTCTCCCTTTGCAATTATTTTTCATGTTGTTAATTTTCCCTGCTGTATTGTACTGCATATTCTAGTACAATGGGAATACTGAGGATATTTATTTCTCATTTTAAGTCTTAGAGGCAAGGCCTTTAATAAATCATCATTAAGTACGATTTTTCCTGTAGGTTTGTTGTACATACCTTCTGTTCTTAATACTCTAAGAGGTTTTATTATTACTGGATGCTGAATTTTATCACATATTTTTCCACAATCATTTGAGATGGTCATAATTGTTTTCTTCTTTATTCTGCTTTATGTCAAATCACATTGCTTAGTTTTCTAATGTTAAAAAAGCCTTTCTTCCTGAAATAAACTAAACCTGGATAAGATGTATAATCTTCTTGTGTATTGCTAGATTTTCTTTGATTCACAGTTTTTCCATTATGTCCGTGAAAGTGATTGGCCTGTTATTTTCCTTTATTGTAATATGCTTGCTAGGTTTAAGTACCTGATTATCCGGGCTTTGGAACTTGCTTCATAACTGGAATGTACAAATTGAAAAGTTTTAAACATTTTCTACATTTAATACACATATCCATTTTTCATTTGAATTTCAAAATTTTTTTTCCAGATTTTCCATTTTGGGGGTCAGTTTGAGTAACTTGTATCTTTCTAGGAATTGGTCTATTGCATCTGAAATCATAGATGTATTCATATAAATTTCTATTTGGTCCCTATGGTATTTAATAGTATTTTATTATCAGTGTTTGAAATTGAGAAAAATGTGACATAAAAGAATTTCTAACCTCCCTGGAGAAAGCAAATGATCTGATGATCCTTAGTCTATTTTTCTACATAGTAACCACAGCAGGAGTCTAGTTGTCCTGTATTCTTTAGCACAGGCTCTTTGTTTAGCCACAGTCCCCATTACTACCCATTCTCTTACACCTAGATTATTGTATGCATTTCATTAGGTATGCATGTTAGAATTTGTGATTTCTTGTGGATGAAAAGCTTCTGACGTCAAGAGTTGACAGGAGGCATAGCAGGATACCTATTTTCTATGCACTTATTTTCAAGTAAGATACCTATTGGAGGCTGGGCACAGTGGCTCATGCCTGCAATCCCAGCACTTTGGGAAGCCAAGGCAGACAAATAACTTGAGGTCAGGAGTTTGAGATAAGCCTGGCCAATATGATGAAACCCTGTCTCTATTGAAAATACAAAAATTAGCCAGGCATGGTGGCGTGCACCTGTAATCCCAGCTACTTCGGAGGCTGAGGCAGGAGAATTGCTTGAACTTGGGAGGTGGAGGCAGCAGTGAGCCGAGATCATGCCACTGCACTCTAGCTTGGGAGAAGAGAAAGACTCTGTCAAAAAAAAAAAAAGAGAGAGAGAGAAAAAAAGATACCTATTGGAACATGGCCCTGGTGTTTAAAATATAAAGGTGAAAACTTTTCAACTCTTACATAAAACATAACCTTTACCAACTATAGAAAAAAATGCAAAAAATAATAATAATTTAGTGTCCTTGTAAAATGTTTCACTGTGTTCTATGTTAAAATTCTATCATGCTCCAGATTTATCATATCTGGAATCAAGGCTGATTTCTTTTTATCAACTGAGCTCTAAATCCTTACCATCAGAAGCATCTCAATAACTCATCACAGTTTTCAGAGCACTTTCACATTTATTGATCTATCTGACCCTAGCAGTTACCTGGCTAGGAGAGTAGGTACTATTATCTCCATTTCACTAGTGGGAAAAACTAAAGCACAGCAAGATTGAATTTGTTCATAGATGTTACAAGGTTGGGCAACAGTAGAAGTGAAGTGAGAATGTGGGAAGTTCATACTTTATGTAAAGGTTAGCAGATTCAAAGATCCAAAAAGATGATTCTAAGACAAAAATTGGGAAAACGCCCCCTATGGATAACTACAGTGGTAGTATTCAGCTTTGGGGACATTTGTGCAAGACGTTAACCTCAAAGGTAGGGAGCCCATCTCAAGGAGCTCAGAGTCTGCAAGGCATAAAACAGTAAGAGGAAACCTTAAGCTACCAAGGAATGCCTGGGAATGTGATGAATGCTGGAAAGGATACTGTTATGCTGGAATGCTCCTTAGGACTCCTGCTCTTCATTTTCTGGATCCCAGTTGAATAGACTGGTGGGAGCTGGAGAATACAGAGTTTATTAAGCTGCCAAAAAACATTAAATAACATCCTGCAAGTAATAACAGCAGTGACAACAACAAAAAGGCTTTTCCAGATTTATTCATTAGCACTTTGTATACTCATACAAATAAATAATATATGCAACTCACTGAAATAGCATAGAGAAGAACATTCTGCTTCCAGTTAAAATCTCACTACACTTTCAGCATAATCACAAAGGCAGAATTTAATTAACAAATCAGACAGTCTTATTTACCTTTTAAAAATAAATCCTGGCAAAGTCCAGATGTTCTTAATCTGGAAGTGCAAGTATTTTCTGACGGTTTGTGATTAAACAAATATAGAGTTATAATGTCAAATGTTTTAGATGAAATTGTAATATTAAGCTTTAAATCCTTGTCAAGCAGATTAGATAAAATGTTAGACCTTGTCAAACTTCTGGTAAAACAAAATATGAAAAGACTCCAAAGGGATTCAGCATCCATGTATCTCACTGTAGGTTATATAGCACAAATTGGAAGGCATATCTTTTATAAGGAATGCTCTGCTGAGTGAATATCATTATGAATGAGCATGAGCTTGTAGCGAAATGGATCTGAGGTCAAATCCCAGACACTCAGTAATGTGGCTTCTGTGACTTGAGACAGTTTCTTCACCAATCTGTCAGTTTCCTCATCTGTAACCTGCCCCTTTGGAAGTGACTTTCCAAATTCTTTGAATTTGATTTCTTTGAATTCAGACAGGAGATATTACAGGATCATTTAAATAGAAGAATTATACTTTCAAATAAACCTTCAGCGAGTGTTTCCTAACTCATCAAAATTTGTTTATCTGCCCTGTAACATATGTTAGACAGTGAAGATATAAGGTACGCCATTTTATATTATGTTTACTCACTTAAGTTTGTAGAAACATGTAAAACTGAGAACCAAGCCATACCCTTGGCTAAATGCTATTGGGTAAGACTCTGCCACATTTCTAGCCTCATAAAGCATTGTATTTCATTTTTTTCAGTGTTATTTGATGTGATTTCCATTTCACCATCAGTAAGATTAAGTTGCTTATACTTCTTAACTGCGTAGTTGTTGATAAAGTAAGAGAGAAAAATCAAGATATAGGTGATTTTCAGAAGGCTCATTACACATCAAATTCATTTAGCAGAGGAGTGTATTATAGGGTCTTAACCTGCAATAAAATAAGATGGTTTGTTGTCTGCCTCCCTCTTTCATAAACTCCTGTTGCTGATGCATTGTGTGGTCCATGGTACATAATTGTTTCTACTTTAGTGGGGTATACGGCTGGGAACACTCTGTCTTAATGCCAATACTTGTGGGCACAGTTTAGGTTTCATATTCTATCCCTGGCTTCCATAACTTCAAGGGTCACTGTATTTAAGATTTACCTCCCAGGCTTGTCAAATTTTCCTCATTTACCTTTATCCAAATGTGCTTTTAATAGCCATTTTTCACTTTTGCATTGAAATACCCACTCAACCAAACAAAGGAATTCAGATGAGAAATGTCCTTGGCACGTATAACAATATGAGATGTGAATTAAATGAGAGGAAAATATCCTCCCCTTTGTGGATCTGAGCATGGATGATAATGGAGTTGTGATTTAGTCTATGAAAATATGTTAGACAAAGTGAGCTGACCTTTAGCTTCACTTATTGCTGAGACAAAATGAAAGCACAAATAAAAATTAACTTCTCTTACCATTTTGTGAGACTTTATAGTTCATTGGTTTTACATTTATGTGTATAGTGTTTAGCTCTATAAAAATGTGTCTTATTTCTAAAAGCTCAAGGGATTCCTAGATGTAAATAGAAACTCAGAGAAGCATGGAGTTGAAGTTATATATTTTTTATTTCTCTAGAGAAGAGGTTTCTAATCCTAATACAGTGGTTCTTTAAGAAATATATTAGCTTCCTGATAGTCCCATTTGATCCAATTTCTTACACTTGTTTAACAATTTGTTTACACTTATTCAGGAAAAATAGGAACCAGCATCTTTGAGTGATTCTAGAGCTGAGGGATAATCTTCCAATTGCTTTGCTTCATTCTTTGTAATTCAAATTAAGGCCAATATTGCTAAGCAATAAATAGAAAAATCCATAAATTCAAGCATTTTGTGTACATCTATTTATACTTGTGCATATGGCATTGCAAAAATCCATGGGTAGATGTGTACAGCATATGAGCAAGTAATTTCTCATTCACTTACCTACTTACACCGAGATCAGTAAAAAGCACCATGCCCGCATTGCTACAGAAGTGACTTAGGTTCAATTCATTGAGTATTTTCTGAGAGTAAGATAGGTTTAAGCAATGGAATATGTTACTAAAGGATATGTATGCTCTCTTGTGTTGGAAACCTTTAAAGAATATACTTGAAGACTAAACATCTATTTGTAAAGATTTAATGGGTGCCTTTCTAGAGTAACATAGTAAAATATGTGATCCTTGGCAGTTCTTGGATTTGCTGAAAGAACCATGATCAAGCAAAATGTAAATAACCACCAACTCTTATATAACTCGTTTCAAATTAGAAGTACTTGCCAATACACATTCTTCTTTAATATTTGCAATTCTTTAAGGGGTTGGTATTAGTATTTCCTGTTTTTTTTTTTTTGTTTGTTTGTTTGAGATGGAGTCTCGCTGTGTCACCAGGCTGCAGTGCAGTGGCTTGGCTCATTGCGACCTCCAAATCTCTGGTTCAAGCAATTCTGCCTCTGTCTCCCAAGTAGCTGGGATTACAGGCACGTGCCTCCATGCCCAGCTAAGTTTTGTATTTTTAGTAGAGACAGGGTTTCATCATATTGGCCAGGATGGTCTCGATCTCCTGACCCCAAGTGATCTGCCCGCCTTTGCATCCCAAAGTGCTGGGATTACAGACATGAGCCACTGTGCCTGGCCTGTATTATTATTTTCTTTGACAGACAGTTAGCCACATATTTCTTGCAAAAGAATCCATCTATCTTAAATATCTTTTGTATTCCTTTTGAGGGGTATCATTAAAAAGTACGTGGACTGGTGGCTTAAACAATAAAACCTTATTTTCTCACCATTCTGGAGGCCAGAAGTTCAAGACCTAGGTACTGGCAAGGGTTGGTTTCTTATGAGGCCTCTCTCCTTGCCTTGCAGATGAATGCCTTCCTAAGTCCTCACATGGTCTCTCCTCTGTGTTGCACAGATCCCTGGTGTTTTGCTGTGTCCAAATCTCATCTTCTCGTAAGGATATCTGTCAGATTGGATTAGAGATAACCCTAATAGACTCATTTTAACTTAATGGCCTATTTATAGGCACTATCTCCAAATATGGGTACATTCTCATGTAGTAGGTGGGGCATAGGGCTTCAACATGAATTTTAGAGGACACAATTCAGCCTGTAACATCTTCTGTTTATATTTGGCATATGCAGATATTCAATACATATTTGTTATATAATAAATTCATGACCGATGAATGAATACATTGATGGCTATCATTAACTGTAAGTTAAATATTAGCTGAATCATAAACTTGCTTCAATAAATTATCAAAATTATCTACAATCATTATTTGGATACAAAGGACACTTTTAGTGATTTTTTTAAATGGTTGTCTTAAATAGGCTGCCTATGTACTTAAAAGTGTAGTAAATTACAGCAATCCCTCCCTTTCTCCCTTATCCATGGTTTTGCTCTCCTTGGCTTCAATTACTGGCAGTCAACCATTGTCAGAAAATATTAAATGAAAAACTCCAGAAATAATTCATACATTCTAAATTGCATGCTGTTTTGAGTAGCATGATGAATCGTGTGCCATCCCACTTCTGTCCCGCCCAGGACTGAGTCACCCCTTTGCCCAGCATCTTCATGCTGTCAGTGCTACCCACCCATTACTCAGTACCTGTCTTGGTTCTCAGATCAACTGTCATGGTATCGCAATGCTTGTGTTCAAGTCACCCTTATTTTACTTAGTTATGGCCCCAAAGTGCAAGAGTAGTTATATTGGCAGTTCAAATACACCCAAGAAAAATTATAAAGGATTTTCTTTATGTGAGAAGGTAACAGTTTCCAACTTAATAAGGCAAGAAAAAAACCATACGCTGGGGTTTCTCAAAATCTATGGTAAAAAATTTTCTAGCCGTGAAATTGTGAAGAAAGAAAAATAAATTTATAAGAGTATATATAGGGTTTTGTACTATCTGCAGTTTTAGGCATCCACCTGAGGATTTCGGAACATATCTGCTGTGGATAAAGGGGAACTACTATATTCGTTTTTGTGACTCATTCATACAGTGAACAAAACTGCAATATTAAATGCATTGCATTAATACATCTCAGAATTTCAATAAATTTAAAAATCGTATGCAACCTGGAATAGAGGATCTTTATTTGGATTTGTTTTATAGAATATCTCAGCAAAATGAATAAATTATACATTTCTACCTATGGGGTTACAAGGTTAAAATGCTGCTTCAGTGGACACTATCTGTATTTCTTGTAGCACTAGAGAGAAGATGCTATATTCACTTGGAAGTCTCTACTATTTTGTTTATGAATGTGGTGCTATAGCTTGAGGTTGTTCTTTCTTCCCTTGACTGTCTTCTTCACTGGAGTTGATGGGCTACAATAAATTCCCCACATTTTGACTTTTTAGATCTGCATCATTACATCAGACAGATGGTATATAGTTAAGGGATAAGATTTTCTCCATTCAAAGCTTTTTTCTGCCACAACTAATCTATTAACCATTTTGTTAAATGCCATTTTGCCTGACATGTACTGACAGGGTCACTAGGAAGTTCACTAAAAAAAACTTCAAGTATGTTTTAGAAAAACCTGCATATACTCATTCATAATAATTAGATGGTTGAAGTTACTGAATTCATTGATTTAAGCTGGCACAATTCCTGTGGGTATCTTGCATCATCATTTGAGTGCTATGGCTTTTATTGTAAACTAACATAACTCAAAATAAGTTGAGTAGAGAGTGAAACTACAAAAAGAAAAAAAAATTTAGTTATATTATGCTGAAAGCAATAACATTGATGTTAATGAAGAAAAACTGAAACTCACTGATGATTGAACTACATATAAGTACATGATGATTTTAATACGTAGAAAAATGTTTACAGGCTTCTCTGTACCCATGTGTGTATTTTTTAAAAGTGATCGTAGATCAAACAATTTAAGAAACATGTCTCTTTAAGCCACTTAGGTGGATTAGGGGAAGGTGTGGTGGCTCACACCTGTAATCCCAGCCATTTGGGAGGCCAAGTCGGGGTGGATCACATGAGATCAGGAGTTGGAGAACAGCCTGGCCAAGATGGCGAAACCCCATCTCTACTAAAAATACAAAATTAGCCAGGCATAGTGGTGCATGCCTGTAGCCCCAGCTACTGGGGAGCCTGAGGCAAGAGAATTGCTTGAACCCAGGAGGCAGAGGTTGCAGTGAGCTGAGATAGCGCCATTGCATTACAACCTGGGCAACGAGCGAAACTCCATCTCAAACAAAGAAGAGAAATTGGTGGATTACTTTCATGATGCTCATTTCACTTGTGTTGTTTAAGTCATGTGTTAATGTCATCTAGATGGGTTGATACATATATGTAGTGTCAAGTAACATGAGAAATTATGAGACTTATCATAGACACTGAATAGATTTTTCAAAAATATGACTTACATTTTTCTAGCTCTAATTCTATATAAAATAAAGCATGTCTATATTTTATGACATTTCTAACTTTAAAGTTCCTGTATATGAGACAATAACTTTCTTGTTTATGTGAAAAAGTCAAAAAAGTTGAAATTTTAGGCTGTAAAGTACATCTCAATGAAGTTGAAGTAAATGCCGTGTTTTTTAAACACCTTCTTTGCGTAGAAAGCATCACAGTACATATTTCCCTTCCAAAAATCATTGATAGTTGGTTTATGTTACATATGAAAATAGTGTATGTTCTTAGACATTAATGACATGTTAATGACACAGTAGTTTTTACTCAGAGATTATAACAGTTTTCTCATTAGTTTAGACACAGAAAATTTTAATACTTTTCTAATAATAATTGAGAAAATTTAACAATCTACATATGAATGGGAGTCTACCTTAGAATTATCTTCTACAATCCAGATGGTAGGCAATTCTCATTATCCAAGATTGCCTCAATTAAGAGTCTTTTGAGGCATTCTGTTTAGCAGTTAGACTTTTATTCTTTAGGGTATATTTTCAAACCTAAGGAAGATACACATTTTACATGTTCTCATTGCAAAATCCCCTCTAATTCTATATGTGTATCTTTGCTATCTTACATTTGCTGTGGAGACTTCATATTGCATATAAGTATCTTTGCTCTTCTATGAAAGGTACAAAACTTGGTAAGATAAAGGCAAATGAAAGACATACCACTGGTTTAAATGTAAGCAGATCAGAAAGAGTGTTCTTCCAACTTCTCGTATACATAGGAGACTCAGATACTTTGGCAAATGATTCATTTCATTTTTAATAAAATGTAGTTAACAATTGTTTGCTGATGCTGTGGTTGATTGTCTCTTCCCCCAGGTATTGGGAGATCGATGGGCAAACATCTGTAGGTGGACAGAAGACCGCTGGGTTCTTTTACAAGACATCCTTCTCAAATGGCAGCGTCTTACTGAAGAACAGGTGAGTCATGTGTGAGAAACTAGCTGTAAAAGACATGAGGGAGATATTAAATTGGAAAAATAAAGATTTATGTTTAATTATTTATTCCTTGGAATTCTTTAATGTCTTCCAGTGCCTTTTTAGTGCATGGCTTTCGGAAAAGAGGATGCAGTGAACAAGATTCACACAGCTGGCTTTAAGGATCAAACTGAAATGTTATCAAGTCTTCAAAAACTGGCTGTACGTACTTTCTGGCTTTTAGTAGTCTTATAAAAACCCAATAGTGTATATTATCACTATTATTTAGTCTCTTCTATGCTATCGAATATTAAATGTTTATTGTTTTTGCTTGGATACATAGATTATTCAAAGATGTCATATTGCTACTTTTCTGAATTAAAGTAAGGAAATCTCTAGGTAGATTTTCAACTTGGTTTTTTCAAACAAAGTTGTACTCTTGAAGAAACATAGCATACCAGAATAACACTTCAATTAAAATTAATAAAGTAATACTAAGAAATGTTTGTGAGCCTTTAATACACTTCTAAGCAGCATAGTTCTAAAATAATAGGCTAAAGTTGATTCTCAGGGTAATACGTGAGAGATAAGAAAGTGACAATTATTCTCACATTCATGGAGTTTAACATTAGTTTATTAGTCCATTTTTGTGTTATGATAAAGGAATACCTGAGACTGGGTAATTTATAAAATAAAGAGGTTTAACTGGCTCATGATTCTGCAGACTGTACAAGAGGCATGACACCAGCATCTGCTGCCGGTAAGGGCCTCAGGAAGCTTACAATTATGGCAAAAGGAGAAGGGGAGCCAGTGCATATCACATGGCAAGAGTAGAAACAAAAGAGATAAGGGGAATGTCCCAGACTCTTTTGAACAGCCAGATCTCATGTGAACTAA
This sequence comes from Ateles fusciceps, assembly GCA_036589455.1. Classification (NCBI taxonomy): domain Eukaryota; kingdom Metazoa; phylum Chordata; class Mammalia; order Primates; family Atelidae; genus Ateles; species Ateles fusciceps. The sequence continues at coordinate 1,124,257 of JAZHEH010000857.1, read as the reverse complement.
CTGAATGAGAGCTCACTCATCACCAAAGGGATTGTGCTAAGTCATTCATGAGACATACACTCTCATTATCTAGTCACCTCCCACCAGGCCCTAACTCCCTCACAGTGAGAATCACATTTCAACATGAGATTTGGAGAAACCAAAGATCCGGACAACATCACCTAGTTATTCAAACAAAAACCATTAAAGCCAGTCATATGGCATTGATTATAAGTGTCCCATGTGTTTTGAGAAGTGAGATTCTTTTGGCAATAAATGGACTTTAGGAAAGGCTTCATTGAAACCTTTGGTTTCAGCAGGAATTTCCATGATTAAAAACAAAAAAACTTGAAAGCTTCGCTTACTCTGTGAATTTTATCATTTCTAGTAAAAGAGGGCACTCTGATATTATGAGCTTATTTTTTCCAAGTGAAATATTCTGTATTGTGAGTTGTTAAAATTTTTGAATGATTCAATGAAATCTTCACTTGATATGAACTATTATAAAACAAAATGATTGTAAATAGTGGTTTATAATTTCACCTGAGTGAATCAATTTATATCTGTATCAATATTATGTATTGTACTTCATAGGAATTGAATCTTTTCTAAACTTAAGTAAATTTTTCCACTTACTTTAATTATGTACCATTTTAGCAGATATTTATTTGTTTCATACATTTTTGGCTCCATAAATGCTAGACTCATTCGGTCTTTTAATTTAAAATAGATTCACTTATGTATTACTTGTTATTACAAGCTAGGTTGTTATTGATAAGAAAATCATTGCTCAAAGAATATAGAATTTCTTGAGCGATGTAACTGTCAAAAACAGAGTCCAGAAAAGTAATCTGTGTATGTTTCAAAACACAAGTACAAAAAATATCCAATATATTTGTAGTTTGGCCTGCTGCTGGTGGGGAGCGATTGAGAGTTTGCAAAAAAAAAAGAAAAAATCATATTTGCATTTTGGTAATACATTTTGGTAGGAAGATGTTTGATGGTATGAGGACTAATCAGAATACCTGAACTAAGAGCACTGGGTATTAAGATAAGGAGAGAGACATTAGAATGTTAAGTTGTGAAGCACAAAACTTGTGATAACAGGCAGAAATTTTGAAATGGTTCCCCCGAAATTTCATTTGGGTGACTGGGTTCCTAGGAGGGTTACTAGCCCTAATGAAAGAAATAGGAGAGAAGTAGCTGAATGACCAGAATGATAATTATTTCAGATTTGGATGTATTTAGTGTAGAATGTCTTTGAGACATCTATCCTTTCCATTAGCTGGTTTACACAGCTAGAATCTCAGAAAAGGGTTCATGACTAGTTATTGATTCAGAAGCAATCAAAATGCTTCCGAGAGATTGTGCAGAGTGACACATTAAGTAAAAGGAATAGATTCCAGGGGGAATATCTACAATCAAGGAGTAGACAATGGACAGGATGTTTACAAAAAGATTGAGCAATTATCGTTCAAGAGTACAAGGGGGGAAGTGGTATCACAAAAGTGAGGAGAATAAATATTTCAAAAAGGTAGGAAGTGGTACACACTGTCACATGCCACAGAGAGGAGATGAATTATGAATTATGATGAATTTTACCATATGTAGAGGAATGGATGCTTGGATTACATCTCCTTAAAGCAGAATATCCTTACAAACATTTTCTTCTCAGGCAAAATATGAATCCTTTCAGTAAGTAAGTGACTGACCACTGATTATCAAAGTACAGTCATTCCCTCTGATTAAGGACCAAGATATATTGCTAGTTAAATACAGAACCATGTGCTTCAGATACTCAATCATAACGGAGATAGTCAATCATTTTCTGTGAGTTGAAAAAAGTCACAAGTCTGCCCAGATTCAAGGAAAATGAATTAGATTTTGTTTCCTCATGGAGAAGCACCAAGGTCAAGTTATAGCAAAGCATCTGAGATAAGGATATTTTACAGCCATCTTTGGAAAATACCACATGCCAGAATATTACAGTTGTTTTGCATGATAATGAATTCCAAGTCTTAATATCTAGTGAAAGTTCCTACATATATTCTTGACTGGACCTGCCAATCAAGAAAATGTTTTTTAGGAAGCCACAAACTGACAAAATTCTAATATGTTAAAGCTAGATGAGATTTTGCATCTTATCTAGTGTTCCTTCAATCTAATTACACATCTCAAGTTCATTAGGACCAGCTACTCAGGTTATTTCAAAGAGAACATCGAGATCGAGAAAAAACACAGGGCTTGTGTGTTGTAACAATAGTATCAGACTTAAAATGAACACTCAAGACATCCAAACTCAGGTCCAGGCCTTTCAATCTATTGCAAAACTCCTCATATCATTTGATTTCTTGGAAAAAAGTAATTGCAACTGATAACTGTCATTTCTAACAATCATGTGTCTCTATGTTAACATTTTTGTGAGCAGAAATCTTTGCTAGTCTCAGGGCCATAAAAAGGCTCTTTTAACAAAGTTGCAATAATTTTCCAATTGGATTAAAATTTGTATTATGTCACCTTGTGAACAAAGAGAAAATATGTTTTCTATAGGTCTTATCATTTTTTATAGTTTAAGCCAATTAACAAAACCTGACAGCTGGTCTAAGAATTTGAAGTAAAATTCCCCTGCTGACTCAGGCAGTGAATAAGAATTTAATGTTCATTAAAATATGTCACAATCTGAGACCCAAAACAGGTACCATCTGTCACCAGTTTTCACTACATATCTAGGTATAGATACACTTGTGAAAACTCTTTTATTTACAATCAGTGTAATTGTTGTGAAATACTATCACAACTAACCCATGGGATTGTCTCCTCCTTATCATTGGAGTGGGAGGTAGGGATTATGACATTTAATTTGCTCTAAATCTTGGGGATTCATATCCAAATCATGTAGATCTATTATTTTTTATAATCAGTGCTGATTTAAGTTTTAAACTGCTTTGGCAATGAGGACGAAAATGAAAGGAAACAAGAACAGTAGCTTTTATGAGGTGAATTATAAGACTTGTAGAATCATGTAAATTACCAGTCTAGAAGAAAGCTGTTCCTGGGTAAATGTATTGCTTCTGTGGGGACTGTTGGTGTTTGCCAGGGAAGTATTGCTCTGGGGAAGCATGGTGATCCACGAGAGTATGGTGTATAAGGTGGCCAGGAATTAAGAGACTCAAATGGCTGTGGGATCAAAGGAAATGGATGAAGTGCTTATCGTAACTGAGTAAGTTCCCATTGACAGTGTTGTTTGACTTGCTACCTTCACCTCAACTCCTGTGATGGCCCTCAAATAATTAATTCAGGCAGAATCAGTGTTTCTCAAAATGTGTTCCCTAGACTGGCAGCATCAGTATCAAGGAAATTTGTTAGAAATGCACATTGTTAGGTCATCTTCAGACCTACTGGTTTAGAAACTCTGGAAACAGAGCCTAGTCATCGGCATTCTAAAAAGGCTTTCAGGTAGTTCTGATGTTCTTTCAAGATGAGAACCTCTGTGATAGATCAACGTCCCAAAGTACAAATTGGTGATTAGGATGAATTGGAGCACATCTTACATATAGTTAAGTAACTACATGTAATACAGGTACAAAATTTAATTTTGCCAATATAGGAGACACTGTCTTGGCATTATTCTCTTATGAATATTCATGATGAGAATAAGGTGAAGGTTTCCTGGGCGTTTTGTAAGGATACATTATTTTTTCACTTTAAGTCATCTTGAACAGTATATCTCTCTCTTCTCCATATCCATTAGTGATCCAATCTGATTTATTGACTGTACCTTCCTGCCTACCTTGGAGGTAGGTCCACATGCCTGTCTTCCATAAAAATAAAATGTATTTCTCCTTTTACTGCCCCAGCTGATCTTTACATTGTACAAATTTTCTAGATCTTCCTTTTGCCACCTGAATTTTCTAGAGTACTATGGGTCTCTGGCACTCATAGACCTGTGATTAATTATTGATATGTAGAAATACATATTTTATGTAAATAGTAACAAATCATAGTTATTTAATATGCACGTTTAAGATCTAAGCTTAAAAAATTGACATCAATGGATAGACAGGACAAGGTAATTCTAATGAATTCTATGATCCGATGTATCTGGCACCATCATGAATTTTTTTTCTTTTACTCCCTTTGTTAATAATACTGGAGGAATCCTTCTGGAACTGGGGGATGACTGAAAGACGGAAAAGAGACAGAGAGAGACAGAGAGAGAAAGAAATTAAGACCAAACAACTAATCTGCCATCATCATTTTTGAAATTCATATCCAGAATTTACTAGGTAGAAATCTGGGTTCAGTGTTTTTGTCATATAGGCATACAAAAATTCATTCAGTAATCACACAATTATAACACTGTTTTTATTTAACCTTAAGTGCACTTTTTCTCATTGTATTTTGTTTTTTGAGACGAAATCTTTGTCTGTCGCCCGGGCTGGAGTGCAGCGGAGAAATCTCGGCTCACTGCAACCTCCACCTCCCAGGTTCAAGCGATTCTCTTGCCTCAGCCTCCTGAGTATCTGGGACTACAGGCATGTACCAACATGCCCAGCTAATATTTGTATTTTTAGTAGAAATGAGGTTTCACTATGTTGGCCAGGCTGGTCTTGAACTCCTGACCTCGTGATCCACCCACCTCGGCCTCCCAAAGTACTAGGATTATAGGCATGAGCCACTGCGTCTGGCCTCTAATTCTATTTTTAATGGTGACTTTCACTTTCATTTTTGTAATGTTTGCCAAATGTTTCTCCATTTGGCTTAATATTAAAACAGGAGGCTTATTTTCATTTGTTGAGGTACCACGATGTTACTCACAGGTTTTTATTGCAATCCTCTTCTTTAAACATAATTCTCACACTCCTGTTCTGACATGTTTCCAAATCGTTACATATTTTGCTTAAATAACAGGTATACCCTTTAGCCTTACACATATGGCTGTGTAAAATAGTTTCTTACACTCTGAGAAAGTAAGCCAAAGAGGATTGTACTTACATATTTTTTTTTATTTTTAAATTTGTGTCTTTATTTATATTGTGCCTCTTTCCATGGTAAAGGAAAAAGGAAAATGACACCATGTAAAGTAACTGGGGGGAATATAAATTCAAATATGGCTCTCAGCTTGGGACAGGTTAGCATAAACCTTTGTTTTAGTACTATTGCAAATATTCACTTAAATTTAACAGAGAGCTAATATGTGAATTAAACAAGTAAAATAAATATACAAAACCTAGCTATTGGGCTAGGTGCAGTGGCTCACACCTGTAATCCCAGCACTTTGGGAGACCAAAGTGGGCAGATCACTCGAGGTCAGGAGTTCAAGACCAGCCGGGCCAACATAGTGAGACCCTGTCTCTACTAAAAATATAAAAATTAGCTGGGCATAGTGGTGTGTGCCTGTAATCCCAGCTACTTGGGGGGCTCAGGCAGGAGAATTGCTTGAATCTGGAAGATGGAGGCTGCAGTGAGCTAAGATCAAGTTACTGCACTCCAGCCTGGGTGACAGAGTGAGACTCTGTCTCAAAAAACAAAACAAAACAAAACATTTATTTATTGCTAAACCCCCACGCTGTGAATTTTATTTTGATATGAATTCAATGCATAATAATTCATATTTTGGTCTATTCTTCCAAATTTGGAAAAATACTGAATTATTAAGGAAAAATTAGAAATGAAATTTAAATCTTGCTTTGTTTCCCCTTAAAAATGGCATGAAGACTGAACTATAACATGTACCAGATGAAGCAGATTCTGAGTAGAAGACAAACTAATTGAAGGAGACACTAGAGCATTCTGCAGTTTAGAGATATCAATGAAGGTGTCGTGCCAAAATGGGCTAATTAGATTGTCCTTTTCAGGAAGGTGTATTCACTTCTCTATGTTGGGGGCACTTTGGTTCATGAGCAGTTGGTGCATCTGCTTCATGACAATTTCTTTGCTATATGGAACGTTAGTTCTTAAACTTGCATTTGTTTCAGAAAGACAGGTATCACGGTTTAGTTTATATTCATTGTATTTATTACTGCCAAATATATGGGGTTGTTAAGGGGCTGTAAAATAATATTCTCTTTATTTCTCTTCCTTCTTCTCCTATGTTTACAAATTAAATCAGGGAGTAATGTGTAGTACTCGGGAATCGAATTTCCCTGTGTGCCAGGCAAGCTTAATGTCAAATAAAAGAAAAAACTGCCCTGGTCTACTCATTTCACATAATCAGTAGTTGATTCCTTTCAAATCAGCCAAAGGGAGTATGTAACCCTCCACAGCTCACAGGAAATTTGGAAATATAAATGGTATAAAAATTGCTCCATAAGACATATAAGTATTTACAAAATCTGAAAAGAGATGCTGAAGGGTTTAGGTCATGCCCAGCGACTTAGTTCTTTTACTTAATGGGCTCTACAATTAGCTTTAAAAAATAATTACTCAACCAGATGTTGATTGATGAGTGCATGTTACAAAAATTTTAAGGTCAGTAAATCACATAACGAGATTTTTATCTCCAAATAATGAATGGAATGTTAAAACTGTGGAAAAAATAATATTGTATTTTATCCAAATAATCACAGCATTTCAGCATGGCCAGTTTCCTTAGCCATTCTTATTTTCTCAACTCACAAGCTTTTCTGCAGAACTCCTGGTACCTGATTGTCAGTTTTCATTTGAATTCTGTCAGGAATTAAGGGGAAATCCAAGAGCCATGCATTCCATCTTCCACATGTTGACCTCTGTTTTGCCTTTCGAAGTAATATACCTTTTCACTTGGATGTTCTTCAGATATTTTAAGGTAGCTCTGAATTGCCTCTATTAGGTCTTTATTCTACATCTGACTTTCTCTTCTCTTCAAACTGCTTGGGAAAATTCTATAGATTATAACTTTTCTACCTATATTTTTCTGAACTTTTGAACCTTTACAGGCATGATTGCAGTATTTTCTTATCTATACAAATGAGCAAATACATGCAAAAGCAGATTGAGCTATAGTGGCTTAAAAATGTAACCCAGGCTTATTCTGTGATCTTTCTTGTTTTAACAGGTTTTAAAAGCAGATCTAGAAAAGAAAAAACAATCCATGGACAAACTTTATTCTGTCAAACAAGATCTTCTTTCAACACTGAAGAATAAGTCAGTGACCAAAAAGACAGAAGCATGGCTGGAAAACTTTGCCCGGTGTTGGGATAATTTAGTCCAAAAACTTGAAAAGAGTACCGCACAGGTTAGTGATACCAATTATCACGCTATAGATGATCTCAGAGATTTCTGAAACCTGCATTAAGAGAGTAATATTACAACCTTACAAAAGAAGTAACCAGATTGGTTTTGCCTTGTATTTAGTTAGATAAAAACATGGTTCTTTTGCCTGTCTTGTTGTTGGAGAATGGTGCTAAGGTAAAGTGCTAATTAACTGAACTTGTTACTGACCCAGAGTGAATCCCTTCCAGCCCAGTAGTAATGATTCACTGAGTGATTTAGAGCAGGTGAACAAAATGCTGGGGAACTGTATCATCACACTAACCCCAAATCAGAGATTGCTAGAACCATGAGGACCAGTAGTCAACTCCATTTTACTCTTGAGAAAAATGAAACTTATAAAAGTAAATAGAAATAGGAACACTTTTACACTGTTGGTGGGAGTGTAAATTAGTTCAACCATTGTGGAAGACAGTGTGGCGATTCCTCAAGGACCTAGAAATAGAAATTCCATTTGACCCAGCAATCCCATTACTGGGTATATATCCAAAGGATTATAAATCGTTCTACTGTAAGGACACACGTACATGAATGTTCATTGCAGCACAGTTTACAATAGCAAAGACCTGGAACCAACCCAAATGCCCATCGATGATAGACTGGACAGGGAAAATGTGGCACATATACACCATGGAATACTATGCAGTCATCAAAAACGATGAGTTCGTGTCCTTTGTAGGAACATGGATGAACCTGGAAACCATCATTCTCAGCAAACTGACACAAGGACAGAAAATCAAACACCGCATGTTCTCACTCATAGGCAAGTGTTGAACAGTGAGAACACATGGACACAGGGAAGGGAGCATCACACACTGGGGTCTGTCAGGGGGAAAAAGGGGAGGGACAGCAGGGGGTGGGGAGTTGGGGAGAGATAGCATAGGGAGAAATGCCAGATATAGGTGATGGGGGAGGAAGGCAGCAAATCACACTGCCATGTGTGTACCTACGCAACAATCTTGCATGTTCTTCACATGTAGCCCAAAACCTAAAATGCAATAAAAAAATAAAAAAAATTAAAAAAAAAAGTAAATTTTTCAAGACAAGTTAGTGGTAGGAGTAGGACTACGGTTCAGGTCCTTTGATTTCTCCGAAAGTTTTTTATTTGTACAAATAATTATTTGACTATTGAACTTTTTCTGCCATAGACTGTTGATTTCATAAAATCCTGAATTTGGCTTAGTTACACTAACACATATGGGCTGTAGATTATGAAAACTTCCCAGCAACATTTGTGGTATGCAGTTTTATTACAATAATTTGTAAAGATTTAGCAACTTTAAAAAAGTGGGATATTTTAAAAATTGTACCTCTTTTTGAATTACATAGTTGGATGGTAGAATAATGAGTAGTCATTCAAGATATAAACATTATGTATAATGGTATTTAACATATTCTGCCACATAGTTTGGCATTATAAGGAATATCACTAATTGCAGTTCATAGCTCAATGCATATGCATACACTTTCATATTCAATAGATTTTAGGCAGATATTTCCTCTGTCATGAGACAAGTGCAGGGAATTTGTTTTCTTGAGACTTGACATCTGATAAACAGCACTTAGGGAATGTCTTTTGAAGACATGAAGTTTGTAGTATTGCCTTCAGGAATACAATTTAAGACAATATGATAAACCAGCCTATATGATTTTCAGGCACTGTTCGTTCTTTGTTTTAATCCAATTTCATATTAAAAAGTTAAAATTTGAAGGAATATGAATATAAATTGTAATAATTTCCCACACAATCATTAGATAATAATAACTCCATTAGTTTTCCATTAAACATACTTTAGCAATTAACTGATCTGATAATAATTTTATTACTATATTATGATTCCTCTTATTTTATGTGATCTGCCCATGGCTTCTTTGCAATACATTGGTATTTATGTAATAAATACATAAGACATTAATCAATTAGATACTTTTAACCCAACACTAATATTATTCCCATATGTAACCATTGCTTCCATAGATTATTGCTGCCATAAAATGGTCAATTGCTGTGTTAAGAAAGATTACTATTATTTGATAAAGTTATTTTGACACGCATCCCTTCTAAGGGATGTGTTTGTGGAGCTGTAACTGTTAACCATAGGTCATGTTCTAGTTCATTTGCGTGGCATACAGTGGTTATCAAACTTGAGTCCGAATAGTAGCCACCTGACAAGCTAATTAAAATGCATATTCCTTAACATTTTGCTCAGAAAATCTCATCCATAAACTATGATAATAACCTAAAAATCTGCATCTTTACTAAACCTTTGATATAATCTGTAGACCATATTGGGGAACAACACACGCTGGGATCTACTTGAGGGGGAAGGGTGGGAGGAAGTAGAAAAGCAGAAAATATGACTATTGGATACTGGTCTTAATACCTGTGCAATGAGGTAATCTGTACAACAAACCCCTGTGACACATATTTACCTATATAACAAACCTTCACATGAACTCCTGAACCTAAAATAAATGTATAAAGAAAATAGGAAGATAGTGACATGTGTGTGAATCGCAACATTCTGGTTTTCCACAATGCTCCCTGAAATGTGAAAAAGGGAGACCTTCTTAGGAATACAGTATATAAATATGCTCATTCCCTTGGAATGGGACTACTTTTTGATGAAGTTTGTACATCTCATAGAAATATTACTGATTTGATTATTCCAGTTGGTAGAAAAGCATTAGAAGCCTTATTTTTAACTCCCTAAAAGTTATGAGACCACCACCTAGGCAATTTACTTGCCCTCTTCTCTTCCGACTTTTATAACTCTATAATAAAACAGTGCTAGTTTTGATTCATATGCTTCTTTATTAAATGAAGTCCAACATGCATTATAGCACGTATCTCTTCTGCTTGATCATAGGGATGCTATGAAGGTGAAATGAAGGCACAGACATGAAAGCATTTGAGGGGAAAAAGGTTGAGCTTGGTATGTAAGTCATACAGTTTAGCTAGTCTGGAGGGCTTTTTGGCGATCACTATCCACTTTTAATTTTATTTTCAAACAGTTTTATTGTGGACCAAAAACAAATAAAAGGACTTAACATCATGTAAGTTGTTTTCCAGAACACTAAGCTTGAGTCTTCTTAAGCTTATGTTTAGTTTTCCCTCATTGGCTTTCCAAAAATTATGCGTCATAGGACCGATCCGTATCTATGGCTGGTGGTTTTTGAGCTCATAGGAAGATAGAAATGGAGCTACCCAGGGAAAGAGAAATTAAAAGGAGGTGAAGAGAGACAACAGAGAAATACTGTCTTATAAGAACAATTAATTTTCTTTAGCCATGTCAAATTGAGCTTGATAAAAATTACATTACAAAAATTCCAAGAATATGGGCTGTAATGGTGTGACTTTGAAGAACAAAGCTCACTTGTATGTATATTTTCTATAATGATAGTGGGAGAAAAATCAGTTTCATTAATGACTACTCACATGATACCCTCAATTGTTTCAAAAATTCTTTTAAATAATTAGTATAAAGAATGAGCAAAGTTCTCATACTGGCTGAAACCTGTAATTGTGAGGCAGGGTGTGGAAATCATGACTAGAGATGACAAGGCATCCAATTGTAGTCATATAAAGAACACTGTGCTGGCAAGTATGATTGGTATTCAGGTCAAAGCTTTGAGGCATTTTGACCTTCTGAAGCAGTTGCATGGCAAGAGATCAAAACATGAAAAAATAATCAACTTGGAGGGCTGCTCTCTTGCATTTCAAACTCAGATTTGACTTGAATAATACCTGGACACAAGCTGAGGGTATTTAAGTTGATTAGAAGGTAGCACAAAAAAGATAGAAAATACTTTGTTTCTAAATGTTGGGAAGATAATAACTCTTGCTGTGTGGAGGCTTACAATGAGAAAAGAGGGCAAATATACCCTGGATTGACTTATTCAAAAACTCGACTGATCCTGTTTCACTGTAATTTTTTGTAAATATATTGATTGTAAATTGCACATTTTTTTCTAATTGCCTCGACCCTGATGGATATATGTCTTTTATCTGGATCATAATCATGAAATATGATAGTGATAAATTCACTAAGCATTTGCTTCTCTGAAAAGGATTTTATTTCTCCTTCACTTATGAAGCTTACTTTGTCTGTATATGAAATGCTGCCTTGGAAATTCTTTTCTTTCAAAGTGTTGAATATTGCCCCCAGTCTCTTCTGGCTTGTAGTGTTTCTGGTGAGAGATCTGCTGTTATTTTGATGGGCTTCCATTTGTATAGGTGACCTGGCCTTTCTCTCTGCCTGCTCTTAACATTTTTTTCTTTCATTTCTATCTTGGAGAATCTTATGATTATGTATATTGGGGTTGAACTTCTCGCCAGTATCTTGCTGGGGTTGTCTGCATTTTCTGAATTTGAATGTTGGCCTGGTTTTCTAGTTTGGGGAAGTTCTCCTGGATGATACCTTGAAGTATGTTTTCCAACTTGATTCCATTCTCCCTGTCTCTTTCAGGTACCCCAAATAGTCTTTGCTTCAGAATTTCCATAATCCCACATTTCTCAGATATTTTGTCCATTCATTTTTATTCTTTTTTCTACAGTCTTCTCTGCTTGTCTTATTTCAGCAAGATAGTCTTCCAGCTCTGAGATTCTTTATTCTGCTTTCTATTCAGGTATTGACACTGTGATTGCATTGTGAAGGTCTTGTGTTGGGTTTCTCAGCTCCATCAGGTCATTTATGTTCCTCTGTAAACTGGTTATCAGCTGCTGTTACGTTTTATCATGGTTGTTAGCTTCTTTGTATTGGGTTAGAACATGCTCCTCTAGCTCAGGGAAGTTCACTGTTACCCACTCTCTGAATTCTACTACTCTCAGTTCATCTATCTCAGCCTCAGCCCACCATCTCACGCCAGTCAGAATTGTGATTATTAAAAAGTCTAGAAACAACAAATGCTGGCCAGGTTGCAGAGAAATAAGAATGCTTTTACACTGTTTGTGAGAATGTAAATTAGTTTAACCATTGTGGAAGGTTAAACTAATTTTAAAGAGTGTAGTGATTCCTCAAAGACCTAGAACCAGGAATACGCAGCAAGCCAGTTACTGGATATATACCCAAAGGAATATAAGTCATCCTTATAAAGATACATGCATGTGTACGTTCACTGCAGCACTATTCACAATAGCAAAGACATGGAATCAACCCAAATCCCCATCAATGATAGACTGGATAAATAAAATATGGTACATATATACCATGGAATAGTATGCAGCCATAAAAAGAAATGAGATTATGTCCTTTGCAGGGACATGGATGGAGCTGGAAGCTGTTATTCTCAGCAAACTAACACAGGAACAGAAAACCAAACACTGCATGTTTTCACTTACATGTCGGACCTGAACAATGAGAATGCATGAACACAGGCAACAGAACAACACACACTGGGGCCTGTTGGGTGGGGAGGAGGAGAACATTAGGAAAAATAGCTAATGGATGCTGGGCTCAGTATCTCTGTGATGGGTTGATAGGTGCAGCCTACCACCATGGCCCACATTTACCTATATAACAAACCTGCACGTCCTCCACATGTACCCTGGAACTTAAAATAAATAAGATAGTAAATAAATACGATAGTATTTATTTAAAAATAAATATGATAGAAATTTATTATAATTAATATTTTAAAATATAGTTTATGTAATTTGAAGCATTACTTTCCTCATTTGACTGAAATCATGCGCTATGGAAAGGGTATATTATTCATATGCTTTACAATAATATGGTAATTGTAGTTACTATATTATACCATACCTTGTAATTACCATATTTAATATGTAATTTATATTAAGTATTATATACAGGTGCTTTGATGTAAGCATATATATATGTATATAACTATATATGTATATATATATATTCAGGTAAGTCTAAAGATTTTGTAGTTTTGTGAATTTTTAGTAGAATAAATTGTCATCTTTCTCAGGAATAAGGAAAGTTATATGACTCATTAAGGTTCAAATATCTCATTCCTAATTTGAATATTTTGCTGTATTACTAACAACCATTTTTGCAATGTTTTTAACTGTAAGAACATCTTTCAGATAAAATAAATATGCTCAGAATTTGCCCACTTCTTGTACATGGCAGTTCATGTTTGTGCTGTATATATTTGTGTCTACATTCAAGAATGCCCCAAAAGGATTATTATATAATTATGTGTATTTTCTATATAATTTATGTCCCTGATGAGAGATTTTACACTCCTATGAAAGAGTAATATAAAACATAACTGTAAGTGATAAGCCAGTGTTTTTCATTATACCCAAAATACAAACAGAAATATGCAAACATACCAAGATGAAAACCTCTTTACGTGCTCTTTCTGAGTTCATTCTCATCTCTAAGGATCCTATATATAGTTTAACCCTTCATAAATATTTTATGTCCACATTCTGGCTGTACACATTCTCAGTGCATAGTTTTGTGTATCCCTCTTTGTACAAGAGGGATATGGTTATAAATGGTTTGCCGCTCTTCTTTGTCCCAGTAATTTTAATTAAAATACTCTAAGGCTTTTTAGTTGAAAGCCCTTTTCATTATTTTCTGAAAGCTCTCCAAGACTAGTAAGCCTGATGCCAATTTAAACAAAAGGGAATGATTTTTTAAAAACTAGAATTAAAACAAACTACCTCACTTATTTTGTGTTTTCTTCTAAGTTCATAGGATTAACTCCCTCAAATTTTAGAACATCTTTTGGATAATCTAGGTTAAAGGCTTTATTAGAAAAATTTTAAGTGGACCAGGCATGGTGGCTTACTCCTGTAATCCCAGCACTTTGGAAGGCCAAGGTGGGTGAATCACGAGGTCAGGAGTTCGAAACAAGCCTGGTCAGTATGGTGAAACTGTCTCTACTAAAACCCTGTCTCTACTAAAAAAAAAAAAACCCTGTCTCTACAAAAAAAAAAAAAAAAAAAAAAAAAAAAAAATTAGCCGGGCATGGTGGCAGGCACCTATATTCCTAGTTACTTGGGAGGCTGGTGCAGGAGAATTACTTGAACCTGGGAGGTGGAGGTTGCAGTGATCCGCGATCATGCCACTACACTCAAGCCTGGGCGACAGAGTGAGACTTCTCAAAAAAATAAAAAATAGAAAGAAAAGAAAATTGAAGTTACAGCTCAAATAACTTTGGAAATTAACTGTATCATTTTGCTACCAATTAAAATAGGTATTTGAGAATGGGCCTTGTATGTAAGTGTGATAGGTGTTACCTTGTAAATGCGTTGTCTATAACAATATAAAATGTAAGCACTCAAAAATTTAATAGATTGAGGCTGAGTTAACTCTTGGAATATCTCATTCCTTATTTGTAAATTTTTTTAAAAAGGTAAGCTAGACAGATTTCTATAGTGGCCATCTCATTCTAAATGTTTTTGATATGTTTCTCTTTGCTTTTATATAAAACTCTGGAGTACTTAGTGAAGAAGATTCTTACTTTCTGCAGTGGAGAGGCAGCTAGAAAATAATGATGATAATAAAATCCTAACCTTATTCAAAGTAGACTTATGAAGTTATTACACTTTATTCAGTGAGTATGTAATTAAAATACCATAAAGACAAAATGCTCAATATCTTAATGACACCTATTATCTACTGACAAAAAATGAAATAACACATAAAAAATACAAGTTCTTTTCCTAAACCTACACTTGATAATATCTATCCCTATTTATAGAATGTGTTTCATTACTTCAGTGTTAGATGATATGTAGAGGAAGGCCAGATGGATCAGAAAAGAATAAATTTCATTGCTTTGGAATTTTTGCAGGTGCAGTTACTTCACACAGTTGCTCAGATTCTGTATTTAATATGAATCCAGAAGACAACATACATCTTTCTGATACAATCTGTACTAAATACAATTTAAAATGAGGAACAAAATATATTCAATTGGACAGTTTTATAGAATAAACCTTCTTAATTATCATATATTATTTTATTTTGAAGAAACTAGTGACTTCTTTGGTGATGCCTTCTGAGTATTTGACAATAATTTTGCTTATGATTCCAATGTCAGGACTTATTCAAGAAGTTTTATTACATTGTGAGTATCAAAACAAGACAGTAATTAAAATTAAAATTTAATTACCAGCTACTCTGATGAACTTTGGCACTCATTGTATGCTACGTTCAGCTATGGGAAGTCCTCTATACTTCATAAGAGAAAGCATTTTATAACCTTGTGATTAATAACTCAGCTTCCTTTGTGACCACCTGATCTTTTGCCCAAGGATTCTCCCAAAGTTCAACATATAAATATTTTCTTTTGCTTAGAGATAGAAATTGTTACCAGATTTTTGTGCCTTGTGCTACCATGCCTGTAGAGTTGGTTTTTAAGCATGGCTATCAGTTATTATTCAAAGCTGTTGCTATGATTATGCAGTATGTTTTAAACTGTAGAAGTGAAACTCCTCCATAGCCATTAAAACTCATTGATCACTCAAAAGGGTTGAATATATGTACAAACAACATAATGGAAAACCTTGGTCCGCAGTTTTCAACCTGATTTGTGTGTGTCTGTGTGTGTGTGTGTGTGTGTGTGTGTGTGTGTGTGTGTGTGTAGCGTACTTTGACTAATTTTGCACACACTTCAGATATAGTATATCAAGAGCCAAAAATATTTAACATTGAGTAACTCTTCCTATGTAATAGTTCTGACATGCCGTTGTGTACAATATCAATATCCTGACTTTATATATGTATGTGTATGCATATAAACACACTCACACACTGACACCACTTAAAAGGAAACCGCAATTCAAAAAAGTGTACAAGTGTAGGAGCAAGTGGGCATAGATGTTAAGAATTGGATGAATGAGCAATCAGACTTAGATTTACATCTATGCTACTAAAAAGTTGTATCTGCCTAAACAAGGTAACTTTCATCTATAAAAATGAAAATAATACTAGTACTTACTCTTAGGGCCATTGTGAGGTAATAATAGCGACCCTTTATTGAGGTTTTACAACATAGCAGGGAGTATTCTATGTATATCTTCTAAATAAGATAATTCAAAACACTTATTGTAATGCCTGGATCATGCAAAAAGCTTCATAATTGGTAACTGTTATTGCAAGTATTAATATTTTCAAAATTAAGATGTTATGCTAAATTAGGTAACTAATACTTTATAGTTTGAATCTTTCTAGTAAGTATCTTTAAATATTCAAATAATAGAATATCTCAAAAGGCAAGAAGTAGAAATCTCTTACCCCAGCATAACAAAGAACTTACAAAAACAATACTATATAAATAATTAAATGGAAAGTTAAAAGTTGCAATTAAGAATATCAGTAAAAAATAAAAGGGAAATTTATTACTCTGTTGTTACACTGCTATAAAGACATATCTGAAACTGGATAATTTATGAAGAAAAGAGGTTTAATTGACTCATTACTCTCTATGGCTGTATAGCATTCCATGGTGGATATGTAGCACATTTCCTTTATTCAGTCTATCATTGATGAGCATTTAGGTTGAGTCCATGTCTTTGCTATTGTGTTTAGTGTTGCAGTGAACATAGACATGCACGGATCTTTATAACTGAATGATTTATATTCTTTGGGTATATAACCAGTAATGGGTTTGCTGGGATAAATGTTGTTGGTGTAGGAATGCTAGTGATTTTCGTACATTGATTTTGGATCCTGAAACTTTGCTGAAGTTCTGTATCAGATCAACGAGCTTTTGGGCAGAGACATTGGCCAAAGTATAGAACCATATCATCTGCAAACAAGGAGTTTGACTTCTATTCTTCTTATTTGGATGGCTTTTATTTCTCTTGCCTGATTGCTCTGGATAGGATTTCCAGTACTATGTTTAATGCGATTTGTAAGAGAGGGCACCATTGTCTTATGTCAGATTTCAAGTAGAATGCTTCTGGCTTTTGCTGATACAGTATAATGTTGGCTATGGACTTTTATAGATGGTTCTAATTATTTTGAATCTGTTTCTTCAATGCTTAGTTTGTTGAGGATTTTTAACATGAAAGAGTGTTGAATTTTATAGGATGCTTTCTGCATCTACTGAAATGATCATGTGGTTTCGGGTTTTTTTTTTTTTTTTTTTTTTTGGTTTTGTTTATATGGTGAATCACATTTACTAACTTGTGTTAAACCAACCTTGCAACCCAGGATAAAGTCTCTTTGATCATGGTGGATAGCTTTTTGGTGTGCTACTGGATTTGGTTTGCTAGTATTTTCTTGACTATTTTTGCGTTTATGTTCATTGGGGATATTGACCTGAAGTTTTCTTTTTTGTTGTGTACTCTGCCAGGTTTTGGTATGAGGACAATGCTTGCCTCATAGAATGAGTTAGGAGGAGCCCCTCCTCATTTTTTTGGAATAGTTTCAGCAGGAGTGATATCAGCTTTTCCTTCGATATCTGTTACAGTTAGGTGTGAATCTTTCTGGTGCTGGACTTTTTCTGGTTTGTGTGCTTTTTTGTTACTAATTTAATTTCGGAACTCATTATTGGTCTGTTCAGTGATTCAATTTCTTGGCTCAAATGTGGAAGGTTGTATGTTTCCAGCAATGTATCCATTTCTTCTAGGTTTTCTAGTTTGTGTGCATAGAGGTGTTCATAATAGTCTCTGAGGGTTTTCTGTATTTCTGTGGGGTCAATGGTAACATCCCCTTAGTCATTTTTGATTGTGTTTATTTGAGTCTTCTCTCTCTTTTACTAGTCTAGGTAGTGGTCTGTCTTTATTAATAATTCTTTCAAAGAACCAGCTCCTAGAATTCGTCGACCTTTTCTTGTTCTGTGGCATCTCCTTTCCTTCAGTTCAGCTCTGATTTTGGTTATTTCCTGTCTTCTGGTTTTGAAGTTAGTTTGCTCTTGCTTCTCTATTTCTTTGTGATGTTTTGTAATTAGAGATCCTTCTAACTTTTTGATATGGGTGTTCAGTGCCATAAGCTTGCCTGTTAACACTACTTTAGATGTGTTCCAGAGATTCTGGTATGTTACATCTTTTTAAACTTTCATTAGCTTCAAATAATTTCTTGATTTCTACTTTAATTTCGTTATTTATCCAGAGGTCATTCAGGAGCACTTTGTTTGATTTCCATTTTGACATATGGTTTTGAGCAATTTCCTTAACATTGATTTCTATTTTTATTGCACTGTGCTCTGAGAGTGTGGTTGGTATGATTTTGTGGGTTTTTAAAATTTTTTCTAAGGATTGTTTTATGCCCAACTCTGCATATCACATTTTTATTGTACCTTTAGATATATTTGGATACATGAATACTTGCCATTGTGCATACACCACTCATTATAGTCACATGCTGTACAGGTTTGTAGCTAGAAGCATAAGCTATACCATATAGGCTAGCTGTATAGTAGTCTATACCATCTAGGTTTATGTAAGTACACTCCATGGTGTTTGCACAAAGACAAAATTGCGTAAGGATAAATTTCTCAGAATGTGTCCCAGTCGTTAAGTTATACATGACTTGAAGTGATTCCTAACAAACTGGAGACAGTGGTGGAAAAAAAGTATTTAATTTCATTGTATGTCCTTTTATATTCTTTAAAATTGCTTAGTTGTACATATATTTCTTTTTTAAAATGTGCATTTTTAAACAAATGGAAGAGAAGATGGAAAGAAAGAACTTCATTGCATGAACATAGTTTGTTTTTCCCAGGCTTACCAGAATAACACAATCTTACTGCAAGAAGAGGCACACCCTGGAGATAATATCAGAAGGCTGACAAATGCTCTTCCAATTTTTCTCAGAATGAGAAAATGTAAATTTTAAAGTCTAAAATTTTTTAACATGTGTAATCTTATGAGTAATAAGGACTATAGAAAAATTTTTCAAATTTCCCTGAGCATTTAGAAAAGATAGTGGTTACTAATGATATTTGCCATTGAGCATTTATTTTATTCATATATTATTTAATTCTCAAAACCAGAACTAGCTACATAATTTGTGGGTGTAGTGCAAAAGAAATTACAGGGCTTCCTGTTCAAAACCTAAGAATTTCAAGGCAGTGGAAGCAGAGCTTGAAAACAAGCACGGAAGCCTTCTGAGCAGGGGTCCTGGACAACTGCATAAATTACGAACCCATGAAGCTGTCCTTGCTTGTAACGCACCTGTGAAGAAATGTGTTATCATTCCTACTTTAAATATGAAGAAAACAATGTATAGATTTAAGATAAGAACCAGCCAGCCCCAAATGTCACAGTATACGAACTATGGATTTGGTGTTCAGTTATTATGGAGTCTGGTTCAAAGGTGTCTGCTCATAATCACTCTAAGAAGAACCAGCCCCCAAATGTAAAGACAAGTAATTCTAAACCTTTCCTATTTTTTTACTAGGTCAATGAACTTACAGATCAAATGAACAGTATTTTAAAAACAAATGTATTTTATTTTCATGATATCATTTGAGAGTCTTGACTCATAATCAAAATGGAGAAAGGTAACTGGGTAAATGTATAGTTAGCAAGTTATAAAGACTGTTGAATATAGGTCACACTGTATTCTATCCTAGTTTTGACCCTGCCATATTCAACATTTTAGTTAAGACACTAAGTTATTCTTATCATGCTTGTAGTTTTCCCTCATTCTAATGCATTTAAGTGACAGGAATACAATTCCATAGATCTTGATGTATAGATAGAAATGATAGATTTAAAACAATGATTTGACAAAACTTTTGTCAAAATTTCAAAACTTTTGAAATTTTCTTTGCTTACAAAAGCAACATTTTGTAGATGATATCTTACAGTGGAAATCTGGAAGCTAAACAACTACAGGAATATACATTGTACAACAGAAATTATCTCTACTTTCTCTGTCAAAAAAACCCAGCCAATGTTTATGTCTAGCATTGTGTGCTCAATACTATAAAGCAAACATTTTCCAATGACATTAAAATATTTGAAATATAATACTCTATCCACATTTATGTAGCATAGTTTACTAAACTATCATCTATGACATTAGGTTGTTTCCAAAATTTACTATTTATCAAGACCCTATAAACAAGAATAAATGTTATATCTCAGCCTTCAGCACCAAATTAAATTTAAATGTTAAAATGCTAGCTGAGAGAAATCTGTTTTTGTAACATTTAAAGAGAAAATTACTTGATTACTGTATGTTTGATATATGTAATTATTTTAGATATTGGTACTTTTCATGTGTCATTCATCTTCACAATTATTTGTGTGATTATCATCTTCCTTATTTTACCATAAGGTTCCTAAATATGGAGTTTCTATTTTACTCATTTCTGAATGTCCTGTAGTGAATACATATTCAATAAACGTTAGAATTTTATTGAAACCTTATGGTTCAGCTGCTGTGTAACTTACACAGTTTTAAAATTCTTTGATTGACTATTGGTGTCCCTAGCCAAGAAATGTTGGATTTGGACCACTAATCAAATTAGATTTCCTTCTAGCAAATAACTGGCATTATAGAGTTTGAAAATGATATTTACCAAGGTCATGATTACTAGATTTCAGATCTTTAAGACTATCAGGTAGAAATGATACTCAACTTACTCTGCTTTGGTTCAGAGTTCAAAACAAGTTTTAACAAGAGGAAGTCATAATAAGGCAGGATTCCGCTGGCTGTTAAGAAGATCTTTCCCAGTGGGAAAGTTTGTTGCCATCCTAAGAAAGGAGTTTTCTCTTTCAGGGAGCAGTGAGTTCTGTAATAATCAGGAGGTTGTGTTAAATGGCCTTCATAATCCCTCTCATGTCTATATTTCCTAGTGATTCTAACAAATAATTAATTGTTTACAGTCAATAACTAAAAGCCATATGGAGATGTAGTACATGACTGGCTGTTTTTTATTTTGATTATATGGAGTAGGTTTTGAGAGTGATTATTAATTTCTTATTTCTCCATCCCAAAGGAAATGAAGTAGTATTTTCAATTACAGCATAGTAGTGATTATAATATAGAACAATTACAGAATCATGTCTTACTACTCTTTTATTAAAAATGATTCATTTTTCTTTCTTATAAGGTTTAGTATATTTTTAAATGCAGCTTCACAGTATATCATGTTGTCATTTCCCTTTACCCTTATGGCCACATCTGTCTAATTTTATATGTAAATATTAATAAGAAAATATTAATATTACAGAAATTAAGAGCCAAATATTTAGTGGCACAAATGTTCTATAAGATTAGACATAACTACAAAAATTACCTTTGTATTTTCAGAATCTCTGCATTCTCATCTGTACATTTAAATTATATATTTTCTTAATCTGCAAAATGTTATCTTCCAGCCACCACTGTATGCAAATAAAGTTTGCCTATGGTTAAAAAAAATACTCAAATAAATAAATTGTCACGGGATCCCTACTAAAAACTACATTTTCTTTGCAAAGCAAGTCTGCTCATGGTTAAAAAAATATTCAAATTATAAAATAAATGCTCTTGGAATTCTGCTAAACACCACATTTTCTTTTTGACTAGAAATAAACCTAATTTTAATCACGTAATGGTCATTTTGTGTTGGGTGCAATGTCTGAGTTTATATTTTAAGTTTTTTTTTTAGAACTGTGTTCCTTTCTGCTTTCATCTTGACATAACTTGTCAATGGACTATAATCAAAGTTGTTTGAGGTTCGGTGATTGATTCTGAATAATGAATCTATGGAGATCCTAGAGAAGATGAAAGTCGTGCCTGGCACATGTAGAAAATTTAACTCAGTATCGTTTTAGCCTTCCAAAATGGAAGTCCTTCAGGCCCTCACATATGTAAAGATGTGTCTTCAACAAAAGGTAGCCTTGTTAAGCTATACATGTCAAAGCGATTTTTACTTAAGACATCATGGAAAGGATTTTATTCCTTCACTGTTAATTGCCAATTTGGAAGCTGAAATAAAAAGATTCTGAGGCTTTTCCCATTTCCTCACATTAAAGGAATCAGTCCTTTTGTATGAGGCAGGGAGATTACTACAAACCCTTTCCTTACCTCTTGGCAAGATCAGGGAAATTGCTAAAATGAATCTTGATCCTGCCAGGTCTCTTCTCCTATGCTTGTACCTAAAGGCAGTTTCAATGCAGGCCTCTTATGATTTCTTTGGAAACAGATCTTCCAAATAAGTTGGATTACCGGAACGATAATGATTGCCATCCCAAGAGGTAACATTACAATCATAATAAGAGGAGCTCTGTGAGACAGAGTACATGATAGTTAAAGAAGGAAGAATTGTCTCACAATTATAGAACTTGTCTGTCTCTCGTAATGCCCATGTATTGAGGTGATGGCCTCTCATGTCCTGGGTCACAAAATGTATTATTCCGAGACTGATGATCTGGTTCCCTCTGCCTCCTGCCAAAAAGTATAAACAGAAAGTAATTGAGATTCTAAACCAAGAAGTGTTTCCAATGCTGAATTTGGGAACTCAAATATTTGAACATATTCCCTATATTAAATTAAACAAGAAGAGTGTGTTTTAGCCTTTGAGTAACATTCAGCATAAAGATATGTATGGACTAATGGGTACTTTATGTTAATCTTTTATTGTAATTTTAAAAGACGTTTCACTTATTTGATTAAAGAGTAGTTCATTACCAAGTTCAAATAATTTAAAAATTTATAACGTAAAATAATCTATATGATAACCAAAAATGCATTCTACCAACTATTAATAAGCATTTAAAATGTGCCAGGCAATGGATTTGGCACTGATGATTGTTAGTAAAATTTATATTAATGTTGTAAACATTTTAAATAGCATGTAGAATTAACTATCATAATGAATTACACTCTATGTTTTTCTCCTTTGTCCCCACCCCTTATTTCCTACAGTTTGACCAATAAATTGAAGAGATACTACATTTACTTTCGATGTTGAGATTACTTTCCTTTGCTATTTCAGTCACCCTAACTTAAGTCAGATAAAACAATTTTATTTGGCTTCAATATGGTGCTATTTTGATCTGAAGGTCAATCTACCAACAAGCAAGAACAGTTTCTCATTATTTTCCTTTGGCACTCCAAGCGGTCTTTACTGATGTCTTTCGAACAATGTCTGACCTCTGTTTCAATACTTCTCACAGATTTCACAGGCTGTCACCACCACTCAGCCATCACTGACACAGACAACCGTAATGGAAACAGTAACTATGGTGACCACAAGGGAGCAAATCCTGGTAAAACATGCTCAAGAGGAACTTCCTCCACCACCTCCCCAAAAGAAGAGGCAGATTACTGTGGATTCCGAAATTAGGAAAAGGTGAGAACATCTTAAGCTTTATCTGCAAATGAGGTAGAGAAAACTCATTTATAACAGTTTTGTTGGTGGTGTTTTCACTTCAGCAGTATTTCCAGAAGCCTGGGGTACCTGTAATGTCAGTTAATGCAGTGAGAAAAATTATGAAGTATGTTTTAAAATTTTCCCAAGAAATCACTCTCCCAACAAAAACTAAATGCTTAATGGAAATAGTGTTTTCTGGAATGGAAGAAGAAACTATAGAGGATAAACTACTATGGTAGCATTTTAATCCTAAAAGAGTTTTTTTTTTTTTCTTATAAAAGGCCTGCTTGTTGAGTCCCTAGTTTTGCATTAAATATCTTTTCTCCAGCAATGGAAAGTACATTTTCATGAAGACGTACACCTATAATAGATGAGATCCATCCTGCTAGTTTACGAGAACATAATGTCTCAATCTGCACATCCTAAATCAGGAGTAATTACGGAACAGATTTCCTGTTCTTTGATATTTATAAAATCTTATCTTGAAGGTGTTAGAATTTTTAACTGATCTTTTTGTGAATATTCAGAACTACACATTTTAGATAAGTTAGATATTATGTAAATCAGTAGATATATTAAAATGATGGCGATAAAATTTTATGAGTGCAAAGCTGGCATAAAAATTATTTTAAAAGGTACAATTTTCCTTTCATTCCAGTTATTGTAATTCTAAGATTAAGAAAGAACATTAAAATCTGCCGTATGTCTCTAAGCAGCATATGTTTAGTAACTCATGGAGCACTTGACATTAGAATTTGTGTATACCAGGGTAAAGAAGTATGAAAAGAACACACATCTAAAAATAGTGTGTCAGATGTCCTCAGAAAATTTTTAAAATCTGGAAAAGTTATTCAAATATGTTATTTGGGACTTTCAGTACTTCTCTATTAACTAATGACTTAAGACCTGCTTTGATAATTCCAAAGTAAATCACTGGGCCTTTTCTCCCTGTTGTGTCAGCATGGCTAAGCAAATCCTCTAGTCGAGGGGTCAGCAAACTAAGACCTGCTAACCACATCTAGCATGCTGCCAGTTTCGTATGGCTCATCAGCTAAGAAGTGTTTAGACATTTTCAAATGGTTGAAAATAAAAGAAAAATAATACTTTATGACATGTAAAAATTACATGTAATTCAAATTTCAGTGTTATAAATAATGTTTTAGTGGAACACAGCCATACTCATTTATTTATCATTTTTGATTACCTCCACATTACAAAGGCAGAGTTTGAGTAGTTGTAGCACAAACTGTATAGTCAACAAAGCCTTAAATAATAAAATATTTACTATCTGTCCTGTCACAGAAAAAGTTTGTTGACCGTTGCTCCAGTCAAATGGTTCTCAAACTCTACGAATATTAGCATTCTTTTTGGGGCAGAAACTTTCAAGAACTTCTAAGGACTCTACTTGTGATGGTAGTAGAAGGACTAATAATAATTGATGGAGAAAAAGCGTAATGGCACAAACCAATAAAGCTTTTGATGAATTTCCTTTTTATTAATCCCAGTAGGATGTACATTGATTTGTTTGTTGTCACATTAAACATGTGTTTACAGACAACATTTAGTGGACATATGGATTTTTAGATACTTTGCAACATTGCAACAACCCTCTGACAGTTTTCCAAACAGAGGAATAAGGACACCTAGTTGCCTAACCCTCTTCATGTCTTCAGAACTTGCCTAATACAGAAATTAACAAAACAAGCTGATTCATGTCAGTCTCTGTCTTCAGAAGCTCATTCTTGGCTCCTGCTTGGAGACTGCATTAGGTTAAAAAAATGTGTGGTCTGATTTCTTTTTGTTTTCAAGAAAGAGTGGCTGGTGGCAAAATACTCTGTCTCCAAAATTTGTTTGTATTGTAAGTTTTCAACAATTGTTGTAAGTGCCTAAATGCCAATTTCCATTGGGCTCATAAAGAAAAATTCTTGAAGTAAAAACTAGCATTAATTGAAGATTTATTATGTGTTCAGTAGTAGATTGAATGCTTTATTGACATCACATGTATTTTTCCCAATCACCTCCCAAAATGCGTATGACTAATATTACTTTATAAAATTATACACAGCTACAGAGTACCTGAACCAGGATTTGAACTGAGATAGCTAAAAACCTGGGCTGTATAGTAAAATGTTTTTTTTCATAGATATATGACTAAGGTAATCCTATTGATTTACATGAAGCTATTCCAGATTATAGTATTGTCCCTGCATATTTATAGAGAGCATCAACTTTCACTCTCAAGTGTGTCCTGATTTGGCCAAAAATTTAACAAAATTATTGGGACACTCTATATAAGACATTAGATTGATATATTTAGACTGAATGAAGATAGCAAAAAGGTAGACATTTAGGAACAAATTCATTAATTGATAATTGTCTACAAGATGGAATCTGGTTAAAGTATTGTAATGATTAAAGAGGCATCTTGCAAATATAACCAGAAGCTTTATATTAGCTAGTGTCCCAT
Organism: Ateles fusciceps; assembly: GCA_036589455.1. NCBI lineage: Eukaryota > Metazoa > Chordata > Mammalia > Primates > Atelidae > Ateles > Ateles fusciceps. Next base: position 1,098,315 of record JAZHEH010000857.1, on the reverse strand, counting down.
TTCTGTCCCATGTGAAACCCACTAATATTTCACTGTGAATATTGACCATCTGTCGAATAGTGTTTTATTTAAGTGATGTCCTCTTCCACCTTCTAGGACACACTATCAGTTGTCACCCACCACTCTTTACCTGACTTGTTTTCTTCCTTCTGCGTAATTCCTGCAGGAGTATCTCACAAATCCATCTCTTTACCTTTCTGACTTCTTTATCTGGATTGTCTCCTCTCATTGATTTGAATCTGGCTCTAAGTGAATGACTCCCAAATCATGTAGTTCCAGATGTGACTCTCTCCCCTCAAATTAAAGCTTTAAATCTCTAAAGCTATTTCCACTTGTGCATCCAGCCACTGCCTCAATGTTCATTTTTATCAAATGCAAACATTTGTTCCTTCCAATTAACCATACCTACTTATACATTGCACACATATTTTAGTTATTTTAATTTATTGTTTATGTGTCTGGAGAAGTAGCAAATATTGTAAAAATCATGGCTTTTGGAATCAGAATTACTGAGGTTTGAATGCTGCCTGCTCTTTTCCCCAGCTTTTACATTCAAGGGGTAAATGTGCAGGATTGTTACATGGGTAAATTACGGGTTGTGGCTGTTTGGTGTACAGATAATTTTGTCTCTCAGATAATCATCATAATATCTGATACGTAGTTTTTCCATCCTCACCCATCTCCCACCTTGTATCCTCAAATACGCCCCAGTGTCTATTGTTCCCTTCTTTGTGTCCATGTGTACTCAGTGTTTAACTCCCACTTATAGGTGATAACCCCTGATATTTGTGAAACCTGCCTGTTTTAATTTCTAGCTTATGAGCTCAGGCAAATTACTTAATAGCTATGCCTCTGATTCCAATATTCTCACTTTATAAAACACCAGTCATGAGGATTCAATAAGAAACATTTAATACATTGCCTTTAAGGTAGTAAGCATTCAATAAATGCAATGGTTATGATTCTTGTTTGGTGGTGGAGACCGTAGAGATGATGAAGACAGGGGAAGATTGCGATGGGTAGTAGGGGTGGAAGTGATGGTGGGAGAGGTAAGACAGTAGAGATGATGATGGTGGTGGTGATGGAGGGAGTGGTGAAGATAGCAGTCATTTCTTATTGACAGGGAAAAATTCCATAATAAACATCATCTCAAACCTAACAAATATAAAATTATCTTCATGTCTTCCTCTTCAAACAGAATTTACCACCTGACTTCTCCAGTTCTGTGAATCTTTCTTCTACTTTCTTCTTCTTATTTATTATAATCAGATTGTATTATTGGGCAAGTGCCATCATTTCAGTCATTTCATGATCATTCTAATTGCCAGGTCCATAACCTGAGCCATATACCTCACTCTGGGAGGAACTGCTCTCCTTTCTAATTGATGTACCTAAAATTAATATATCTAAAATGTTGCTTTTTGCTATCTCTCCACACCTGCAAATTCCCAAAATTCCAGATGCCTCCAAAATAAAATCCAAGCCCTTCCGATGGCATTCAATATTATTCTCATTCTCCACTAATTTTATGTCTAGCTTCCCAATAATCATTCCACTTCAGCCAGTAAATTCCATTACATTCACTTTGTTACATGCCTTCATGCCACTCACATAAAATTTCTCATTGCCAGTCACAACAAAGGAAACCTATTACTATACTTCTTATATTTACTTAGATCCCATTGTAGTAAATAGTGTGCATATAATAAATAATCAATAAATGTTTGTTGGGAGAGTGAATGATATATAATTCAAATAATTATTATAACTAAAATTTGACATTCCAGTATCATTAAAAAATTCTACCTAGCTCTTCCCGGAATTGTTCTGAAAAATAAACATGTGACCATTCTAATAATCTTTTAATTATTCCAATTTTACCCATTAGGGTATCCTTATTTACTGAAAATGATTAAGAGATTTAAGATTCAGCTCTCTACCACAGCATAGTTTCTTAACCATCTGAGGTACATTTAGTTAATTCCTAAATAATTACTCAGTTTCTACATACGTTGCATTTATTGCGTGAATCTTCTCCTTACACTGAGATTTACAAAAGTGTCTGATGATTTGGGTCACAAGATAATTACTTCTAATAGCAAATTATTCCTGCAATTCAGTGATATTACTTTACACGTAGGTAATTATCAGAGAATGGAACTCAGACTAGGTTAAAAGTTGATCTGTTATCTAGTTAATTGATATTTATCCAGGAGATTAGTTCCTAATCATATAGCAGTTATTTTAAGGAATTTTTCAAAAAAGCTTTACTTTATGCCTTTGTAGCAACAGGCAAAACGAATGGCAAATTGTTTTTAAGTAAATGCCATCTCAATAAAGATTATTTTCCCCAAGTAAAGTGTTCATAAATGAATATCTTTGTCCTCAAGGATAATATAGAGGCATTTTGAATGCCTCAATTCACCTGATCTCTGTTTTTGTTTGTTTGTTTGTTTGTTTTCTCCAGGGTAAGCAGTCAGAATGTAAGTTTGCTTTCTCTGGCTATTGCCTACATGCTAAATAAATAGAAGGATAAATTGGCTGATCTACATACCTGGATTATTACTATATATTCTACTTTTCAGTTTGTTTTTGTTTTTTGTTTGTTTGATTTTCTTTCTTTGTATGGCTGCTGTCCAGATGAAGTTAAATTGTGTCGCATCTCTCCTGGAAAGAAGATAGATAAGTGTTAGATAAGACCTCCCTTTCTGCAGTTTTCCGAGATTCATGCTTAAAACATATTTGTTTTAGATATTTGTTATAACTTTGGTTTCTAAATTAAAATCTGAAAGTTGTATGGGACAATACACCAATTTATTTGAAGGACCTAATTAAATGATTAATGTATCCATGAATCATTTTTTTATGTTCTATACGATACATTGATCCTAAAATATCTGGGATGTTGAACTCAGTAATGACACTTTTGCCCCTTGGTACAGCCCATAGAAACAAAATATTTTAGGTGATTTACTTCTTTTTTCCTAAGGAGACTAGACTCGTCCATGGTTACAGGTTAATTGAGGTCCAGAAAGGTTAAATAACTTGCTTTCAGTTGCAAAATAAGAACTAGCACTGAGTCTCCTAATTCCATTCTAGTATTATAGTTGCAATGCCATGTTTCCTTGTATGTATTAAAGTGAAATGACCTTGGTCATAAATTCAAGTTTCACTTTAGACACTATTTTTTTTGTTTTTTGATTTTTTTTTTAAAAGAAACCTTGCATACCATCTTCAGATCCTCAAAAAGGTAACCATTTCCTAAATATTGTTGAAATTATTTTGTCTTATGCATCAAGAATAAGTCAATAACAGTGTTTTCGAACAATATAGTGATGTGAATTCTAGAGAATGCTATGGATCAGAGAATACTTAGAACAGCAATACTCAAACTTCAGTGCATGAAAGACCATCATCATCTGGAAGCTTCTTTCGAATGTAGATTTGGAGGGCCCTTCCCAACTGTGCTCAATCAGAAACTTTGCTGGTGGGCCCAAAATATTTTACAAGCACTCTAGGTGATACTGATACACCATAAAATTTGAGATCCTCGTCGAACCTGCATGAAAACAGTGGTTCTCATACTTCAGCATGCATTGGAGTCACCAGAGTTTCTAATACTAATAGGTGTGGAGGGGTGCCCAAAAATTTTAATTTCTAACAAGGTCCCAGGTGATCTTGCTGCTATCTATTTAGGGCCCACACTTTGGAAATCAGTTCACTAGAGTGGCTTCTCAGTTACAGTCTGACCCCTGATTCTCTTTCCTCATGCCAGCCCCCCATAAAGGGTCCATCTATTCCTAGGTATGTTGAGGGCTACTACTATTGCATTTTAGAATACCTCTGCTGCTTAATGATGAAATGATGTATCCATATGTCTGTTTCTTCATCCACTAGACTTAAAGCTTCCTTGAGCCAGGATCCATTTCTTGTTCCTTACCTATATGGAGTCTTCTGTGTGGTAGATGTTCTGTTCATTCTGTGAATAGAAATGCAGTATAATGAGAACTGTTCCCACGAGATACTATATGGATCTCTGGATGTCTTGCTATGCAGCTATGTGAAATGTATCTCCAGAATGCAAGGCATAAAAGAATATCAACAGGGAAGAAGACAGGATCACATTCCCAGAGCTGTGACATACAGTTTTGTTTGTTCCTTGAGTGAAGAAAATGGTACTCACACTTATTTATCTAACAGGAGGAGCCCAGTTCAGTGCAAATAAAAGTCAGTTTTTAATCAGAAGACCTGAACTGTTTCTATTCCCTTACTTCTGATTATTCCCTTTACCCTCTCGTACTCTACATCAAGCATTGAAATTGTTCTCAGCAAGGTCACCAGAGAGCTCCTTAACTGCCAGCTCCAAAGGTCACTCTTCAGTTCTTATCCTTTTAGACCTTTGTCTTGTGCTTGACAGCGATGATTAGTCCCTTCTTGAAATTTTTCTCTCCTGCAGTTTCTGTGACATTGTTCTCTCCTGTTTTCTTTCTCCTGCGTTCAAACCATGTCTTTTCAGTCTTCTATTCCTGCCCTTCCATGTCAGGCTCCGTAAGACTCAAATCTTGGTTTTATTTTCTTCTTATGATACTTTCTCTTTTTGGGAAATATCATTTATAATCTTTATCATTCACTTATATTTATGATTCACTAATTGATATTTCTAACTCACCCTCTGTCCTGAATGTTCATACCTGTATAATTAAAATGCTTATAGGCTATCCATTCCTGCATTTCTTACTGGAATCTCAAATGTAGTTTTGCAGTTTAGATCATACAACTCGTAAGGAGGGCCGTGCACATCATAGTCTCTAAGAATGGTGCATCCTAACTTGTGCAGTGAACAACCTGTGCCGCCATTCAAAGTGGTCTTGGTATCTGCCGCATCACTAAATCCCTCCAAATGTACCTGTCAAATTCTATTTAATTTGTTATTGTTTCTACATCCTTGCTGCCTTCACTCCAGTTTAAACTGAATTTTTTCTGTTTAAAATTTTTAACTGATTTCTCTGCCTCTGCTCTACCTCTTTATCCATGCTCTTCACAGCCTCCCAAGGGATATCTTAAAAATGCAGTTTTAATTAGATCATTCCCCTGCCCATATATCTTGAAATGCGTGGCATAGAAATTCTTTTGTGATGTTTAACTACCCACCTCTCCAGCTTCACTCCCTTCTCCTCTGCTCCTTTTTTAAAAAATATACCAGTGGTACTCAAAATAATCTGCAAACTTTTTATTACCAGTCCGCAATTAAGAAGCTTGAGCCAGAATATAAATCAATGTACAGTTTCCTTTGTCAAGAAAGTTTGGCAATTAAAATAAGATGAAATTGTTTAGTGACTCCGTTGATTTATATTCTGGTGAAAACTCTATTCTTCTTACAGACTAATAATGAACAGTTCACTGCACTTTGATCCACACTGTCCTGTGCTTTAGCTTAGATTAACGACTCTTTTGGTCTTCAAATGCTCTATACTTTCTTAAGCTTCTGTTTCTTCGCACCTACTGTTTTCACTACCTAAGATTCTCTTCAGATAACCTTTCTTTTTCCCATCCCCAAATTCCCTGCCACCCTGCCACTAACTACCTTGTCTTTATGGGTACATAACCTCTCAGGCAGTTCTCAGCCTTTTTAACACTTCCCTTAAAACATTTGCCAAATTGTTCTGTAGTGACTTTGCTTTTGCATGCCTGTATCTCTAGTAAACTCTTGAAGGGAAGGAATCATTTCTTGTCATCTCTAGACCTACAGTGCATAAACCAGAAGTCAGCCTGTAGTAGGTATTGAATAAATATTTATTGGATGTTGATGAGGTATTTTCCAGGTTTTGTGCAAGTCTTGTCAGAAAAACAAAATCACTGTAAGTGACTTAAAGAGAAGAAACGTAAGGCAAGGAATTGGCTAATCAGGTAGTGGAAAGCAGAAGCAGCGCAGGGAATGGAGAAGCAATTCAAAGCACTAGCAACATAAGGAAGCTGCTAATATCCCTAGAGCTAGAGGAACAATACAGAAAAAGTGATATTACCAGAGCTCAGAAGCTGGGGCTTTCTAACACAGATTAAACTAAAGTTAGGACTGCCAGGCAGAAAATTGGATTGTTGGAGAGGGACCTATCCAGAGAAAACTGAAGCCACAGTAGAGGTGTAGCTGCTCTGGAAATGCCACCCAAGGTAGTTTGAGAAAAAAATATACCTTGTCTTTTCTCTTCCTCCTGCCTTCCAATATCTCTGCCACTGCCTCCAAGTGAACAATTAGGAGGGCATGTAGTGTAGGAAAACGTATATCCCCCTGATACAAAATGGACAGAAGAAAAGTGGGGGAATAAGATCTGAGAGCAGATGGGCATATTACTGCACAGATGGGTTCTGGCCTTGCATCTTCTACTCATAAGCTTTGTGACTTAATCAAGTCACTTTATCTCCCCAAGAATCTATTTCCCCCCCCTGAAATGGAATTTATATGGCCTTTCTTGTTTGCCCTCACATTGTGAAAATTATTTTACATGTGTTTGTTTTGAAGAATGTTTACATAAAAAGAAACCTTCTTTCCCCAGAAGAAAGTTGAGTTTCTAATTATTAATTCAGAAATGGTATCTTCCCATGACCACATTTATGCGACAATAGAAAATATTATTCTTATTCTGACATCTTCTGAGAATATTCTTAGTAAAGTCCTCCCTAGTCAGAAACGTTTATCTTTACAAATGAACACACATTATTTTGCCATAGAGATATAAAAATGATGCCAGGCTCTGATGGACTGAATTGTATCCTCCCTAAATTCTTAAACTGAAGTCCCAATCTCCAATGTGATGGAATTTGGAAATGGAGACTTTGGAAGATAATTTGATTTAGATGAGGTCAGGAAGATAGGGCTCTCTTGAGGAGATTAGGACCCTTATAAGAGACACAACAACGATCTTGTTTGCTCTTTCTCCCTGCCTTGGGAGGACACAGCACAAAGGAGGTTGTATTAGGCTGTTCTTGCACTGCTGTAAAGAAATAACTGAGACTGGGTAGCTTATAAGAAATATATTTAATTGGCTTGTAGTTCTGCAAGCTGTAGAGGAAGTATGGTGGCATCTGCTTCTGGGGAGGCCTCAGGAAGCTTCCAATCATGATGGAAGACAAAGGGGGAACAGGCACATCACATGGAAGAATAGGAGAAAGTGAGTGAGACAGTGCAGGGGGAGGTGGCACACATTTGTAAATGAGTAGATCTCAGGAGAACTCACTGTCACAAAGGCAGCACTAAGCTATGAGGGATCCACCCCCCATGATCTAAACACCTCCCATCAAGCCCCACCTCCAGCACTGGATTTGGGAAGGGATGAAATTCAGCATAAGATTTGGGAAGGGATGAACATCTGAACTGTACCAGAGGCTGTCTACAAGCCAGGAAGAAGGCTGTCACCGGGAACACACCCTACTGGCACCTTAATTTTGGAATTCTAGCCTATAGAACTGTGAGAAATAAGCAGGTATTGGTTAGCCACCCAGTCTGTGGTATTTGGTTATGACAGCACAAGCTGACTAAAAACTGGCTTTGTAAAGCAATGAGTATTATTCTTGTTTTGACTAAAGTTCATAGAGATGCTCACTAACAGATTAGATGGATTGAAATAGTTCATGATGCTGGCAATGGGGCAGTAAGTACATATCAGATTGAAATGGCTTTCCACATTACACTAGATCATATCTGAACCCTATTGGAAGTTATTTAAACTGGAAGACTCACAAGCGTGTTGAATTCTCTTAAACTCAAGGACCTTTCACACTGATAGGGTTTAAAGTTTAAATTGCCTCCTACATGGTACAAGTCATCATTCAATGCATGGTGGGTTTCTTGAACACTTCTATAGTCACTATGAGTCCACAACATTTCAAGAATGGTGAAACCCCATCTCTACTAAAAATATAAAAATTAGCCTGGCATGGTGGCACGTGCCTGTAGTCCCAGCTACTAGGGAGGCTGAGGCAGAAGAATTGCTTGAACCTAGGAGGTGGAGGTTGAGTGAGCCAAGATTGTGCCACTGCAGTTCAGCCTGGGCGACAGAGTGAGAAACCATCTCAACAACAACAACAAAAAAGAAGTGACAGCAACATTAGTTTGCATACTAATTTTCATATTCACTCAACTAATATCTAATGGATTGCTATGATTTGTAAAACACTCCAGTTACTTTAACTGTAAACCACACCTAACTTTTCCCTAAGGAAGCTTGCACCCAGCATAAACTGTCATGAAGAAAAAATACTAATAAAATGTTAGAAAAATTGCAAGGGAGAAAAGTTCACCTTCTGCTTGAGAGTTAGGCATGAAGGCTCATGGGAAAATTACCATCTGACTGGACAATTAAAGAGAAGGGAAGCATTGAGCTCAAGATCAGGGAAAGTGACAATTGAATGCAGGAGAAAACCTGTATATGAACAAAACATTACATGGGATTATTAAGTATTCTTGTTTGTCTACAGCAGAAGTATGGATGGAGTAAAGGAAGTTTAGAAGTAAGGGCTGAGGTTGAAGGTAGGTTGGGTTCATAATAACTAAAGGTATTCAATAAAAGATTAAGGAATGTAGACTTTAACCTTCTGGTCATGGGAAGCCATTGTATATTTTTGAGAGAGAGAAATATGTCTACTGTGAACCATACCATATGATCTCACTTGAGAGTTGGGAGAGAGAGGCCATCTTACCTTCAATTCATAGACTGGGAAGAGGGGTCAGAAAAGTTTTTTCTAAAGGGCCAGGCAGTAAATATTTTAGGTTTTGTGTATCACAAAATTTATTTTACAACTGCTCAACTCTACTGCTGTAGCTGGAAAGCAGCCATAAACAATGTATAAATGAATGAGCATGATTACATTCCAATAAAATTTTATTTACCAAATTAGATGGCAGACCATTTTGTGCCATAGAACATACTTTGGGGATCCTCCACTAACGGGTAAAATGAGATTATTTGCTATTGATTTTTGTTTATATGTTTTATTGACTTTGTTATAGCTGTGTTTGCAGTTTTTATTCTTGTTATTTCTATTGTGATTTTTACTCTATCAGTGATTAACAAGATGCCTAAACAAATATCGACCACTCTCACACATGAGAAAGTGAGAAATGACATAGGACTGGCTTAAAGTCAGTGAAAAAACGTTGTGGAAGATAATAACAACAATAGCTAATATGTATATGGCTTCTACCAAGTATTTGCTATATATTAATATGTCTAACTATTAAAATAGCATTACAAAGTAAATTTTATTATTGTCACCCTTTGCCGATGATAACAATGTGTCACAGAAATTTCAAGTGACTTACTCATGGTCACATAGTTTACAAAAAGCAGTGCAGCTAGGATTTGAACCCAACACAGCCTCACTTGGGATGCTGCCTTTGGAAACTCCACACCTTGCTGTCTTTTAATAAGTTAAAGAGGATTTCATCTAATTATTTAGCTGAAATAAAATGCTTGACTGGAACTCTTTAAGGACTTGCCAAAATCTGTGGAAACTGTGCACTGACTCTAGATTGTGTCTGTTCTACATTCTGACGTATCATTGACTGAAGTGTCCCGTGGGAACATTTGATTATCTTTGAATACAGAGACCTTTTTCACTGAAAAGTTTTTTTTTTTTTAATTTAGATGTCTTTTTCAACATCAAAAACTGAGCGGAATATCCATATAATTGAACTTTTTTTTCCAAGTGCAAGACTTCCGGAGCTCACCATTGTCTTAACCACATTATATAATAAGTAATAACTTTTTTCATCGATTCTTAATATTTTTTTCTGATGTCAAAATGTATCATCAGATTCGAAAGTTGAGGATTTTAGAAAATTAAGGGAAATTCCAAAGTAATAATAAATTGTGAAAAATTATTTTATATTGCCATTAGGGTACAAAGTATACAACTAAGGATCGTAGTTTAGACTAATGAAAATTTTCTGAATTAATACCTTGATATTAGAGACTCCAATCAAATTCTGGTATAATCCAAGACAGCATAATTGAAAACCACCAAATTACTGTTCTATGTAGCAATGAACAGGAATTTTAAGTTGACTTATGCTTTTTTTTTTTTTTAAGATGGGTTTCTCTTTCATTTTGGAACAAAAGAAACATGTAGTACAATAGAAATCTTTGGATTCAGACAGACCTGTTCTTGAATCTTAGCTCAATGCTTCACTGTGTATTGAAACTAAATGAGGATCTTCAAGTTTTCTATTCATGATCAGTCTACAAAAATAAAAATTATGAATAACATACAAAGTTTCTTCTGACAGATGAATTAAGTTTTGTTTTTGAAAGCCTGTGACTTAAGAAGTTGAAAATGACACTTTTCTCTCTTTTTTTGTACTTTAAATTTGATTGAATGAATGCTTGGTATTTAAAAAAACTTTAGGTGATATAGGAGTATAATTTTAAGCAGCTTTATAGAACACAAATGTCCACATATTTAATAAGACATTCAAAAATTAGTTTAAATAAGGAACTTAGGAAAGAAAACTACTCGGTACATAATCCAGAAAATTTTACTAAATTATTTGAACTAAGCATGTCTTTCCAAAATGTGGTCATATTTTCTCAAGAGATTCTATGTATTATGACTTCAAGGTGCTTTTGTGTGTGTCAAAATGGGTGAAGGCATTTTAACTGTGCATCTGAGAGTGTCTTACTAACATATTATTTGTATACCGTATTATCTATATCTTTGGACATTTTATGTTTCTGTGTAAGTAAAACTTCCATGAAAAATCCATTTGTCACCATATTATCGTTATGTAGATAAGAAAATGAAAGAGAAGCCAAATTGAAGACAAGCTGTGAAAGGGAATGTGCGCCCTCTAGTGACCCACATTTACTTCTCACAGGGACATAGGCAGCTTTTCGGTTTCATCGTTTTAAATAAACTTTAAATTTGATCTTGAAATATATGACTCAGGATTTTCAACTTGAGTATATTACATTGTATGATCATAGATTTATTACTATGACAAGATTTCATCTATCATTTAAGAGAATATGTCTATTAACCTGTGTTAAGGTGATTTTCTTGCACAGAAGTGTGTTTCAAAGGGACTTTCAATTTATTGAAAATGAAAAATAGACTTCAGGCATCTGTGGCTTAGCAGCATTTTATTTCCCACCCTCTGGGTCATGCAATTTTTGCCCACATGTTTTCACACTCCTTGGCTTTATAACTAATTCCTCTAATATAGCTGTGTCTGATATTTTAGAATTTGTGGGGGTTTCTTAGCTCTTAATTTTTAAGGTTGTGTTTTTCAAAGACGTATAAACAGAACTTACAAGTGTGACTTCAGTTCAACCATGCCACACTTTAGAAATAAAAAATAAAGAAAGAAATACTACCAATGTTTTTTGAAATGATTAAGATTCAATACCAAATTAAGGTAGGAAGATTATTTTAATGTCATTTCTACCTACTAGATGTCAAAATATTTTAGGTAAGTTTTACTTTGTGCAGAGAAACAATATTTCACAACAGTTTTATTCTCTTCAGTGCAATCAACCATTCTAGGGGGTGGGAAGATGAATATCAGTGCTAGATAACTCAGAAATTTCTGGCATTAATAGCTTAAAATATTAAATCGTTGAATTTGTATGCCAGGCCATATATTTTAAAAAGCAGAATTTTAATACATATTAAGTATATAATTTGGTATGCCATCATTGACAGTAAAGAAGATGTACAATTTTAAGGACAATATTTTGTGTTTGGACTCGAATTCAGCTTTAGAGGCACATGTTAAATAGGCATATTTTAGGACAAGGTAAATGCCACAGAAATTGATTTTTTAGTATCTTTTAAAGATGCATTTCAGTGCATTCTGGAATCATTAAATTTTACTGTTCTGAAACATATTATTTTATGAGTGATGTGCTTAAAATTACACATATAAAAGTAGAAATATATTTGAGACCTTGCAAATATAAGAAAAACGAGGTTTTTGATAGGAATGTTAATATAGCAGTTTCTGCTAACTGAAGACAGCGTCCGTTCTCATCTGTCATGTTGTTCCAGGTGCTGTGTAAACCATTGAAAAGAGTTTATAGGTTTTTTATTATAACTGGGAATTATAACATCTTTAGGTTTTATTTAATTTGATTGCTAGATGAATAGACTAATGTAATTGAAATATCAGAGCAAAGCTAATCTCAGTTTTGTATCTTGGGTCAAAACCTCTTTAATTAGAGAGGTAAGTAAACATATTTGCAAGTAATTTTTTGAAAGCATTTGTATGGTAGACCCAGAAAATCTGAGACAGGTCTCAACTAATTTAGAAAGTTGATTTAATCAAGGTTGAAGTCGTTCGCCAGTGACACAGCCTCAGCCAGTCCTGATGACATGTGGCCACGGTGGTTAGCGTGGGGCTTGGATTTATAGATTTTAGGGAGGTGTGAGATATCAGTCAAGTACACTTAAGAAATACATTGGTTTGGTCCAGAAAGGCAGGACAACTAGGTGGGGGTGGAGGCTTACAGGATATAGGTAAATTTAAACATTTTCTGGTTCACAATTGGTTGACTTGGTCTAAAGACCTGGGATCAATAGAAAAGAATATTTGGGTTGAGATAAGAGATTGTACAGACCAAAGTTATCATGCAAATGAAGCTTTCAGCTAGCAGGCTTCAGAAAGAACAGCCTGTAAAATGTTTCTTCTCAGACTTAAAGTCTATTTTGGTGTTAATGCCAGAGAGGTATAATGAGACAAGTCCGACCCCCACTTTCCTTCATGGCCTGAACCAGTCTTTCAGGTTGAATTTTAAGAGCCCTGGTCGAGGAGGAAGTCTGTTTAGAGGGGGGTGTTAGATTTTTATTTTTGGTTTACGGTATGTTTTTACTTCAAGACCAGTTTGATAAGAGCTTTTAAATTTTTACCATTTAAAGCAAGAAGTCAATGAAGATTGAAGAAATTAAGTAATTTACCGAAGAAAATACCAAAAAGATGAAAATTAGGAATTAAAACCTGTGGTGCCTGATTTTCAGTTGAGTGTGTGTGTGTGTGTACACGTGTATAAATATGTGTATACATATCTGTTTGTATATATGTGTGTGTGTGTTATACACACACACACACACACACGCACACTTTTTTTTTTTTGAGACTGAGTCTCATTCTGTCACCTAGGCTGGAATGCAGTGGCACAATCTCAGCTTACTGCAACCTCCCCCTCCTGGGTTCAAGCAATTCTCCTGTCTCAGCCTCCAGAGTAGCTGAGATTTACAGGCGCCCACCACCACGCCCAGCTAATTTTTGCACATTTAGTACAGACAGGATTTTGCAATGGTGGCCATGCTGGTCCCGAACTCCTGACCTCAAGTGATCCACCCACCTTGGCCTCCCAAAGTGCTGGAATTACAGGCATGAGCCACTGCACCCAGCCCTCAGTTCAGTATATTTATAAATGCACTGCATTTACTTTACATTTAAAGCACATTTAAACATACACATGTATCACACATATTACTAAATAAAAGACAGTCATGTGGCTTTATCTTCCCCACTTCCACAGATGGAGACACATACTATACAAACACAACACATACGTGTATGTGTTGTGTGTGTATATACAAACTGTCTTGATTTGGAGAGGGGCTATTTAAATATTAGCTTGTTTTCTTTTGGTTAAATAGGATTTCCCCTTTAATAATCTGTAATTATAAAAATATAATAATTACCATGTAATCAATGCATCTCAGAGTCCTAAAAATATTTTTAGAACTAATATGATTCATACTGAATTTCATTTGATATTTTTATAAGACCTACTTGATGAGATTTAATTTGTATTCTATTATTCAATTTTTTTTAAAGCAAATGCCATGTGGAAACAAGCAGAGAGGGATAAGTTTTCCCAGAAGGAAAGTTGAATGGGGGAAGAGTAGAGAGAGGTTGATCAAGAAAACCTTCACAGATAATGTGTATCTTGAACTGAGTCTTGGAAGATGAATAGTAGTTCATCTTCAAATGGTTGGGAATCCAGGGTCAGGAGAGTACCTGTATGGTAATAGGGAATTAAAATATCTTCTGACTTTCTGAAACTCTGAAGAAGAAAGATGATTTTTAAAAATACAGCAAAGTTGAAAAATCTTACCTTAGCTCCAAAATTATTTCTTCCTTAATACCAACAAAAATAATTATAGTTTTGTTCCTATTAATATTGAAACTTGCTTCCTAGCTAATTAAAATGTATATTAAAAATTGATTTGATAAATTATCTGGTCTAGACCTAGAGCCCTGGGACTGTGTAATGGTTAATGTATTTCACAGGCATCAGCGTTTTCCTTTTAGGTTTCTAAGGATGAGGCTCATAAGTTTTTATGAAATTCTACATGCCAAGATGTTTAAAAATGTAAAATGGCCATTCATAAACCTAGTTCACTAATCAAACTAGTTAAGTCTGGGAGCTTGGAGGATTTCCACTTTCAGAGTTTATAGATTTGGAAATGATGAGTTCCAAATGGTATATTGAAAGTGACCGAATTAAAATTTATGTAAATGTGCCATCTTACTTTAATACTTTATGTGGCAGTCACTGTAAAGAAAATTAACAGAACACAGTCAGTGCTCCTCAGGAGGCTCTTCTGACATAATTATCACAGTTACATAGCACTAATTCTATGTAATGTTTTACCATTCACAGTTCAAAATTGACAACTTCTTAAATGCCAGACGTTTCTCTAGTTCTTTGGGCTGTTTTTATGTGTTTGTGCCTTTAAATTTACTTTAAAGATTTATATACACATAGGTATCTCCTGATATTTACCATAGGGGATGTAATTAACTTAATTTACATGGTTTTTATGGGAAATTGAACTGCATGAGATTGAGTCTATTTGTGCAATATAATACTGAGAAAAATTTTCTTTATCTGAATATTTGGTTATATATGCCCCATGCTTTTGATATTTTGAAACTTCCGAAAAATGGAAGGTCTTTTTGAAAAACTCTCTTGGTTTAGTAATATACATATGCAAAAAAAAGGAAAAAAGAAAAAGTCAAAGACAGTACAATGGACTTTACAAGCTTTAATTTCAGGGGTTTCTGATGAGTGTATTTGTAAAGGAGAAAAAATTATCACTTCACTGCTAATCATAAATAATAAGTTGAGGTTTTAAAATATACTTGAAGAATAGAGAACAAAATAATAACAGAAAAAAATTATCATTTTGTGAACAGAGAATAGGAAGTCATTTTTTTATTAGCTACAGGAGATTTTGCCTGAGTGCGGTGGCTCACGCCTGTAATCCCAGCACTTTAGGAGGCCAAGGCGGATAGATCACCTGAGGTTGGGGTTTGAGACCAGCCTGACCAACATGCTGAAACTCTGTCTCTACTAAAAACACAAAGTTAGTCAGACGTGGTGGTGCAAGCCTGTAGTTGCAGTTACTCGAGGGGCTGAGGCAGGGGAATCCCTTGAACCAGAGAGGTGGAGGTTGCAGTAAGTTGAGATTATGCCATTGCACTCCAGCCTGGGCAACAAGAGTGAAATTCTGTCTCAAAAAAAAAGAAAAAATAAGATATTTGAAGCTAGGTAAAGTTAGACTGCATTTCAGGGATAGAGTCTGTGATAACATACAGAAGTACATTAAGTACAGAGTTAAGTATATGACAAAGGTAAACTAAGTAAGCACTAAGGAACATATTAGTGGGCTGTAGAGGACCATTATGAGAAACTTATGATATATAAGTTCATTAACAATGGTTTTATGTGAGTTTTTAAAGTGGAGAAAAAAGTATTATTAGAAATGAGTGATTTTATGAAGAAGGAAAAATACATGCACAGAATCCAAGATTGAATATGGCATTGAAAATAAGTCTTCAGTGTTTTCCTTGAGGGTTTTAAAGAAGGTAACTGAGTTACACCTGAATGATATATTTCGTTGGTGATTAAATACCCAGTCTCACGTAGGTAGTGCGAAATACAGTAGAAAATGCTATGTGCAAAGCACTGGGAAGAATAGATAGCACCCAATTTATAGGCATGAAGACATTTCAATCAGAGGAGTCTGTTCATTTGCCATGCGTCTCAGCAAAGGTATCTGAAGAATATTCAGTAGCAGTGAAATACATGAAAACGACAGGACAAACCACAGAAAGTGATGAAGCAGTAGTTGCTAAATTGATAAAGAACAAAATAAACATGCAGTTGCTTCTTGGAAGCCAGGGACTGAGTAGGATCCAGGAAGGAGACTGTGTTCATTGTGCATTGAAAATGTCACTGAGCGTAAGCATTGGATGTTGGCCATTGGCACTCAGGGAGAGTACATGGGAGGCCTTTGAAACCCTGCCTCTGCTTCCTCTTCACCCTTCCATCCTCACTGCTGGCATAAAGAGATGAGGCTATCCACTGGCAGAATATTGGAGAGAAAACAATGCTAGTAGCTGACAGTTAACTCCCAGAACTCTAAGAGATGGTGGTACATGTTAAGTATTAGAGTCTAGGCTGACCGCACATTATGTTTGGACAAAAAGAGTTTTAGTAAGGAAATCAGAGATGTTTGAAGGAATAAGCCCAAATGGAAGCAACGTAAAATAAATGTAAAAATAAGATTAGGTTAGGAATAGCTCAGAGCCTGAATCATGTAAGAATTGGGTTTAGTTTCCACTTATTTCCCAAGAAATCAAAATGTCACAATAATGATAGAAAAAAAAAAAAAAAAAGCTGCAACAGTTGAGAAGAGTCCCAACTCATTGATATGTTTCTTTGTTCCATTTCAGAATGGAAGCGTAACATGTTAATCTCTGTGCTTATGAATAGATTCTTTTCCCTAGTCAAAACAGTCTCTTCACAACTGCCCTAGAAAAATTTGAAATTGCCGTAAAAAAAAGTAAAAATCTGTAAATAAAAAAAAGAGTGTAATCACTCCCCATACGATCTTTGTGTAAAAGGGAAGTTCAAGCACTGTATGCAATCCCTTTCCAAATTTATAAAATCAGACAAACAAATTCAATGAGAAAAAACCTCTTTGTAGAAATTCACATCCTGTTGTTTCAATTGATTTGAATTATCAGAACTACGTGCCAACTGGTGTCCAGGCCTCCCTTAAAATCTTCACAGACAGAGAAGCAAACAGACAGTTACCATGGTGTTGATTCCACAAAGCCTTCATTGTGTGCAGATAACCGATATACTTGGCAGAGCCTCTAGGCTAGAAGCTGATATAATCCTAATTTATAGAGAAGGTGTTTTTTGATGATTTTTTTAAGAAGACCAGTGTGAGCTGAGCCCCCAGTTCTTTGTCTAAACCATTTTTATTTTGTCAAACGAATGCTTCACTAAACCAAACTATTTGATAATGTGGGACTAATGCATTCTCATCTCTGTTCTTTATAGAGTTAATATCATGTCTGGCACATACTAAGCACTTAGTATATACTTTATAAAGGGGAAAAGGGAGACATTTGACCATTTTAAAAGGAAACATACAATTTCGCATTTTTCAGGAATATACACATATAAAAGTGTTATAAGATTTCTTTTTGAATGAAAATTATTTACTTTCAAACCCCCCCCCCAAAAATAAATAAACTTTCTTTTTTTTCTGTAATGAATTGAAGGTGGCGGTATAACAGTTATATCAACATGTTATAGAAGCAGAAAGGCTATGATCCCTTTCCTCCGTATCATACAGGTCATGGCAGACATTCCTATAATAAAGGATAGGTTAACAAGAGAAAAGCATGAGATGTTTTTCTAATAAAAGCTTTAGGTTACATGGGAGCCTTCAGAAATGAAGACCCATTGACCCAGAGGAAAACTGTTCATTTTTATGCTTAAATTTGATAGAGTAGACAACCATGTAGAAATGTGATTGGAAAAAATGGGAATGATCTAATATTAATAGACTGAGTGGGAAAACCAGCCAGGCCTGTCTGTGTAGAATTCCTCCTAGACATGGAGTAGGACCCCACTTGAATGAGGGTCTTATGACTTACTATAAAACAAAGGTATGTCAGAGAATTTTTTATGGCTAGCTTCTAGACAGAAAGGTGGGAGAAATACAGAGTTATGATTCTGGTTTTTATGACTGGCTTTGGAGGAGAGGGTTTTAGACTATGACTCACTTGGGGGAAGAATGTGGAGTTACAGACAGGAGGACAGGAGAGGTCAGAGAGACCTTGGTTCTGAGGCTTCTTCTGAGGCCTTCCAATGTTCTTTAGTTCAAAGTTTCTGCATGCCAAGTTGCCATACTTTGGGGTATCGTTTTCTGAGTCCCTACAGTGTGCAAACAAGACCAATGACAATTCTATGCCTAGTAGAAATTTTTTTCCAACAAAGGCTTTAACAGATTTCTTTTAGCTGTGATGCCAGCCTAGTACCTTGAGCTATGTTTGAGTTTCATGGACCTATAAGTGGAAGTGAGCAATCTTTCCTAGAGATATTTTAATCAAAAGAGGGTGAGACTAGAAAGATTATGTTTAAAGGCTGAATTCGAGACTTGACTGTTGGATATTCCGATCTCACATTTATGAGTCAGAGGATATTTAATGTATAATTGGATCCAACAAATAAATTTTACCAAAGTGGTCCAAATGCATTATACTAACGACCGAATTTTCAAAATATTTATAGAAGAGTCAGTGAAGGATTTTACTTTAGTGGAGGAGCAAGAATAAAAGAATAGCTCTGGATTACTTTAGAAAACATGAAGGGAAATTTGTTTCTATAACTACTTGAATAAAGAACAAAGTAGAGGATACAGTTAAGAGGTCTGTGAAGGCCAGATTATGAAGGATCATATTGAAATTTTGTTCTTTATCGTAAGAAAAATGAGAAAGTCTTTAAGTGGTTTTACAAATGAAGGTAACATAATCAGATTTGTTTTACTATTCTACATTTCAAAGTAGCTAGAGAGAATGATTTGAATGGTTCTAGCATAGACAAATATTTAATATGATAGATATCCCAAGTACACTGATTTGAGCTTTACATATTACACAGATGTGTTATATTATCACATGTACCCCCAAGCTAAGTACCTCTATTATGCATCAATTAAAACAGATAGAAATGATAATTTTTCCAGTAGTATATAAAATAGATTAGAGGGTTCCATAAATATTTCCAAGAGGCCAAGTGAAAAGCTATTGCAGTATTTTTGGTCACATTTAATGGCAACACAAATTTGGGTTCTGGCTATGGAGACAAGAAGAAGCATACATATTTAGGAGACAGAGAATGTGTGTGTGATGGACTAGACTTTGCGAAACAGTAAACACGTGAAGAGAGAGAATGTTTCAGTTGCTTTGCTGTAACAAAATACCATAAACTGGGTAGCTTATAAACCACAGAAATGCATTTCTACCAGTTCTGGAGTTTTGAAAGTCCAATATCAAGGAAGCAGCAGATTTAGTGTCTTGTAAGGGCAGGCTTTCTGGTTCATAGATGGTGCCCTCTCACTGTGCCCTCACATGGTGAAAGGGAATGCTCATCTCTTCAGATCATTTTAAGGGCTCTAATATCATGAGGGTCCTACCCTCTTGACATAATCACCTCCAAAATGCCCCATCTTTTAATACCATCACATTGGAAGTTAGGCTTCAACATATGAACTTTTGGGGGGCACAAAACTTCAGTCACCATAGCAGAGATGGAAATATCAGATATGAGGGATGGTGATGCCAATTACTGATCTGGGGAATACTGATAGAGTACTAGCTTTGGGGAGAAGATCAAACATTAAATCTTGGCATCTAATATTTAAGGAGATTTTGCAGCATGCAAGTGGAGATATCCAATAGGCAGATGGTTAGATAGCTGTGCAATTTAGAAGAAATGCCTGAATTAGAGGTACACATCGCAGAATCATTGATAAACAGATTGTAATTCAAGGCATGATCACTGTTATGATTTCTGGTAGAGAGGATAATATAGTAGAGCAGAAGATGATTGATAATGAACTAGGTCTTGAATTCTAGTACATAATGGTAGGGTGAAGGAAGATGGGCCTGCAAAAGAAAAAATTACCAATGATCATAGAAATAGAAGACAAATCAGAACAGAGTGTCATCATGAAGCCAAAGGAAGAAAAATTTCAAAAGGATAGTATGGTCAACAGTGTTAACTGTTACTAGATAGCAAGAAAGTGAAACTTTCCATTGGGTTCATTGGCATGATAACTTTTATCAAGCAGTGTTTTTGTTAAGAAACACTGCTGGGGTGGATTAAAGACTAAAATGGAAAGTTGGAAATATACTGAATAAACTGGACAACTCTTGAAACACTTTGCCTTTGTAGAAGATAAGAGAAAGGACAGAGAGGAGTATGAGGGACCAAGAAAGCATTGATTAAAAAAAATAGGAGTCAATAAAGTATGGTTTAAATTTCCAAATGAAATGTTTTATTCTGATCTCACACTGCTATAAAGAACTACCTGAGACTGGGTAATTTATGAGGAAAAGATTTAATTGACTCATAGTTCTGCACAAGAAGCATGCCTGGGAGGCCTCAGGAAACTTACAATCATGGTGGAAGGCAAAGGGGAAGCAAACACTTCTTACTATGGTAGAGCAGAAGAAAGAGAGTGAAAGGGGAAGTGCTATACACTTTCTAACGACCAGATCTCATGAGAACCCAGTCAATATAAAGAGAACAGCAAGGAGGAAATCCACCTGCATGTTCCAATCATCTCCCCACCAGTAGCCTCCCCCAACTTTGGGGATTACAGTTCAACATGAGATTTGGGTGGGGACACAGAGCCAAACCATATCATGAAGAATGCACTTGAGAGGGAGGGGTTGAATTTATAATAAATAGATACTAGAAAATGGATGGATTCAGATGCTTGAGCAAAGTAAGAGAATAAAGTCCAAAGTGTAGGTAGTGGGAATGACTTTAATTAAAAGAAGAGAAACTCACTGAAATGTAGAGAAGGGAATGAGAACAGTGGTTGCACATGCAGGTCTGATGGTGTTTGGAAATGGAAAGTGAAGAAGTTCTACTCTGATAATTGCACTTGTTTCTGTAACGTAGAGAACAAAATCATCTGCTGAGAGAGCTTCAGAAAGAGAATGGGCCACAATTTGAAAAAACATTTTAAATAGTTCCTATGGAGACTCAGAGCCCAGGTTGAAAAGTAAAAGTATGACAGGAAGCTGGGTTCATTTGAGGCTGTTGATTATTGCCTTAGTTTGGGTTACCCCAAGAGTAGATCTGAAGAGGATTTAGGTGCAAGCAGTTTATTTGGAAAGTGGTCCCAGGAATCAAAGTAGGGAAGTGAGATAAGAAAAATAAAGCAGCCAATAAAGGATGGCACACATACAGGGATCGAGGTTATTGCTGTAAGCAACTGGGGCTCAATCACGCAGGGAACTCTTTGAGACGCTGTGTGTATCATACGTCAGGGTTGTCCAACTGAGAGGCAAAGGGGCTGGAATATTTACCAATTCTAAGCTCTCACTGGTTAAGGGTCACCCCTGAAGTATTAACATTCCAGTACTCCTTGTCTGTCCAGTATACTGGACAGACAATGAGTTGCTTGTAGATGCTTGCAGGTTGAGAAACACAGGAAATTTTATGTTGGGCCAGAACTCAAAAATGTTTTAAGACATTCTGATGATAAATATGCATAAATGATTATTGAAATATAATTCACTGGTTTGGGTAGGCACCAAATGACCATAGTAGGAAGGTATTTATTTAATGAGTTAACATCATTGAAGAGAGTGTGAGAAAAAGATTTTTACAGCATGTAATTGTACTTTATATTTTACTCAACATTGTGAATGAAGAAATAGGAACCTGATAATCGAACTTGTGGATAAAAAATGTAGGAAAGCTAACAATCATATATGACACATAAAAATCTATAAACATTTGTAATGTATGCACAAAGAAATTATTGACATTCAATGACATGGGATTTAGAGGAATCAAGATCCCTAGTCTCTCAATTTCAAGTTGGATAGCCTTGATAAATAACAATTCAATCTATATTCTATGAACTATTCTTTTTTTTGATGCGGAAGGACGTAATGGTAAACTAAATAAATTAAGTCCCTGACCCATGGTACTGAGCTCAATTAACTTAATTTCTCCGAAGCTCTATCTCATCCTATGGGCAGTTGGAAAATGGTAATACCTAACAAAATAATTTCGTAAGAATGTAAAATGAGAATATGTTTTTGTAGAGGATTTTGCATTCCATGAAGTTCTGTATATCTGTCCAATTTTAAAAACAGTAGCCTGCAACTAATGTGAAAAATTCTAACAGGTTTATATGATTCAAAGTCCCAAAATTTGAGTTCAATAAATAAGCTCATAAGTTTGTGTTAGTAATTAGGTTGTGATATAACTGCCTTATTGATAGTTTATCTGAAAAAAATCCTCTAAGTTTTAACTCAATTGAATTGCAATGTGAGTTGAAAATCTAATATTGAAGTGAAAATACTTATTAAAACCATGGGCTGTATCAATGAAAAGTATTATAAACCAAAAAGATAATTGTCTATTCTTCCCTATTTATACTACGTACTACTGATATGTTCCCTTTAAGTACCAAATTTAAGGAAACCAAGATACCGACAAACCATAGAATATCCACTGAAGTAACTAAGCATAGGGAAGGCTGATGATCAGGTACCTACTGATGGATCTGAAGAACTGATTTCAAATATTTATAATTTTGTATACTTTAGCCAATATCATTCCAACTACTTTCCACCCCCATCAGCTCCTGGAAACTAACATTGTCTTCTGTTTCTTTGAGTTTGATTTTTTTTAGATTCCACATGTAAGTGAAATCATGTGGTATTTGTCTTTCTATACCTGATTTATTTCACTTAACAAAATTTCCTCCAGGTTCATACATGTTGTTGCAAATGAAAGGATATTCATATTGTTAAAGGTTTAATAGTATTCCATTAGACACGGGTTGATTCCATATTTTGGCTCTTCCATACCTAAATCACCCGATTAGAGTGAATAGTTTATCCCTGGTGACTCCAAAGGTCTCTGCATAAAAAGAATGTTTGAAAATAACAAGATAGGTGATCTGATATTTATTGCAGCATGACAACTCACACTAAAATGTAGTGACTTAAAACAGCACTTACTAATATTTCTCATAATTCTGCAACTTGGGCATTTCTTTTCTCTATGTGATATCAACTGGACCACTCATCTGTCTGTCTTCAGCTGGCGTTGAGATGGGTCACAGAAGGCTTTATTTGCATGCCTGGTGCCCCATGCTTCTTCATGTGACCTCTTCACATAGACAGAACAAGCTTCTTTAAAACATGATCACCTCAAGATCATTGCACTTCTTATTTAATGTTGTCTTCTCAGAATGTGTGCTCTAAAAAGTCAAGCTCTTATGTGCAAGCCCTTATCAACACCTCACTTGCAATACTCTTACTATTGTCCCATTTGCAATAGAAAGTCACATAGCCAAACCCAAAGGCAATATCATCGGAGACTACAGAAAGGCATGAATATCAGTCATGTGCTTCAATGGTGACCACCAACAAGAATTGTTTTTTTCTCATAAATACTTTCCAAAAATAAAAGGTCATCTTGGGAAGTAGTAATTTTTTTGAATAACACAAACATTCAAGCAGAGGCTGGGTCATAGCTTATAAGAGACATTATAGAAGTGATTTTTTACATTGAGGTAAATAAAATGACCTCCATGATCATAAGACTCTAGATCAAAACTGACTCCAAATTTGATTCTACCTAATGGGCAAAATATTGGTGCTATTAATACTAATAGAGGCATCAGGCAGGAGTCTCAGATTGAGAACAGAGTGACAAATGTGGATAAACTGCTTTTTCTATATAGAAGAGAAGAGATAATCAAGAAATAATAACCTTTATTTTTCGCTGTCTTAGGTTGGATGTTGATATAACTGAACTTCACAGTTGGATTACTCGCTCAGAAGCTGTGTTGCAGAGTCCTGAATTTGCAGTCTACCGAAAGGAAGGCAACTTCTAGACCTACAAGAAAAAGTCAATGTAGGTTATGCTTTTGTTAATATGTGTACTTATTTTGTGCTATTTGTAAACTCCATGTTTTGTTATCTGTGATTCTATTAGTTGATAGAATTAATGCAATATGATAAAATGCTGTTTAATATATCTTTAAAATATAGTTTAGATAGCAAGCAAAATCAAAGTTTAGCCTGGAAAAATCTTTGTGGATTATTCTGTGACTGACTAGGAATGTGTTTCATAAACTTGCTTCAACTTACATATTATTTAACTGTAAATTAACAAATGTATAACATGAATTCATCTTGATTTCTTTCATATATTGCTGAGTTACCTCAAGGCTAGGCCTTAGCAAGCTTGCAGAATAGTATAGAGTAGAATAGAGTAAAATAGAATAGAATAATATAATAAATACCATATTTAGGACTTTGTTTATATTCTCACTATTATCAAAGAGTTATTTATAGTTGTCAGTCTCTGTCATATATTATAAGATATTTAAGTATTACCTTAACTAAAAGATGTTCAGCCTTTCTCAGTATTTACATATAGTAACAGATGCTTTGCTGTTATTTCCTTCTGAGATGTTATAATTTTGACCTTCACAAATACAAAGTTTTATTAATTTGAATAAGCTGCTTCATCTTTAGGGAAATTGTCAAGGCTTTACATTTTCAACTTCGACAATTATAAAACATGCATCTTTCTTTGTGATTGGCAGCAGTTTGTAAAAGAATTTCTAACAGGCAAATTAAATACAATGGGCAAGCTAAATAAACAATGATTATGAATGAAAAGTAATTTTATCTATGGGAAGGTCACATCTAAATGTGTGTATTAGCTCTGCTTTATCTTTCCAGGATTCAAATCACGAAGTTCAAAATCTATTGTATTTTTACAAATGCAACAGTACCTCACTTACAAGCTAATGTTTGCTATTGGGGTTGGAACTTTTGGAGAACAATATATATATATATATATATTCTGGAAAAAGTCTATTTTTTAGGCTGCTTGAAGAAGGGAAGACAATCTTGTCAACATTACTTCTTAGAGTTAACTACTTACAAATTGGAAAGTTATTTTAAATTACTTATTAGATTTATAAAATATGCTGTTGTCAGCATTATAATAGACTTTTCTAAACCGTTTCAAGAAATGGGAAATATGATTATACTGTTGATGTTTTAAAATTAAAATGAAAGATATATAATAAATAGTAGAAAATTAGTAAAATGTCTTTTTTCAAAGTGTACTTATTTGAAGATATATTCTTTGCTATGATTTTTGAGGCAAATTCTCTGAGTCACAGAAAATCAATTAGAAAATACTAAACTCTAAATAAGTTTGAAAGTTCACATTACATATTCGATCACTGAGAGTATGAATCACCTTTGATATTTTGTTAGCTAATTAAAAATTGTTATTGATCTGATTCTTACAGTTTTCTGTCAGAGAGTCTGTTTCTTTATCTTAAAACAGCTTGGAACAGGCAGGAAATTTGAGTTCCAGTATTTCAGGAATATAAAATTTAAAATTTTCTGTTATCATTTGGTTACCTAAAAACTATTTGCCTTTTATCAATAGTGTGAGCAGGACAGATTAAAAGTGCTAAAAAAAAAAAAAAAGTACAGTATTTTATAAGTGGCTTTCTGATGCCTTGTGAGTCACCTTTATCAAATTGAACTCTCGTTTTCTGAAATAACAACATTCTTAATTGCCTGCTAAAATAGGACATGAAATGATTTACCTAGATGTTTCCTTCAGGCTAAATATAATGTATAAGTATTAAAAATCCTTGAGAGAAATACATAGTAATGATGATAGATATGCAGTTTAGGCATACTTTATTTTCTTAGTACTTCACCTGTCAGTTTATGTAGGCTATTTTGAACTCATGGCAGGCACATGTCATGAACTTGAGTGGTGTTAATCCATTTTTTAGGCTTCCATTAAAAATGGCTAAATATTTCCAACTCTTTTTTTTTCACTTGATTTCTTCATTTACTCCTTTCAAGTGCTTTTAGTCAATTAGCATATCATAGGCCATTATCAGTTCAATTTCATATATTTTCCAAAATGAAACTTTTAAACCTAAGCAAAATTTTTTCCTTGTATATTGATGATGTGTTTTATTCATGTAATTAACAAAATGCACTTACTTAAAAACTGAGTTCTAGGGGAGTTTTATAATCAAAATATCCCTGGGCCACAAATATTCACATTCTCTGGGAGCTTGTCAGACATATAGAATCTCAGAACTAGTAAATCTAAATTACATTTTTCAGGAGTAATTCCTATGCACATAAAGGCTTGAGAATCAGTATTCTAGGACACTGTCATGGGCTTTACCTAGCAGTTCCCTCTCACATTCTTTTAATGTCACCACAGTTCATACTTTTTAGCAGAATTAACAGATTCTAGCTGCTCAAATTATTTAAGTGAGCACATGGTAACGTAAATTGGTAATAAAACAAAAATGCCTCCTCTGATCACGTGGGGGATTTGATGTGGTGTCTGAAAATCTGGAGCTTGTACAAGGTTCTCTTGAAAGCCTTCCTATCAAGCTGTTATGATCTGGCTTTGGGCTCTTCATAGGATCTACAATTGCTTACATGCTTACAGAATGAACTTTTTACCAAGTCCCACTGGAAATCATCAAGCCAGTTAATTCTTCCATTTCTTCTATCTCTATTATCTGTGTTTACTACCCAGAGTATAGGTACTTTGATTCTATATTTTCTTCTCTCTTTCTCTCTATGCTCTTCTGTACTTTCTTTCCCTTGCTTTACTTCCTCTGCTTTCCCACACTTTCTCACTCTACAGGCTCAAACCCTTTTTCAATACAAGTCTTTTGTCCTGTGTACTTATTCTACTCATACATGGAAACCACTTTTATCCTCAAAAGCAGCACAATGACTCATCCTTCTTTGTACCCCCACTACTTTAGAATGACTGATTTCCTCACCTAACAGACAGTTCCAAGATACTGCTCTGTTTATTTAAAAACACCTCTTTCCTTGCAGTTAATGGCTTCTGGTCTTCTATTATCTACCATTTTGTCATATTATTTTCTCATTGAAGACTTTAGAACTAGGTTAATAGACTTTTTCGCCCAAGTTGTT
The DNA here is from genome assembly GCA_036589455.1 of Ateles fusciceps. Lineage (NCBI taxonomy): Eukaryota > Metazoa > Chordata > Mammalia > Primates > Atelidae > Ateles > Ateles fusciceps. Next base: position 1,071,236 of record JAZHEH010000857.1, on the reverse strand, counting down.
CTTTCATTCTTAGCAATTTCAGCACCCCTGTGGGCTGTCCTCCTATTGCCAAAAGTTTCTGTTTCTCTAATCTCCTCAATTCAGTTACCCGCTGTCATGATTATATGTAAATGTTGTCATTGTCAGGCATTACTCCATTTCTTAAATAACATATTTTAGCAAAACAAGCAGTTCTTCATAAGCTTTCCATGGATCTTGTTTTCTCCTTAATTTCTTTCAACAATTATTTCAAGCTTTTGTGGAGTGCCTAAACTTTCCCATCATTCACAGTAAAAGACTTCATCTCCTACTTTAGTCAAAATAATATTTCTCAAATTATCGGTATTTGTGCTAATAGTCTCTCTCTCTCTTTCTTTTTTTTTCCATCTGCCTTGGTGGAAGAGGCTGTGCTTCACCTGGTTGAGGCTGACCTCTGTGTGTGCATTCTCAGTAGCATCACTGTATATGTATTAAGGTACCTGCGTCCATTCAGCTATATATCCAGATTGTCAAATATCTATGTTCCAGGTCTTTATCATTAGCCTTTAAACTGGTTGTGTTTTCATCTTTTAGAAAGTGTCAGGCTGGGTGCCGTGGCTCAACCCTGTAATCCCAGCACTTTGGGAGGATGAGATGGATGGATCACGAGGTCAGGAGTTCAAGACCAGCCTGGCCAATATGGTGAAACCCCATCTCTACTAAAAATAAAATATTAGCCAGGTGTGGTGATGCACCTGTAGTCCCAGCTACTTGGGAGGCTGAGCCAGAAGAATCTCTTGAACCCAGGAGGCAGAGGTTCCAGTGAGCTGAGATCATGCCACTGCACTCCAGCCTGGGCAACAGAGCGAGACTGTCAAGAGAAAGAGAGAGAAAGCGGGGGAGGGGGAGGAGGAAGGAGGGAGGAAGAAAAGAAAGAGGAAAGAAAGAAAGAATCCTCTCCTGTGAACACACATGTGAATACTTTTGTGCCTTATCTTACTCAACCTCTTTGTAGAACTAGAACCTCTTAACCTCATATCCCTCATGAAATTCTTTCCTCACTTGGCTTATGGGATAATGCTTTCTCCTGATTAATTCTTTTACATCATTTCTCCTGATTAATTCTTTTACATTTGTTCCAATTCAGTTTTTCTTTAATATTGATATCCTTCACAGTCCTTGCCTTTCTCCTCTGGATATACTCACTCATTCTCATTCAAACAGTATCTATTTTCTAATGAACCCTCCCCCATATGTATTTTTAGCTCACATCTCTTTCTTAAAGCCCAGGGTGACATATATGACTGCCTAATTGACTATTTTAACTGAATGTTTGCCTAAAATCTTAAAATAAATCTCATTATTTCCCCAGACCTCCTTTATTCTTACTCCTTCCTTTCACCGGGCAAACAGCCTAATCCAGAAAACTGACAGCTAACAGGGTCATCTAGATTTTTTTTTCTACCATTCACAAATCCAACCTTTGACAAGTTCAATTAATCCTGCTCCCTTAACAGCTCTTGAAAATGTCCACTTCTCTCTATTCCCATCACCAAAACCCTGATTAAAGCTAATATCATGGCTTACTTCTATTTAAGATGACAATCCCCTAGCTGGTCTTCCCTGCTGCTAATGTTATATTCCTTTAGAAGTTTTCACATCACCTCTGCCAAAGCTAACTTATTAAAACATAAGTATGATCTTGTTATGTCTCTGTTTATAATCATTTGAGAAAGATAAAATCAGTTACTTGATACCCAGGAGCTGGCTTGGCACTTCAGTTAGGCTTTAGAGCTGTGAGATGTTGCCTTGGTACTTGCAGCTAGTCTTCGATGTTCTCTGGTTGAATATAAGCAATTGCTAAGAATGCTAACCTCATACAGGGCCACTCCATGGTTGTGATGAATCAAGATAAAAACAAGATCACTTTGTAATCATATCTTAATGCAGACAAAAAGAATAGCATTGTCCAAACTACCCCTAATGACCAAATATCCCTCATCTTCATTAATGTGACACATTATACTTCTTTGCTAAACACAGCTTTAGCCTCTCTGCATTCCTCCTGCCATCTAGACAAAAATTTTAGGACACTCTACCTAGAATTACCCTACTTCCTTACAACATCCAATCAAAACAAAGCCCCCACTTCCTTGATACCCCGTATCACATATACAAGCCCACATCTTAAAATAAGCTTTTTCTAGCATACCCTTAGAGACATAACCCCATACTTCCCTGTGATAGACTGTCTCTCTTGTGGCAGCATATAAATTAAGTTAACTTTGATACTCTACGAGTATGTTCCCAGTGGTCTTTGTCTCAAAAGTATTGACAAAGTTAGTGTCTTCATATTGCCCGCATAAAGCCTATAGTTATCTGATTTTGGTTTACTTACAGAAACTAATTTCTAGCCATTTTCACTTCAATTCCATTGTTGGTTTCTAGAAATTAAGGACTTGAACGTGAAATGGTTTTGGTTTTATGTGTCTGTGCTTACGTAACCCAGTGAATGTTTAATTACATGGATATGTGATTTTTCTCAGCTCTGTAGTCACATTTTAAGACAGGATCTATTACCAATATGAAGCATAGAACAACTTCTGAGTAAACGTTGGAGTGAATAAGTTACTTTTCTGTCAAAGGGCAAAACTTCGTTATAGAATGTTAAATGAGTAGATTCTTAATTACTTCTAAAGTCAGAATAGGACTGATAGAAATCCATAACTTATTTTCATAATATTAGAGATGTCACAGAAAGAGGAGGTTTTTAAGAGGTACCAATAAAGAAGGAGAAACAGAGGTCTAAAAGATGTTTTAATCACTGCATTGAGGAATTTGTGAACTTCCCTGTTTTGTAGTCTTTGCTTAAAATTATTTTACTTTTGTTCCTTTTTATTGAATATTATACAACTTAGTTGCCTTTTATTTTGTGTTTAAGTTACCCATTTTAGAATTTATAATTCTTCTGATCTCTAAGAATTTTCATGAGCCCGTATTATATTTTATAATTAATGACTCCTTTTTGATACATTGGTTTACTGATGCCTTTTTTAGCTTCTGTATATTTTACTTGAAATTATGTGTACTAAATATTTTAGAATCTGAGTAGTGGCTTCTAAATGTGGTCATATATTATGCAAATACTGAGCAAAATATTTAGTATTCTATATGTTAATAAAGTAATGTAAAAACTATGTGTTACATTATAAAATATAAACCCTCTTAAGGTTAAAAAATTATATATATATGCATGTAGGCACATATATGATAAACAGAGATCTATAGAAAAACAGATTTAGAAAAAATGTATAGAAAATATTTAGAAAAAAAGATACAGAAACAGAGATCTATAGAAAAACACAGAAAAGCTGATGACGTCATGAGGAAAAAATATAAAAGAAAGATAATATAGTCAAGGGCAGAGGTATTTTTATGAACAAGGTAATTTCAAGGAGGTAGTTGTAGTCATTATCAGTACTGAATGCTGTAAGAAGTGTTTTTCCTGACAAGAAAATTAATGACTTTCACAAAGAACTTTTGTACAGTAGTGAAGTCTGAACTCTAGACTCTAGGTATTTGGATTAATATTGAAATATTAGTCCAAATTTCATTGTACTAATTGAATTGAAACTAATTGAAATATTAGTCCAAATTTCATTGAAGATGAAATATAGAAAAGAAAATGAAGGCCACGGTTGAAGAGTATTCAGATAATACCCTTGATCTTGAAAACAAGGGAAAGAGGTATATGTACAGTATATATGTGTGTGTACATATATGTACATACACTCATATATGAGAGAGGAGGTGGAAGATCAGAGCCATGAAATAAAAAGAGAGAGGTAAGATTCTACCAAGTTTTGACATATGGATTGTATATCATACTCTTTCTTTTGTGCTTAGGTAATTGTTTATTACCATTATCAGGAATTGAGCTGAAGAAAAGGCAGATGTGCCCAACTACCAATGTAATATGCAGTCTCTAGAATACTTTTATTTAATCCATCCTTTGTTACTGAGCTTGCAGCATCTATCCCCATGGACTGGTCTTACAACCACTTTATGTAAAGCTAACAGAGTTTGGTATTAATTTATACTGTAAGAGCATTGCGGGTAAGAGGAGAGACCATAATATTGTATATGGAGGCATTATGCTGAAACAGAGCTCACCTTATTATGTGTCTACTATGTACCAGGCACTTTCATGGAGACTTGAAATAGAGTGGAGAAGAATATAGATAAGGATACCTAACCTTATATAGTTTACATTCCAGTGGGAAAGATGGAAATGAAGCAAGACTAATATGTAAAACATATGAAATGTTAGTGATAAGTTCCAAGGAGCAAAATAAAATGAGAGTTAGGGTATGTACGTGTGTGTAGACCGAGTGGCGTTAAAAGTCCTAGCTGAAAAAGTGGCATTTGACGGGGGAAAAAATGTCCAAATAACTAATTTAGGGCCATTTTAGGCATGGGTGAAAGTAAATGCACAGCCCTGTAACAGGAGCATGCCTGTAGCATCAGGGAACCACTGAGTGTCTAGCTGTAGCAGAAGCAGCAAGATGCTTAGTAGCAGAAGAATTCAGAAAGGTTAAGGAAGTAAATTAAGATCAGGCCATGGTAAGGACTTGAGCTTTTACTCAGCTGCTAGAGACTTGAGCTGAACCCTATTGTCTCTGTCTGCTGTGTTGATAATATATAATCAGAGAACAAAGGTTGAAATGTAAAGACATTTAGTATCCTATTTTGAAACATTCATACTTCTCAGAGATGATGGGGTACTTTGTCTAATGTGGTAGTAGTGAGCACCATGATAATTCACTTTCTGGATATGTTTTGAGGTTAGAGACAACAGCACTTTCTGATGCATTGAATGTGACGCTTGAGAGAAAGAGAGGAGTAGAGGATTTTGTTTTTGGCCTAAACAATGGAAAATATAGATTGAGTCCTAGGACACTCCAAAGTGAGAGCTCAGGGACATGATTAGGAACCTGAGAGAAATTGAGTAAAGGTGTCCTCTGAAGTTGGAGGAAAACTCTGTGTTCAAGTAATACATGAAGCCAAATTAGCGAACACTTCTGAGAAGGGAAAGGAATCCTCTGAATCAAATGAAGGTGATACGTAAGGTGAGGATTGAAAATCAGTCATTGCATGTAGTAGTTTGGGGGGCCAGTGGTGAGACTGGTAAGAGCAGTTTTGATGGGACTGAGTAAGAGAATAGACGTGAGTACTAGTTTTTGTTTTTGTTTTGAACCAGTTTTTACTTTTGCAACATAGACCTGTGGAAGGCCCATTTTCCTCTTTGGTGATACACGCTTAAAATGAGGGCAGTTATCTTCTTTGCTCAGAAGAATATTTGTCTTAGAATTTGTTTTTGGTTTTTGTGTTTTCTGTGTTTTTTAATGTATATTTCTTTGAGAAAATGAGAGATGGTAGAAATTTTATGAAGTACTGATCCAACCTACTTTAAAACAGAAGTTCACGTATTTCATTTGAGGACAAATGTATGGGTGGCCAGATCCCAAGAGAAATAGGGATTTTAAGTGATGTTTATTTAGTACTTTTTTTAAAATGTATTTTTTATTGCTTTATATGTGGTTATTTGGACGTTTCCATGAACAAGGTACTCTGATCATCTCTGTGTCAAAAATGTATCCTAAACTTCTTTTTAAGATGATTGAGATTACCTTGAACTAGAATGAGCACATATTTCAGTTTGTCTGGTACAGTTTTAGCTTATGTCAAGCCATTTGTCCCAGCTTAATTATTCCTAGCTCCCCATTTTACTATAAAAACTATCTCATTTGGGGAAATAAATAAAGAACCTCCTTTAATCCCCTATGAAGTCCCACATGGTAGGTATCTTTATTGCTATTTTACATAGAAAATATTGAAATTCTGAAACATTGAAGTGCTTTATTAAGGTCAAACAGATAGTAAGCAGTAGAGATCGAACTGAAAACAGCAGAGCAAGAGTGACAGCAAGCCTTTTTGTTATATCACCTCCTTTAACATCTCTTTGCTATACTAAATTTTATCATTTTTAATCAACTGTCTACAGCTGCGTCTGAAATGAAATGTTTTCTAGATTCTTCATTGTCTCGTTCACACTCTTCAAGGAACACTTGTATGCCTATTCCTCTTCATTTTGCAATATTCCTTTTGAAAGTAATGTGTCCTAACAGAACCCGGATACCATCTAAACGTTGACACATATGCAGATACCATTGACGCTTCTTTCTAAGGTGTATGTCTCTCTTTATGCACCAGTTATTCCGTTTATTTGAGCTGTATACAGAGTTGGTAATCAGCCTATAGACTGTCAGTGTCTATTATGAGTGACCAGACATTCCTTCTGATATCATGTTGCCCATGCTGAATTAATAGTTAAATATCTTGAACATCCCTGATACATCCAAACTATAATCTCTGTTTGCTGTGATACATGTTCTGATATGCTCAAGACTTTTTGACTAATATCCATTGAAATACCCCTAGCAACAGCAGAGTATGTCTGAAAGAAAGCTGAAATTATAAATAGAAGAGCAGGGTTCTAATATAGAATCTAAAATTTCCTAACATGATCATTGATATATGATTTGATCATATTGATGCTCAGTTTTCTCTTATATAAAATGGTATACAATAATGTTGATTCCTTCTTTCTTATAATTTTTATGTCATGTATATGAAATTATGTACATAAACTGTAATACACAAGCCTCACTTCCCTCCTCTGTCAAAATGGGAAAGTAATAGTACCTACTTTATAGATTATTGTTTTATTGTGGTTATGGTGGTTGTTACTATTTATATTAGAATAACTGAAACAATGTGATTAACAAAATAAGATATTAAAGGTCAAATATGATTCCTGAGGTATTCAAATACAAGTTTTGCTCTCTGTTAGTAATATTAATTGATTCTAGTAAGCTTAGAATAAAGAGATGATGATCATAACATTTAGAAGGCTATTGATAATTTATTTTAAATATTTATAAAGACCACATAGTGTTCTCATTCTACTTTTTACATCATTTCATGTAAACTAAAGCAAAAGCTCAATGTAGATAAAATACAAACCCCTGTGGTAGGAGAGGATAACTCTAAAAGTAACCCAAAGAACATCACTTTACTCCCCTTGTTGTCATTGTTCTTTTTTATATGTTGTATTGTGGTATATATATATTTTTTATCTGTATATTTTTCCTGATGTAGTTCAAATTCTGGATGCCCCAAATCCTCCTGTCTTTCTTGATATTTACTATTATATATTTACTTAAATGTGCTTTTCTCCTCTAAGATGTTCATGGTGCTTTACATATAACATTTACCTTTTAATGGAGAGCAAAGTATTGAAAAACAAGTATGCCATAAGCTACAAAGGACAGATAACTTAGATCACAAAAACTAACAAGTTGAGAAAAGAGAAATGTTGGAGCTTCATCTAGGATCTTTTAACCAGATGTTATAGCTACTCTATTTTCATGGACTTGTCAGTTCAACCCACAAATTAGAACCATCCATGATTGTTCACATGTTTCTAGAAACAATTCAATACTGTCTTTGTGAAATTGAATTTCAAGACAACTCAGAAGTTTCACCTGCTAATTGTAATGGGATCCTGGGAACATATAATCACAAAACATTAAAAACTGTATGCTTTGAAATTTTCAAGTGGAATGCAAGATATTAAAAAGTGTCACTTTCAGAGTTTCTTAACTAATTACATGTAACTGAGTTTTCATTTGTTGTCTTTCACAGCATCATGTAAAATGTGTATTTTTCAGCTAAGCTACAGGCACTTAAGAAAATAAAACAAGACTATCACCTTATGGTTGTTTTTTTTAAATTTTACTCTTAATTTATTTTCAATTCTAATTAGTATTTTATATGTTACAGCTATTCCTGATTGGAGTTTATTCTATCAATGATTGACTTTTTTAGCATTTTGTACTCTTGATATTGAATCCAGTATCCTAATTCATGAAACCTTTTTTTTGTGATTTTAATAGAATCTATTTTTAAAGTAATTATAGGTTCAGAGCAAAATTGAACAGAAGGTACAAAAATTTCCCATATAACCCTGATCCCACTCATACATAGCCTGCCCAACTATCAACATTTCCCACTAGAGTGGTATATTTATTACAATAGATGACCTTACATTGACTCATCATTATCACCCAAAGTTCATAGTTTTTACATTAGCATTCAGTGTTGGTGCCACACATTCTATGAGTTTACACAGATTTACAATGGCATGTATTTACCTTTAGTGTATTATACAACATAGTTGCACTACCATAAAATTCCTCAATACTTGTCTGTTCATCTCCCCTTCTCCCCAGATCCCTAGAAACCACTGATTGTTTTACAGTTTACATAGTTTCACCTTTTACAGACTGTCATATATTCTGAAATGAAATCTAGGATGAAATCCTGCGGTATATAAACTTTTCAGATTATCTTCTTTAACTTAGTACCATGCATTTAAGTTCCTCCATGTCTTTTTATGCATTTGATAGCTCATTTTTAAGTACTGAGTAATATTCCCTTGCCTGGATGAGATCACAGTTTATTTATCCATTGTTCTACTGAAGGACACCTTGATTGTTTCCCAGTCTTAGCAAATATAAGAAAGCTGCTATAGCATTCACGTGCAGGAATTTGTGTGGACATATGTTTTCGACTCCTTTGGGTAAATACCAAAGAGCATGATTGCTGGATCATATGGTAGAATGTTTAGTCTTGTAAGAAACCTCCACAGTCTTCCAAAGTGGCTGTACCATTTTAACTATTGCCACCAGAAATGAGAGGTCCCTTTGCTCCATATCCCTGTCAGCTTACGGTTTTGTCCTTGTTCTTGGATTTTGGCTATTCCAATAGCTGTAGTCGTATCTCATTGTTGTTTAATTTGTAATTCCCTGATAATGTATGATGTGAAACACATTTTCATTTGTAATTTGCCATCTGCACACTTCCTTTGGTGAGGTGTCTGTTAAGGTTTTTTGCCCTTATTTTAATTTGATTTTGTTACTGAGTTTTAACAGTTCGCAGGTACACAAATTTCTAAATTTAGGTGAAAACATTGTATTTACTTTTGGTATGTTTTTTTTTCATTTTCATTTTATTTTTTATAATTTCAAATTTTGTTTTGGATTGAAGAGTAAATGTGCCAGATTGTTAAATGGGGATATTGTGTGACACTGAGGTTTGGTGCTGAGCATAGTATTCCATAGCTAGTGTTTTGGCCCTTTCCCCTCGCTCCCTCCTCACTCTAGCAGTCCCCCAGTGTTTCTTGTTCCCATCTTTACGTCCATGCATGCCCAAAAACACATGATTTTTAACCATAATGCTGTGTTCCACCAAAATATATCTTGGTGTTAATTTATTTTATTTATTGATTGATTGATTTTTGAGACAGAGTCTTACTCTGTCTTCCAGGCTGGAGTGCAATGGCGTATTCTCGGCTCACTGCAACCTCTGCCTCCTGGATTCAATCAATTTTCCTGCCTCAGCCTCCTGAGTAGCTGGGATTATAGGTGCCTGCCACCACACTCAGCTAATTGTTTTTGTATTTTTAGCAGAGACAGGGTTTCACCATATTAGCCAGGCTGGTCTCAAACCCCTGACCTCAGGTGATTCACCCGCCTCTGCCTCCCAAAGTGCTGGGATTACAGGCATGAGCCACTGCACCCAGCCCATGTTATCATTTTTACAAGGAATATATTAAAGGTTGAAATTTTCAGGTGAATTTGTGATAAAATTCACAATAATGTCAGATATTTCACCATCAAGAGTATAAACTTTTAATGAAATTGATCCAATGAATAACATGAAAATAAGTTAATTGGAATTTTAAAAAAGAAGGGTATAAGGTTTATGTCTACAGCGTTTTTTTTTTGCACGTAGATGTTGGGTTGTTCAGGGCCATTTGTCGAAAGACATTTTCTCTATTGTACTGCCTTTGTTTCTTTGTCAAAAGTCAATTGATTATATTTATGTGGGTTTATTTCTGAACTTTCTTTCCTGTTCCATTGATTTACCTGTCTATCCTTTTGCTAATATTACTCTGTCTTGATTACTGCAGTTTTATATCAAGACTTGAAGTCAGATATTATCAGGTCTCCCACTTACAAAACTCTTTAAAATAAATTTTTATAAAAACCTTCATTCACGCTGGGCACAGTGGCTCATGCTTGTAATATCAACACTTTGGGAGACTGAGGTGGGCAAATCATGAGATCAGGAGTTCGAGACCAGCCTGGCCAACATGGTGAAACCCTGTGTCTACTAAAAGTACAAAAATTAGCTGGGCGTGATGGCGCACACCTGTAATCCCAGCTACTCAGGAAGCTGAGACAGGAGAATTGCTTGAACCCGAAGGCGGAGGTTGCAGTGAGCAGAGATTGTGCCACTGCTCTCTGACCTGGGTGACAGAGTGAGACTCCATCTAAAAAAAAAAAAAAAAGCTTTCATTAATTTATAGCTATTTCTTTAAATTAGAGAGTCTTTTCAGGTATGTAAAAATATATAGATTATTGTATAAGCATTTCCATAATTTAATGTGCTTGGTAAATAGTCTTGTCTAGATGATTACGTTTTCTCTGAAACTATTTCTGATATTGCCATGTTATATGACAGAGTTTCCCCTCAGTCGGCCAGGATGGAGTGCAGTGACATGAACATAGTTCATTGCAGCCTCAGACTTACTGGGCTGAAGCGGTCCTCTGCATCAGCTTCCTGAGTAGCTGGAACTACAGGCTCAATACACCATGCCTGACTAATTTTTTAAAATTGTTATTCTTTTTGAGATGGAGGTCTCCCTGTTTTGACTAGGCTGATCTCAAACCCCTGGCCTCAAGCAATCCTCCTGTCTAGGCCTTCTGAGTAGCTGGTATTACGGGGCTATCGTCTAACTATTTGCATTTAAAGGAATATACTAGATCTGCACTGTACAATTACAGTTAACACTGGTCATATGTAACTTTTAAATTTTAAATTAACTAAAATAAATAAAATTTGATTAAATTAAATATTCGTTATTTTCAGTCACATCACCTTTCAAGTGCTCAATACTCACGTGTGGTTATTGACTATTGTATTGGATGACAGATATAGAACATTCCCATCCTTGCACAAATTTCTACCCAACAATGATGTAGATTTTGCGTGTATCTTTTATTTGCTCTCCCATCTGTACTCCAGCATTATACCTGGAATATTTTTTTAGATGTCTGTGGATGTAAAATAAAGTCTTAAAATATAGTCTGATATAGAATGACATTCTGCCTCAAATTTAAGAGAAATCTTTGTTATAATATTATTGTTAAGTCACAGACATGTTGTTCTTACTAGATTTTAGTTGCATTAAAGTTTTTCTTTGAATAGTTACGTTTTAGGACATATACATTGTGAAAGTCACATCTTCTTGATGATTATAGTAATGTAGTTCTACCGTATCATGGTTTAAAATTTATGTCTCCATAGCAATATTATCACCTAACTCAACAGTGTGAAATGCTGGTTATTATTAACATATGATTTTGTATTTGTTGTTCAAAATTTAACTCTTAGGAGAAATAAAGGAATTTGGAAAAGTTCTTTGAAACTCAATCTAGTTTTCCTTGGATATAGGAGTACTTGGATTATTTTTGAAAGAAAAATTAGCCTATAGTCTTATATTTAAATATATGTATATATATTCATATTTCTCCTAAATTATTTATGGTAGTTTATTTTTTTTCCATTTTATCTACATACTGGATTCTCAATTTGATTATTAATACTGCCTATATACTTATTAGGTGTAATTTCAATGCTTTATCTTTAAACGATAAATTCCATTTTAGTTTCTTGACATTTTATATTTCATTGTTATGAATTGCCTTTTTATTTTCTGCAGTCTTATACTGAAATGTATCAGAAACTATAATGTAAAAAGTTGAGTAGAAATCTTATAATTAAAAGTTGTGGCAAGTCATGAAAATGGCTTGTGCTTTTATTGCCATTTTGATGTTTTTGACGGCAAAAGTTTTGAGGAAAAAAAGTCTTTAGATTCACAAGATAAGCAGAAAGAGTGAAATATCTTAAGGCTTGGAAGGGCAAGTAGAAGTTATAATTATTGTGTAGATTCGCAATCCTTGTATTGAAACACTCACCTTTGCTATTATGCTGCAGGCCATAGAGCGAGAAAAGCCGAGAAGTTCAGGAAACTGCAAGATGCCAGCAGATCATCTCAGGCCCTGGTGGAACAGATGGTGAATGGTAATTACACAAGTTGATTTAGATAATCTTCTTAGGGATTTAATAAACACATAGGTTCATATTTATCAGCTGAATTATATCAGAGCAGTACTTCTTGAATGCAAATTTAAATTAAAAGGAGTTCATATGTTTTTAATTCTTTTTAATGCTAGCAAATTATTAGGAGAAATTCAACTTTGAGTCCATTGGAAGAAAATGGGATGTGGTATAATATTTGATCAATCTGTTGCAGGGAAATAACTTTTAATGCAAATCCTGCTAGCATTTGTCCAAGTGATTTAAGAAAATAAGGTTTACAGAAATTTGATGACGTTAATAATCACATTATATATGTAAAAGTGCTCATAATCTGATTTTAAATCGTTTTTGCAATATATTTTTCCAAACAGACTAAAATTATCTGGAAGGTTTTTACCATCATTTCTGTTTCCTAATAATATATGTGACATTTTCTGTTACTTTTTATCACTTTCTCTCATTTAAAAAAAAGGTCCCTTTGGGGTAACCCTTACTTTTTAACTTTTTTGAAGTGAAATAAAAGCACAAAGCTAGCAAAGCTTTTGTCTTTCTTTTTCAAGAATAAATTAAAGATACTCTTTGTTAATACTCAGTGCCTTGAAAGCTATGTGTACAAAATTTGTCATTGACATGATATGTAAACAACCTTCTTTCAAATTGTCATTGCTATACTACTGTATTTCCAAACAAAAGTAATTTTATGAAAATCAGAGATAATGCTCTTTCCAAATAAAGATTATTTTTTCATTTTGCAAAACATAGGTTTACAAGAATATCATAAATAAATATAACAAATGTTTTTGTTGTGTATGTCAGCTTTTCCCAGAATCTACCTGCATTTGAGGTCATAAATTCTGTGTATATGTTTTTTTTTTTTTTTTTTTTTTGCCTTAATTGCAGTTTTGGCATTAAAAAGTTCATTGGTCTTCCTAGGAAATGAATTCATTTTCTTCTTCTAATGAGTCCCATGACTGACTGTACTGTTAAAAATGAAAACAAGCAAATGTAACAGCTGAGAATTGAGTGAACAAGTTAAAGAACAGAAAATGAAAATACTAATAGATTTTTATTTACATGTATGTTACTTGGTAATTTTAACTGATGAATTTAACAGCATATTCATGTTAAATTATGTGATGTTAAAATATTCTTCAAGTTGTTATGTAAGTTCCCCCTAGAAACTATGTACCACTTTTTCATTTTAATAAGCTGATGCAAGAGCTATACTTTAAATGGTCTCATTTCAAAATTATATATCAAGGTTACCTCACTTTAGATCATCTGATAGCAGCATACACTGAATTATTCAGAAATAATTTAAACATTTAGAAATTAAGGGAATGATTTTGAGTTTTTGGTTAAGTAAAACTATATGCAGTGACAATATTAGTTTTCTAGATTATTTCCCTCATAGTTCTAATTTTTAGAGGCATGTAGAAAAATCAGGACATGTCCTTAATAAATATCATTTACTAACCAAAATGTAAATGACTGACCAAATTCTGTTTAGCAAAGCAAATTAAGGCAGTCATTGAGGTAATGACATTGCTAATTTTGGTGTGAAAATAATTAATAATCCCTCTGAAGGAAAACCGTAACATTTAACAGTTACCAGGGAGCACTGCGGGGGTGAGCATGTGATTTGAGACACTCTTGTGACTCTATTAATCAAATTTTATGCTATCCATTTGTTTTACCTTTAAAGATACAGTCTAACTGATATATCATTAGGCTCAAGTTTGGGCCATAACCAGAATGACTATTTAAGAGTAACCATAATTCTGTTCCCCATTAAATAAAACAATTTATGAAATTACTAAAAAAAAGGCTCAAATATTGTAACTTATCTATTTGTTCTTCTATTGTCTTTCAAATAACAAATTGCATAATATTTATTTTCTGTGAGTGTGCAATTTGTGAGATAAGCTAGACACACACTAAGTGCCTGGAGTACCTCTCAGATGTATTTCAGAGGGACTGCTACCTTAAATCATAATAGCTCCTTTAGTATAGAGCCCAAAGCTAGAGTTAACTGTTGTGGCTCATGAAGCTGAAAGACAAACTAAGCTTTCTGTAAACTAGAATTCCGACAATTATTGCATTAAAGCTCTTAAATTTGTAAGTCCAGAATCTTCCTTCCCAAGCTTAGGCTATGGAGATATAATAAATCTCACAACCATGCAAGACACATACACTCTTGCCCTTTTTTATAGAAAGGAAAATGAGAGCTGAATCAGTGTACTTCATTTAGGACCTCATGTAAATGGCGGTTCCTTTTAGCTACGTGTAGTTTCCTCAAAAATTAAGATAAAGATAAATCACTCTTGGCCTGGCACAGTGGCTCACGCTTGTAATCCCAGTACTTTGGGAGGCTGAGGCGGGCAAATCATGAGGTCAGGAGTTCAAGACCAGCCTGGCCAACACAGTGAAACCACATCTCTACTAAAAATTTTAAAAAAATTAGCTGGACGTAGTGGTGGCGCCTGTAATCCCAGCTACTCAGGAGGCTGAGGCAGGAGAATGTTGGAGGCAGAGGTTGCAGTGAGCCGAGACCGTGCCACTCCACTCCAGCCTGGGCTAGACTCTGTCTCAAAAAAAAAAAAAAAAGATAAATCACTCTTGTAGAACGTTATATTATTATGCCACTAATAAAATATATATATTATAAATATATGTGTATATATATTTATATATAAATTTGATGTATGCTTACCACAATGAAAACATTTAACATACATTCATACTGTAAAAATACGTAGAATAACATAAATATAGCTATTACGTATTTTAAAAAATTCTATGAAATATATTTTATGTGTATCTATATGGGTACATGCCTAGCAAACTGAATTTTTACTTAAAATAATTTGCCCTAAGGTTACATTACTCTTTAAAAATTAAGAATAATTTCATAACTCTTCAATTTGCTTTCAGAATGAAATTCCAGATGGAAAAAATAATTTCTCATAACTTGAATTTTACTTTAGTTTTGACCTGCAATGGTACATCAGGCATGTTTCCTTCCAAATGATTTTTGTCTGTTTCTAAATACCTATGAAGCAATGAAGATTTAACATCACTTAAGTAATGCAGAAAACAAAATCTATTTGTCCTGAAGGCAATTTCTTAAAAGAATTTAAGAAATGTGCTAAGAAGACAGGGGTAGGATGTTATGGTTGTTGAAAGTACAAATTTTACCATGGTTACAATGTAGAAGGACCCTCATTTGATGTTGCAAAGTATTGTTAAAACTCTGTTGTATGTTCTGGAAACAATATGTCCAGTAACATGTACAGTTTTTCAGTGTCACATAGAAGTTATGATCAATTGGAAGATAATTTTCATTTTGACTATATTTTATCAAATGTGAATAGTTGTATGTAGAATTTTAAAACAGTTAATATTAACCATATTGTTAATTTTACAGTAATAATTTACATATTAAGAGTTGATAGTAAGAGATCTAATTTATTTGGACTTTTTAACCAAAGATAGGAGTTGGCCAAATTGCTTGCCTACTTTAAAACTATACATGGATATTTTCCTTGTGGTTGTTCCAGTTTTTTTGGTCAGAGTATAAGTGATCTTTCACGATGATAGACTAAAAAGAGAAGCTACTAAAGGAAGAGTTTTAACTAAAAAGAATCTAGCATTTTGGCATGGAATTTGGCATGGAATAATTTTTTTTTTTTTTTTTTTTTTTTTTTTTTATTGCATTTTAGGTTTGGGGGTACATGTGAAGAACATGGAAGATTGTTGCATAGGTACACACATGGCAGTGTGATTTGCTGCCTTCCTCCCCATCACCTATATCTGCATTTCTCCCCATGCTATCCCTCCCCAACTCCCCCACCCCCCACTATCCCTCCCCTTTTTCCCCCTACATGGAATAATTTTTAACTGATTTATTTCTATCTTAGCTGTGTTTTTTGTTTGAACTAACATTAAAATTAATTTACTGTTCTTATTTCAACATTAATTGGTTGGATAAATATGACAGAATATTGGATGGTGCAAAGTACCTTTTTTACTAGAGACATTTTTGGATAGCTAAAATTTTCGTGCAGCTTGCCGTCAATATGTAAGATTAGGATCATAACCCTGGTCTCAAGAAATTGTTAACTTAATTAGGGCAAGTGAAAGGCTAGATGAGGTACCTAGTGATATATTTATATGTTCCTGTAGCTGTGTATATTGAAAAAGGAGTTTGTAAATGTTTTTTTTTGAAAGATGCAATATAATTTTATTTAAGGTTTATTTTTACATTTTGTTAATTTCAATGCAAAATGTTGTAAATAATTTAGAAATTTAGAAAATTTAGCCAATAAATATAGTAAGTAATCTTTCTAATGCTTTAATAGTATTGCTAACTAATAATGGTTTTCTACTATTTTAGTTTGAGCAGTTTTTAAACTGATGCTTATCAAGACCAAGGCCTTTCAGTCTATTATTGAGATTGTGGAGTTTTAGAATATCTAGGACCAAAATAATATACATGTGATTATACCTAAACATATGTCTATTTTAATCTATTTAGGATTAGACTTAATCCTTTTTGTAAAATAGTGTTGTTGCATGAGTACATGCAGTCTAATTAATCAGGTATAACACAAAGAGCCTAGTTTAGATAAAGTGGTATTCCATATTAATACTGAAATTACCCAAATATAATGATATCAAAACACTTATTTGAAAACCTATATAAGCATAGCTCAGGTTCTCCTTCTTTAGTTTATAAGATGCTTTCACCATAATTTCTAGAGGTAATACTATAATTATCTAATAGTATTAGATACCACTAAATTGTAGTTCATTTTCAATTGCTATGTGTAATTTTTTGGCGTGTTAATTAAGAGTCTAAAGACCATCACATTAAGGACATGTTTAAATAAAAGTGATAATTATTAGTATATTAGACTAAAGAACATCTCAAAACTATCATTCCCTGAGTGCTAGATTATAGTGTTTAAGGTGATACCTAATGATAAGTGGGCTAACTGTTGTAATTAAATAGCAGAAAATAATAACACTGACAAGGGCTCTTCTTATCCATAACATTAACCAAGTAACTATCTTTTTTTTTCTTGTATTTTGGTTCATAGCTCATTAGATAATTTCTCGTGAATTATGTCATTTGAGTTTGGGCAGCAACATTTTGTCAGATGAGTGAGGGTAGGGATTATAGTCATTTTGGCTCATCTCAAAGCTAAAACTCTCATGATCACTGGAAAGATTTTTAGGAACAGCAGCTCTTCTAATCACGTATTTTAATAGCAAGACATTTTGCAAATAGTCTGTATACGAATGGGGCATGGAGAGTGTACCATTTGTAGTAGCCCAGCCCCTCCATAATGAATGAGTAGCCTTCCACAGTTGCACGTATTTCCTCTTCTTTTATTCCTTCTTCAGTACTGGGCAGTTTGATTTATATTTCCTTTTTCTCCACATGACACTTGGTATAATGCTCTACACAGAGTTCACATTCAGTAAATGTTGTTAATTGACAGGCACATTTTTCTTGGTTTAACTCTAATCTCCAAAAGGAAGAGCCTCTGTGCTTGTGTGTGTGTGCGCGCACGTGCACGCGGGTGAACTTGCATGCACAGGCATGTGCGTGTGTGTGTCCGTGTGTGTGAAAGGAAGAGACTGTTGCTGTCACTGTTGTTGTGGGCAGTGAATGGCAAAAACAAACATGAGTAAAAATCTGACTTTTTTTCTAATTTTATGATGTTTGTAAATAAAAAAGCAAAAGGGCTATATTAGTAAAATTTATATTGTCCTCACTGGGGGGTATTACTTTTATATATATCATTAATTTTTAAAAGCTATTACTTTAAGTCAGTGCGGTCACAGAAGCCTCTAAAATTTAGCCTCAAAACTTGTCTTCATGGGTTTTGAATATATCTCTATTACATTTTAGGCTATTATAGTCAATGCTAAATGGACTTATAATAACCCTCACTTAAAATGCAACAAAAATAGGAGACTCTTTGTTAGCAGCTTTATTTTAAGTTTCTATTTCAAATATTCTTTTAATTCAAGAGCTCTGGAAACCCTGGTTTTGCATTATTCTAGCCTGGCTTCATGGCTAATGATGAATATACTTGATGAGGAATACTTCACTTTAAGTGGCAGTTTTGAAGTACTTGCATGGAAGGTGGTGCACAATTAAAATTATTCTAACAGTCTGTTATGCACTGTACACAAGTAATAAAATTAATGGATGCACTTCAAGTAATGATCCATTTCCTCTGGGTGCAATATATTTATTCATAGACTATTTCAGGGGTTGTTTAGAATATGAGATATGAATGGATTATGATCCATTATCCCTGAGATTCTAATGTGCTACAACAAAATGGTTTCCATAAGTATTGTTCATAATGCCTGGTGTGTTAGTATTTGTATTCTTAAATAGCTAACACAAAATTAGAAAACAGATGCTCAGATGATTGATTCTTAAAACTTTGCAGATATTTACACTTACAAACGCTTACAAAACTTAAAAATTTCCATTGCACTAAGGAGCATAATTCTACAAAACACACATTAAACAATTACATATATAATAGTAAAATTATTCATATATGAATATTTACTTGGAAAACATTTTGAACTCTTTTTTAATTCTAGAAAAGTTTTAAGGGACTTTCTTAGAAAATCAACAGTAGTTCTGGCATATAGATGGTCAATTAATTCGTAAAGTTGAAGTAATAGCATTTTTAACTTTAATTAACAATGGTACATTAAGTAATGTGACATGTGACAGTGCTCCCCATCTCCTGCCCAAGTATTTTAAAGCAAATTTGGCACAAGAGAGATTGTGTGCTTGTTTGTGTGTGGCTTTGGCTTCTGTGTACCCTGGTCCCATAAAGTTTATATTCACATAGAGTACACTATTGATTTGGTATTGAGTGAGTTCATAAGTACAGTGTAGTTATTCTCTTTCTACTCCAAGCTGAGAATTCTATCAGATACTGCCAGAGAAGACATTTTCTAGAGGAGTTTTGAATTAATACGGTGTTTGCATGCAAATCTTTCATAACAAGACTTCTGATTATCTGTGGCCAATATTTTGTCATTTCTAGTAACATCGAGAAAATTCTGTTTTGTTTCTTAATTTTTGGTTTCTTTATAACTTCCTTCTCAAATGATTATAAATGTGGCATAATATTCCACGATTCCCAAATAAACTCTCTTTTTATTTTTATTTTAGTTGGAGACAGGGTCTTTCTCTGTTGCCCAGGCTAGAATACAGTGATGCAATCATAGCTCCCTGCAGCCTCAAACTCCTGTGCTCAAAGGATCCCTGGTTATTGATATAACTTCTTTAAAAAATGTATAAATACACCTTCTATATCCCATATTAGTCCTATATTACATATAATTAGGACTAATTTTAAAACAATATTATTAACTTTTTATACATGGCCTGTTTCAGTCATTAAGAAGACTTCCTCTCCCCTTTAACACAAGAGATCTGGTCTCTTGTTTCTTTTCTGAATATTCTTTTCATTTCCTCTATATGACATTGTCTCATATGTCTTGGTTGCCTAGTATGTGTCAGAGTTTGTTATAAATAAGTTACATATGTTAACTCAGAACCCTGATAAGTATCCTATGAGGTCAATTCTATTTTTAATCCTCATTTCATGGATGAGAAAAATGAGATCCAGTGAGATTAAATAACAGAACTCATTTCACACATCTAGTAAGGGACATCAAATTGGAACTCTGCTCTCTTTAACACCAGAGTTCTCATTGGCCATTTCTCTGCCTTTCTGCCTGCCTCCCCTTTATGCTAATACAGAAGTTGTTCTTTTATCTATTACTGCATTTTAATAGCCTGCATTCAGTTATAAAGATTAATATGCAAATAAGTAGAGCATATTATAATTTCTGTGTTATGAATTTGTACAAAGTTGACTTTTCTCCATCACTTAAATTTCATTTACAGTGACATATAGATGCAACATTTTTTGGGCACAACACAGAGTTTTATACAATGATCATCAATGACTCATTAAAACCTATCCCTAGATTTTAATAGACACTGCACAACCTATTGGTACTTCACTATAGTTTTATCATTTTACAAAATTACCATGTCCATACTGAAAATCAACTTATAGTTCTATTTTTTCATTTGCTACAATTTGTGTGGTTGACCTGTCTCAGAGACACAAAGTGATTTCTCTCTATGTTCCCTTATCATTTAGACAAATATTAAATAAGACTCAATCCAGCCATCAGTCTATCAGTCCCTTTAATTTAATTTATCATTTCTTTTTTGCCTATTTAATGCCTAGTTTATGCTGACTTTTTACCCTTCTTGGACTTCCTTCTTCTAACTTCTTGTTCAAGTTAAGTGTATGCTGAAAATATTTCTCCTAAATATCTGATCATTTAGATCCATGCCACATTTTTTGATATTAACTAACATAATTTAAAAATTCTCCCCTGTATATTTTTAAATTATAATGTTTCATTTTCCAGACATGTTAATGTTTTATCATAATACTTTTTTTCAAATGGAGTGCCCATGTGATTGAAGTTTCATATTCTTCTCTTATACTTTATACCAAATGTGGTCATTTTATAACAACAGTTACTTAATGGCATCCCTTAACAATATTTTGGTACAATTTTTTATCATTCCTTAAAATCTAATCATCAAAAACAGCATATCACACCACATGTACAGATGTCTCAAAGAGACTAATTGCTTCTTTAAATATTAGGACTATGCTAGAATATTTAGCTCCTACAAACCACGGACTTCTTTTATAGTTAGATACATGGAGCTATGTACATATTGTCTTTTTACATTCTATTGTTTCCATTATATCTCATTAAAAATGTATTAGGGAAGAAGGGGGAAAAATCATTGCCAGTATTATTTGCAAAGTTTGTTTCCTTCACTGCTATCTTTAGTAGCATCATACTTTGAAATTACTGAAGTTACAGTCGTGTTTAAAATGAATTGAGGGACATGGTTTGGCACCATTAATATCATTTTGACAAATAGAACATTAGAATATCAGGGCAGAGGAAAGTGCAAGAGTATAAAATAATATAGTTGTTGAATTCACATCTATATGTATTTTTTAGTCTTTGAAAAAGGATAAAGTGGGAGACATGTACAAGTTAGCAAAACCATAGGCCTTATGTTTCTAGAGACGTTCTTCAGACTTTATAAGAACTTATCTTCCCTTTAACTAATTCATATTATCAGAAAATTAGGTAAGATGAACATTTATAAAAGTAGATTATCTTTCTTAGACAACCAACTCTTCTACTACCAACCTACTCTTCTACCTTTTAGGTATTTTAATCTAGAGAAAGAAACTTAAAGTGATATTATGATCTCTTGTTATCCCTGTAGGTCAATGCTGGAATATAAAACATTTAAATATTCAGTATTTCAAAAGTATAAAAAAGTTATCATGCTAATGTAGCTATGTTTTAAAATGCATGGTATCGATCTATTTTTTTTTATATCATGTCATTTATTAAGAAAACTAAGCTAATAAATCTAAGAAAGTCTAAATTTGGTAAACTAACTTTAGAGAGTTTAAATATTTTAATCCATAGTATAGCATGATGTTGCCATACTTTCATGCTATGTATAGAATAATATGTACTTGTACTGGCATTCATCGTATATGAAATGACACAGTATATCTCATGGTACATAGTAGTACTCCAGAAGGGTAATGGTGATAATGATGTGCTTGTGTTTCCATTTTTCCCTTGATAAAGTTTTCTGGGTTTGGTATTACTATAGATGATTGTAAAACTTTCAGATCAACTGCTACATTTATAAATTTAAAAGTGTTTCACATTAGAAAGGTTATTTTTCCTAGTACTTGTTTTAATTCCTTTGGTCCATGGGCAATCTGTTTATTTCTAGTCTTCTGTAAAAGAAATAAAGAATAGTTAATTTGGGGTAATTTCTTTTCCACTTTTTAAAACTATAAAAATGCTATAAATTTCCAAGCCCAGTTTTAAAATTAAAAATGTAAATTAGTTTGGGGAAGTATATTTGAGTAATATGCCTGATATTTAAAATGTATCTGAAAATATCCAAAATGTTATTTGTTCATGATCAACCTTCCAGCTACCATCAGAGCTTTGAGCACTTTTGTTTTTATTTAAATTTTTATTTAATATTTTATTTAAGTATATTCTACTTTTCTGCATCTTATGTCTTTTTATTCATTACTTGATGGCATTGATATTCTTTGTTGTGACACAAGTCTAGTAATTCACAATGAATGATCTAAAATCATATTTACACATCTGTATCTTAGTAAATAATTGATTTGGTTTGAAATCATTCATATGGTGAATACTTCTATAACTAGGATGTGTTGGCTTTCAGACCATTTTTTTCAGTGTGTGGGTTCAGGGGATATATTTAATTTTTTTTTTTTCTTTCTAGAGGGTGTTAATGCCGACAGCATCAAACAAGCCTCAGAACAACTGAACAGCCGGTGGATCGAATTCTGCCAGTTGCTAAGTGAGAGACTTAACTGGCTGGAGTATCAGAACAACATCATCACTTTCTATAATCAGCTACAACAATTGGAGCAGATGACAACTACTGCTGAAAACTGGTTGAAAATCCAACCCACCACGCCATCAGAGCCAGCAGCAATTAAAAGTCAGTTAAAAATTTGTAAGGTAAGGATCTTTTCTCCTTCCATTTGGAGCATAATCAATAGGTATTTCTTGGCAATTTCCAAGAAGACAAGAACAAAGTATTTAGTAGTGAAACTTTCACCGTGTAAGGATTTCACTAAGCACAATAAAGATCAAAATATAATCAATGAAAATCAGTTTAAATAGGTAATACATAGATACCCATATACTAAAATTGTATTTGGCATAGTTACATACAGCTAATTGATTATGTCGGTTTGCAAAAGCATGAGGCAGTTTAGGAGTGTGGAAACCACATGTATCCTATTAAAAAATGGCCTATTCTTTGGAAGTCTTCCTTTGTGACAAGTGAAAGCTAGTCATATGTTGAAAAAGTGGAATTCATGCAAATAGTTCGAACACGGATTAATAACAAGCTTGGATGCTATGTAATTGGATAAATAAGGAAAATATTTAAAACTGATGGACCTCTCAAATTAGGATAATTTGAGGAAGGTTTCTTTACAAAGAGATATTTTTTAAAACGTAGCTGGAGTACAGAGGGGATAGTGTAGTAAACCACCATCAGAGCTGTTACTTCTTTAGGCCAGAAAGGATCAGGGAGAGTAAAGTTACAGAAACTTAGAAGGAGAGAGTCAGATCCTCATGGTAAAAGCAGCATCGCCAGCTTAAGGAATCCTCGTAGAAATTGAGTCAGAAAAATAAACACCCTACTTCACCTTTTTCCCTGCCTCCAGAATCTTGCCAGGGCTCCTCACTGACTAAACTGAATCGTAAGGCAAAGGACAAGGAACTGTAATCTGTAAATGTCAGTCTCCTGGTCTGGAGGGGGCAAACAAGATGTAAGTGGACAAAGGGCCTTCAAGTGGAAGAAAACGAGTTGTATAATAATGAAAATAGCCTAAACTGTTTTCGTTGTTACTATGAGTTATGTACTTTTCATGCGGAATGAGAAACTGATTGAGAGGATGGACTAAAACCTTTCTAGGATGAACCTTTAATGATAGATCGAGATAATCATATTTAATACAAAAGACAAGGAATGGAGATTCATTTGCATACTTTAAAAAGAATGGTTTAAATAAAGGTAGAATAGACATGAAAAGGTGACAGGGTTAATTTAGAAAAGTTATTGGACCTGAAAAGTGATGAGAAATTCAAAGCTGTTTTGAAGAGAAAAACAACTGAAGGATTTGATGGTTCTTCAGATACTGCACTTATAGCTTTACTAGGTTTTTTGTTCTTGCATTAGTTTGCTGAGGAAATAAACAAACACAAAGTATACATTTGGATAAGAATACCTTGGATAAGTCACTTGACTTATTAGGCAAATACACACATCTAAGCTATTTCTACATTTAGATACATTTTTAAATTTTAGAATAGAACCTATGCCGTTTTTCCTGTGAATCAGAGGAATAATCCAAATACATTATTTCTTGCAAAAAACATCTGATGTTACCTTAGCAGATTCTTGAGATTCAGATATAGTAGTGTAACCAGGTTTTTTTCTTGGGTGCTGGTGAGGCACAGCTCCCCTGGGAGAATGCTGTGGGTTCTTTGCCTCCAATCTTTTAAAGAATAAGTGATGGGACCACTGCAGGTGTGCTGTATACTCGTAAAAGTAAATATCGTACCCAAGAAGTGTTGCAGAAAGGTGATTTTATTTAGGTAGAGAAAAGAGAAGGAAAGGAGAAGAAGAGAAAGACTTCCATGAAGAGTGTGGAAGGGGATTCCAGAGGGGAAATCCCAGAGGGGAAAGGGAGCTCTCACCGTGTGGGAGGGGATTCCAGAGAGCTGGAAATCCAGTGTGGATGAAGGAGCAAAGGAATTTATCCTGAGAGAAATTCCTACCTCCCCAGGTTCCTCTGGCCAGTGGAAGGAGTTTCTTTAAACTTCCGCTGGGGTGATTGACTCTTAGTTTCTTACCACACCCACAAAATTCAAACATAAACTGTTAAATCTCCCGGATGGAGAGAGATGAGAGGGGGGCATGGCACTGGGAAATTCTTGCCCTTAAAACTATGCCCCCTCGTGGACTCAGAAAGAAAACACATTCCCTCAGTAGTTAGTAATAGCGCTTACAAAATCCATTCATGCATAAAATATATACATTCAGTGTCTCTAATGTGTCTAAGAATGATACCGAGTGTAATAGTCAGCTCAGGCTAACACAACACATACCACAGACTGAGTGGCTTAAACAACACAGGTTGATTTTCTGAGAGTTCTAGAGGCGAGAAGTCCAGGATCAAGGTTTGGCAGGGTTCACCTTCATCTTCTGGTGAGGGCTCTCTTCTTGGCTTGCAGATGACCAACTTCTCACTCTGTCCTCACATGGCTGTCCTCTGTGTGTATACATGGAGAGAGGGAAGAGAGCTATTTTTCTTTCTCTCTCTCTCTTTTTCTTTCTGTCTCCTTTTATAAAGCCACCAATCCCTAAGGGATTAGGACCCCCACCCCTGATGACCTCGTGTAAACATAATTACCTCCTAAAAGTCCTATCACCAAATACAGTCTCACTGATGGTTAGGACTTCAACATGTGAATTTTGGAAGACACAATTTAGCCCATAGCACTAAGTTTTGGGAATATTAGAGTGAGCATTCATTGACCCTGCTTTTATTGTATTTATGGAAAGCAGAGGAGAGAGATGTGAAGCAATGTAATCTATAAATATTTTAAAATTTCCTGCTGGAAACAGTGGTTTAGACAAAGATTCAGAGCTTTGGGAGAATGACTAATAGGGAAAACCAGGCCTGATAGGGCCACAAAGGGCATCTTCCTTGAGGGAGGAACATTTGAGTTGAGGCCTTTGTGATGAGTTGGGATTAGGTAGAGAACAGTGAAGCAAAAGACTTCAGGCAGAAGGAACATGGCAAGAGGGAGCAATACAGGCCATGCACCTGGTTGAAGACCATTGTAAATGCTGAACATAGAGGGGCAGGGGAATGGAGGAGAGGTGAAGAGGAAAAGATAGACAAATAGGACACAAATCAGTGACTACTAGGACCTGCTAGTATCTTGGTCTTAACCTGAGGAGCAAATGGAGATCACCAGAAGTTTTATAATATTAAATATTGTCTGAGATTGAGGAAGTCATCCTAAGTGAAAGTATTTCTTTTACTGCACACAGCCACAAAGTTCCAGATTCTGTTGTCACGTCTTTATCACCCCTTAGTCTTCCTCTCGGATCCATTGGTGCCTATCAATTTGATGAATCACTTCATCAAATTGATGAAGTAAAATATTTAGCAAGACAAGCTTAATATTATTCATACAAGGGCAAATATATATACTGTTCTGCTGTGATTAGTGATAGGTAAATAAATTATTATAACATGTTTCTCAGTTCTTCCTTTTATTTGGAGAGGTTTTATAACATTAGAGTGCATGTTTAGCTCATATTCCAATGCTTGGCAGGACTGGTTCTTAATATTTTGGGGGTTAGAGAGCCTTTTCAGAATTGGAAGAAATTCATGAACCCTTTTCTGAGAAAAATACAAAAGCTTCCATGAGATAAGCATATAATTGTAAAGGATTAACAGACTCAAAGTAGTTGCCATACTCTGAAAAACCAACTATACCAAATCCTTTTATGGAAATAATGGCTAATTTTTGACATCTTTTCAGACACTGAATACTTCAGTTGAAAATTTTGTCTTCTATGATTTATTCTCAGAATGTTAAGGTCTCAACTGAACATTTGCCCAAATGTTTTATTAGTTTCAAAGTCCCCTTTGTTTTTCAGAGCACACTTGGCTATAATGTTGACTCTTTCTATAGCCCCCTAAACAGGAAAAATGGCAGCCCTCCATCTGGCCAAATGTAAATGAGGTTCTTAATGGTTCACAGCAGATGCCAATGCTGTCATTTGTAAATCTAGTATACAAAGTATATGTACATATTTTGGTACTATAAATACAGAGTATTACCCTTTACCTCTTGTCTTATTTCTTATTCATGGATATGTACCAACTTTCTAGCACCTGTTTGAGAGGATTTATATTTGAATGAGAAATACAGGTCACCTCCCCATTTTGCCAAACATCTTTAATGTTCACCCACCAAAAAGATTGACTCGCCAGAGATTATTTTACCTGAATCAACTCATACTGTTATAACCACATAAACACATTCTTCTGAAAATTGTCCTTTAAAAAGTAAGAATAAGTAGCATTGTGTATTAGTCTTGCAATCATGACAGAATTTACGTGATAAGTTTCTCAGCCAATCCTAAGACAAAAATTACTCTCTCTCCAAAAGCATATGAATGCCTCCATAAATAATAACCTCTTTTTTTTTTGCCATTTTACTTTGATTTTCAGGAAGCTCAGATTTAAATTCAGCTCAGAATTGCTGTAATTATTTGCATTTTCTTCTTCTTCTAATAGACTCATGTTCCAATTTTTAAATTTCAATTATCCTGTTTTTACATATTAAATAGTAACTAATCCTTAAGTGCTTTTTCTAAAGACAGCATATATATGAGTTATAACTAAGCAGCCATGATAATAATACTTTTAGAAGAGCATTGAAAACCTTCTGAGTTCAAATTATATATGTATTAATCACAAAAAATTCCAACTTCACTAGAAACAAGAGCATGAAAACATTTATGTGGAGAATAGCATGTCAAAATAAATACAGTGCTGCCCCAAATTCAAGCCACATATGTAATTTTAAGTGGTGTAGAAACTATATTAGGAAAGGAAAAAGAAACAGTGAATGAATTTCAATAGTACGTTTTATTTAACCTGATTTATCAAAAATATTATCATTTCAAAGTTTAATCAGTATTTAAAAACGTTGAGATAGTTTATGTTTTCAGTTTTTCTTAGTAAGTCTTCTGAATTAAATGTATTTTGTAATTTCAGTGCATCTAAATTTGGAGCAGCCACATTTCAGGTGCCCAGTAGCCATATGAGCTAGTGACAGCACAGCAGTGTTCATGTGATTTTCTCATACAAACCAGGGTGCTACTGAGAGTGAGAGAGGATGCTACTCATAATTATGCCAGGACAACAAGGGAAAATCTGGACAGTCACCATTATTAAAAAAGCAGCAATTGTCTGTTTGGTCAGAAGTAATGAGACCATACAAAAGATAGAAGATTATAGACATATTTTTATATGTGTGTGTGTATATATAAACATATGTATATATACATACATACAAGTGTTATATAGATTTTATATATGTGTATATGTAATCTATATAATATTTATATCAAAATATGTTTATAATTTAATATAGTATACACATATACATATATGTAGGGGTATATATAATTTGTATTTTACACAAATGAAATGTCAGAGAAAATATTGTTTGTTGAATGAGTTTAGAATTTGAAGCAAAGGCACATAATTTTGATATAAGAGGGGTGCAGTCTGTACTTGATTTATGGAAAGGATTTAAGGTCATTCATAGCACTTTTCCACTGCACACATTCATACCCATTAATGCTCTAAATTATGTCATCTTGAAATTTAAATATCATTATATAGGATGATCCATATTGAACAAAGAGCCAATATATCCTTTAGTTGATGGCCTGTGATAGAGGCTTGTCTATATGGTCATGGATGTTTCTTATCAGACATTACTGAAGGGTATTAAGCTAAACTTGCGTTACTGCTTTGTAATACCTTCTTTTGCAAAATGTAATGTATGCAAAGTAAAAGTGTTATTTACTTTCAATCCTCTGAATTATGGCACAGGATGAAGTCAACCGGCTCTCAGC
This sequence comes from Ateles fusciceps, assembly GCA_036589455.1. Lineage (NCBI taxonomy): Eukaryota > Metazoa > Chordata > Mammalia > Primates > Atelidae > Ateles > Ateles fusciceps. The sequence goes on along the minus strand of JAZHEH010000857.1, from coordinate 1,042,576 downwards.
TCTTCAGCCTCAAATTGAACGATTAAAAATTCAAAGCATAGCCCTGAAAGAGAAAGGACAAGGACCCATGTTCCTGGATGCAGACTTTGTGGCCTTTACAAATCATTTTAACCAAGTCTTTTCTGATGTGCAGGCCAAAGAGAAAGAGCTACAGACAAGTAAGTAAAAATTCTAAAATGGCTAACTTGACATTTTCCAAATTGGTTATTTGTGGGGGAAATCCAGAAAGTACTAACATGAAACAATAATTTCTGTCCATGGAACCATTCTCCCTACAACCTATATTAAAAAGGAATGAATTACTGGTGTAACAGATATGCTGTCTTTAGATTTTTTGTCATCATAATGATTTCGTGACTTTGAGAAACAAATAAAACATGTTTTGTATGGGCATAACTTCTCCTTGGTGGGTTGTAGATTTCAAAATCAGATGTTTTGGACATTGAAGAAAATAAAATAGCAGTTGAGGTCATATGACTAGGCTTTCATTAAGTGTAGCTTGCTGTATGTACAAGGATATTTGCTAGGCATCTTTTAATACTTCTGTCAATTTATCTGAAGAGTATTATACTTTTAGCATACATGTGGCAACTGAAACTCAGCAAAGGACAAATTATTCTTTGGGCTACATTTTAGTACTGGATCACTATAATTACATAAATCCTATTTTTTCCTTTGATGATAAAAGATAAAAGTGGAGCAATTATGCAAATTCATACCATGTGAGTAGCAAATTTTTCAAGATGTTTCTTTTGTCTCTCATTGAATTGCTTTAATAAGATGATGTTAATACATAGTATCTGCTCCAAAGTGTCTGTACTCATCAACTTAATTTTAAGACAAAAAATCTTTTCAGAGACAGATTAATGACCACCTTTATGAAATAGTAAATGGGTTTTTGGTTGACTATATACATGCATATATATGTTCATGTGCACACACAAAGAATTATAGAGTAAAATTGGGTTTGCAGGCATTAAAAGTATTTTTTGAAAAAAATCTCTGCCTCAAATTTGTTATGGGACGCACAGGAGCATGTGTTTGTTTTCTACTAAAACTTTAATTAGTTGGAAAATACATTATCCTATTGCTTTTCTTTGTAAATATTTAAAGAATTCACCATATAATATCATTTCCAGAATTAATGTAGTGATGCACAAAGCTTTTCTCATTTCCCAGCTTTTCATTTTTACAAAAATGAAATGAACTAAATAAAGCAAAGGATACATACTTTTTTTTTTTTTTGTACTTCAAAGTAGTTTTTGCTTAGGGATTTATTATCCTGTCAGGTAATAAAGCTTTATAAATAATACCAGCTCCCTCTAGTGGATTTCAGTATACTTGTTGCTGTGCCTCTGTAAAATCAATTTGGGAAAATATTTTAAATGTCCTAGATTTTCAAATACTGACCTATTTAACACTAACGTATTTTCGCCTGTCATAAAATACATAAACCTCCCTTAAAGTAAAATACATTTAGTGGCTAGACAATAACTGCTGGGCAAAGGAGCCTTTTCACTGGAAAATGATTTTAATCTATATGTACCTCTTAATTATATTAAAGTTCAAGTTTTTATCATTTACTTTAAAGATGTTCAGAATAGCAAATGATAATCATTGAGATTTGTCTATGTTGTTACAATATAAATATATAATAATATGTAATCTCTATTCATACAGCTATTCATCCATCCATCCGTAACATCTGTCTTCTCTTTTTTTTAATTTCATACCTACAAATGATGATTGTTTATAAAACTTCCCAACTTTTTCACTCCATTTATATTTAAATAAATTATCCTCATTTCCACTTTACCAACACATCTTTAATGTTATTATTCACCCTTTTGGAATGCTTGTCTAGGTATTGATAAATAACCCTTTAAATATGGAATATATATAGTGAATGAAACATGTAGCATATCAAATTATGTAGGAGTTTATTTTGTTAATTTGTAATTATTTGAAATAGTTGCACATGTGTATGCATTATCCCCCAAACTGGCACCATGGAGTAAATCACATTGCTTGTATTACTCCACAGTACTTTGGACATACTAAGTATTCAGCAAATAAGAGCTAACAGAAGTGCCTAGGCATCCGTAGTGATATTTATTTCTTCTTTACTTTTATAATCTAGCTTTTCTCACAAAATCTGGCTTTTCAAATATATTTCCCATGGTGAAAATTGATATAAGGAGTTGGTGGTTGTTACCTGACAGAAATGATAGGAGAAAATAATATAAAAAGATAAAATTCTTTCTTTTTTCAAAGTACTTTTTCATCTATAAATAACTAACTTATACAATACTTCACCTAATCCTCAGAGAAACACATTGAGTATATGTTTTTATCACACCTGTGTCACAAGTAACCTAATGAGGGTTGAATAACTAAAAGGAAGGATATGGGATGCTGTAGTAACTAGATCATACACGTGAATGTTCATAACAACATTATTCATAATAGCCAAAATGTAGAATAAACCCAAATGTCCGTCAGCTGATGACTATATGAAGAAAGTGGGCACATCCATACAATGCAGTGTTATTGAGTAATAAAAAGGGATGAAGTACTGATACACGCTACAGCATGGATTACCCTTGAAGACATTATGCTAAGTGAAAGAAGCCAGTTACAAAAGATCGTATGTTATGTGATTCTATTGATATAAAATGGCCTCAGTCGGCATATCTATAGAGGCAGAAATACAATTAGTGGTTGCCTACATCTTGGAGGATTAGGGGGCAGAATTGTCTCCCATGACAATTGATAAAATACTTTTCTAGAAATCGAAAACCAGAAAACCCATCCTGTATGCTAGATGAATATAGAAATGCAGCACCCAGTTTGTTATAGATAATTGTATCAACAAGGAAAAAATGAAACCTTATTTTTAAATGTAAATAAGGGAAAAAATTGGGATGTAATTTGAGTTTATTTCATTAGCAATGTGGAAAACATGTCAAAAACGTAATTAGGAATTTTGTTCATTTGGTTTAGTTTTGCAGAAATGGAGAAGATGACAGTATTAGCTATGACAAAGCCAGTGTTTCATCTGTTCTAAAGTTTCAAAATGATTCTCTTCTGTTCTACACCATTAAATTGCTTTCAGAACAGTGTCTTGCTCACTCATTCATTAATAAATTCAAGAAATATTTTGAACACCTGGTATGTGCCATAAACGTGCTGGGCACTAGGTAATGTAGTTGGTGGAGAAAATCTAGGGCAGTATCATGTCTTCATGGAGCTTATAGAAAAAAGATAATAAAATTGAATATGTGAACATTTCAGATTGTAATCACTTTCGGGGTCTGAAATTGTGATTCTGGGGAGATGATGTTAGAACCAAACCTGTAGAATGTGCAGGTGCTAGCTGTGTGATAAGTTGGAGAAAGGACATTAAGAGAAATGGAAAGAAACCCAAATGGCCAAAGGTGAGAATAAGGGCTTGGCATGTCCCTAAGACATAAGGGAGGCCAGAAGAGCTGGAACCTAACAAATCATGGAAATATTAGGACAAGATGAGGGTAGAATTGCTCAAGGCCCCCATAAACTTCTATAATAGTTTGGATTTTTAAGAGCAGTTGTCATTTCCAAAAGAATTTCAGTTGACGAAATTAAGTAACCTTATTTGTATTTTTGAAAACTCACCCTCTGGCTGGTACGTGAGAAAGAAATGGAATACAAGTCTGAGGAGAAGCAGGGAGACGTGTGGGAAGAATAGTCACACAGGGGAGAGTCCCTTGAAACTTAAGCTACAGTTGTGACAAGATAAAGAAAAATCAGTGCAACCTTTGAAAAGGTGATGATCAGCGGAGGCAATAGCAGGGAAGATATTCTTGCCAGAATTGCAACAAAATAACTTTTACCTCTTACAGAGACACTAGAAGAAAATTTTAGGGTAGCCAGCAAGGATGCTCTCCATGGTCATAATTTTAAGCTCTGTGGTTAGTCTTTACCCCCTCCCTGTTAAGATGCTGAGACTGGGAATTTAAACAAAGATTTATGTGAACTAACTCTTCTAGCTACAGGTCAGAAAATTGACCTAAATTCCTTTTTTAAAATATAAAATTTTTAATTTTAAAATTTAATTTTTAACACATCTAGGCAAGGGAATCTTTTATTCCAGTAGACACATAGTCTGTTGCATTGCTCCTTCACTCCCAAATCCAGATAAACTATTTTTAAATGTTTCTTTAAAAATATTGTGTTATTCTTATCAATACCAACAAGAGAAAGAATAGTGGAAATGTTTATTTAAGCAAGCTATGTACTTATTATTGTGAGATAAAATAGTTGTTCACTGACCTCAAGAATCACGGGAAAACTTGCTAAATGCCACGTTAGAGCAATATATATATATACACATATGTATAATATACATAGATACATATATATGCAATATACATATATACATATATTTTATATACATACACATGCATACATATGTGTATGTGTATGTATGTATATAAATTTTATGTGGCAGGAACCTCATACATTTTTCCAAAATGGCTGTACTAATTTACATTCCCACCAACAGTGAACAAGTGTACTTTTTTTCACAGCTTCCCCAACATTTATCTTCCATCATTTTGAAAACAGCCTTGCTAATTTTAACATGTTTAAGGTGTTACATCATTGTGGTTTTCACATTTTTCTGATGTTTAGAGATGTTGAGCATTTTTTCACAAATCTGTTGGCCATTGGTATCTCTTATTTTGAGAAATGTCTGTTCAGGTCCCTTGCCCATTTTTTAAATCAGGTAACTTGTTTTCTTGCTGTTGAGTTGTTGGAGTTTTCTATATATTTTAGTTATTAGCTCCTTAACAGATACGTGATTCGCAAATATTTTCTCTTGATATGTGAGCTGTCTCTTCACTCTGTTAATAGTTTCCTTTCCTGTGCAGAAACTTTTCAGTTTGATGCAATCTAATTTGTCTATTTTTGCTTTTGTTGCCGATGCCATGTTCTTTTCAGCATTATTCATAACAGCCAAGATATGGAAACAACCTAAGTGTCTATCACAGGATTAATGGATAAAGAAAACATGCCATATACACACACACACACACACACACACACACACACACATACATATATATACAGTGATATATATAATATATAGTGATATTTATATATTCCAATGTCTATATATGGTATATATACACAATGGAATACAGCCTTTAAAAAGAAGGAGTTTCCATCATTTGCCACCGTGTAGATGGAAATGGAGGACATTATGCTAGCTGAAATGAGCCAAAGAAAGACAAATCCTATATAGTCTCACTTATATGGGGAATCCAAAAAAGTCAAATTATAGCAACAGAGATTAGAAAGGTAGTTACCAGAGACTGGAAGGAAGAGGAAGGTTGGGAAAGGTAAGGTGTTAATCAAAGGCTAGAAAGTTTCAGTTAGATTGGAGGAATAAGTTGTAGTGATCTCTTGTACTGCATGGTGGAAACAGTTAATAAAAATCTATATTTCAAAATTGGTAAAAGAATACATTTTAATATCTTCACAAAAAAGGTAAGTTGGTGAGGTGATGAATATGTTAATTAGCCAGAGTGAATCTCTTTACAATGCATACATAAATCAAAACATCACATACCCCATAAATACACAGAACTATTATTTGTCAGTTAAATATAAAATAGATTAACAGGATATTTTGAAGAAAGTATTGCTAAGTGAATAGAGCTACTTTTAGCAAAACATGAAAAAGAGGAAAAATTCACCAAAAGAAAAAAAAAACTTACATTCTAATAAATATTTCAGTAGCATGGTAGTTTACACTTACACAAAAGTGGTTAGAAAAATGCAACTGAAATGGAAAATAAATCAGTTGTCCAGAAGGTGAATAATAGAGCAGTGCTTATGAAAATGACCTCAATTTCACTTGGTTCACTGGAGTTTTATGACTTTTAAAACAAAATCTAAGGTGATCTTAGATAAAATTCCTATAAACCCATCTGTTTTACTCATGTCAGACCACACCTAGGATCCTTTGTAAAAATGGGGCCTGACCAGCAGGGACTTTCAGCAGAGCAAGTGGCATAAGCAAAAATGTGGGAAATAATTAAATGACATATTTTGATTGGAGGATAGAATATTGATTTTGATAGAAAACTGGGCTAAAATCTTGACTGAATTCCCAATCACAAAGATCCTTGTATTTCAAACTAAGGAAACAACTTACATGTTGGCATTAGAAATTCAAGTTATACTCAGACTTCCTTGCACTTCTAATTATCTGAAGAACCATTTTGAGTATGTTAATCATCATATATTTTAGGTCCTGTCTTATTTCTTGACACCTTTGTCAGTGTTCACATTTTAGAGAAATGCTTACTTTTGTCCTGATCTATGTTATTTAATAAAGTTTGGAGCCTTTGCTGGTTGCATTGTCTCCAAGACTTTAGATTGATCATGGGGAATAGGAACAAGGTTGGCGTACGGTTGGCAGGGAATTAAAGGCTCAAGTTGAGTATTTTTCCCAAGTGCATATATGTCATTACTTCAGCTTCTATACACACATGCAATGCATTTTTTTCCCCACAGGTAATGATGGAGAATTCAAGTTGGACTTGACTTCATATTCACAGCATGACATTTTTTTAAATGTATATGTATATATTTTATTGCACTTCAGGTTATGCAGTACATGTGCAAAACATGCAGGATTGTTGCATAGGTACATATATGGCAATGTGGTTTGCTGCCTTCATTCCCGTCACCTATATCTGGCATTTCTCCCCCCTGTTATCCCTCCCCCAACCTCCCCTATTCCACCCCAACAGATCCCAGTGTGTGATACTCCCCCTCCCTGTGTCCTCGTGTTCTCATTGTTTAACACCCACCTATGAGTGAGAATATGGGATGTTTGTTTCTCTGTTCTTGTGTTAGTTTGCTGAGAATGATGGTTTCCAGATTCATCCATGTCCCTACAAAGGACACAAACTCATTGTGTTTTATGGCTGCATAGTATTCCATGGTGTGGATGTGCCACATTTTCCTTGTCCAGTCTACCATCAGTGGGCATTTGGGTTGGTTCTAGGTCTTTGCTATTGTAAACAGTGCTGCAATGAACATAAGTGTGCATGTGTCTTTATAATAGAATGATTTATAACCATTTGGATATATACCCAGTAATGGGATTGCTGGGTCAAATGGAATTTCTATGTCTAGGTCCTTGAGGCATCACCACACTGTCTTCGACAATAGTTGAACTAATTTACACTCCCACCAACGGTGCTTTTAAATGCTGTCACTGTTAAGACTATTAACATATCATCTCTTTCTCTCCCCAAATGGATTACATGGGAGCCTTTTCCAGCTTCTATATAAGTACTATCCAACAGAAAACTAATGGGAACCATATATTTAATTTTAAATGTTTTAGAAACCATATTAACAGATGAACAGGTAAAAATCATTTCAAAATATTGTTTCAACATAGAATCAAAATTTTAAAATGTAGTCTACATTCTTTTTGTACTAACTGTCCATTTTTGGTATTTCTTTATATGTACAGAACATCTCAATTCAAACTGCCCACATTTCAAGTACTCACTGGTCATGTAGCCATTTGCTACCTTATTCGATGGCACAGTTCTGTCTTCTCTCTACTCTGTACATTGTCTGATGTTTTAGTGCCTATTTTCTAAGTAGTTCTAATTTTTAAGAGGAGAGAGGTTTTTTTTTCCATAAAATATGCATAACCGACTACTCTGAGATCTCATTATCATGATAGTTATATCTTTCTGAATTTTCACTGTAAGTCTCTGTTTATCTTGCTTTCCAGTTAAAGTGGTTTGTCCTTGACATAGACTCAAGAGTATTAGAAAACATAGCACCTAATTTCATCCTTAGATCTTTTGCTTATAACAAAATATTCTTGCTTTGCCTCTTTTGGTCTGTCCTTTGCTCTCCTCTTCTTTTCCCTTTAGCCTCTTCCTCTTTGTTGGTTAAAGACAAGCATTTTTTAAACAAAAGGTACAGAAAACTTTTTTTTCTATTCCTCTACTATAATTTCAGATGTCAGCTTGCCTATACTTTGTCAGTTCCATCCCTCACATATTAAATGTCTAGATATTAATGGAATATATATATATTTAGTTTTCAAGATAAATGGTAGTGTAGAATAGGAGCCCTTCATTTTTATTTCCCAATAATTTACAGCACATGCTTCCAAGCCTGCAACCACTTATATTAATTTACATTTTGTTGAATGTATTTCGTTAATAACATTAAAAAGATATCTGCATTTTTAAATGGTGCTTTAGCAACAGAATTGTAGAAACTGTCATAGGAATACTTTCTTTTGAGGTAAAACCCATATTTATAAGCAATATATTGGTTAAATGTTAAATCTTCAAGCTATGTTTTTCATGAGTCTGGGCTGAGTCAAAGGATGTCAGTAGAACTCTTGAGGTCTTTTAAGATGGTAGGTTATTATATTGGATATGTTTATTGTCTTATTGCTGTCAGTAAACATAAACATAAAGTTAACTGTTGGATTATTAATCTCTATTTCTACATAAAAAGAAAACAGTGAATTTCCCTAGATGGAGCTGGTGTATTTCTGCTCCTATGTTGGGATCACAAGGGCAGCATCTACATATATCTCACTGACTGATAGGTGGGACAACTCATACTGCATTTGCCCTTGGGTACACTGGGTTCTACATAAGACTTTTTCTTTCATCTTATCTGAAAACAGATTTAGAATTCTTCACTGGCATGCATGGTTTGAATGAGATATTCTACACAGTTGCCAATTTCTCAAGCATTTCCTGAACCTCGATAGCAATCCTTGCAGTCATTATGTAGCGTTGCTACATTCCACATAAGAAAATCATAAAAAGAAATTGTGATATTTATGTCTGTAGGTGTGTGGATTTTTTGTTTGTTTTGTTTTCCAGCTTGCCTCAGAAATTGTATTAGATGAACAAATTCCCAAACTAATCTTTGGAAGTGTATGTCTTAAAGCTACAAACGAATTCCCAACAGATTAAATTTTGTTTGAAAATGATCAGTTTCAAATGAATTTAAAACCAAATTAGGATGAAGGTTAGAATGCGAGGAGGAATTGAAAATATGTATGTTTTAATTATAGTTTACCAATGTGAAGCGATTACTGTGAAATTCAGTTGTTGGATTGTTTAGCATAGATACATGCAATAAAAATCATAAAGATTTGTTGAATAGAAGACTAGTAGCAAATGAGAGGATCTCATCTCATGTATGTTGCCCATCTTTGGCACTCAGAAGTAATTGACAGATAATCACCCAGCCTCAATTTTGTTAGGTGCTGGAGAATGGATTGAATGGAAACTATGAGCTTTGAATTATGACTATAATAAAATTATAACTTTATATTATAACCAGTGCTTATAATTCAGAGGAAAATATTGCATTCTCAGTGAGTTTGAATAGGATATAAATTTGGTATTTTCCATTTAAACATGTTAAACATACACTTTCATTGTTAAAAATAATGGAGTTAATGAATTAATACATTTTGTGAATATGTAAATAATGACAGCATAAACATATTGCAAAAGTCGGGTGATTTTAATCATATTTAAGATGTATGTAAAGGACAGGTGCAGTGGCCCACACCTGTAATCTTAACACTTTACAAGGCTGAGGCAGGAGGATTGCTTGAGTCCAGGAGTTTGAGACCAGCCTGGGCAACAAAGGGAGACCTCATCTTTATAAAAAATAGAAAAAATTAACCTGGCATGGTGGCACATGCCTGTAGTCCTAGCTATTCGGGAGGCTGAGATGGGAGGATCAGTAAGCCTGGGAGGTCGAGGATGCAGTGAGCCATGATTGCACCACAGCAATCCTGCCTGAGTAACAGAATGAGACTTTGTCTTAAAGAGAAGAAGATGTAGATAAATAATCTTTGTTACCATATTGTATAACTTTTAAAAATACAGCTGATATTTTACTGGTCAATAAACTAAACTTTGAGAAAATATAGCTCAGTTAGTAGCTCATTTCTTCATTGTTTTCTGATGGCCTGTATCATCTCCATAATTTTGTGGGGTAATTTTTTCTGCACTTTCCACTTTTATAAGTAGTTCTGTCTTCTGTCAGAACAGAGCGGAATTTTGGTTTAGCTCTCAGTGGGGGAACTTCAAGTCTTTTACCTGAATACCGATCAGAAGTTATACGGCAAAAGATTAATAGTTCAGAAACTGAAGTGTTTGAGTTTTCATTAAACAGAAATAAAAGAGGAGACATGTTCAAGTTCAATTAAAACAATTTTCATGAAGCTTATGATCCATCCAACATACTGCTTTGTGTCTGCCCATAGTCCCCTCTCCTTACAGATCATTTGCAGAAATGACATCTCAGATACAATCATTTCCTTCCTTGTAACTAAATACTCCTTTACTTCACTGCTATTTATAAGGTCTCTTTTGGCATTTATTTATTTATTTATTTATCTATTTATTTATTTTTTCCTTCACTGAACTTTTCCTGTCTGTTTCTGAGGGCTTTAAGGATAGAACAGCATGATGAATGGTGATTAAACTGAGCCTGAGCAAAATGATGAAAAAAATATAAAATTTTTCATTCTTGACAACTGGCATTAACATAGAACTTAGGCCATTATGTTCAGCACAATTGAGGCCAAGATCCTTTTATAAGTTCTTACAGTGGCACACAGTGAGTAAAGGAAGGAAGCCAAAGGACAGGCAATTTTATTTATAAGCTAAAAAAAAAATGTCAACACTGAGAATTTTTATTCTTTCATTCTTCACAAGTAGGAAATATTTACTCTAGTATATTTTCTTTGTTATGAAAAATGTAAGAGCATATTTGGATATAACAATGACTTAATTCCTAAAAGTATGATGACCTTGATTCAAATATTTTATAACTTTAGGTCTTATTATTACATTCAGTAACAGCAAATAAATAAATAAAGGAGTATATAATTGCTAACACAAAGCATTTATTGTACGATATTATATTTTACAAACATTAAGTATTAACTCCTTTATTCCTCATTAGCAATTAATGAGTTATGTAAAATTTCTGTTCAATGAATGGATAAACGAAAGGTGATTTTCTTAGACTTTCTGGCTTCTTTTTTTTTTTTTTTTTTATTTTTGCTAAATTTTATGCCTGAAGAAAGGCTTGCCAATGGGAAGTAAGACAATTTGTGCAAAAGAAACCCAGAATGACTTAGGAATTGAAGGCTCTGAGTATCTCGGAAAGTGAGGGTAAAGGGTGAAACTGAAGAATAAACTATATTTTTTTTCCTTCAGCTCCTAAAGACACCAAACTCTTTTCCACTTCAGGGCCTTTGCACATTATTCTTTCTGCTGGCAGAACCTTTTCCTGCTTATGTTCTTGCTAACTCCTGCACTTCCTTTCATTTCTAGTTTATGTGTCATTTTCTTAGGGAAGACTAAAGTTACTCGTAACTTCTTCCTGTTAATAGGTTCCTGTTAAAACTACATTTCTCCTTTTATAGCACTATGACAATTATATTTATTTTTATTTTATTTATTTATTTTTTTAAGAAAAGAAAGAGAAAAGAGAAGGAAGAAAAAAAAAGAATGAAATAAAGAGAAAAAGAAGAAGGAAAAAAGGGAGAGAGAACGGGAATCTTGCTCTATTGCCCAGGCTAGAATGCAGTCTACAAATGGATATTAAAAACTCTTTTATACTAATAATTGTGTTACACAATGGAGACAGGAAGGAATAAGGGAGGAAAATAACAAACAAACAGCCAACCAGTATTTCATTTAAACCTATGAAATGCTATGGAATTGCTGGGGAGTGATTTACTCCCAACCATGTGGTCACTTTTAGAATAAATGTAATGTGTTACTGAAAAAAAAAATGTATGTTTTGTGGGTTTGGAGTAGAGAGTTCTGTAAATATTTATTAAGTTTTCTTGTTCGAGGTCTAAGTTCAAGTCCCGGGTATCCTTGTTAACCTTCTGTCTCATTAATCTGTCCAATATTGACAATGTAATGTTAAAGTCTCCCACTATTATTGTGTGGGAGTCCAAGTCTCTTTGTAAGTCACCAAGAAATTGCCCTATGTATCTGGGTGCTCCTATATTGGGTGCGCATAGGCTTAGGGTCGTTAGCTCTTTCCGTTACATTGATCCTTCTACCATTATACAATGTCCTTCTTATCTCTTTCGGTTTTTATTACTTTAAAATCTATTTTATCAGAGATGAGAATTGCAACTACTGCTTTTTTTTTTTGTTGTTGCTCTCCATTTGGTTGGCAAATCTTCCTCCATCCCTTTGTTTTGAGTCTCTGTATATCCTTGCATGTAAGATGGATCTGGATGCAGCTTACCGATGGGTTTTTTTGAGGTGGCTGATACTGGTTGTTCCTTTCTGTATATAGTGCCTCTTTCAGAAGCTCTTGTAAAGCAGGCCTGGTGGTAATGAAATCTCTGAGTACTTGCTTGTTCATAAAAAATTGTATTTTTCCTTCACTTATGAAACTTAGTTTGGCTGGATATGAAATTCTGGGTTGAAAGTTCTTTTCTTTAAGGATGTTGAATATTGACCCCCCACTCTCTTCTGGCTTGTAGGGTTTCTGCTGAGAGATCAGCTGTGAGTCTGCTAGGCTTCCCCTTGTGGGTAACCTGACCTTTCTCTCTGGCTGCCCGTAGTATTTTCTCCTTCGTTTCAACCCTGATGAATCTAATGATTATGTGCCTTGGGGTTGCTCTTTTTGAGGAATATCTTTGTGGTGTTCTCTGTATTACCTGGAGTTGGGTATTGTCTTGCCTTGCTAGGTTGGGAAAGTTTTCCTGGATAATATCCTGAAAAATATTTCCAGCTTGGATTCATTCTCTTCGTCACATTCAGGTACACCTATCAAACATAGATTAGGTCTTTTCACATAGTCCCATATTTCTTGGAGACTTTGCTCATTCCTTTTTACCCTTTTTCTCTAATCTTGTCTTCTCGTTTTATTTCGTTAAGTTGGTCTTCAACCTCTGAAATCCTTTCTTCTGCTTGATCAATTCAACTGTTAAAACTTGTGCATACTTCTCGAAGTTCTCGTATTGTGTTTTTCAGCTCCATTAATTCACTTATATTCCTCTTTAAATTGTCCATTCTCATGAACATTTCGTGAAACCTTTTTTCAAGTTTCTTAGTTTCTTTGCATTGGGCTAGAACATGTTCTTTTAGCTCACAGAAGTTTCTCATTATCCACCTTCTGAAGTCTGATTCTATTGATTCCTCACATTCATTCTCTATCAGGCCTTGTTCAATTGGTGATGAGGCACTGCAATCCTCTGTAGGAGGAAAGGCATTCTGATTTCGGGTGTTTTCAGCCTTTTTGTGCTGGTTTCTTCCCATCTTTGTGGATTTATCCACCTGTCGTCTGTGTAATTGCTGACTTTCAGATTAGGTCTCTGAGTGGACGTCCCCGCTTGTTGGTGATAAAGTTTTTTCTATTTCTTAGTTTTCTTTCGGTGGATGCCCCTCCCCCCACAGAGCTGGACCTTCCCGGGTTCAGCTGTACTTGCTGTGAAACTCTCAATCCTCAGCAGTTCCAACTGCTGTTTTTATTTTTTTTTTTGTGGAGGGGGGTACCAGCCTTCCCCTGCGGCGGCCCACTACGCCGGCTGAAACAGCAGCGTTAAGATTCGTGGTGCTTTTCTGCCCGGGGAATCTCCCGGTCTGATTCCCCGCTTCAGTCCGATTTTCAATCAGCTGAATGGGAGACCCTGCTTTCCCGGAGCTCCAACGCCAACCAAAGGGCACTCAGTCCCGTATACTCTGGACTGAGAACCGCTGCACCTGGGCGCCTGCAAAACGGCCGCACCCTCCAAAAGAGTCCCGCTGGTGACCCATGGGGCTCCTCCACCAAGAATCTCTTGGTCCATGGGCAATAAAAATTTGTCTGAAAATGTGGCGTCCACTCACTCTCTGCGCTTTCAGAGGGGAGCTACAATCCTGAGCTGCTGCTAATTGGCCATCTTGGATCTCTCTCCGGCCTTTATTTATTAATGATCATCTAGTATTCAAATAAATGCATCTGTTACTCTTACCACTCCTCTTCAACATAGTACTTGAAGTCCTAGCTAGAGCAATCAGACAAGATAAAGAAATAAAGGGCATCCAGATCAGTAAAGAGAAAGTCAAACTGTCAGTGTTTGCTGACTATAGGATCATTTACCTCCAAAGCCCTAAAGACTCCTCCCAGAAAGCTCCTATAAGTGATAAAATAATTCAGCAAAGTTTCCTGATACAAGATTAATGGGCACAAATCAGTAGCTCTTTTTCTTTTAACTGTACGTTAGGTTCTGGGGTACATATGCAGATCATGCAGGATTATTGCATAGGTACACACATGGCAATGTGGTTTGCTGCCTCCATCCCCCATCACCTACATCTGGCATTTCTCCCCATGTTATCCCTCCCTGACCTCCCCATACCCCCCCCACTGTCCCTCCCTCGGCTACCCCCAACAGACCCCAGTGTGTGATGCTCCCCTCCCTTTGTCCATGTGTTCTCATTGTTCAACACCCGCCAGTGAGTGAGAGCATGAGGTATTTGATTTTCTGTTCTTGTGTCAGTTTGCTGAGAATGATGTTTTCCACATTCATCCATGACCCTACAAAGGACACGAACTCATCGTTTTTTATGGCTGCATAGTATTCCATGGTGTATATGTGCCACATTTTCCCTGTCCAGTCTATCATCGATGGGCATTTCTGTTGGTTCCAGGTCTTTGCTATTGTAAACAGTGATGCAAGGAACATACATGTGCATGTGTCTTTATAATAGAACAATTTATAATCCTTTGAGTATATACCCAGTAATGGATTGCTGGGTCAAATGGAATTTCTATTTCTAGATCCTTGAGGAATCGTCACATTGTCTTCCACAGTGGTTGAACTAATTTATACTCCAACCAACAGTGTGAAAGTGTTCCTATTTCTCCACATCCTCTCCAGCATCTGTTGTCTCCAGATTTTTTAATGATCACCATTCTAACTGGAGTGAGGTCGTATCTCAATGTGGTTTTGATTTGCATTTCTCTATTGACCAGTGATGATGAGCATTTTTTATATGTTTTTTTTTCTTTTTTTTTAATTGTACTGTGGGCTCTGGGGTACATGTGCACATCCTGCGTCTTGCAGGATTGTTGCATAGGTACATACATGCCGTTGTGGTTTGCTGTCTCCATCCCCAGCCCTGTCGCCTACATCAGGCATTTCTTCTGGTGTTATCCCTTCCTATCCTCCCTGCCCCCCCACTGTCCCTCCCGTCCCCTCCCCTCCACCTCCACCATCTAACCCAGTGAGTGTTGTTCCCTTCCCTGTGCCCACATGTTCTCATTGTTCATCACTCACCTGTGAGTGAAAACATGCAGTGTTGGTTTTCTGTTCTTGTGTCAGCTTGCTGAGAATGATGGTTTCTAGATTCATCTATGTCTCTACAAAGGACACGAACTCATCATTTTTTATGGCTGCGTATTATTCCATGGTGTATTTGTGCCACATCTTCTTTGTCCAGTCTATCATTGATGGGCATTTGGGTTGGTTCCAGGTCTTTGCTATTGTGAATAGTGCCACAACGAGCATACATGTGCATGTGTCCTTATAATAGAACTATTTATTATCCTTTGGGTATATACCCAATAATGGGATTGCTGGGTCAAATGGAATTTCTATTTCTAGATCCTTGAGGAATCGCCACACTGTCTTCCACAATGGTTGAACTAATTTACACTCCCACCAACAGTGTAAAAGTGTTCCTATTTCTCCACATCCTCTCCAGCATCTGTTGTCTCCAGATTTTTTAATGATCGCCATTCTAACTGGAGTGAGATGGTATCTCAATGTGGTTTTGACTTGCATTTCTCTAACTAGCAATGATGAAAGCATTTTTTCATATGTTTGTTGGCCTCATATATGTCTTCTTTTGGAAAGTGTTTGTTCATATCCTTTGCCCACTTCTGAGATATCTTAAGGTTTAGTAATTCTCTCTTTACCTCTGTCAAATTTGCTGTTAAACTCATGCACTTAGTTCTTATTTTTCACTTATTGTATTTTTTATTCTAGAATTTCTTTTGGATTATCCCTAAAGTATGTTACATCCTTTTTATTGTTTAGATTTCTCTGCAGCATTCTCAATCTTGTGTCTAATCTCTTTCAACATGGTCAACATAGCCACTTAAGTGACATTTCATATATATATATACACACACATATACTTTAAAACATATAAACGTATGTATATACATACTGTGTGTCTCTAATACTTTCCTTAATATACATATTTATATATTATAATTATACATGTAAATGTTTATACACACACACACACGCACACACACACACATACACACACATATATGCCCCTTAATAGCCTGTTTTCTCAATTGCAATTGGGATTAACAATGTATACCTCACAGGTTTATTATAAGAATTAAGAATGATAATATATACGAAATGATTATTAGAGTTCTTGATACATAAACTAAGCATACATAAATGGGTTTTGTTTTGGTAAAATTAGACATGACATGATATAATCTAAAAATCAAGGGCTTTGGATAATGATACTGTTTTTTCCAAAGGCAAACGATAGCACAGAAAGAGAGTAGCCTTTCAATATCAGATATAATTGGACTCTGCCCAGTTTCTCCAAATACCATCTGTATGACCTTGGACAAATTACTCAGCTTCTCTGTTTTTCTGTTTTCTGACCTTATCTGTTTTTCTGTTTCCTGACCTTATAAAATGAATTAAACAATACAAAATTTATGGGGTGACTTGTGAATTTAATGTAATATATGTAAAGTCCCTGGCAAACACATGTAACAGGAGTGTATCTTCATGGTCATAATCATATTCAAATATGCATCTCAGATTTTCTAATTTTGCTAATATTTGAAACTAGTCATATGATTGAGTTTGCTGACAATTTAGGAAAACATGGCAAAATGTGAAACAGTTTAGTAATTCTCATTCTTTTTTCCCTTTTGATAAAGTTTTTGACACTTTGCCACCTACACGCTATCAGGAGACAATGAGTACCATCCGGACATGGATCCAGCAATCAGAAACCAAACTCTCTATACCTCAACTTAGTGTCACCGACTATGAAACCATGGAGCAGAGACTCGGGGAATTGCAGGTTTGTGAATATTTGAATGTCAAAACAATAAAGCGTCTTCTTATTTATTAAACAATCACATTGATGTAACCTTTAAATAATATTAGAATTTAAATAATTGTGGCAAGTATGGTAGTTTGCCCATTGAGCAAAGGAAAATGAGACTTTGAAGTATTATTTATGTATACACTCTCTATGTATGGAGCTATGTAGGCATATATATATGCTGTTTTTGAAAACTATTATATGATCTATTTATGAAGTGTATTTTTAGTTTAGCATGCATTTTCAGACATACTGATTTTGATTAGTAGAAATGCCATGGTATCATTCCCCCTCCTTTGCTTCTTTATTTGTAACTCCTCTAACATTCTCAAACAGATGAGTAAAATCAGTGTACAGTCATCCTTGGGTATCCATGGGGAATCAGTTCCAGGAAATCCTATGAATATCAGAATCGATAGATGCTCAAGTCTTTGATATACATGGTGTGATATTTGCATATAACTTATGTACATTCTCCAATATACTTTAAATCATCTCCAGATTACTTACGTCTAATACAATGTAAATACTATAAAAATTGTTGTTATACTATATTATTTAGGAAGTAGTGACAAAAAATGTCTTACATGTTTAGTAAGGATGTAATTATGTTTTTCAAGTATTATTTATTAGTAGTTGATTGAATCCACTGATTCAGACTCCACAAATATGGAGGGGCTAGATGTATTTATAAAATTAGTTTAAATTTAAACGTTAATGTTACATAACCTTGTAATGAGAAATTTGAATTCTAATAGCTACATTTTTTACCATCCTTATATCAGGAAAGATAAAATACTAATATGGAAAATGAGATAAATAATTTGTAAAAGATTTTAGAATCCTTTTCCTGTTAATTTTAAAATAGTATATCATATACTCAATATTTTTTTTATTTCTTTAGACATGAAAACGTATTTAGGAGCTGAGATAATATGCATACTTTAAGAAAAATGTTTTAAAAATTCAAACTTTAACTTTATCATATAGTCTTTTTCTGTGTATTAAAATTTTTTTAGGAAATATATTCAAAGGAATATATATTTAAACAACTTTTGTTATATAGTGTCTTATTTAGATATTTATTCTACTATAATACCAAATGGTAGCTGTTTAATCTTTTTTTACTTCCTTTTGTTGTAGTTTTTAATGCTTGGTATAATGATTCCAAAGTTTATTTGGAAAAATGTGTGGCCTAATAGAACTAATAAACTTTTTAAAATAAGTGTAAAAATATGGAACAGTAAGGAAAGTAGAGAAAATACATAAGGCAATTAGATGAGCAGAAGAAACTATTTCCAGTGAAATAAATAGTGAGGAAAGAAAATAATTGTTCATAAATATTATTGGGAAATGTATTAACTAACAAAAAAAAAAAATGAGGTTTCAACATTTTCCTCAAAGTTACACCAAAATAAAAACCACATATAATAAAATGTTCAAAAAATGTGGGTAAGCATAAACTTTGGAAAATTTTTAAAATAATAATGTTATAAAACTTAAGGTGGAGAAACATAAAAATCAGTGGAAGCAATCACAAACATTGTAAAAACACAGAGACAATTTTGAAGAAATATGATACCAAGGAAACTTTCTTTGAGTAAGGAAGGAAGTCTTGAATAACGCAGATTTCAAAATGAGACATATATGGATAATAGTCCTATGAATAATTGTTACTTAAATTGTAACTGAAGAAGTAAAAAAAATCATAAAATGGGTTATCTTTTTTGCATACTGAATTGTGTACACACACAAAAATGATGTAAGTACAGATTTGGTAGTGAAGAACTAAAAATTCTCTCTTACTGCTGGAAATGTAAATTCAGTATAAATTTTACTGGAGTTAACTCTTCAGTGTATCCCAATAACATACAAGAACATTAATATAATTTCCATGAAGTCTATATCTTACAAAAATAATCAGAATCTACTCAAAGATGTAAATGGAACTTGAGATAGATAGGACATTGATAGATGAATCGGTGGCTAGATAAATACATAGATAGAGATAAACATAATTTACAGGAGTGGAAAACTAGAAATTAAATTGTAGAACTAATAATGGAAGCTGTTAAACTAGAGAAGCCATTACAATTTTTGTTTTTGAAAAATACCCAAATGCTCACAATAAAATGCCCTAGCTCAAAATGTAGTTACATGCGAGATATTATCTAAATAATCACTCATAGGGGAACAATTTTAAAAAGTAAAGTTAAAAAAGTAAAGTAAAAAAAAAATTAAGTACCACAAAATAGGCATAGAATACTATGAAACTATAAAAGTTAGATGTTTAACAAATTTTTGGTTGCTATAGGTCACATTGTATGAGAAAGAACGACTGTCTATGTGTGCATATAATATGATTGTATATTTAATATTCAGCTATACATAGAAAAAATTGAAAAATTATATAAAATCCTAGTAGTTTTTTTTTCACTTTTAATCATGAGCCTTTATTATTTCATAAAGAGAAAGTAACATTTAAGTAAATATTATATAGGGGAAGCCTAAACTTGGCATCCTGCTATAAGATATTGCATGTGTTATACAGAATAAGTGTAAATAAATTTTATAAATTTTCTGCAAAATTATCCTTGAATTCCACCATAGTACTACATAACAGAAAAACGTTTTTTGAAAATATTAAGTACCTAGATTATTCAATAAGTATTTCTATTTCACATATCAATATTATTAGCTATAGTTTTATGTAGACAGATTCGAGTTTGCTTTTCTGAAAGGTCAGTATAATTAACTTCAATTCCATTAACTTTATCACAAATGCAGTTATTAATATATATACTTGAATCAGTAAAATTAGATGCACCAAAACTCTTTGGCTCTGTAAGATATAGTTTTGAGATACGTTTGACATTGTTTAGAAAAATACATATGGAATATTAAATAAAATATCACTAAATAATATGCAAGTTACTCTTAGGATAATATGTAAAATTTAAATTACCACTAGATGTTTATGACTGATATAAGATCATCTACTTTGTTTATATGTTTGAATCACATAGATTTCATTTTAAGTATAGTAAATTTAACTTAAGCTTATCAGTTATTATTCATCAATTAGTATAAATGTACTTAAAATTGTTTTTGAGGCTTTACAAAATTCTCTGCAAGAGCAACAAAGTGGCCTAAACTATCTCAGCACCACTGTGAAAGAGATGTCAAAGAAAGCGCCCTCTGAAATTAGCCGCAAATATCAATCAGAATTTGAAGAAATTGAGGGACGCTGGAAGAAGCTCTCCTCCCAGCTGGTTGAGCATTGTCAAAAGCTAGAGGAGCAAATGAATAAACTCAGAAAAATTCAGGTAATTCAAGATTTTACTTTCCACACTCATTTTTATTTACTTGTTTTTTTTCCCCTAACAGTACACTGTAAACTGTAAGGGTACATAAACATTTGAACTCTAGCATCTTTCAAAGTTAGTGATAAGATGAAAAGACATGAGTCTTTTACAAAGGATGGTGATTTACTTATTCCTTCTAAGAAAAGAATAAGAGTTTTCTTAGATTATTTTTTAGAATTTATTTGCTATTTTCACTAATACCAATAGGAATTAAACATGCTTTTAGTTTAATAATTTTCAGAGCCAATCATTCCTTTAGTCTGGTTGTCTTTTAAGATATAGGTAATCATTTAGCTTATGATTAGAAAACAGTTATGTATATATGCGTTATACATATGTATAATGCAACCATTATATATATAAGTATAGTTTATGATTATTTCCTATATTACAGTTTGTTTCTGCTGTTTTGCTACTTATAAAAATGTATGATTCAACTATGCTGTCTATATGTGCTATTATATATAAAATATGGTGATAGAATCATATAATTGTATTACATGTAAATTTCATTATGTATAATTTCCTAAATTTATATGTGTATGAGAAATGTGGGTGTATTAATCTTCTATGACACTCCTAAGAAATTATCACAAATTTAATGGCTTCAAACAACACGAATTTATTATATCACAGTTCTGGAGGTCAGAAGTTCAGAATTAGTCTCCGTGGGCTAAAATTAAAGTGTCAGCAGAACTGCGTCTGTTTTGGAGGATTTAAAAGAGAATCTGTTTTATTGTCATTTTTAGCTTCCATATATATGTGTATATATGTATACACATAAACACATTATTTGTATATACATATAATGTATATTCACCTACACACATATAATGGAATTATATATCATGTACATATATACATTATATATAATGTAATCATATATATCATATATGACATGTTACATATGTATATTAATGTTACATATGTAATATATAGTAATAAATTATTTTATCACCATATTTCATATGTAATTATATGCTTAAATTTTAGCACATCACTTCTTTCTCAAACCAAATTCTACTGACTTAATTTGTTTGAATAGTGCCACCATACTAACAACCACTCAAGCTAAAGAAAAACTGTAAACCAATGATTGCAGTAAGGTCTGCAAGCCTAAAATATTTTATGAGGTGAATAATGTGTCCCTCGAGGGGTCATTTATTGTGAAAAATGTTAATGCTGAGAAGGAAATGTCGAAAACATTAAGGTATGAGTGAAAAACTGCAACAAGATGCTTCCAGATTTAAATTCCAGTCTAGCTACTTAGCTTTTGTCCTTACCTTTTATAAACCAAAATACTAAGCAAACCTATAACATTCTTTAATGTATAGCATGTCTTTATTTATAAACATATGTGTACACGCATACCTATGTAAATACTGCATGAAATTTTCCCTTGTTTGCCAAGACCAGTGGCCCATGAGGGCACAATTACATGGCTCTTGTCATCTGTGAGCCCACATTCTAGTGAAGGAGTAATGTAGGTGTATTCAGTTCCCATGGCACTCCTAACAAATCGCCACAAATTCAATGGCTTCAAACAACACAGATTTATTATATTAGAGTTCTGGAAGTCAGAAGTTCAGAATTAGTCTCAGTGGGCTAAAATTAAGGTGTCAGCAGGACTGTGTGTGTTTTAGAGGCTTAGAGAGAGAGTCTGTTTTATTGGCGTTTTTAGCTTCTAGAAGCATTCCTTGGCTCATGTCCCTATCCTCCATCTTCAAAGTCAGCAGTGTAGCATCGGGCAGTGTCAATTCATCTTTCCCTTTCTATCTCCATCTCCCTTTCTTACTACCTCTCCTTCTTTCCTTTCTCTCCCTATCCTGTTCTCTGTGGTGGCTTCCTCTTAGTTAGAACATATATGATTACATTATGCCTAGCTGGATGATCCAGTATAATCTCCCCATCTCAAAATCCTTAAGGTAATCACATCTTCAAAGTCCTTTTTGTCATGTTAGGTAATGTACTCACATGTTTCAGAGATTAGGGTGTGGACATCTCTGAGGGTAACAGTATTCAGCCTTGCTCAGTAAATAAATTAAACAATATGGGAAAGGTTATCAAATTAGGCAGGAAGGAGATCCAACACAAACTCAAAAAAAGGTTTATGAAATATGATTGGAACATAGGTTATCTCTGCTATACATTGAAGAGGTAGAATTTAGTTAGCTAATAGTGACAAAGAAAGAGTTCTTGACAAAGCATAGTAGTGGCATTTTCAGTTAACTGGAATAAGTTCAACATTGAGGAGACAATGTATCTGGAGATTAATAAAATATTATGGTTGGAAAATTGGTTTGAGAGTAGATAGTGAATGGCCTTGGATGCCACGTTTTACAATCTGAGTTTTAATCTAATGGTGATGAGACTTGATAGCAATAACAACAATTTAATAAGAAAAACTGCTATTGGTTATTTGAAAAAGGAAAATACACGATTCCACTTGTGTTTTCAAAACACTACCGTGACAAGATGGAGGAGAGGAGAAGATTACTGGCATCACTGTAGATCAATAATTAGAATGGGGTAAGACTGAGGCGCAGATATCAAAACAAGCTAGTGCAGTAATGAAGTCAATAATAAGACATGAACAAGGACACTGAAGATCTGGAAGAAGAGCAAATGTAGACTTGAAAGATAACAGCAAGGTGATGATGTTGAAGTTACCTGATTTAGATAAGCGCTTTAAAAATTATTATTAATAATCATATTAAAGGGAAACTTTCTATGGAGTACATATTTTCAATAGAAACTGAAGTAAAATGGAAGAAAATAACACATGTAGACAGCATTGTTGCATCATTCTTTTTATAAGTAGGAAAACAGCAGAAACAAAGGTAATATGGGAAAGAATCATGGGTGGGAGGTATTGGCTATTTATAAATGATAAAAGATGATTATTTTTACCTGATCATTACTTCATACTGTTAAGACAAATAAAAACAAAAGCTCTCTCTTTATTATAAAATCTTAGTCTGAAAGTTCCTAACTGGAAGGACTATTTAAACTATCAACTGGAGAAAACAATTTGTGAAACTTCGGGTTTAGGGAGGCTATAAAGACACGATTACATTGAGTTTATTGTTCACAGTTTGTTTTATGTACTGTAAGGGCACAGTGTTAGTGTTCTCATGAGTTGTTTTGTAACTTAAAATTTCTCTAGAGGGGGATATGATTTAATGTTCTCGAGAGTACATCATAAAACCACATTTGGTAGTAATTTTTTATTTTTAACAATAGCAGACTTTAAACACCAATGCTCATACAGTAGACCATAAAAATGCGGTCTTAGTGAAAATATCCTTTTTCTCAAGAGCTACTTAGAAACATCCTTTAAACATGGGAATTGTTTTAGGGCTGGTGTTTAGACATCACACAATGATGAATTGTGTTAGAAGTAATCAGCACACTAATAATGCCTTATAACGGGTCACATTTCAGAATCACATACAAACCCTGAAGAAATGGATGGCTGAAGTTGATGTTTTTCTGAAAGAGGAATGGCCTGCCCTTGGGGGATTCAGAAATTCTAAAAAAGCAGCTGAAACAGTGCAGAGTAAGATTTTTATATGATGCCTTTAATATGAATAATTATATATGAATATTATTTGGTTAGATCAGTGTTTTACAGCCAGGGTGGATTTTGCCCTCCTCTCCCCAGCAGAATTTTAAAAAATGTTTGTAGACATTTTGGATTGTCACAACTGGGTTGGCAGGTGGGGGTGGTTAGATGCTACTGGTGTCCAGTAATTAAAGGACAGAGATGCTGCTAAATATCCTACAGTCCATACAACATCCCTCTACAACAAAGAATTGCACAATCTAACATGTCAGAAGTGCCAATGTTGAGAAATCCTGGACTAAGTAAGTGAGAAACTGACAAAACATTG
The DNA here is from genome assembly GCA_036589455.1 of Ateles fusciceps. NCBI lineage: Eukaryota > Metazoa > Chordata > Mammalia > Primates > Atelidae > Ateles > Ateles fusciceps. The sequence continues at coordinate 1,018,144 of JAZHEH010000857.1, read as the reverse complement.
CCTTTGACTCAGCCTCACTTGATAACATTATTTTACTATAAAAATGCAGTATAATTTAAAGGTAAAGAATCCATTGAGCTACTTGTTATTTCTTATGACAAATTATTATTCATACTGTGTTGTTGTTCTCTTCGTGTATAATATACTGTACTAATATGCGGTTTTGAAATAATGTTCTTTATACCATTGTCATGCAGCACGAAGAAAATAATCTTGCTCTTTAAAGAAATTTTTTTTGCCATACAAGCTAAAAAAAGGAAATCCACCTCACAAATAACCTTCACACCCATTATGCTATAAACAATTTCTGCAATATACTGTGTTTGAAAATGGAAACACTAATAAAGACAGTAAAGTATGAAGCCCATCATTTTCACACATATTTTCTAACCAGAAATATTAAATTTCTTTCCTTTTGTTTCTAAGTAGAATACAAATAATTCCGTACTGCATTCATGCCGTAATAACCATTGAACATTTTTTGCAAGACTGTCATGTAGCTGTCTGTATCAATATCTATGTATCTCAGATTTTAAAAGACAAAAATCCATATGTAATGCCATGAGCCCTAATTTTACATTTTCTAGCTATGTTGCATATCTAATATGTGGCAGTAATTTTTTCAGCTGGCTTAAATTGATTTATTTTCTTAGCTTTTAGTCAATGATATTCAGACAATTCAGCCGAGTCTAAACAGTGTCAATGAAGGTGGGAAGAAGATAAAGAATGAAGCAGAGCCAGAGTTTGCTTCAAGACTTGAGGCAGAACTCAAAGACCTTAACAACCAGTGGGATCACATGTGCCAGCAGGTATGGACAATCTCTTTCACTGTGCCTTGTCTCAGTGTAATTAACTAAGATTTCCTAATGTCTTCCTTCACCATTACTTTTGTTTAAGGCTTTGTTCCTATGTTGTTGCTTTAAAGCACAATTAATTCTCGCAAATTAATCTTTTGTCTGGCATATATAAATATTTTCATAGTATATATTTTAAATAGTACACATTCATCTTATGGTGGTAAAATGACTTTCTTGAACACAACTGCCATACTGAAAAATGAAATCCATTTTTTTTTTTTTTTTTTTTTGAGACAGGTGCCAGGCTAGAGGACAGTGGTGTGATCTCGGCTCACTGCAACCTCTGCCTCCCGGGTTTGAGCAGTTCTCCTGCGTCAGCCTCCTGGGTAGCTGGGACTACAGGCTCATGCCACTACACCCAGCTAATTTTTTTTTTTTTTTTTTTTTTTTGTATTTTTAGTAGAGACGGGGTTTCAGCATGTTGGCCAGGATGGTATCAATCTCTTGACCTTGTGATCCGCCTGCCTTGGCCTCCCAAAGTGCTGGGATTACAGGCTTGAGCCACAGTGCCCGGACGAAATCCTATTCTTAGTCATTATTTCCTATCAATGTTTTCTTCAGAACATAAATGCATAATTATAAGGGGATTAAGAAAAATACATTACACAGAGATATTTGGTGCAAAATAAAATGAACTGGTAATATATATATATATGTAGAAACAGGGTAAATAAGGGCCGGGCGTGGTGGCTCACGCCTATACTCCAAGCACTTTGGAGGCCAAGGCGGGCGGATCACCTGAGGTCAGGAGTTCAAGACCAGCCTGACCAACATGGTGAAACCTCGTCTTTAAAAAAAAAAAGGAAAAAGAAAAAAAAAGAAATAGGGTAAATAATTTTTACTTTTGATTAACATTTCCAAGTTTGGCCTTTTTGATATATTTATTATTTATTTATTTTATGTTTTGAGACAGGGTCTCCTTCTGTGACCCAGGCTGGGGTGCAGGGGTGTGAACTTGGCTCACTATAGCCTCGACCTCCTGGGCTCAACCAATTCTCTCATGACAGCTCCCCTGAGTAGCTAGAACTATAGGCATGCACCACCATGCCTGACAGATTTTTTGGTAGAGACAGGGTCTTGCTATGTTTCCCAGGCTGGATTCCTGGCCTCAAACAATGCTCTTGCCTTGGCCTCCCAAAATGCTGGAATTACAGACATGAGCCAGCACACCTGGCCTACATTTATTTTTAAATAACATTAAGATTCAGTACCTGTTAAGAATAGTTGAATTAAAAAAACACACACAAAATAACTCTACAGTCACATCTGAGTTCCTCATTTTTCTACAGCAGAATATTTTATCAATTATTTTATTAATAAAATAATATTAAATATAACTATTTTGTATTTAAATATTAAATTATGGATAGTAAGATATTCACAAATAAATAGTGTATATCAAATACTTCTTATTCAAAAGATAAATTTTTGAACTAAAGCAATGAATACTTTTAAGTTGACGAATATGTTAGTCCCTGATCATTTGCAGTTTTGCTTTCCATGGTTTCAAAGGCTTGTGGTCAATTGCAATGCTAAAATTGGTAAGCACAGTAAAATAAGACATTTTGAGAGGGAGAGAAAGATAGATAACACATTCTATTTTATTAGTTGTTAATCTCTTACTATGCCTAATTTATAAATTAAATTTTATCATAGGTATGTATAAATAGGAAAAGACCTAGTATATATAGGATTAGGTACTATCCATGGTTTCAAGCATCTACTGGAGGTCTTGGTATGAACATATCTTCCACAGATACAGGGGAACTACTGTACCTTCTTGGAAATTAATAATGAATTTCAATTTATGTGTTAGAGGCAGTTGGTCTTTTGTTATTGCTAAATAAACTTTCAAAATGGAAAAGAAGTAATGTCAAAAGGCAAAAGCTAAGTTTGAAAATGAAAAAAAAAAGAAAAGGAAAAGTCAAGGCAAATCACTCAGCTAATATAATCACTGACAAAGTTCATTGGTTCTACTAAGTCACAGATGAGATATCCCTGGGTCAGCTAGCTCACATTCTTCTCCTGAAGTAAGTCAGTGCTAGAAGAGTTGTTCAGGAAAAAAGTTAAATATTACTTAAATAATAGATTATTCCACTGATGTTTTCCTGGAAGGCCAGTGTGAAAGCTATTTGTTTTTTCTTTGTTGAATTTTCTTAATGGACGAATAGAAAGAACATCACCAATTTATATAGAGCAATGGAAAAGCAACAGTAAAAAAAAAAAAAAAAAAAAAAAAAAAAAAGTATAAAACCAACAATATTACTAAAATCTCAACGTTTTTACATTTTATAGAAGTGCAATTTTAAAGCCTGTCTACTCTCAAAATTTCTTAAGACCTTATGTCTGTTATATGTACTAAGAATTTGTTGTTTAAGAGAAATATTTTAAACACATTCATGTGTGGCATAACAAAAAAGCTATAGATCCAAGCTATGTTCTGATCTTCATTTTCTAATCTTAGAATAGTTTATATATCTGTGCTTTCCCTTCCAGTATCACTCTGGCCATGTTCTGACTTGGTAGCCAAATGAGTTAGATTGTGAAAGGAAAGAACCATGTACTCTAGGAGAAGAGGAAGACGCTGTAGGGAAAAACAAGGAAGCCAAATGTGAATATTGTTACCAGTTCAGCGTTCCAGAGAGAATGGAAATAAAGTGTAAATTTATGCATTATGTAATTATCTACAGACAAAATAAGGGTGTGATATACTCTCTTGGGTTAAGAGATAATTCCTTATTTGTCATTAGATGCCAATATCTGCAAAAACATAAATAATTTGGAACAAAATTGTCCAAATATCTAATATATTTGTGGAGGCTTTCACATCCTGTGATCTAATTTTGGATGTATAAAATGGTTAAGATTTTTTTAAATTCTAAAGGGTATGTATCTAAGTTTTTAAAAATCTACATTCTAGCTGTTTTTTTTTTTTTTTTTTTTAGTTTATCAAGTATAAGTGGGGAATACAGTAGATATTGTTCTTATCCTCATGGAGATAATAGTTTAGTGGTGAAAATGGAAAGTAAGTAGATTAACACATTATCACAACGATGCCTGGTTTTAAGTCTTGCTATACACTCTGAAATGTAGCAATAAGAACCCTTTAAATGAGAGTAACAGGAGCAGGAAAACTACTTTCTATTGGGTAGTCCGGAAAGTCTTTTTCTGAAGAAGCAAAATTAAAACTGATATCTGAGTAGTAAGAACTTGACAATTTGCTGTATGAAGGAATTTTGGGTAGAAAATGAAGTGGAGGAAACATCTGAGGCAAGAGAGGGCTTACCATGTTTGAGGAGCTCAAAGGAAGCCACTGGAAGTGGAGCAGCAAGAACCAGGGGAAGATGAATGGTAAAAAGAGTCAGAAAGGAATATGGAAGCCACAGTGATGATTTAGTCATTATGTCAAGTGATTTGGAAAGTTATCTGACTTTTAGGTGTAAGAGTAGCATCATTTCATTTTATTTAAAATGGTTGTTTAAAGTTTGCTGTATATTCCTATTAGAAGAGTAAATCAAAAGGGCTCAAGTGGAAGCAGGTAGGGATTGCAATTGTCCAGGTAGGAAAAAGAAAAAACAGGCAAGAAAAAGGGGATATTTGTGGTTATTGTGATTTTCTAAGGAACCTCCATGTTGTTCTCTACAGTGACTGTACCAGTTTACATTCCTACTAACAGTGTGGTATGGTTCCCTGTTTTCTGCATCCTTGTCAACAATTACTATTTTTTTATCTTTTTGGCAATATACGTCCTAACTGGGGTGAGATGATACCTCGTTGTTGTTTTGGTTTGCATTTATCTGATGATTACTGATGGTGAAAATTTTTTCATATATTAATTGGCCATTTGTATGTCTTCTTTTGAGAAATATCTGTTTAGAGTATTTGCCCATTTTTAAATCTGATTGTTATTTTTTGTTTTTATGGTATCTGAGTTTCTACCTTCTGCAAAGCAAAGGAAACAGTCAACAGAGTGGAAAGACAATACAAGGAATGGGAAAAATTCTTTGCAAACTACTCATCCAACAGGGGATTAATATTCTTATTATATTTTTGATGAGGACTTACACACTTATATCTACCTGGAAGAATTATTCCTTTCTTAATATGGCACATTCCTTTCTTCTTTTCATCAGATCCCATTAGATCTGGCAGTACTTGCTGAAGGAGAGTGTTTGCTGAAAGTCTAAAGGAAAAATGAGTGAAGAAAAAAGGGTTTTCAGATATATCTGTTACGAGCAACAGTGTAGGTCATTGTGATTTTAAAGGAAAACTGGGTACTAATAGAAGAGGAATTGCATACTAGAGTGACCTTAGCCATATTTATTTTGGAGAAGGCAATCAGACATATATCTGGAAGTCAAGTACACTTCTCTTTTTTTTTCTTTTCTATTTTCTTTTATTTATTTTACTCTAAGTTCTGTGGTACATGTGCAGATTGTACAGGTTTGTTACATAGGTATATACATGCCATTGTGGTGGTTTGCTGCATTCATTGCTCTGTCATCTACATTATGTATTTCTCCTATTCTATCCCTCCCCCATCTCCCCACCCCCTCCTTTCCCTCCCTTAGTCCCCCCACCCCCCAGGCCCCAGTGTGTGATATTCCCCTCCCTGTGTCCGTGTGTTCTCATTGTTCAACACTCACTTAGGAGTGAGAACATGCAGTGTTTGGTTTTCTGTTATTGTGTCAGTTTGCTGAGAATGATGGTTTCCAGTTTCATCCATGTCCTTGCAAAGGACACGAACTCATCCTTTTTTATGGCTGCATAGTATTCCATGGTGTATATGTGCCACATTTTCTTTCAAACTGGGCATATAAACTACGTACATAAAACTAAAGATAACAGGTATATAAGATAATCTTTATTGCCTATTGAGAAGACTTCCCCATACCTCCACCCCTAAAATGCTTGGACAAATTGGATAATTTATAAACTCTTAGAAATGGAAAAGAATCTATTTTTGTTTAAACTACTTTGTTGAGGTATGATTGACATACAAGAAGTTGTACATATTTAATTTACGCAATTTGATGAGTTTAGGAGTAAGCATACACTCATGAGACCATTACAACATTCAACTATCACCTCCAAAAGTTTCCTTCTGCCCCCTTAATTTATTTAATTTTTTTCTTTTGTGATAAGAGTGCCTAAGATCTAGCCTCTTAGAAAATTTTTATTTTTTATTTTTACTTTTATAAAGCCTACAGCACCCAGTATTCCTAGGCAGTCTCCCATCCAAGTACAAACCAGGACCGACCCTGCTTACCTTCTTAGATCAGACAAGATAGGGCATGTTCAGGGTGGTAAGGCCGTAGATGAAAATTTTTAACAGTACACGGTTTTTAACTATAGGCACAATGTTGTACAGTAGATCTCCAGAACTAATTCATCTTACCTAACTGAAACTTTGTATCTTTTGAGCATCGTTTTGCCATTTCCTCCTCACCTAGGCTTTGACTTTCTAGTTCTATGAGTTTGACTATTTTAGATTCTAGGGAATGGGAGGAAAGGAAATATTCACAAATCATAAATCTGGCAAATGATTAATATCCAAAATATATAAGGAGCTTCTAAAATTTAATAGCAAAAATAAAACTAAAAACCTGATTAAAAATGAGCAAAGGACTTGAATAATCATTTCTCTAAAGAATACATGTAAATGGCCAATAGGTATATGAAAAGATACGATAGTGATCATCCAAAAAAATGCACTTCAAAGCCACAGTGAGATACCATTTCATACCTGTTAGAATGGCTATCATCAGAACAAAACAAAGTAAAAGGTAATAAGTGTTGGCAAGAATGTGGAGAAAAGGGAATTCTTGTACAGTGTTGGTTGGAATGTAAATTGATACAGTCATTTCGGAAAACAGAATGGAGGTTCCTCAAAAACTTAAAAATAGAATTTCCATTTGATTCAGCAATCCTACTTCTGGATATATATACAAAGGAAGTAAAATCAGGATCTCAAGGCGGTATCTGCACCCCTATGTTTACAGCAACAATCTTCACAGTAGCCAAGACCTGCAAGCAATCTAAATGTATATGGTCAAATAAAGAAAATGTGGTATATGCATATAATGGAATATTATCTAGCTTTAAAAAAGAAAATTCTTCCATTTGCAGCAGCATAGATGAACTTGGAGGACAGTATGCTAAGTAAAATAAACCAGACACACATGGTAAAATACTGGAGAATACTTTTTTTGTGGATGGAAAGGCACAGTGTGTAAGACCAGAAGCTCTGAGATCAGATTGCCTGGGTTTAAATCTATCCACATCATAAACTGCCTGTGTAACTCTAGAAGAGTTGTTTAATCTCTTTGCGCTTCAGTCTCCCAGTTTTTAAAATGTGATGATATTAATGCCTAATTCATAATAAGTGTATAATAGTTCATCCTTTCAAGGTGTTTAGAGCTTCATCTAACATAATCATTATGCACATTTGTTAAGTAAAATAGAAACCTATATATATATAACTAAAAAAATGTGTACTTTCTAAATAATATATGGTCATATATTTTACTTATTAGTGGCTTTAAATTTATAATAAATAGTTATCAATAAATGGGATTTAGAGGTTCGGTTGATGTCTTTCTGGCAGCTTGCAGATCATTGTCTTTTTCTGGCTCAGTATACTCCTCCCTAACAGTCTGCCTTTTCCTCTTACTCTCTGCAAAAACTAGCTTCCTGTTTTACTGAGAAAATACAAGCAATCAAAATGGAAGTTGCAGTACTCCCACTGACCTGCATATAAGCTCATAGACTCTGCTTTTCCTTTGTTAACATAGATGAACTTTCTGTGCTTTTGTCTAAGGCCAGCTTTTCCACTTAGGTACTGGATTCCTTTCCCTTTTTTCTGCACAAAGGCATTACACCAGCTAATGAACAGCCCTCTACCTCCTACTTCTTCCCTATTCCTCATCATTCCCATCATTTTCATCCTTCCCATCAGTAGAGAATTATTCTGTAATATCTCCTGTCATTTAAAGAATCCTCCATTGGACAGTAATCTGTCTCGCAACCTCTCCATTCCTGTTTCTCTTTACAGAAATTCCTTTCTCTCGATTTCACTCCTTCCATTCTCTCTTGAAGCCAATTAAGAGAACTAAATCAAAGTGTCATCCTCACTATTTTATTGAAGCAAATTTTCTCAGGGTCACCAGTAAATTCACATCACTAAATCGCTAAATTCAGTTGGCTTCTGTATCATCATTCTTCCTTAATTATCTCTTAGTTTCCCCCTGACTACCGTCAATATCCTTGGTGGCTCTATTGCCCTACAACTAAATTTGAAAGTGTTCCAGGGCTCAGTCTATGGACTCTTTTTTTTTCTATTACCACTCACTTTCTGGGTCAACTTATCAAGCTCTACGGTTTTAAATGTAATCTGTAAGATGTTCCTGCTGTGAGATTTTTTTTTTTTAATAACTTGGAACTTTCTATTGATCATAGACCTGCATACTCATTTGCTCACTCAACACCTCCACATGGATTAATAATAGGCATATTAAATCTAACATGTCAAAACAAAATTCCTGATGTACACTCCAGCCTACTACCCTAGTAATTTGCCTGTTAATACAAATTGGCAACTCTGTCTTTCCAGTTATCCAAGACAAATCCCCTGAGATTTTCTTGTCTTCTATAGTTTCTTACAGCCAAACATCAAATCTATCACTAAATGCTGTTGTTTTTACCTACAAAATCTCCAGGATCCAACAGTATCTCACCATACTTGTGCACGCGGGTGCGCGGGTGCGCGCACACACACACACACACGCAAACAGAAATGTATGTGTATATATAGTTTTTACGACAAGTCTTGTTGAGATTCCATTAGTCCCTCTAAGGTTTTTGTAGCTTTACCAACTGTCTTAAAAGATGATAATAGAGTATCTAAACAGAAATTTAGCAGCCTGTTTTCTTGTTTATAAAATAGCAAAAATAGCAGCATGTTTTCTTAAGTTTATTATAGGTTCATGGACTACACAAAATAACATACCTTTACTAGTACAATTGCAAGACACATTGTTCTAGGTGTTTCAGAGTGAAACACTTATTTACATTTTAATAGATCAGGTACTACATTTACCTAGGTAAATAAATAACCTAAAATGAAGTATTACTTATATTAGGCTCAACATGGTTGTAAATTATAAGGAAAATCAATGTGATGGTGGTTCTACACATATGTACTATTGGGCAAAGTACCATGAAAGCTTCATTTTACTAAAACTATGCATTATATATAAAAACAATACTATGAAAAAGCTCTGTAACGTGAAATATAGAATGCTGTTTAAACCAGAGAGAATACAGTCTTTTGAATAGAGTTACTTTTTAAAGTAAAAGTGAGCACTATGTATAATAATTGTAAAAATATACAGTGCCTTGTTACAAGGTATATGATTTTATTTTATTTATTTATTTATTTTTTTGAGATGGAGTCTCGCCCTATCACCAGGCTGGAGTGCAGTGATGTGATCTTGGTCTCACATTCAACCTCCACCTCCCTGGTTCAAACGATTCTCCTGCCTCAGCCTCCCAAGTACCTGATACTACAGGGGTGCGCCACCATATCCAGCTAATTTTTGTATTTTTAGTAGAGACTGGGTTTCACTATGTTGGCCAGGATGGTCTTGATCTCTTGACCTCTTGATCCACCTACGTCAGCCTCCCAAAGGGCTGGGAATACAGGCATGAGCCTCCGCACCCAGCCTGATTTTCTTATAGATGTTTTAAGTTTTGCACTTTTCTGGTTAATGAGTAATGGAATCCATTGTAGAAAGTCTTAGTTTTCAGAAATGTATGAGACTTTAACCACCGACAGACTCTTTCACAACTTGCATTTTACACTTAAAATTTTATATTGAACCACTTTTCATTTCAGAAAAAATGTATTAGTGATGCACAGTATCCCATAGTATGCATATATCATAATTTAATCTCCCAATAAAGCATCTTTGGATTTGTTTTCAAAATGTTGGGTCTTTAAAGCTGAATTAAACACTGTACGTGTTACTCTCTACACTTTGGTCGGCATAATTCACTCTCAGAAAATGAAATAGTTGACTCGGATTTGTGGGCAATAACGTTTTAACATATCTTGCCATCTTACTATCTAAAAGGTTGTACTATGTTGAATATTTCCCTCAACAAGTATAAACACTTTGATTTTCCCACATCCCTCCCCAAAATGGGCTCATCATTATTATTTTTCCCTATCTTCCATGTGAAAATGTATCAATTCATTTCAATTTGCAATTATTTAACTATAAATGATATTATCTTTTACATATGTTTATGGCCATATATTACCTTCTTTCTGTGAATTACTAAACTACGTATTTTATGCACTTTTTATTTTTTCTTTTTAATTTATGAGAGTTTTCTGTAGATATATGATTACAAAGTTCTTAGAATACTTAAATTATCAAAACATTATCAAAGAACACAATGACTATATCTATGTATGCCAATAAAACTAATTTTCCAACTGAAACAATATTTTTTTAAAAGTTTTGTTTTTTCCTATTCACAGAAAAGCATTGTCACACAAACAGCTAAATTATCATCATAGGGCAACATGTTCTTTTTATTAAGTATGCCAAATAAATAGACATGTCTTATTTTCACACTCATGGGAAACTAAAAGGGTATCTGATCCTCATGAGTTATTTTCTTAAGCATATAAGCTTTTTACCTCTTTACTAAGTTTTCTGTTATTTACATACTGATCAAATAATATAATAATATTTCATCACTGTCAATAATCATGTTTTGCTTGTTTTATGGAAGGTCTATGCCAGAAAGGAAGCTTTGAAGGGAGGTTTGGAGAAAACTGTAAGCCTTCAGAAAGATCTATCAGAGATGCATGAATGGATGACACAAGCTGAAGAAGAGTACCTTGAGAGAGATTTTGAATATAAAACTCCAGATGAATTACAGACAGCAGTTGAAGAGATGAAGGTAAAAAAAAAAAAAACAAACTAAGTAAAACAAAGCAAATAAATGGAAAAAGAAATGTCACATTGCTTGAAATCGTGTATAATCTGCCCTTTTCTTGTTCTAACAGAAGAGGTTATTTTTAATTAGTAATTTTAATTAATTTAGCTTCAAGTTTAATATACATTTTAACATCCTTAAACTTTATTAATTTTAATGTATTGTGGTTAGTTATAAATATTGAAAATGACAATTTGGAACAATTTTCCCTTGAAATCCTATAGTATTAAGACAGTAGAATCAGCTCATCACATTAGCTCTTTCTAGCTCATTCAGATGCAAGATGAAACTGTGCAAAAGTATTATGGAAAAGACAAAATTTATAATGTAGTCAACAAACTGTGTTAATTTGGTAGTTGGAAGGCATCTTTTAGAATTTGGAATTACTAAATATTTGAACCAGTAGCCTTTAATATGGATAGAAAGGACTGAGTTTACATGTACTTTTCTTGAAACAATAGGACAAAATATAACATTGATTTATGGCCAAGGAAACTGGTATGTAGTATTGATTTGGAGGTGAAACCTGAAGCTGAACCTACACAGTGGCGTTTTGTATGGCCTTGGGCAACTCAGTAGTCAATATAATCCTCTGTTTTATCATGTTTATGTCATTATACTTCCTCACTTGAATGTATGAACTGTTGATTGAAACTAACATGTGAGTAAATTGCTTAACTCCGTTGGTACTCAATAATTAGTAGCTATAATCATAACTATTATTTTTATGTACTAGCAAGAACCTATAAACACTGACATGTGAAATATTAATACTGTAGATATTTATTAGGCTCAAGGATTGTGACAAGGAAAAATCATGGCGAAGTCAGATACTTGAGTTTAAAACTTAGTTTGGCCCATGCCAGCTGTATAAATTTGGGTGAGTTACATAAGCTTACTGAGCCAAATTTCCTCATTTATGAACTGGGTATCAGAATGTCTGCTTCTCAGAATCATTAGAGGGATGAAATATAAAATTCCTAACATAATGCCTGGCACAGTATAAATGACCATGACTCATTATTTATTATTTTAATTGTGAAAAGGGTCACGTGGTAAAAAAAATTGTGTACTCTATTATATTCAGAAATATTTATTATAGCTAATAGCAGAAAGTAACTCACATGAAAACTCAGATGTTTACTGAATCTATCATATGAGTCAAATGTTGAAAGTAAATATCTAATATACTCCATAAATATGTATAAATATGGATTTGTAAGAAAAGTATAATGAAGAAAAAATTTGTATAAACAGTAATCATTTCTAGAGTATAAAAAAATACAAAATTATTCTAATCTAGCAATAACATTTTCATTCATCAACTAAAACTTACTGCATACTTACTATGTGCCAAACAGCCTCTAAATACTCGAATATAGTTCGTGGTCAACAAGACCACTGCCTTGAAATTTACATTCTAGTGTTCTAGTGTGTGGTAAGGAGTAGGCAATAAATGGAAAAATAAATGAAATAGTTTGAGGTCATGATAATTTGCCAAAAAGTAAACTTGGATTGTGAAATCAAGAATGAATAATGTATAGGCAGGATTTCAGGGTGACAGGATGCTAGTTTAGAAAAACTTGACTTGTAGAGCATTTATGAAGAATTGTATGTAATATGAAAGTACTGAATCATAAGGGAAAGCCAACCATTTTTTAAAGTTTTTTTAAGTCTTAATGGAAGCACTTTCTAGTGAGAGGGCGTAACTTCTGCAAAGACCTTGAGGATAATTGGGAAGAGAAAGAAGTCCGTCTGCCTGAAGGAAGGAAAACGGGATATAATTACCTCAGATGAGTCTTAGGAGGTGGGTAGATATCTGTTAACAAAGGAGTTTTGTTAGAATATCACAGTTTTCCTTCTAAATGAAATAGAAAAATCATTGGAGGATTTCAAAAGAGAGACCGAAATAATTTAAAATTTAACTTTGGGGAGGTCACCATGAGGAAAACTTTACCAGAATGTGCGAGCTAGAAGGTGGTTTGAAAGTAGTAGAATCCACACTTCTCTCTCTGCTTATCAGAAAACTGAAATCCCCCAGATAGGTCAAGTAATTTAGCCATAGTCGCAGAGTTTATTTGTGGTAGAGCCCACAGGATTAAAAGTATTTTATTCTCTTTCTCTCCCTCCCCTCTCCCTTCTCCCCTCTCCCCTCTTGTATCTCAATTCCTCTATGGTCTGTTGTCACTACTTCTATTTCTGTATAGCCACTACCTCAGATCCCTAAGTGGATAATACAGAGTCATTTGTGTTTAGCTGCTCTGACTCTCCCCCGGGGTTCCTTTGGTTCAGTCCCTCTTCTGGCCCTCTTCCCTCTCCCCTAAGAGCAATTTGCCTCTCTAGCCAACAACCCAGTCAGATCTCTTTTATTTTCCTGTGCTAGAGAGTAGATTGTCTCAAATTTTTAAAATTTGAAAACGATCCTTGAAATGAGTGATCCAAGAAGTTTGTCTACATTGATTGACATGTTTAAATAATTGGTCTAGCTACAAAATTGGTTTAGTATGGGGGTGACAGTAAAAAGAGGTAAACTCAGGAAGCCTCTGGCAAGAAACACTGAGAGAGTTGGCAGGAAGATTTCATTTTTCAGCCTGACTCTCAAGGCAATCTCTGTAGGTCAACCTCACTACCTAGAGGTTAGCAATAGTAGCTTGTCCAGACTTCTACCTGTCCTCATTTGATAGCAAATTTATCTTTATTTTCAGGGGATACTAACAGATCTACTTTGATATGTCTCCCTGATTTACTCAAAGAAAAAAAGACCTCCTTCTGTTTATGTTCTTTCCTCTATTTTACTTGAAAATGAAAGTGCTGTTTTGATAACTTATTTTTCCCCTGAAAAGAAAACTTTTTGTTGACATAAAAGAACCCAGAGCAGTGTTTGATAAACAACCTCTTACTTTAAAACTTTTATGGAGATCTGCAGTGACTATATGGTAAAACTTTATACTAAAATCCTTTGAAAAACACTCTGGAAATTTACTGTTTTCCTTTTTATTTATTTTTATTTTTACACTACTGTAACTCTAGTACTAGTGATTACCAGAACTTACATTAAAAGTTAGAATAGTAAATACACAAATAAATTTGTATAATCACTACAGCAGTGAATCCTGCACCTGGACATCAGAATTACCTGGAAGACTTGTTTAATACACAGAGCCGTGACCCCAGAATTTCTGATTCAGTGAGTCTGGGGTGAGACCTGGAGTTTTTCATTTTGAACAAGTTTCAGTTGATGCCAAGGACCAAGCTCCAGAGTGATGCCAAGGATGCTCACTTTAAGAAGCACTTGTGTGAAATACTGGCAACGAAGATGTCAGAGCATATCATAGCGAGATTCATGGAAAGAAACAAAACAAGAGCCACCATTTTTATGAGGATTTGTGTCGAAATTGTGCCAGTCATTTCTCTTTCTACCTTTTCTCCTAGTAGAGAAATTCATCATCATCTCGTTTCCTCATATGTACCTGGGTTAATAAATTTTGCTGTTCCTTCTCTGAACCTTTCCCAGTATCTGAGCCTCTTAATAAACAAGAATATATGAAGCCTAAAAGCCATGGAAAGAAGTGTTCCTCATTCTACATTTTTAGATAGTTGCTTGAGTTATTTATAATGAGTATAAATTGTGATTTCATTCATTAGATCCACTACAACATGCTCCTTCCTGAGCTCATGGAGGATTTGAGACCAGCTTAACAGAAACTATGAGAAAGAAAGGATGTAACTCTGAGGATGATTTCCTTAAACTCTCTGAACCTCAGTTTTCTGATGTCCAATACTGAGATAACAAAACACATCTGAGAAGGTTTGGTTAAAGATCTAATGATGTAGCACTTACAACGTGGCTGGCACAGAACACAGTAGCACATACTAAGTGAATGGTTATTAAACTTGTTGATTATACTGTAATTACTAAAGTCAAGATATACAAATTGTATCTATACTCAGTGATGCCAAAAAGCTGATTTATTTAGAATATTGAACTAAAGATTTCAATCAATTAAATTAAAATCAGCAAAGACAAACATTCTTTTTTAATTTTTATTTTTATTATACTTTAAGTTCTAGGGTACATGTGCAGAATGTGCAGGTTTGTTACGTAGGTATACACTGTGCCATGATGGTTTGCTGCATCCATCACCCCATCACCTACATTAGATATTTTTCCTAATGCTATCCCCTCCCCTATCCTCCCACCCCCTGCTATCCCTCCCCTAACCCCCCCCCCCCCACCACCTGACAGGCCCCGGTGTGTGATGTTCCCCTCCCTGTGTCCATGGGTTGTCATTGTTCACCACCCACGTATGAGTGAGAACATGTGTTTGGTTTTCTGTTCTTGTGTCGGTTTGCTGAGAATGATGGTTTCCAGCTTCATCCATGTCCCTGCAAAGGACATGAACTGGATAAAGAAAATGTGGCACATATACACCATAGAAGACAAACATTCTATAGGCAAAACAATTTGCATTTTCTGACATAATCCATACTTTTAAGGAATTGCGGGACTAATCCAAAGGAGTAGGGTGATTATGTTGATACATAAAAAGGCATTTTATAGTTTACCTTGTCCATATCCTGCCCATAAGCCCTTACCTTCACCACTGCATTGTATGCAGGCTCAACTTTTGCATTATAGAACCTGCATTTCTTTACTTGAGGGCTTTCTGTGGCCACTGAATCCTACTTTTGCACCTGTATAGTAGGCTGCAAGTACTGGGTAATTAACATTTCTCCCACAGCCTTCAACAATTATGGAAGAGGATACAGAAATAATACCCCAGTGCCTTCACACCTGAATTCGATAATCCACAGGCATATATTTCTCAGGGCTTTCTAACAGGATCAACTCCAGTCAGTAACAGTGTTTGCTGGGATTAATAAGCATGAACATATGGATCTCTCTTCCCTTCCTTGTCTCAATTCCCCATTCTGCTACCAGAATTTCTTTCACTTGGCACATGTTTATAAACTACTTATGCCTGAAAGCTAATGTCACGTTTGACCCCTGAAAGAACACAGACTAAAGATACAGTGTGTATGTGTTTGTGTTTCTAAAATATATGAACACATTTGAAGTTAAGGAGTGTAAATGTCTTCCAACCAAAGATCAATAACCACCAACTCTCTTGGAGGTGAACAAGTTGAGTTCGTTCCTTTTTGCAATGAGGGAGAATACACAACATGGAGGCCAGGGGGTATGTGAGGATGAAAAAGTTATAGGATTTGTGCTTGTATTAGGGGATTTGAGGGAGGGCTTAAAACTTTACTTTGGATTGCTTGTCCTTAGTGGGTGGGGATAACTCTATGGGTATCGTACCTTGTCCAGAAGAAGAGAAGACCAGAATGACGCTAAAGTCATAACTGATAAAGAAACAGCATTTATTTCTATTAAACCAGGATAGGGGAATGTCTGGCATTTTGTGGTTTGGGCAATGTTGATGTTTTTGTCTGGATTCAGAAGTGATTATGGAATGATCTTGTCATGGTCTTGATATGTTATAGTAACAAAGTGGCTTTTTCCAGTGTTGAAATTATGTGAAACAAGTTTCTTTTCCACTATAGAAGGTCAAGGCATAGCTGGGGTGTCAGGCCAGCTTCTGATATCCCGGTTTCTCTTTATCTCCTGTGTTTTCAATTCTTAAACGAAAATTTCTTTCTTTCATCACGATATGTTCCGAAATGTAGCATTAAGGGGACCTTTCTATGTTAAGTATCCTTTTATTCATATAATCATATTTGTGATGGTTTCAATATTATTCATCCATCTGAGTAATTTATAAGTGATTTCAATTCTAGACTGCCAAATATTTTTTAACCTAGTTAATATTGGAATATTTGTTTCTTTCCTTTTCCGAACAATTGTATTTATATCGATGTGTATATATTTGACAACAAATCCATACCCATATGCAGACTGCTTTTCAATCTCTTCTGGTTAAAGATCTATTATATTATGTTAATAATTTATTTCTTTAAGTTTCCAATTACAACTAACCTTACATTTATGGAAGAGATTGGAATTCATGTTAGATTTATTTTTGTAAATCTCATTCTAACTGGGATGTTGTGAGGAAGTAATTATATGATACATAGAAATGCAGTTTGGATGTAAAGTTATTTTCATGCTATTAAGAGAGCATTCTTTATCTTTCAGAGAGCTAAAGAAGAGGCCCAACAAAAAGAAGCAAAAGTGAAACTCCTTACTGAGTCTGTAAATAGTGTCATAGCTCAAGCTCCACCTGCAGCACAAGAGGCCTTAAAAAAGGAACTTGAAACTCTAACCACCAACTACCAGTGGCTCTGCACTAGGCTGAATGGGAAGTGCAGGACTTTGGAAGTCAGTTGCTTTTCTTGGTCTTTATCAATTATATGTTAGTACATGGTTATACGTGAGGCATAGTGGTTAAGAACATGGATTCTAGTGTAAAACTACTTAGGCTTCAAATCCTCATTCAGGCGCTTATAAATTGTATGATTTGGGTCATTTGCTTAACTTGTATAAACCCGTTTTCAATCTGTAAAACGGATATAAAATAGTACATAATTCATAAGTTGAGTAAATTAAATGTGCTATTCTCTTTAAAGTACTTAGCCTCATACTCAGTATATGTGAGCAGCTGTGCTTCTAATTCTTCTTATTACTATTACTATTAGGTCACAAAATCCTATAAATACATTTTCTCCAGATTTATAGACAATGATTTTTATTTTTTCCTGTATTTGTATATATATGAACTTATTTAGGTATCATAGGGGAAAAGTATTCTGTAGAGAGGTATGTTTTTACTATAATTGTCTTTAGTAATTGCTGTGCGCCATAGAATTCTTTGTTAGACACGTATCCCTAACTACCTCTATATTTTTTGATATTTTACATTATGTTTATTTATTATCACTAGTTCTGCTTTAACTTTTATGGATGCCTTACTATCTAGATTATGCTTATCTGAATATACATAAAGAATACAGGTGTCTCAAATGATTGCAATGTAATTGCATTAAAAATAAGCTATGACCTTTCTTAGGAAAATACTGTGCCAAGGGGCACAAAACTTTATCTACTACAAATGCTGATGATGCCAGACAATGCACATGAAGTGGACTTTAAATTAAGCCCCCTTCCCTCACACAGACTGCGTTATTTTTGTGAATATAGTTAATAAAGTGTTGAGGTACCTCTTTACTTTTGAAAAACATTATTGTTTAGTTTGTTTCATATGTTGAGGGTTTGATACTTAAAGACAGGTACAATTCAGATCAATAATAAAGTACACCTTTAAAAATATTTTAAAATGTATTTGTAGCGAAAGTACCCCATATATTCCCAATACAGTATTATCATTTTCTAATTACAAAATGTGGTCTTCGAGTTTCTCCATTATCAGTTTTAAGTTCTTCTTTACCCATCCTTATTCTTTTGTTTTTTTAATCCAGTTTACTTCTCAGACTCTTGACAAGTGCCTTCTATATGTCAGAAAATATAGTTTCTCAGGATATAAAGACGTAATTCATGTATCAGTGTTGTGTGAGTGCCATGTAAAACATAACAATGAATGGGAAGGGAAGGGATGAGATGGCACTGTACATGCCTCAAGAAAGCCACAGTAATTCACTAACATGTTACAATAGGGGGGGACTTTTGTACCCAGGAAATGCTTTCTGACAATATTTAAATAAAACACCTACTATTATTTTCTTATGTTCTTAATGTCTTTAAATGAGCATCATTGTTCCCCTATTATTCATGTTGTTCATTTAAATGATACTCTGTGATTCATCAGAAATTTATACTGGAGTACATTTTCCAAAGTGATTTTTAAATTTTCATATTAATAACGAAATTTTCAAGACCAATTATTGGACTATTTTTCCATTTCCTTCTCATCTATAATGACGTTTCTAACAATCCCTATTCGTATTGAAGTGACCAACTTATTTAGTTCAATTTTCTTCCTTTTCTACTGGTTTGGAATATGTACTTTATTTTATCTTACCATAAATATTTCTATATACCTCTCTAACAATAATATGGTGGTAGCATTAGCATGGTTTAACTATAAACCTTCCTCTTCCATCTTCCATATTATTGTTGGCTAGTATTTCATTTTTGCCTTATTTCTCCCAAATTAGTCCATACAATTGCTGCTGCTGCTATTGTTTTATCTATTTCATATACTATTTATTTAGATTTACCAATGCTATTTTCCCAATTTTTGTGACCGGTTTTGCCTTTTGTTCTTTCCTTTGCTTCTGTGTTCAGTTTCTTTTTTGTGCTTTACTTTAGTGTTAGTAGCAAATGTGTTCAGATTTTGTATATAGAAAATGCCTTTATTTTGTCCTGAGTATTGGATAATGATGTAATGGAGCAGGTAATTATGTGAGGACAGATTTTTTAACAACATTGAAAATATTATTTGTCTTCTGAAATTTTTTGTTTTTAAGAAATTTGCTGTCAAATTTTTGGTCCTTTATCATTTTCTCTGGCACCTTTAAATTTTCTCTTTCTTGTATATGCTCTGCAGTTTCACTCTATTTTGTCTTCTACAGTTTCATTCAACTGTGTCTATGTGTGAATTTGCTTTTGTTTATACTTTGTGACCTGGTATGTTAATTAGAACAGATAATTATTTATTTAGTGGTTCTGCATTGTCTTCATGAGATTTTCTTTTTCCCAATCTTTTCATTCCTTTCTAAGGGAAAAGTTTCTTAGAGCTCTTAAGACTATCCCCTTCCCATATTGCAATTATTGGTTTCCCTTTAATATTTTCTATATTCTTATCTCTATCTGCTCAATTTTGGATAGTTTTCTAGACTCTGTCTTCCAATTCTGAAAATTTTTCTTCAGCTGCCCATGGTATAATTTATCCTTCAATAGAGAAATATTTTCATCTTTATCTGTGTATATATTTATCTTGCTATATTTATGTATGTTTATATTTTTTCAAAAAACATATTCCATTTCTCACTATTTTATTGAGTTGTTTCACAAATCGTTTTATGATTTTCTTATTTTGTGTGATTAATTCTATTTATTCCTTTAGTTAAACAACTTAAACATATACCGATCTGTTTGACTAAAACATTTCAACTTAATGAGTAGTAAACATGAAACAGTCTTATTTTTCCAATAACTACACCCAACTCTGTTAAACTTCACCTTCTGTCTGGTAGCTGGCTTCTTAAACAATATTTCTGTCTGATCTCATTACTTTTTATTCTCTCTTAATTATTAAAATTTACTGTAATTTAAATTTAAATATCATAATTTAATCAAATATTCCACAAGTTTAGATTAATCTGTTGCTTCAGCAATTTATACAGAGGCAGGAATGAGAATAAATGGTCTCACAGTCTCCTCCTCTCGCCCAGTTTCTGGATACTGATCTCCTGTTAATATAAGGGAGGATGAGAGAGGGAAAAGTACTACCTTCGTGTGAATGTCCTTCTCTTGGCTGCCCAAAATTGCTATTAGTTTTTGTTAAAACACATCTGTAATGCTTAGTCTGTTGTCCCTTTTCTATATGTTATCACCATTGGCCTGGCTTATTCTCTATAGACTTGATTTGTTCTATTAAGGATCCAGATTCACCTTATTCATATTACCCTTGAGCCCCACAAAAAAGATCTCCTAGGCGTTTGTGATACCTCGGAGTGTTTAACATGAATTTCAAGCTGCCACTTGTCAATAGCTTTATACAAAATTCTCTTGAATATTATATATTTTTTTACCAGTACTTTAGTGATGCTCTGGAGTCTCATTTACCTACCACATCTCAACTCAGAGCCTGGGGGCACTGGAAATACCCATACTGTATACCTTTCAGGAATAAGAAATTTGAGAGTTGTTTTTGATTCCTTCTTGGCCGTAACACCCACCCCTTCATTCTTTTCCGTCTCCCTGGCATACCTCATTTTCCATCTCAAGTTAGTGTTAAATGCCCTAGCTTTTATGTAATGTACCCTGTTCTGATATGCCAGTATTTTCATAAGCTTGATTTTCCACTCCGTACTTTCACTTCCCTCTTTTTTTTTGACACCTGAGATTTTATATACATGTTTTACAGATCAGTTATGAATTTAAAATATTTCCTTTATATTTTAACATGCATTTTGATATAACTGAAACAGGATATGAGGGGGGGTTACCTCATCAGCTCCATCTAGTATTTTGAACAGAAGTTTACTTTTTTTATTTGTATTCTCTTTCAAAGCCACTTTGAATTCTGTGATTTCAAAGTAATTTAAAGTTCCAAACTGTTAAGCTTAACAGTTATTCTAAGTGGCTTTTAGCTCCAGTTCGGGCTTCAAGACTATATCTTATTTTGCAAAGGTGACCTGTAAAGCTGGTACATTCAGCCTCTCCAGCTGTGTCCTTCAGATGCATTGAGGACAGAGAGGCCATCCATCCTGACGGTTAAATCAGCAAGGTAGTTCATTACCTCAATCTGCACCAAAGTTAATAAGACACATTACCAATCACATCTCCTTGTCTTCAAAGCTGTAAGGTACCCTCGGGTATTTAAGAAGATATTTATATTTTCCCACTGGGCTCTTTGCCCAGAATGAGAGACAGCCTGTAGTCCAGCAGGAGCTGAAATGCAATGACCCAGATTTAAGATTTCTATCACCTTTTAAAGCAAAATACTTAATTTCACTTTTTGCAATAAACTATACATAAGATACCAAGCAAGTATAATAGGTTTGTAGGCTTGCCAGGCAGGTTAGAGTGATACTTTTCATTAGATAGAGATGTAATACTCTCTGTCGTTTTAAGGGCTGTGAACAAAGGAGAACTTTGGGAAATTTGATAAATTTTGTAGATACTCCTAAAATAAAGCTTCCTTTCAAGCCTTTAGTTTTGGTGGTAGTTGTTGGGGGCGGAGGCAGGTGGTAGTAAGTGGTGATGATTGCACCATTATACTTACACTTCCAAAGCTAACACAAAATGTCCTTTTTTGTATTCTTATTCTCTCTTACATCGTTTTGTCTTTCCTACAATAGATATAATCACCATCTAGAAAGTCACCTATGTTATTCCTTGGTTTAAAAAATCCACACACATATAAATGAAAAAACAATATATTGTTCAGTTTTGCTTAACTTTAGTATTACAGTAATGGTAAACCATACCATACAATTTTTTAGGGCTTGGTCTTTTTACCCAATATATTTGTGTCTGAGATTCATTCTTACTGTTCTTTTTGCTTTTTATTATCACGTCTGTATTCTCTGTTTAAAGGTGATGGTGTATGTATCCATTCTCCTTCCAGTGGACATTATTTCCTTTTTTTTTGATCACTACAAAAAGTGCTGAAATGATCATTGTTGTAACAGTCTTTGTTATGTGTGCCAAACGGTTTCTCTGAGGATGCATGTATCAAAAAGTGGAGTTGTTGTCTTGATGGATATGTAAATGTTCACCTTACTGAGACTACCAAATTGTTTTCCAAAATGTTCATTCCAGTATACACACCCACCAACAATAAATGCAAATTGTCGTTGATGTACATCTTCTCTCACACGTGGCATTGTCAAACTTCTCATTTGTGTCAGTCAACATGGTATTTCATTATAATCCTGGCCTACAAGTCCTTGATTATTAATGAGGTTGAACATATCTTTATGTCTATTGTATATACATATTTATTTTTAAGATTTTGGTTCAAGTCTTCTTTTCATTATTGATTGGGATTTTTGTTCATCTTTTTATTTGACTTGCTGGCATTTTTTCATATTCTTGTGTGTTACAAAGGCTGCAATTGTTTTCTTCAAGCTTGAGGCTGTTTTTCAATTACTTCATGGTGTCTTTTGATGAATATAAGGTCCTAATTTTAAAGCAGCCATCTCTTTTTTCTTATGGTCATTTTTTTTATGAGATGTCTTACTGAAGATATTGTTCTGTATGCCAAAATCAGAAATATTTTCTTCTATATTTTCTTGTAGAAATTTTAAAGTTTTGCTTTTTTATGAATACTTCTGTGTATAAATCAGTTTCACAATACATATCAATGGCCATTTAAAAATAATCAAACTTTGAATTAGTAGTAATATTTCTGATAATATACCTCAAGGAAATAATAATGTGGAAAAATAGTCCATTTTCTTGATGATGTTTACCACAAATTTGTGATAGCAAACAAAACTAAAAATAGTCTATCTAATAAATTATATTGTTAAAGAAAGAACCACTTTAATGAAGTCTTAGATTTTCATTAAAAATATCTTCTTAGTAATACAGAAAATTATATGATATAGTGTAAGTGAAAAGAGAGCTATAGTTAAACTCATTTGGGTTTTAACTATCAGATTATTTATATATGATAAATTTTAGAGAAGGTCACAGAATAATGGTGACAGTTGATGTGTAAGGATGTTAGATTTATATATACCTTTTTATATATTCTTTTATTTTTTCTGTTTCACAGACTGCAATATTGGTGCATATTTTTATTTTAAAAAGTAAATTACTATATCTCGAATGTATTCATTATCATGTAATAAAATGTTTCCTTAATGACTTCGAATTATAGAGGTATTAGATGATCAAAATAACTAGCTGTATCTTAAATTATCTGCTACAAAGTAAAGACAAAAATATAAAATAAAGTGTTATATTTTCAGAAGTTTTAGAAATGTAATGGCAAAGATTCACATTTACTTTTCTACCATAATATTTAATCTGTGATATGTATTTCTTTCCTAGGAAGTTTGGGCATGCTGGCATGAGTTATTGTCATACTTGGAGAAAGCAAACAAGTGGCTAAATGAAGTAGAATTTAAACTTAAAACCACTGAAAACATTCCTGGTGGAGCTGAGGAAATCTCTGAGGTGCTAGATGTAAGTTGTAAATTAAACCAAATGATGATAATTTATATGGATTATTAAAAGAAGTCAAGTACCAAATAGAAGACGAATCCAAAGGAAACAACCCAAGAGAGTGTAATTACTATGTATAACTCAGCACTGGTACTTTGAATAAAGCCTTTGTTTTTTCTAAGAACCTCTAGGTCACGAGATTTTGCAGAAGGTTGAAGTAACCTCTTACAGAGGAAATTTGCTTTTGTTATATCACTAATTTCTACGTAGACACTTTACCTAACTAAATCTACCACAAACCTGCAAAGGTAGTGTGAATAAATAATTTTACTGCTTTAGAGCTAATCAGGATGATAATATGAAACATTATTTCCAGTTTAAAAGCTGCATGTATTGAATTGGAACATATTTTATTCTTATTTAAAATCACAAATTTATAGCTTACAGAATGTTTTGAGTTATTAAATGGATACGTTTTAATATTGGAAATATATCTTCAAAATATACTTAAAATATAAGTACACTTTCAAGTTTTACTTTGGACATTTAATAATTACATTTTAAATGAGTTTGCATTTATAAACTTTGACTTTAAATTCTGACAATTAAACATTGAAGATCTATGCATTTTAGTGTACTTTTGACTTGTCTATATGTAATGAATATGTAATTTTAGAATACATAGTATATGTACATAAAGCCATATGTAGTATAGCCCTTGTGTAAATCTACAAAATAAGGAGCATAAATTATTCAAGATGTGAAGAAAATGTAAAATAATTCTTTAGACAGAATAGAATTGTAATCCTAGAACATCAGAGCAGACACCTATGGATCATTTTATCCAAATTCCCAGTTTTCCAAAGAAAATTATAAAACCTGAAAAGGTATTAAATACAGCAAAGTAGATCTCCAGTGGACTTTAATTTTGTCCCTGTTTGACTAACCATGACTATAAATTTGTTGTATCCAGAGAAGTTAATTTACCAAACATTTCTATGAACCAGCAGTGTGTTACATGTTCTAGAAAAGATGCAGCAAACTTACAGCACATTAATAAAAGGACAGTGGCCAGAACAAAAGATACAATGATGCTGTTATCCTATGAAATTGTCAAACTGCACATGGAGCACCATGCTAAATTCTTGATACCACAGTTTAAGTGATGCACTGAAAAACTAGGGCATGTTCAGAAAGGAATGATAAGAAAAGGGAGAAACTATGAAGCCATAATGAAGAGTATTTAGAAAAGGGGGGGGAAAGCCTTACCATTAATATTTACTATTTTAAATAAAATTGATTCTTTGGTAATCTTGCTGATGCTCATCCGGGAAGACATTTTGAAGGCAAAAGGCTAGATCACCACGTGTCAAGGAGAGAAAAAGTATAGAACTTCTAGGTTTTCTTGTAACTCAAGATATTTATAACAGATGCCTTAATTTTGCTATGTTGCTTTTTGTACACTTTTTAAAAAACTTAGCAAGATATATACTGTATTAAGAAATAATACAGTATATATATTTATATTTAAATTTATATATAAAAATTTATATATAAAATAATGTATCCATTGAAATAATTTTCATCCATTTTATAAATATTTACAAAACTAAGATTTGTCAGAAGTAATAAGATATATAAATTATAAGGAAAATTATTAACAATTATATTGTTCTCAAAAATGTGATGGCTTTTTAGGTACTTTACAGGTTACAGTGACTTTTTAAATATAAATGTTATTAGGAGACTCTATATTTTAATTTTTCTCAAAACTTAAGAGGAGAATATATTGAGGTTGCTCAAAATTCAAGAAAAATATACAGGAAGAATTACAAATATGTACTAGAACATTTTAATTTCTTTAAAACAAGGAAAACAGAATATTTAATAAATTTGTTAAAACATATGTCCATCGCTTGTTTGATAGATGTGTTTGGGGTGCAGTAAGATGAAATTGAATCACTTGTTTTCTAGCATCCCTACACTTGACAGTGAGATTCATTTTCGTCATACTGTCTAGCCAGGCAACTTTCAATTTTGAGCAGTATAGGAGATAGGTATTACTGGGATGTATGTAATAGAAAATCAGACAATGGCTTAAGCTCACAAATGATCTTTTACCACCACAAAAAGAATACTGAATGGAGGTTACCCAGGGATGATGATGTTTCAGCCATATTATGAAGCAAGTAGACATTCTCTTACTGCTCTCTCTTTCTGAGCATGAAGGACCTCACACCCATAGTCACTGCCTCCCAGTCCAAAGATGACTGTTCTACCTCCAGGCCATGTATGTGCAAAAAAAAAATAGGAAGGGCAAAATGACTTCTTCAGAGAGTACTCCTTTTCATAATCATGTTCCTTGGACACCACTAGCTATCAGAGAAGTTGAGAAATTGAGTGTTTTACCTCTTCAGGTTTTAGAGTTAGGGGATGTCAAGGAAAAACGTAGTTGTAAATGACATTTTAAGTTCTCAGTCCACAATGCTGTCATAATCCCATGAAGATTCATATAGAATGACACCCTCTTTTTTGAAACAAAAATGCTACTTGTTGTTTTTATCCCAACTAAATTTTGCTTTAAATTGCTTATGACTTAATTATATGTAAATCAGAAGATACTGAGCATTTTATGTTAATGTATTTAGAAAAAAGAAGAGAAATAGTAATTATTGCAAATGTGTTTCAGTCACTTGAAAATTTGATGCAACATTCAGAGGATAACCCAAATCAGATTCGCATATTGGCACAGACCCTAACAGATGGTGGAGTCATGGATGAACTGATCAATGAGGAACTTGAGACATTTAATTCTCGTTGGAGGGAACTACATGAAGAGGTATGAAGATAAGTGAAAAATCTCTTTAATCTAATTTGCTTTAACGTATAGCAGTTACAGGCCTCTCAGATAGAATGAGCATTAGCTCACCTTTCTGGTGTCAGAGACATTCAAATGCCAGACATTGGGTACAAAATTATTTACATGTCTATTATATCATGTGATTTCACAGCAACATTATAAGTTAGGATCTTAAAAGGCAACTGAGACATACCAAGAATAGTAACCTTCTTGGATCTACATACTCTCACCACAGAGTTCTTTCCCTACTCAAGATAAACCATTATGTGTGGGTATCCTTTCTTGCTCTTCTCACTCTCTCTCATTTTATCCCTCTCCCTCCACCCCACACATTTTTGTTGTGTTATATGTAATTTGCTAGTAATACATGCAATTATGTTAGTACCCCATACTTTTTATTCTTCACAAATGATACTAAAAATTTCATTTATAGATAAATTTTCATATTTCACACACGGTAGGAGTTTTGAAAACAATACTAAAACAAAATAGCAAATTTCTCCTAGTCAGTGTTTTGTTTGTTTTTGTTTTGTTTTTAATATATTTTATTTTACTTTAGGTTCTGTGGTACATGTGCAGAACATGCAGGATTATTGCATAGGTACATACATAGCAATGTGGCTTGCTGCCTTCATCCCCATCACCTATATCTAGCTTTTCTCCCCCATGTTATCCCTCCCAACTCCCTACCCCCCCCGCTGTCCCTCTCCTAGCATGGGGTTGTTTTTTTTCTTGTAAATCTGTTTTAGTTCTTTGCAGATTCCAGATATTAGCCCTTTGTCAGATGGGTGGATTGCAAATTTTTTTTTACCATTCTGTTTGTGGCCGGTTCACTCTAATGATTGTCGCTTTTGCTGTGCAGAAGCTCTGGAGTTTAATTAGATCCCATTTGTCTATTTTGACTTTTGTTGCCAACGCTTTTGGTGTTTTAGCCATGAAGTCCTTGCCTATGCCTATGTCCTGAATGGTTTTGCCTAGGTTTTCTTCTAGGGTTTTTATGGTGTTAGGTCTTATATTTAAGTCTTTAATCCATCTGGAGTTAATTTTACTGTAAAGTGTCAGGAAGGGGTCCAGTTTCTGCTTTCTGCACATTGCTAGCCAGTTTTCCCAACACTATTTATTAAATAGGAAATGTTTTCCCCATGGCTTGTTTTTCTCAGGTTTGTGAAAGATCAGATGGTTGTAGATGTGTGGCATTGCCTCCAAGGCCTCTGTTCTGTTCTGTTCATCTGTATCTCTGTTTTTGGTAGCAGTACCATGCTGTTTTGATTACTGTAGCCTTGTAGTATAGTTTGAAGTCAGGTAGCATGATACCGGCAGCTTTGTTCTTTTTGCTCAAAATTGGCTTGGCTATGCCAGCTCTCTTTTGGTTCAGTATGAAGTTTAAGGTGGTTTTTTCCAGTTCTGTGAAGAGGGTCGTAGGTAGCTTGATGGGGGATAGCGATGAATCTGTAAATTACTTTGGGCAGTATGGCCATTTTCACAATATTGATTCTTCCTAACCATGAACATGGAATGTTTTTCCATCTGTTTGTGTCCTCTCTTATTTTGTTGAGCAGTGGTTTGTAGTTCTCCTTGAAGAGGTCCTTTGCATCCTTTGTTAGTTGTATTCCTAGGTATTTTATTCTCTTTGTAGCAATTGTGAATGACAGTTCATTCTTGATTTGACTCTCTTTAAGTCTGTTATTGGTGTATAGGAATGCTTGTGAGTTTTGCACGTTGATTTTGTATCCTGAGACTTTGCTGAAGTTGCTTATCAGTTTCAGGAGATTTTGGGCTGAGACGATGGGGTCTTCTAAACATACAATCATGTCATCTGCAAATAGAGACAATTTGAGTCCCCTCCTTTCCTAATTGAATACCCTTTATTTCCTTTTCTTCGTGATGGCTCTGGCTAGAACTTCCAATACTATATTGAATAGGAGTGGTGAGAGAGGGCATCCTTGTCTAGTGCCAGATTTTAAAGGCAATGCTTCCAGTTTTTGCCCATTCAGTATGATATTGGCTGTGGGTTTGTCATAAATAGCTTTTATTATTTTGAGATACATTCCATCGATACCTTGTTTGTTAAGAATTTTTAGCATAAAGGGCTGCTGAATTTTGTCAAAGGCCTTCTCTGCATCTATTGAGATGATCATGTGGTTGTTGTCTTTGGTTCTGTTTATGTGGTGAATTATGTTTATAGACTTGGGAATGTTGAACCAGCCTTGCATCCCTGGGATGAAGCCTATTGATCATGGTGGATAAGCTTTTTGATGTGCTGTTGCAATCCGTTTGCCAGTATTTTATTGAAGATTTTTGCATCTATGTTCATCATGGATATTGGCCTGAAGTTTTCTTTCCTTGTTGAGTCTCTGCTGAGTTTTGGTATCAAGATGATGTTGGTCTCATAAAAATGATTTGGGAAGGATTCTTTGTTTTTGGATTGTTTGGAATAGTTTCAGAAGGAGTGATACCAGCTCCTCCTTGTACGTCTCATAGAATTCAGCTGTGAACCCATCTGGACCTGGGCTTTTTTTGGTTGGTAGGCTATTATTTACTGCCTCAACTTCAGCCCTTGTTATTGGTCTATTAAGGGTTTCATCTTCTTCCTGGTTTAGGCTTGGGAGAAGTGTAAGTGTCCAAGAATTTATCCATTTCTTCCAGGTTTACTGGTTTATGTGCTTAGAGTTGTTTGTAGTAATCTCTAATGGTAGTTTGTATTTCTGTGGAGTCTGTGGTGATATCCCCTTTATCGTTTTTTATTGCATGTGTCTGATTCTTCTGTCTTTTCTTTTTTATTAATCTGGCTAATGATGTATTTTGTTGATCTTTTCAAAAAACCAGCTCCTGGATTTATTCATTTCTTGAAGGGTTTTTTGTGTCTCTATCTCCTTCAGTTCTGCTCTGTTATTAGTTATTTCTTGTCTTCTGCTAGCTTTTGAGTTTTTTTGATCTTGCTCCTCTAGCTCTTTCAATTTTGATGATAGGGTGTCGATTTTAGATCTTTCCTTGCTTCTCATGTGGGCATTTATTGCTATAAATTTTCCTCTAGATCCTGCTTTAAATGTCTCCAGAGATTCTGGTACATTGTGTCTTTATTCTCGTTGGTATTGAAGAACATCATTATTTCTGCCTTCATTTCATTGTTTATCCAGTCAACATTCAAGAGCCAGTTGTTCAGTTTCACGAAGCTGTGTGGTTCTGGGTTAGTTTCTTAATCCTGAGTTCTAATTTGATTGCACTGTGGTCTAGAGATTGGTATGTTATGATTCCCGCTGTTTTGCATTTGCTGAGGAGTAATTTACTTCCATTTATGTGGTCAATTTTAGAGTAGGTGTGATGTGGTGCTGAGAAGAATGTATATTCTCTGGATTTGGGGTGGAGAGTTCTGTTGATATCTGTTAGGTTTGCTTGGTCCAGATCTGAGTTCAAGTCCTGGATATCCTTGTTAATTTTCTGTCTCGTCAATCTCTCTAATATTGAAAGTGGAGTGTTAAAGTCCCCCACTATTATTGTGTGGGAGTTTACATCTCTTTGTAAGTCATTAGGAACTTGCTTTATGTATCTGGGTGCTCCTGTATTGGGTGCATATATATTTAGGATAGTTAGCTCTTATTGTTGCATTGATCATTTTACCATTATGTAATGCCCTTCTTTGTCTCTTTTGATCTTTGTTGGTTTAAAGTCTATTTTATCAGACACTAGGATTGCAACTTCTCCTGTTTTCTGCTCTCCATTTGCTTGATAAATCTTCTTCCATCCCTTTGTTTTGAGCCTATGTGTGTCCTTGTTCATGAGACAGGCTTCCTGGATATAGCACACTGATGGGTTTTGAATTTTTATCCAATTTGCCAGTCTGCGTCTTTTGATTGGGGCATTTAGCCCATTTACATTTAGCCTGTTTACATTTAAGGTTAATGTTGTTATGTGTGAATTTGATCCTGCCATTTTTATGCTAGGTGGTTGTTTTGCCCATTAGTTGATACAGTTTCTTCATTGTGTCGATTCTCTTTACCATTTGGTACGTTTCTGGAGTGGCTGGAACTGGTTGTCCTTTCTATGTTTAGTGCTTCTTTCAGGAGCTCTTTGTAAGGCAGGACTATTGGTGACAAAATCTCTCAGCAATTGCTGGTTCATAAAGGATTTTATTTCTCCTTCACTTATGAAGCTTAGTTTGGCTGGATATGAAATTCTACGTTGAAAGTTCTTTTCTTTAAGGATGTTAAATATTGGCTCCCACTCTCTGCTGGCATGTGGGGTTTCTGCTGAGAAATCCACTGTGAGTCTGATGGGCTTCCCTTTGTGGATAACCTGCCCTTTCTCTGTGGCTGTGCTTAGCATTTTTTCCTTCATTTCTACCCTGGTGAATCTGACGTTTATGTGCCTTGTGGTTGCTCTTCTTGAGGAATATCTTTATGGTGTTCTCTGTATTTCCTGGACTTGAATATTGACCTGCCTTGCTAGGTTGGGGACGTTCTCCTGGATAATATCCTGAAGAGTGTTTTCCAGCTTGGATTCATTCTCTCCGTCACATTCAGGGACACCTATCAAATGTAGATTAGGTCTTTTCACATAACCCCATGTTTCTTGGAGGCTTTGTTAATTTTTTTTCACTCTTTTCTCTCTAATCTTGCCTTCTTAGTTTATTTCATTGAGTTGATCTTCAGTCTCTGATATCCTTTCTTCTGCTTGGTCAATTCAGCTATTAAATCTTGTGTATGTTTCATGAAGTCCTCGTGTTGTGTTTTTCAGCTGCATTAAGTCATTTTTATTCTTCTCTAAGCTGTTTATTGTCATTAGCATTTCGTCAAATCTTTTTTATCAAGGTTCTTAGTTTCTTTGCAATGGGTTAGAACATGTTCTTTTAGCTCAGAGAAGCTTCTTATTACCCACCTTCTGAAGCCTGTTTCTGTCAATTAATCAGACTCATTCTCCATCCAGCTTTGTTCCCTTGCTGGTAAGGACTTGTGATCCCTTGAAGGAGGAGAGGCGTTCTGGTTTCGGGGTGTTTTCATCCTTTTTGCACTGGTTTCTTCCCATCTTTGTGGATTTATCTACCTGTGGTCTTTGTAGTTGGTGTCTTTCAAATGGGGTCTCTGATTGGACATCCTTTTTGTTGATGTTAAAGTTATTTCTTTCTGTTTTTTAGTTTTCCTTCTAACAGTCAGGCCCCTCTGCCACAGGACAGCTGGAGGTCTACTCCAGACCCTGCTTGCCTGGGAATCACCTGCATCAGCTGCAGAGCAGTAAGGGTTGCTGCCAGTTTCTTCTTCTCTTATCTTCATCCCAGAAGGATACCTGCCAACGTCAGCCTGGGCTCTCGTTTATGAGGTGTCTCTTTGGATATACGGGAGTCGGGGGAGCTGCTTGAGGAGACAGTCTGTCCCTCATAGGAGCTCAGGTGCTGAGCTGTGAGCCCTGTTGTTCTGTTCAGAGCTGCTGGGCAGGTACAATTAAGTCTGCTGCAGTGGAACTCATAACTGCCTTTTTTCCCAGATGCTCTGTCCTGGGAAGTTGCAGCTTTATTTATAAGATCCTGACATGCTGCTGCCTTTTTTCAGAGATGCTCTGCCTGGCAAGAAGGTAGCCTAGTCACAGTATGCCAGCCGAGGCATTGCTGAGCTGTGGTGGGCTCTGCCTAGCTCCTGTGTGAACTTCCTTAGGAAGTCTGCCTCAGTAATGGCAGACTGCCTCTGTAATGGCGGATTGCCTCGGTAATGGTGGACTGCCTCGGCAATGACGGACTGCCTCGGCAATGGCGGACTGCCTCTCTAGTGGTGAACTGCCTCGGTAATGGCAGATGCCCTTTCCCCCCACAGAGCTGGACTATCCCAGGTCCAGCTATACTTGCTGCAAAACTCAGTCCAGAGCATTTTCAGATTGCTGATCTTTGTGGGGGGTGGGACCCGCCAAGCCAGATCACCTAGCTCCTGTTTTAGCCCCCTTTTTTTCAGTTGAATGGGCTGCTCTGTTTCCCAGGCATTCCAGGCATTAGTTGAAATGGTTGCCCAGATTTGTGAGTTTTTGTGTGGAGATTCACTGTGCCGGCTGAACAGCCATGCTGGAAACTTGTGACACTTTTCAGCCTGGGAATCTCCTGGTCTGTGGGCAGTAATAACTTGTTTGGAAATGTGATGATCGCTCACCCTCTGTGTTGTTCTCGCTGGGAACTGCACTTCAGAGCTGTTCCTATTCGGCCATCTTGGATCCTCTGTCTGAGTTACATTTTTAAAACTTCCATTTTCTCATCCTGTTTCATAGGGTTTATTTGTGTGAGCAAAATATACCGCATTGAAAGTACTTAGTGTGGTTCCAGGAACATAGTACATATTCAGTAAATTACTCAATAAATTCAATGAATTATCAGCCTTTTTATTTTTACAAGATCATATGCTAGAGTATTAGCCCTCAAAAAATGTGTATGTGTGTGGTTTATATGTGTATAAAACACACACACACACACACACACACACACACACACGTATTTCCCATTGAGAGCAGTGGTAGGTAAATAAATACAGATACTACAATATGAAATATAATGAAATGCACATGCCTCCATTAGTTCATTAAAATGTTAAGATACACGAAAAGGATTTTTATTATCCTCTAAGTCTTAAAATTGGAAGTTCTCCACTTCTACTTCAATGATCAATTAAGCACAGTGTGAAAATAACAATAAATAAACCTGAAATAAATAAACTTGAAGCTATGATCAGTCCTGGTTGTGTTTATATTACATATTTTTCCAGTAATAACCTGAGAGTTATTTGACAATGAAAATATAGCATATTTAGTCTTTATGGCTTTCATGCAAACTACATCATGTTAAACATAATATCCTCCTCAAATTATGTCGTATCAGTCTGTAATAAGCTGATATGACCTTAAAGATACAATGTTAAACTTAAACAGTGGAGACAGGACTTTTGTATTCCTCAGGCTTTCCTAGGCACTTTGATCAATTCCAAACTACTTAGTTAATAAAGACACACCTAATAATTTGTTAGCTAAATCAGTCCCTTGGATATTTCTACTGTCTAGTTAAAAAGACTGGTGTTTTGATGAAGTCGAATGAGACTTGGGATACATTATCTGAGGGGCGGAAGAAACAAAATGATTACAGTAACTTAGTTTTTTAATCAGTTTTTAAAGAATCATGTTGCACATTCATGTGTTATAATCAAGAATTCTGAATTTGTTTTAAGGTGATTTTCTTGATTTCTGGTTAAAGAAAAAAACATTTATTTATTTATTTATTTATTTACAATCTCTTTCTGAAGCTCAGGCTGGAGTGCAATGGCACAATCTTGGCTCACTGCAACCTCCATCTCCTGGGTTCAAGCCATTCTCCTGCCTCAGCCAGTTTTTCTATTAATAAACAAAATGTCCTTTAATTTGAAGATTTGCTTTAACTCATTTTTTAAAACAATTAAGTGCCTATGTCAGAGGTTTGCGAGGTTTTTATATTGCCAACCTAATGTTTCTTATAGCTGCAATTATGCAGAACTAAGGTAACATTCAATTGCCTGTTAAATCAATCAAACAGCCAGACTTTTATTGCCTATGAATATTTAAAAGAGATTTGCTAGATCCCATTCCTAATTTCAGAGTGTGAGTGTGCATTCAAATAAGTAGTAAATTATTTCCATCACTTCAAAAGGCATATTTAATTCTTGATAATCATATGGCACTGTATTTTCTACTCACAGTAATGATTTGAAAGATGGTTAGGAAACCAGGAAACACCTTCAAAAGACATACCAAATCATATCATTTTTACAACTATTTTAATAGCTTTATTCTCCAGCAGGGTAACCAAGCAGCAGAAGATGTCATAGTAATACAACAAAATGAATAATAATATTAGTAATACTATATGGTTACAGAGGCCCAGGTACTGTTTTTAATGTCAGATATGTGTTTTCTCATTTACTTCTCAAGATAGCCTTAGGATACAGGGTTTTTTTTTTTCTTTTCTTTTTCTTTTCTTTTTTTTTTTTTTTTTTTTTTGAGATGAAGTCTTGCTCTGTCACCCAGGCTGGAGTACAATGGCTTTATCTCAGCTCACTGCAACCTCTGCCTCCCGAGTAGCTGGAATTACAGGCACCTGCCACCATGACCTGCTAATTTTTTTTTTTTTTTTTTTTTTTTTTTTAGTAGAGATGGAGTTTCACCATGTTGACCAGGCTGTTCTTCAACGCCTGACCTCAGGTGATCCACCTGCCTCAGCCTCGCGAAGTGCTGGAATTACAGGCATGAGCCACCATACCTGGCTGATATAAGGTTTTTTACATTCCCATTCTGTAGAAATGGAAAGGATATTAAAGGCCCTAGGAAGAAGCCATTGAGCTTTTAGACCCATCTCTTTGCACTTGAAGCCTAGGCACATGACCATTTGGCTACACTACCTCCAATCTCTGTGACCCTTTTCATATATTAAAAATAAAAAAACTGTCTGCTAATAAGTGAATATGGCAGTTAACTAGTTTCCCAAATTTTTTGTGTTATTTTATTTTATTTATTTATTTATTTATTTATTTTTGAGATGGAGTCTTGCTCTGTTGCCAGGCTGGAGCACAGTGGCGCAGTCTCAGTCACTGCAACTCCGCCTCCTGGCTTCAAGTGATTCTTGGGCCTCAGCCTCCCAAGTAGCTGGGACTACAGGCGCGTGCCAAATGACCAGCTAATTTTTGTATTTTTAGTAGATACGGGGTTTCACCATCTTGACCAGGATGGTCACGACCTCTTGACCTTGCGATCCACCTGCCTCGGCCTCCCAAAGTTCTGGGATTACAGGCGTGAGCTGCTGCGCCTGGCCCGTGTGTTATTTTTTGAGACAGTCTTCTCTGTTGGCCAGGCTGGAGTGCAGTGGCATGATCTCTGCTCACTGCAACCTCTGCTTCCTGGGCTGAAGCAATTCTCCTTCCTCAGCCTCCTGAGTAACTGGGATTACAGGCATCTGCCTCCATGCCCAGCTAATTTTTTTATTTTTAGTAGAGATGGGGTTTCACCATCTTGGCCAGGCTGGTCTCAAACTACTGACCTCAGGTAATCCACCTGCCTTGGCCTTCCAAAGTGCTGGGATTACAGGTATGAGCAATGGCACCTGGCCAGTTTCCCAGTTTTTAAGAAAGCTTAAAACATGACCTTAAAAGTATTAGAGCTGACTAATTAAAATAAAATTTATAGTTTTAAGTATTAAAGTCACACAGTTAGAAGTCCAGAGCTTTCACCATTTCTCTTGATGAGTGATTATTTCATCTGTTTCATGGATTGTTAATGCCCCCGTTCAGTTACTTTCAAAGATGTCTGTAAGTTGTTTTGCCTGACATGAAATAGCAAATACGCTAAAAGAGACGTAACAAAATCACAATTTTTTAATTCTACTAACATTTATTATATTTATGTTAGACTGCTAGAAGGACTTATTAATTTTTCCTAGTAACTGTGACTTTGAATTTTTCCCTCAGTGTCACATCCGCTTTAGCATAGATAGACCAGAATAGAAGAATATTGGTTGAAAGAAGACTATAAAGTAATCTTGGAAAATAAGTGACATATTATGCTTTATGAATTTATCATTATGTCTATTTTTAGAGAGTATCTACAATAATAGTAATAGCCACTACTTATTGAGCACAGTTTTATGTTCTTTAGCTAAGCAGTTATAATCAATATCAAACTTAAATCCCACATTAGTTTTATGATACAGATTTGATTAGCTTACTTCACAGATGTTGAGATAGAACTGACTTCTGTTCTTAAGGGCTAGGACAATAAAATCTTCCAGAATGCCCTCTGCAAAGCACCAGGATGCTGGAAACTGCCTAGTAGATATATTTTATTTTGCTTTCAAGAAAGTGTAAGTAAACCTTTAAAGGTCAGGAAAAAAATTAGGTGAAACTGAAGTCATGTAATAATATGACTATGACTACTGACACTTGTTTTGGCCTGGAGTTAAAAGCTAATACTGGGAACCCAAATTTTAGGTGAATTAAATCATTTGGTAGAAAATAAATAAGATCCTCAGGCTCAAGAAAATCAGGGAGCTAAACACAGATTACACATACAACTGGGGTTCTATCAGTAAAATGGGCAGAGAGGATTACATCTGCAGCGAGAACAAACATAAAACGGCATCTGTCTTCTCACTGAGAGTGAAAAGTCATAGTAAGAATAATTATAGTAATGTCACCTGAAAATGTGTAACTATAGGCCTATTCTTGTGAGGTGAGGAACTCTTGAGTGTGTATTATCACAAGGGGTAAAGAAATACTCAAACAAGGGATTCTGTCAAAGTAGCACTAGCTTAGGAGCATCCTAGCATTAGTTAGAAGCAAATGCAAATTCTTTACCAAGAAAAGTGACCTCAGTGTCCTCACAGATTAAACTCAGTGAAATTTGAGCTCACCATAAACACACACACACACACACACACACACACACACACACACACACACACACACACACATAGAAAACAAGCCATCATGAGGCAAAGTCAGCCCATACAACACAGGGTGAATTTAGACTACCTCTCCTAGAATTTCAGATATTAGAATTGCAAGATGTATAGTATGAAATAAATAGGTAAATTTTTATCGAAATAAATGTTACTGAATTTTTTTAAAGAAAACATTGTAA
Source organism: Ateles fusciceps (assembly GCA_036589455.1). NCBI lineage: Eukaryota > Metazoa > Chordata > Mammalia > Primates > Atelidae > Ateles > Ateles fusciceps. The sequence continues at coordinate 980,970 of JAZHEH010000857.1, read as the reverse complement.
GCCTTGAATAAATAAATCAAAATTAAACTAAAATTAAAAATTAGAAAATGAATGTATTAAATATATATTAGTTAAAAAATGAATTAAGAGAAAACTAAAAGATAATATACAGAATGTTTTACCAAAAACTAAGAAGGGGGAAAATATGAGCAAGAAGGTAATAGAGATGGGGGTGGAGAGTCGAATATGAACCTATAATTTATCTCAGTGGTAGTTTTCAAAGAGGAGAATAAAAAAAATGGGGATGGTTATTACTCAGTATCAAAAATCAGATAACCCAATTTAAAAATGGACAGATAAGCTCAATAGACATTTCTTCAATGAAGACATACATATGGCCAACGTGTATATGCAAAGGTGCTCAAAATCATTAATCATCAGGGCTATGCAAATCAAAACTACATGATATATGTTTTCACACCTGTTAGAATGGCTATTGTTAAAAAATCAAGAGATGTCAAATTTGGCAAGGATGTGGAGAAAAGGGCCCCTTGTACCCTGTTGACAGGAATGTTAATTCGTACTGACACTCTGGAAAACAGTCTGGAGATTCCTTAAAAAACTGGAAATAGAATCACCATATGATCCAGCAATTCCACTTATGGGGATATTTCTAAAGGATATTAAATGAGAATCTCAAAGAGATTATCTGCACTCTGTTGTTTATTGCAGCATTATTTACAATAGCAAAGATATGGAGACAACCTAAATGTCCATTGACAGGTGAAAGGAAAAGAAAATGTGGTTTATACATACAATGAAATACTACTCAGCCCTTAAAAAAGAAGAAAATCCTGCTATTTGCTGTAACCACATAAACCTGGAGGACATTATGCTACATGAAGTAAGCTAGACATAGAAACAGAAATAATACATAATACAGCTTACCTTATGAATCTAATACCAACTAAAAGAAGCAGAATGTGCAGTGCTTCCTGCCAGGAGTCGGGGGAAGGGAAAAATGGAGAGGTATTTGTAAAAGTGTACAATGTTTAGGTTATATAACATAGATAATTCCTAGAGATCAACTGTAAAGCGTATTGCCTATAGTTAACAATACTCTATTGTTTACTTAAAATTTGCTAAGAGGATAGACCTTAAGTGTTCTGTTACAAAATAATGATAATAATACTAGAACTGGAGGAATGTTTGGGAGATAATGAATAGGTTTATGTCATAGATTGAGGTAATGTTTTTATGAATGTATACTTATCTCCGAACTCAGCAAGTTGTATGTGTTACATACAGCTTTCTTGTATGTCGAAAGCATTTTTGAAAAAATGGAGATGAAGTAATATATGAAGGATATTAAAGGAAAATTTTCCAGAGACAGTGACATAAACCACTTAAATAGAAAGCACATTATGTAACAGGTAAAAATAAATAAATAGAAATCTAATCTCAGACATATTGCAGTGAAAGTGCAGAAATCCAAAGACAAACATAAATTTGTGTTAGCCAGGGGGTGAGACAGATAACCTACAGAGGAATGGAATTTAGACTGACATTAGACTTCTTATCTATAACAATGAGTAAGAATAAAAAAGCAAAGGAAAATATTTTCAAGATATTGAAAAATTTACCATCAACCTAGAATTCTGAACTCAACAAAATTATTTTTTCAGAGTAAAAGACAGTTAGACATTTTCAGAGTAAAAGAAACAGGGATTTTGTCCCAGTGGCCCTTACTACAAAAACTCCTAAAATATGTATGAAGAAATAGAATAAGTAGAAAAATATGTTTTAATGGTCTTAGATGCAAGTTAGGTATGATGAAAAAATAAATTGTTAAGCTGTTAAATACAAAAGATATTCATTACATGAAATATATAAGAATGATTTGCATTTAAAATAATTTTGATCTGAAATATTAGATTAAAAATAATATGGAGGGGGAGTTATAGTCACAAGTCCTTTTATTGTTTATAAAGAGAGTAGAGATAGTGACTAAATCTAGACTTTACTATGCTATAAGAAATTGTCAAGGATAGCCACTAATGGAGCATCCCCTTTGCAAGCAATTAAAGTAAAAGAACCATAAAAGGAAAAGTTCTCAATCAATATGCAGTAAAGCAAGCAAGAAGGAAAACAATAAAGAAAAATGTGAGATGAGCATAAAAGAAAAGATAAAATGGTAGAAAAATACATCAGTGGCTGCACGGGGTGCCTCACGCCTGTAATCTCAGCACTTTGGGAGGCCAAGGTGGGTGGATCACCTGAGATCAGGAATTCGAGACCAGCCTGGCCAACATGGTGATACCCAGTCTCCACTAAAAATGCAAAAACAAAACAAAACGAAAACTAGCTGGACTGGTGGTAGGCACCTGTAATCTCAGCTATACAGGAGGCTGAGGCAGGAGAATCACTTGAACCTGGAGGGTGGAGGTTGCAGTGAGCCAAGATAGCGCCATTTCACCCCAGCCTGGTTGACAGAGCAAAACTCCATCTCAAAAAAAAAAAAAAAAAAAAAAAAAAAAAGAAAAGAAAAATACATCAGTAGTCCTAGAACTGTTTGCTCAATACATATATATATGTAAAAATCTTCAGAATGAAGCATCAACATTCAAAATACATTGTTTTTAAGAAATACAAGAAAACACATATATCAAAGATGGAAGGATGGAAACAGATTTTCCAGAAATGATTAATCAATATAAAGCTTAGACACCTAATTTATTTCCATCAAAATAGACATTATGGTTAATATAATTATTTGGCCAAAAGTGGAGCAAAATATAACAGTTCTAAAACATACATACTGGGTCAGGCATGGTGGCTCACACCTGTAATCCCAGCAATTTGAGAGTTCGAGGTGGGTAGATCACCTGAGGTCAGGAATTTGACACCAACCTGGGCAACATGGTGAAACCTCATCTCTACTAAAAATACAAAAAATTAGCTGGGTATGGTGGTGGATGCCTGTAGTCTCAGCTACTTGGGAGGCTGAGGCAGGAGTATTGCTTGAACATGGGAGGCAGAAGTTACAGTGAGCCAAGACTGTGCCACTGCACTCCAGCCTGGGTGACAGAGCAAGACTCTGTCAAAAAACAAAAACAAAAAACCTTGTATATACATGTGAAAATACCTTCAAAATACATAAAGCAAAAATTCACAGAATAACAAGAATAAATACACAGCTACATCAGCATGGTGGGAGATTTCATAATGCCCCTTTCTTTCAAGACAACAGAAAAAAGTTAGTAAATAATGTTGATTAACAGTTGATTCATAACTAACACACCAAAAGCAATGGCAACAAAAGCCAAAATAGACAAATGGGATCTAATTAAACTTAAGAGCTTCTGTACAGTAAAAGATACTATCAATAGAGTGAACTGGTAGCCAACAGAATGGGAAAAAAAATTTTGCAATCTACCCAACTGACAAAGGGTTACTATCCAGAATCTATGGAGAACTTAAATTTGCAAGAAAAAAAAAAAACCCATCAAAAAGTGGGCAAAGGATATGAACAGACACTTTTCAAAAGAAGACATTTATGCAGCCAACAAACATATGAAAAAAAGCTAATCATCACTGGTCATTAAAGAAATGTAAATCAAAACCACACTGAGATACCATCTCACACCAGTTACAATGGTGATCATTAAAAAATCTGGAGACAACAGATGCTGGAGAGGATGTGAAGAAATAGGAACGCTTTTACACTGTTGGTGGGAGTGTAAATTAATTCAACCATTGTGGAAGACAGTGTGGTGATTCCTCAAGGATCTAGAAATAGAAATACCATATGACTCAGCAATCCCATTACTGGGTATATACCCAAAGGATTAGAAATCATTCTATTGTAAAGACATATGCACATGTATGTTTATTGTGGCACTGTTCAAAATAGCAAAGACTTGGAACCAATCCCAATGCCCATCAATGATAGACTATATAAAGAAGGTATGACACATATACACCATGGAATACTATGCAGCCATGAAAAAGATGAGTTTATGTTCTTTGCAGGGACATGGATGAAACTGGAAACCATCATTCTCAGCAAACTGACAAAAGAACAGAAAACCAAACACTGCATGTTCTCACTCATAAGTGGGTGTTGAACAATGAGAACACACAGACACAGGGAGGGGAATGTCATACACCGGGGTTTGGTGGATGGTGGGCTAGAGGAGGAATAGCAGGGGGAGGGGGAGTATTGGGGGAAGGATAACATTAGGAGAAATACCTAATGTAGATGATGGGGTGATGGATGCAGCAAACCACTACCATGGCACTTATACACCTACATAACAACCCTACACAATCTGCACATGTACCCCAGAACTTTAAGAATAAAAACAATTTAAAAAAACAGTTGATAAGTTGGATATAAAGACTGTACGAAGAACCCCAAATCAGAGTGTAAATTTCATCTCAAGTACATAGAAATGTCAAAATGGAGAACCCCAAATCAGATTGTAAATTTCAACTCAAGTACATAGAAATGTCAATATATTTCACATATTTGGTATTATTAGGGAAATATTCTTAAATTTGTAACAAGTTAGAATCAATAGTAAAAACTTGACTAAAATAATTCATGGGTCAAAGATGAAATCAAAATGGATAGTTAAAATTCGAAGAACTGAGTGATAATAAAAATTTTAAAAATTTAGTTGGCTCCTGTTAATTTTTATAAAAAAGACAGAAGGGCTGAAAACTAATGAGCTAACTTCCCATCTGAAGAAAATAGGGGAAAGTAGAATAAATGCAGAGAAAGTAAATGGAAAGAGAAAAAGTCAAGAACAGAAATAAAATCAAAACAACATGCCATCAGTAAAATTTAAATGTCCATATTCATGTTTTAATTAGACAAAACAACTGAAGGAGAAGTCAAAAAATATACAGTCTTAAGGGTGAAATGTTATAATAACTACAGATACAATATACTTTAAAAATATAATAGAAAATACTGGAAGCTATGTAAATAAATTTAGAAACTTATGTGAAATGGATGAATTTCTAGGAGAATATTGCTACAAAAATGCTGGAAGAGAATATAGAAAGTCTGAGTAGACACAGAAATTTAATCACACAAGTTAAACATGTTCCTGCAAATAATATATTAGACTGAGATTGTTTTACATTCAAATTTGAACACAGTTTCTAGGCATAGATTATTCCGATCATCAACAACTTTAGAGAGTAGAACATATAAGGCAATATACATGTCTGAAAAATATAAGGTTAGAAAATATTTTTATTTACCAAAATCAGAAAAAAAAAATGAAACTGGAAGGAAAACTTGATGGCAATTTCAGTCATAAGTGAATAAGGAAAAGTTCTGAAACAAATTACTGGCCATTTGGATCCAGGTGTGTATGAAACAGTGTTTAAGCTTAATGTTCTCCCTTTCCTTTGTGTATTCACTCTTTACAATATTTTATGCAGTATCATGGCTTTAAATAAAATGTACATGCTAATTATTCTCAAAATATTATTTCTGGAACAGACTTCTGCCCCTAACATCAGACCATGTATGTCCAGCCTCCTATTTTGTATTTTTCTTTGGATATCTCATAGGCTACTCAAACTTAACATACTCAGTTTATGACTCCTATCAAAGTTATCCAACACTGTTTTCTTCATCCTTGATAATGCCAACTCATTCCTGAAATTTCTCATAACAAAACTTTTAAAATGAACCTTAGTTCTTGCTTTTCTTCACCAAGCTTTCCTTAGCAGATCTGAAAGGTGGTCTCAACAGATCTAAATGTCATCTAATGGGCAGTAAGAGACATATTTTTCTGTATTAATTAAGTTATTTAACTTCAGTCACACTAGGCCCACTTTTATACTTGGTATTTATGTCCTTAAGAAAGATCAAAACTTGTGTCCTCTGGCTATACGCAGGCTGTCATGATAAAGAGATGATATTAAACCTATGCTCCAGTTGATTGAAGAAGCTAAATGTCTAAGGAAACAAAAGGCTGGCTCTTCATCTGTTTTCCTTCTAAGAAGAAGTAGATATAATTTTTAGCAGAAAAAAAGTAGGCCAAAAAATATGAATCTATATATTATTGATTAGATTACCCTTAAGGACTAAGATTTTGGAGATGTTCAACTTTAATGTGAAGCATATGAACAAGGTGAGCTGTATTTAAAGAGTAAAATGTCATAAGCTACTGAGTTTTCTCTAAAGTGGTAGAAAACTAGCAAACGAAGTTCTAATATTTAACTCCCCTCCTGGCATATAAAAATACTTAAAATAATTTTGATCTCTTTCCTTTCTAAGTTGTTCATAGATAAATTGCAGAACCTACGACTAGTTGTATTTGTTTTTTTTGTTTTTTTTTTTACTTTTACATTCAGGGTGTATGTGCAGGTTTGTTATACAGGTAAACTGTGTGTCATGGGGGGATTGGTGTACAGATTATTTCACCACCCAGGTAATAAGCCTAGTACCTGATAGATATTTTTTTCTGATCCTCTCCCTCCTTCCATCCTCCTTTCTCAGTGGATGGAGGCCCCAGTGTCTGTTTTTCTCCTCTTTTGTGTCCATGCGTTCTCATTATTTAGCTCCCACTTACAAGTGAGAACATTTGGTATTTAGTTTTCTGTTCCTGCATTAGCTTGCTAAGGATAATGGCCTCCAGCTCCATCCATTTTCCTGCTAATGACATGAACTCATTCATTTTATGGCTGCATAGTGTTCCATGATGTAGATATATCACATTTTCTTTATCTAGTGTACCACTGATGAGCATTTAGGTTGATTCTATATCTTTGCTATAGTGAATAGTGTTGCAGTCAACATATGTGTGCGTGTGTCTTTATGGTAGAAGAATTTATATTCCTTTGGCTGTATACCCAGTAATGGGATTGCTGTGTTGAATGTTAGTTCTGTTTTTAGCTCTGCCACACTGCTTTCCACAAGGGTTAAACTAATTTACACTCCCACCAGCAGTGTATAAACATTCCGTTTCCTCTGCAATCCCAACAGCATGTTATTTTTTGACATTTTAGTATTAGCCATTCTGAGTGGTGTGAGATGGTATCTCATTGTGGTTTTAATTTGCATTGTTTCTCTAATGGTTGGTGATATTAAACATTTTTTTTCATTTTTTTGGCCACATGTGTGACTTTTTTTGAAAAATGTATGTTCATGTCCTTTGCCCATTTTTAATGGGATTGGGTTTTTAAAATAAATTTGTTTAAGTTCCTTAGACATTCTAGATATTAAACCTTTGACAGATTCACAATTCACAAAATTTTTCTCCCATTCTGTTGTTTGTTTACCCATTTGATAGTTTCTTTTGCTGTGAAGAAGTTCTCTAGTTTAATTAGATTGCATTTGTATATGTTTGCTTTTGTTGCAATTGCTTTTGGCATCTTCATCATTAAAGCTCTTCCCAATCCCTTGTCCAGGATGGTATTGCCTAGGTTATCCTCCAGAGTTTTTAAGGTTTTGGTTTGACATTTTAAGTCTTTTATCTATCTTGAGTTGATTTTTGTATATGGTATAAGGAAGGTGTCCAGTTTTATTCTTCTGGATATGTTTAGCCAGTTAACTCAGCACCATGTATTGAATACGGAGTCCTTTCCTCATTGCTTGTTTTTGTCAGCTTTGTCGAAGATCAGAAGGTTATAGGTGTGAGGCATTATTTCTGGGCTCTCTATTCTGTTCCATTGGTCTGTGTGACTGTTTTTGTACCAGTACTGTGTTGTTTTGGTTACTGTAGCCCTGTAGTATAGTTTGAAGTCTGTTAATGTGATGCCTCCATTACCTGTATTTCTTTGCTCAACTCTCATTCAGTGGTTTTCTCATTAAATGTAGCCACCATGTTCCAAAGTGAGGAGGAACAACTGTGAGATTAAAATCTGGTAAAATAAAAAATGGGCAGGGAAAATAAAGGCAATAAATGTGTGATGATGAAAAAATAAGAAAGGCCAGTAACTGACGTTGAATAATAATAGGGCAGAAAAGATGTGTTGTTGATTTTCAGGATAATAAAAATTTAAGCATGTTTGTAGTATAAGGGGAGATCCAATAGAAAGATATAATATGTAATAACAAAGTCTTACAAAATAGTATACATGAGCAAAAAATGGAAGGATTGACTATGGAAGTGGGAAAGAGAGACTTGAGATAATACAAGGACGTTTTGAGATGGAGAGTAGTAAGTTTGAGAAAATTTATCCACCAAGGACTTCATCCCTGAGAAGAAGGTAGCTCTGTTTAAGGTTGTTTAGGACTCTCTGCATGGGAAAAGAGGGTTGGGAGAATGGAGAACTGGTGCCATTGAGGAAATGAGGGTGAAAAGTGTTTGGAACAGGAGTTCTTTTGTTTTGAAGATCTGTTTAAAATCAGAAGAAGGGTTAGAGAATAATATCGTGGACTCAGTAGCAGCCAATGAAATTATTCACAATGGAAATAATGAGTTTTCTGACTTCTGCCACAGTTTTCTGCAAAATAATTTTGTTTATAACCACATACATATAGCCACATAGAAAACAAAATTAAAGGAAATTTTCTTTGTGTTATCTTTGATTAGCATCTCCAGAGTGTATTTGATTATATTCTGAAATAACTGGTATTCTTGTCTGAAGTCTATTCTTCCTATTGTATTCATATTTGCAAGTCATTCATTTGGTTACCATCAGTATGTTACAGTGTCCTAGTGCCTCTAATGTGAGTTTCATGTATTTTTTTTTTTTTACAATCTCTCTGCCTTAACCAATTTAATTCAAACTTTTATTTCAGTCTTTTAGCAGTTGACTGTTTTTTCCAAAGTATCAGGATCTGCTCCATAATTTGGGGGACTCAGGGCAGAAAGGAAAATGCTGGGTCCTATATTCAAAAATTAAGCATTGTAAGATGGCAACAGCAGAGCATTAAACAAAGCATGGGCTCTCCTAAGCATGGGTTACTGCATAACTACACAGGTTGCATGCCTTTGAAGCCAATTTCGGATATCATCTTATACATCTGGTTATTAGTACACCTGAATTGTTTTTGATAATGTTTGGGACTCAAGAATTTAGACTCACTTTTATAGATTATCGTTAAGTAAAAATATTTTACTGGGGATAATTAATTAATAAATGCTTTAATAGGTGAAATTTTTATCTTACTTTTAGTGTGTTAATAATGGATATAGCTTCTATGATTATGTATTTCCGTAGTCTGAATTTGGTGCCTTTTTCCTTACAGTAGAAAAAAGAATATCTTGAATCTTGACTTCTCCTAGGTTGAATGCTCTGCAATAAAACTTTTATCTTTATATAAAAATTGCGTTGTCAGCAGACTATTACGGCAGACATCTGTGTTCAAGGTGACTGCAATTTTTAGCTGAGTAGTGGACTATGCATCTTGCTCTCACAATATTAATTGAATAATTGGTCAAGAGTGATTACATTTTGAGAAGAAGAAACTCACTTGTGTGATATTTACACACAGATAATAAACCCAATAGCCCAGACTTCTTTAATGTAAGAAAAATAGACATGAATGTATACGCCATTTTCTTTGTAAATTAGACACTTTTCCTTCACTATTTCCTGTATCTTCTTTTGTTATTTGAGAAAAGCATTTTTTCTTGTCCTACTGTCAATTATGTGTGTTACCTTGATTCTTGTTTTTAATAATATTTTAAAATGCTTGTTGTATTTTGAATGTAATTACCCTCTATTTTATAGCTACAGGAACTGAAAGAATACATAGCCTTCACAAGAAAAGGGCCTGTCGTAAATGTGTTCAATTCTTATTTTAATCACCGTGAATCATGGGTTTTTTGTTTGTAAGTAGAAATTCCATTATTATTTTTAGATATAATTTACCCTACTTCAGTAAGTAAAGTTTCCTTGGACAGTCACATTGACAGTTCTGAAATATTATATAGAACAGTAGTTAAAATTTTTTTGTCTGTCTGTATGCCTAGTATATAGAATATGAGTTTTTTGGGAGTCTGGACACAAAGGGACACACAAACACATATATACATGCATATATTTATATATGCATGTATATAAGCACATACATATCTATATATTATGTACTGCATTTTTATATATGATTAATATTTGTTAAATATTCACTCTAGACCAATTATGTTTGCTCTTGGAGAGTATTAATATCTTTCTGAATGAGTGTTAATATATCCATTTAATGATATCTTCAAATTTCTCATAATTTGATAGTTGAGTTATTTATTCTAAAGTTGGAATAGCTCTTCTACAAAGGCCTACCATTAAAGAGAAAAAAAGAATAATAAAGTTGGAATAGCAAAGGGGGAGTTAATACATAAAGGAAAAGCATGATATTAAGGCCTAAAATCTAATCAGTTGTAAAAGCTAAATCAGTAGTATGGATTGGTAAATTAGCATTTTAGGAAAAAATTTTTGGATTGAAGTTTTTCTTTTATCTGTGTACCTTTTCAGAAAATTTCCTGGAGTTTATATCTTTATTTTACTGAAACTTATCAATAACTTTTACTTATCCATCATGATTTACAATTAATATATAATTTCTATAACAAAATACTGCTCTTAAGATAAATACTCATCTCTGTCTTTCATCTTACTTTTTTACCACTCTCAACTTTTTTAAAAACCATTTTCTTTTCAAGCTACTTCATAAATTCTTGAGCCTGGATAATCAAATCTATTATTTAATATTCAGGCAAAAGTTCTGAAAATGTTTATTCAAAAAGTATATATAAATGGGAAAGGGAACTTTGGGAGGCCAAGGTGGGAGGATCGGAGGTCAAGAGATCGAGACCAACCAGGCCAACATGGTGAAACCCCATCTCTACTAAAAGTACAAAAAATTAGCCAGGCGTAGTGGTGCGTGCCTGTAGTCCCAGCTACTCGGGAGGCTGAGGTAGGAGAATTGCTTGAAACCAGAAAATGGAAGTTGCAGTGAGCCAGGATCGCGCCACTGCACTCCAGCCTGGCGATAGAGCAAGACTCTGTCTCAAAAAAAAAAAAAAAAAAAAAAGGGAAAGGGAATGTTAACCAACATTTATTGGCATTGTATTCTAGTGTCCCTATATGGTATGAGGAATAAAAATATTTTCCAAGTTTATTAAGCTGTCTTTTATGTCATAGAATGCATATATTCATTAGTAATTTTCCATTGAAAGTATCAAATAAAATTAGAGAATTTCTTTACTGTTCCTACCTTACTATGCTTCATATTTTTCTGATCAGCATTAATATCAATTTCATAGCACTCTACTGTTGGCTCTTTTTTGTTGTGAGCCTAGTTAATTGCATTTCTTATCTGTTATTTTGTTGTTGTTATTTAAGGCATATTTTCTTTCAAACTTTAGTCTTCATAGACCTTCTCAATTTCGGCTCATCACCAGAATTACACAGATGGAAGGGTATAGGAATTTTAATGTATACATACCCACTTTGACTTCTTTTGATTTTCTTATTTAGTAGATTTTGATTGAGGCTGAGAACTGTATTTGGAAAAGTTCATCTAGATTTTGATGATTATTCAGGTTTGTGAACCCTGGTCTAGATAGACCTTTATCAGCACATGTATGAGGTCCACTTCGCTAAGGTGCCTTATGTGTCAGAGTCATTCCCACTATGGACCAGTAATTTTTTCTTGCCCTTCTACTGCTCCTAACAGATAGATGATATCCATATAGCAGAAATGACACTCATTTCCAATTCCTGAACAACTAAACTAAGCAGAGGAAAAAGTGGTTTTCCTTCACAGCCATAGTTCCCTGCTGAAATAGAATGAACAGTGTCTAGGAAACTGCAGCACATTTTTGATGACATGGAAAAGGCATCACTATGGTCCCCCACTATATGTTACCTATCTCCCTCACCTGAACCACTATTTTGAGGGAACAGATACTTCCTGTAGGGAAGATGCTCAGCAGTCCTGCATGGCTGTAAGCATGGTCCACATCTTAATCTTCAGCTACATCTGATGTATGACAAGTTTAACAATCCTACAAGTTAAAACCTCACACCTGAGACCTGTTTATTCCTCTCCCATGCCAAATAATTCCAGCACAATGGCTTTCATCCACAGATGATGAGGAAGATGCCATTGTCGGGTGAGAACATGGAGAAGAGAGGAAGTTCAGAACCAATTTATTTCTATTTCAGCCAGCTTAATATATTGTAAGGACATTTTGTGGCCTATGACCCTGGTCTTTAACAAGGAATTGAGTGTAATGCACCATTCTGCCAGTGTTTATCTGTTCCCTATGCTCATATAAACACACGAGTCATCTTTTTGCACTCCCAACCTACTCCTAAAGCACTATACAGAATGTTTAGAAAGCAGAAGGAAAGCAGCTGTTCCATATACCTTGTTCCTGCTGTTCAAGGTACACGTTCCATCCAAATGAATCATATCAGAGCCAAAGATCCTGGCAGGAGTTCTTTTCTACAAAACTGTAATCTTGTCTATCTTAATAACTTGGAGGACAAAATATTAGAAAACCTTGTAATAACCTTAGGAGAAAATAGTGTAGATATTGACTGAGCTAGACCCTGAGGACTTTTTCAATATAGTGTAGATAAGTAAGATGACAAGAAGCCATAAACATACTGTACCTTGCACATTAACTTCTCCAGAGCCATGGCAAGTATCTGGAGTATTTATGATAAATAAATATTGTTCATCTTTATGTATTTGGGTGGGATGAAAAAAGACCAGTCATCTGAGATATCCCAGGAGAGAGGACCATTTTTATAGTTTCTCAGATACAACTTCAAGTTTGAACCAATATGAATTACAGTTGACCATAGAGGCCAGCAAAATCCATAGCACTTTAGTTCAAGAAAACCTGAACACTGACCTTACACTATTATGAGCCTACATCACAGTAGAAGGAATCCAGCAGAGAGTCTCTAATACACATCAGAAAAGCACCAGAGCACCATTTCTAGTTATCAAGGCTGTATTTCAGACTGCCTGACTGAAGATTGGAAACTTTTATTTATAACCTGTGTCCATCATTACCTGGTCTATAAAAGGAAGTGTGATGGATTTGCTTCCCGCTAAGTCCAGAAAGCAAGAGATGCCATGTTCAGTCTCTATCCTGAGAGTCTGAATTCCTAAGTAGAGAGACTAACTAGTTCCAAGGGTCTTTCACTCTGAGATCTTTGTCACAATACTGTACTGACTGGATCACTGCCTATATTTAAGAAGAGTATGAACTGGCTAATTCATCTGCATGGCAAGGGCTAGTTTGCTCACAATCACCAACCTATCTGCAATTGTCCTCAGTATGTTCTCTCTCACTTGGGTACTTCTGTACTTGACTAATTAACCTAGACCACTCAGCTTAGAAGCACTAGCTAATTATGACTTCTTGTCCTTTCCCTACCTATAATTTGTATTAGGAGAGTCACTGTGTTCATGGCTTCCTGAGATAGTAAGAAAAGCAATTGTCAGAAATCAACTAATTTGCTCAGTGTCTATATTTATTTCTGACCTTCATTTATTGCTTTATGTTATAACTTGATTTTAACCCCAGATTTGGACTTTTGTCTCATATATAGTCTCTCCATATGTTGCTTCAACATGTAGCCTCAGTCCTGACAAAGTCATCCCTGAAATCTGATTCTGTCTCACTATTCCATATCAAGAGACAGTGACACTGTAATATTTTAATTATTTCCTGTATCAATAAATTATTAATTGCCTAAAGTTTAGACTTTCATATTATGAACACATGTGCAGTCAAAGAGCACCTCGCCACTGGGCCAAAACAATTTTACTGACCAGGGTAGCTCCTGAAGTTATCTTGAAAAATCTTGGATACAATGAATTCTGTAGACTTATTTTATGTTTACTGAATAATGCTTCCACCACTTTCTTTTTGAAGCTTAAATAAAGCATTAATTTGCTCCTGTCAGGGCAGAAGACCAATTTCACTTGTCTACCCATGAAGATAAATGGATGCAGCAAGAATCCAGAAATGTCTTAGATATATTACTATACAGCTCATTGACCATTCTGTCAATGCTTTACTTGAAAGTGATGGCTATCTTATGTCAAGTTCCATTGATAAAATGATTCCCAAACATTACTTTCAAGTATGCTTCCTTCAGAGGTCAACAGAAGAACTTTAGTGACCTGCTAAATTTCTAAAACAGATGAATTCCGATTAACCATGACACCAACAGTTTTCACATTTATATTCTTTCCTATGAAGAAAATTATAGGAGCTCCATGCACATGACGTTTGGGTTTTCCCCAGGTGTATTCAAACCTAGTGACATTAACAACAAATAAATCTAGAAGCCTCTCATGAATAATGTAACCTTCTTTATTTTATATTTGAAGGATATATATGCAAACATGTATACATCTTTGTAATTATAGCCTACATCTCTATTAAATATATTAACAAGTATGTCACAAGAAAACCACTGTACCAAAGCCCTTCACAAGAATTAAAGTGGCTTAAAGCAACACAGTTTTAATTTACTTAGTCTTTCTGGTCCAAGGAACACAGTGTGAGACCTCCTTTCTTTAGGAAAAAATACGACAAACTAATTTGAAAACAAAGCAACAAAGTGAATCTGATGATGACACTATGAGTACTGGCAAATTATTTTTTCTGCTATAAATTATCCTCTTCTCCCTCTGCTTTTCTCTTAATCTCCATTTGATTCCCTTTGCAAAACCCGAGCTCCATTCTTTTGGAAAACATTGTTTTCTTACGCTGGTATAAGCATATATAGACATTTAGAAATTTTTGTATAACTTTTAAAAAGGATCTATTACTTTCTTAACACCGTATGAAATTACGGCAAATAAAGTGTTCATATCTAATCAATCTCAGAGAAGTCCAAGTGTCCAATACGATGTGTGCCTCAAATGTCAGCTTCTTTACGGCTGTCATCCTACCAGTTCTAAACAACTTAAAATTGTCAGAACCAACTTCTGAGACAAATAGTACATTCTTAGTGGTCCTTAAATAATTCCTGATATTTTTATGACATGCTTCTTTAAAGACCTTAAAATTATGCTTCAGAGATTTCAATTGATTGTTCAGCAAAGTTATCAATCAGTAGACAAGTTGTTGCAGCTGACATACAGTCCTCACATGGATTATTTATATTTATCTATATTGGTAGACGTATATCAAACATGCAGTTTGCTAGCAGTTGTATGAGACAAAAGCATTAATATACCTTTCTTAGTTTTTCAATCATGATATTACTGTAATGCTCAGTTTTTCACAGGTATTATAAGTTCTTCTTTAGCTCTTCATATCTTTCATAAACTGTTTACCATCTTCTCCTGGACCACATTCTAGATGTTCTGAATGTCTGTCATTTGCCTCTGCTTTTGGTTCATTTTAGCAAGTGCTGAATTCATGAACTGTGTTAGTAGGTTGATGCATAGTTTGAGCCCAGATAGGTCAGAAACATGAAATGCTTTTACATCATGCAGATAGATGGCACCATGAATAGATCCCATTGCTTTGTGGCCTCTGAGGTAATAAAGACTTAAATCTAATTTGATTCAGCTTAAAATGTCAATGTCATATTTGATTTATATTCTTCCTTGTTTCCAGCTTAAGCTTAACCCTGGTCTAAAAGACTTGCTCTAGAAGGGAAGTGTGGTTAGATTCTACCCTACACCTCCACTCCCTTTTTCTTTTTTAAACTCCACTTCAGTTCTATTATTCTCCAATGTCCTGGGAAGTAAGAATTAAGGAAAATAGAAAAATGTCTCCTATTAACTAGCTATTTGTGGTATTCAGTTTATGATTTGTGTGTGTGTGTGTATAGCAGAGATACAAACATTGGCTTTATTTGGGTTGCAACTATGGGATCTTTAAGAAGACTTGCAGAAGCTCTTTCATTTTCCCTTATTTTTAACAAGAAAAATATGCTCTATAAAAACATCTTCAAGTCTCTGGATCCTGAGGTACTCTTGTTCCATAAACAGTGTTCCTGGTAGACAGCTCAAACATGGCTGTCTTATTCCATGTTCACTTGACCTGTTGAGAAACGTTTGCCACACCAAGCACTGGGAAGTAGAGGCTAGCCCCTCTTTTCACTGTATCATTATTTCTAATTCATTTTTTACCTATCAAGTAGGCACAGAATTTCTGAAGCAGACAGCTACAGAAGCAGATTTGGTAATTAGGTATCATCCCCATCTACTTTGGAATCCCAGACCCTGTGATCAGTGGTCTTGGAGCTCTACTTACTTGCATGGGAAAAAAGATTGAAGTACCGTCTTTTATTACCCTTTAAGGAATAAACAGAGGGGAGCCATCCCTACTTTCCCTCTGGGCCATGAATTAGCAAGGCAATGATTCTCTCCAAAACCTTCAGAGAATGTTGGTATAACTGGGTATGGTGGAGCATCGGGAGGTGGGACCAGTTTTCCCAGCTGGTTTGTAAGCCCTTTGCTATGTCCTGCTATTTCCATCTCTCAGAATGAGAGAGACTTATTACTTGTTATTTTCAGTTTAAGACTATAGCCAAAATTTTAAGACAACAGATAGAATTCATTGTATTCATATCCATAGTGACAGAGTTTCAGACTTGCTCCTTAGAGTTAGGTCAGGAGGAAATAGTTTATTAAAAATGCTATACACCTACCAACACGATTCAGTCAAATTGAGTATTCTTATGACTTAGCTCTTGAACAAATTGCAACCTCTTAGTAGGTGGCAAAGAAATACTAAAAGGAAGTAGTTGCACCAGTTGTTTGGCCCACTCAACGTGAACTCTGGGAAGGAAAACTTGACTGGTAAAGTCTGTGAAGTGAAGCACGGTTGTCAAATGCAGATTAATGTCCTCTCATGGGTCTCCACTTTAGTTTTTGAAGAGCAGGTTGAGTAGGATTTGGTTTTAGCATGTATTTTACAGGACTCCTATCCAAAGACACTTTCTATAAAATAAAACATATTCCATATTGCTCTACTTTCTGCAAGGTGGGACAGTCAAGGTGGAGCCAAATTAATGCGCTACCCTAAGCAGAAACTTCAAAAATTTGTTGTTGCTTTCCTTTATTTGAATTGGAATTTGGGATTTGTTTTTCTATAGTTCATTTACTACTAAAATCAGTAATCAAAATGAGGGCTTAATTTTGACATTGGCTAAATCCTTCTTCCTCAAGAAGAAAAAAATTTAAAATGCTGGAAATCAAAATGTTTTACGTGTCTAAATCACAATGATGAGTACTTAAAAAAATAAATGTCTTTTATGAAATGATCATTAACAACTTTTAATTTTAAAAATCTCCTCTTTCCATTATTAATACTATATTAATAATACATTAGCAAATAGAATTTAAATAACTCCTAGGTAATTTGCTTTCACAAGGAGCCTGAAGGGTTTTTTTTTATGACTTGAAACAGAACATGCGAGAAGCTGTAATTCCCGAAAATACGTATCTGTCTTAGTCCATTTTCTGTTGCTTATAACAGAACACCTGAAACTGGGTAATTTATAAAGAAAAGAAATTTATTTTTTTATTTTTTATAATTATGGGGGCTGAGAATGCCTAGTTGAGGGGCCACATCTCAATTTCAAGGGGCCCCTCAATTTTAGACATGAGAATTTTTGTGGCATTATTTGATTCATGCAATGTAGATTTAATTTTCCATTTTGTTTTAGTGAGAGCTGCCTTGCTGGGGGGATCACTCTCTACTGAGTCCCAGAGTGGCATGGGGCATCACATGGCATGGGGGCTGAGCAGGCTAAAGTGCTACTTCAGGTTTCTCTTCCTCTTTTATAAATCTACGATTTCAGTTCCCAGTATAGCCCATTATTCCATTAACCCATGAATCAATTAATGAATTATTGAAGGCAGCGACTTCATGATCCAATCACCTCTTAGTTGCCCCATTTTTCAATACTGCCACATTGGGGGATTTAGTTTCTAGCACAAGAAATTTTGGAGACCCATACAAACAATAGCAATACCTCAGACTTCTGAGAAACCATGTATCTCTTGAACTCCCAGTCTGCTAAAGAGAATCCCTTTTTGATGTAAGGCCAACTAACGTGTACATTTCATAACATTAAGTCTGGATCCATTGACTAATTTAAACAGAAAAAATAACTGAGAGCCCCCTAATGCCTGGCACATAGTAATCACTCAAGATGTATTATTACATAATTGGATAAAAACAAATTTTGTTAAATATCTTAAGAGGTCAACGTGCATCTTCGGCATACTCGTGATTCTCATTTTCTAAGACTCAGATGATTCTGGAACCCCCTCCTCATTGAGCCCCACAGTAAGGAGATAATTGATGGAAACGTTCTTTGAAGACCTCCACACACTTGGTTCTATCCAATCATAATTCAGACATCAAAATTATCTTTCCTCACGTCTATTAAAAGCAACAACAAATAAAACACAAACTCATCCAAGAAGAAACAAAGAAAATAATGGCAATGGCTCTCCCATTCCCACTCTTGGATCTCAAAGATATTGAAAGGACATTATTTTGATGGCATTAAAAATAATCCATATTGTGAAATAGCTTTCCCAGGTGTATTTATTTTAGCATATTGATTTTTAAGCCATATTTTCTTTCTAATTTGTAGACTATGCAACCAATAGGGGGAATTGCAGTCAGCATAGGATAGAAAATTTTAGACAGAAGAACTTCTGTGACATTATTCAATTCATGCAATGTAGATTTAATTTTCCACTTTTTTGCTGGCTGAAAAATGTATTATCCTTGTATTCTACAAGGTGTCACTCTGCTTTGGTTGCAGTCTTCCTGTAGGGATAGGCTGTGTGGATAGCTTAACTCTTTAAAAAACGATGTGCTTATTAAGTACTCCTGGATAGAAATCTTAACTGTAAAGAAAATATATCTTCATAATAATTTCTCAGCAGATCTTATTGTAGTAATGAATACATCTGCATTCTTAATCCACTTGCAATCATAAGCTTACCTACCACCTCTTTTAAATGAAGTAAAATTGCTTTTTATGTTGAGTTTAATATGTATAGTATAGGGCACATAGCTCCTTTAATGAATTTTTTTTTGGAAAATATTATTAAATGATTTTTTCTATTTTGACTTTTTAAAGCATTCATTCACATGTTAAATACATTTTTTTTGGTTCTAATATTCAGTTTTTTATTTCACATGCAGAATTTTTTCTTCCAGATTTCTTTTTTTTTTTTTTTAGAATAAAAGATTTATGCATGGAACAATTTATTTGTTCAATAAATAATTACTAAGACCTTATTATGTGCCAGGTACTATTCTAAACAAAGTTCTTGCCCTCATGGAGGTTATAGTCCAGCTTCTTCCAGAGTTTCTTAGACACACTACCCTTCAATTTATGTGTTTGTAGTATTGTGGCACAAAGGCTAATACATTATTTTAAAAATGGAAATGTGATGAAATATCAGTGAATTGCAGAGATGACTTTCCATTGCCAGCAAAACTAATTTAACTCGTAACATTTTTTTCTTAAACTTATTTTATGTTTCATAGTACTTTAAAGATATAAAATGATTCAATTAATTTCTGTTAATTTTTACTTCGTTTTAATTTTCTTTGAAAATTGGTTGAAAATAGATTCATTATGTGTTTTGTGTTGGTAACTGTAACTAGGATTCGGTTTTCTATTCTTCTACTTTTGTCATTAATTGCCAGATATTAAAAGATTTCTAACTTTCCGCATATTTAATGTTCTGTCTAGCTATATAATTCCTCTTACTGCTAAGTGGATTAGCTAAGGACATGAAATAACATTTTAAAACAACAGTCGAACAGTATTCTGGAACAGCAACAAAAATCAGATTATGGCTGAAGACTTTCTACCAACTTCATTCAATGAGACAGCACAGGTCAAGCGGGCAGCAAGTCATAGGAAATTCATAAGCCTGGTATTCCATTAGGGGTTTCCCTAATAAGATGTTTAGAAATATAAGCAGCTTATTCCATGACTCGTTCAAAGAATTCTGCAAGCTTGGATTGACATCAGGTCTTTTCACTAACTGAGATAATCAAAGAATCTGTGTAAATCAGCCTCTCTTATTGACTGTCAGGCCAGGAACAGTACCAACCCACCTGAAGTCAACTCTGCCATCATTTCTTAAGCCATACTGTTCCTTTTCAGCCCATAGAATCTCATGAATAGAAAAAGTGAGGTTTCAGAGGCTCTGATTATAGCCATGAGCACTGTTAACTGAATTAGTAAATTAACTGATGTAAATTTTAGTTGAAATTTTGAGTGAAAAGGAAGCTATGCCTGACTTGGAATACAGTGCAAAGTCTTGGTCACCAATCTTGGATACAGTATTTTAATATAAATAGATTAAAATTTTCTCAAATAATGTGTCCCCCCCCCCCCATTCTGACACTTTTAATACAAAAACAGGTAGATTTATTCTCCAAAAGACACATTTCTGAGCAGTGGTGACCTTTGTTTTCAATTTCTTCTGTAAATCCATTTTTGTCTTTGGCTCTTTGAACTTTTATGTTTTTGTCATTAAAGTTTCTCCTTATACTTTTCATCCAGATGTAAACAAAGCTATTGGGATTTATTCTAGGAACTGGTATTGAGCAACGAACAAGACAGCCATAATCCCTGACCTCATTACAGCTGATAGTCTAAAGTAAATGCAGACAATTAATGGCACATTAAGTATGGTATGGCACATGCTAAGACAAATACAAAGTGCAAGAAAGAGCATAATGCCATGTGAGGGAATGTATACATAACTTAGCCATCCCACAACATATTCATATATTAAAACATCATGTTATATACTTTAAATTGATACAATTTTACTTGTCAAATTAAAAATATACAAAATTCAAAGAACATATAAGAATTACCTCCCTGAACTTAGAGAGTATCAGAGATAGCCACTTGGAAGAGATGTCCACATTTATGAGGCTAGACTCAGAAGATAAATGTAAATTAGCCAATGAAAGGTAGTCAGGATTGAGATTATTCCAGTAAAAGGGAACAACATGTTTAAGGCCAAGAATCAAGAGGGCCACTGTATATGCTGGGAAATGAAAAATAAAATTTCTCTATAGCTAGAGCAGGGAGTAAAAGACACCAGCAGGACTTATATCAGTGAAAAGACTTTTAAGCCATATTAAGAATAAAGCATTTATCCAAGGGACAGTAAAGAATCACTGGAGGATTTTAGACAGAAAGCCATCATTTCACTATTGAGAGAACACATTTCAGTTGCTTTACAGATGGGATGTGGCAGAATAAAATTCTAGTGAAGAAACTAGTACCATATTTGAGGGAGAGACATAGTAATGACTTTAGGTTAAAGACAATGGAGAGAGAGAGAAAGAAAAGAATGGAATCAAGAACTATTTGGAAGGTATAATACATAATTAGTGATTGATTAGATGCAACATGATGAAGGACATGATAGGGGAAGTAGAAATTTCTAGAATTATGTCTAATAAAGGGAATCATTATTTGTATTTCGCTGAAATAGGAAAAAAATGAGAAGTAGGTGAGAGAGGATACACAAACAGTTCATATTTAGAAGTGTTAACTTTTGGTGGTTGTAGAACATTCATGTGGAGATGTCCAATACGGTGAAATAGCATGCAAGTGTGGAGACAGGGGAAATGTGGACTTAGAAATGAAGAGTTGAGAGTTGTCAGAATGTCGGGAGGAATTGAAGTTAAACATATGGGTAGAATGAGAAGGAAAACCTAGGACAAAATCTTGAGGAGTCGAAATTTACGTTACAGGGAGAGGCTGGGAAAGGCTTCCCTCCTTCTTCAGCTTCACTAAACTTGCCCTTTCTTTTCCCTTGGTCTAGATGTCATTAACTGTATTTTTACCTGAGCAATGCTGTGTTATAGGTTGGCTTCCTTGAAGAAGAATGACATCGCTTATATATATATGTTTTTGAGATGGAGTCTTGCTCCTCCCCCAGGCTGGAGTACAGTGGCGTGATCTTAGCCCACTACAACCTCCCCTCCCAATTTCAAGCAATTCTCCTGTCTCAGCCTCCCCAAGTAGCTGGGGATTACAGATGCGTGCCACCACAACCAGCTAATTTTTGTATTTTTAGTAGAGACGAGGTTTCACCCTGTTGGCCAAGCTGGTCTTGAACTCCTGACCTCGTGAACTGCCTGCCTCAGCCTCCCAAAGTGCTGGGATTACAGGAGTGAGCCACCGCACCCATCCAACATCACTAATATTTTTTAAGCTTAAGAACCAACATATATAGTATTTATGTAGTATCTAATATTTTATGTATAATATAAAAACCAAGATCATCTTAAAACCTCAATTATGCTTTGTGGGAAAGAAGTTATATTGTACCAGGTAATCATGCCTAGACATTGTGTATTAAGGAAATGTATTTCAAATGACTTATGACTTGAACTCCCAGTAAGTTGCTTGCCCTATTTCTTCTATAACTACTCTTTTTAAAGGTGAACAGACCTCCTTCAAGGAGAGTTTGCAATCTGTTCAGCATGCTATTTATACTCCGAAAATTGTTGAATTATCCCTAATCATACTCTATAGTAACAATCAAGATTAATTGTAGCTATATTAGGATTACTATTATTCGTTCTACTTCAGCAGTAACACAAATCCAATTGTACAAACAATTTCCATAATCCAAATTGTGAAAGAAAGTAGGGAGAAAAAGACTTACAAAGCTGGTTGAAATAGTATTCAAAATAAATCTTTAACCAGACTGTTACCTAAAGTTCTCTTTTTTGATGAGGAGCTGATTCGAACAGATTGTATATGTGTCTCGCTGGTGGAAGTAGATTATCTGTCTTGAAGTGGATTGTGATGACGATGACCTCTATCTAGCAAACCAAAATCTCTTGAACTATATAATGAGATCAGGAGGAACATTCGACCTGGGAAGGACAGATTGCAATGACTGAGATGATTTTGCTAATGTTTTTTTCCACGTCTTCCTTGATGTACATGATATTGTAATTTATTTTCATGCAGAGATCCTCGATCCCTTATAGTTTTGTTTGCTGTTTTTTTTTTCTCCCTCACATTTTTTTTTTTTTTTTTTAATAAGCAGAGCTGAAATGAGTGCCAGGAAGCTGCGAAATCTATCTTACAAAAAGGTGATTGTGGAAGAGTCTAGAATCTTCATTTATTGTGCAGCAGGATTAGAGAAAAGCTATTAAGAAGTAAATATTTAACTCATAGCATTTATCTCCTTCTCTTTAGGCTATAAGGAGGCAAAAGTTGCTTGAACAGAGCATCCAGTCTGCCCAGGAGATCGAAAATCCTTACACTTAATTCAGGAGTCCCTCACATTATTGACAAGCAGTTGGCAGCTTATATTGCAGACAAGGTGGACGCAGCTCAAATGCCTGCAGGAAGCCCCTAGGCAAGTACATCTGGGAATTAGCTTCCGTTCTTTTGTTTTTATTTACTTGAACAAAATGTTGTAGAGTTTCTAACTTTAAATTTATTCAAGCAGTTTTCCAGGGGGCTGTTTAGATTGACTGATTTGACTATTCGGAGGTAGGTAGGAAGAAGGGGTCTTGATTATTAGTCTCAGATTTATTTTTTAAGTAGGTAATGGAGAAATTTGAAATAAAGAGATTTCAAAGATAGGAGCAATAGATCTAGTGTTTTGGATTTCAAACTGTACTCAAAGCTAGAGGAAAACTATAGGAAAGTAAATGGTAAGAAAAATTTTTTGGCCGGGCGCGGTGCTCACACCTGTAATCCCAGCACTTTGGGAGGCAGAGGCCGGGATGCCCGAGATCAGTCCGAGATCAGCCTGGCCAACATGGGTGAAACCCTGTCTCTACTAAAAATACAAAAATTAGCCGGGGTGTGGTGGCACACACTTATCCCTAACCCTAATCCCGGCTACTCAGAACGCTGAGGCGTGAGAATCGTTTGAACACAGGAGACAGAGGTTACAGTGAGCCGAGATGGCACCACTGCGCTCCAAGACTGGGACAGAGTGAGACTCTGTCTCAAAAAAAAAGAAAATATTTTCTATGGTACTATTGAAAAGCAGTCTCAAACATTTTATTATAAATTCACCATTGAGTTTAGTCAGATGGTCAATATTATTTTATAAAAATGTGTTACAAGCAGTAACACAAAATCATTGATATAAATCTGCATCTCGTTATTAAGTGATCATGCAAGCACTCTCTCCCACACTCACACACATTCAAATCTTCATTCCAACCAAAATATAAAATGTATTTACCTGTTTTTTTTTTCCTAGAATGAGAGTTAAAATTAGTGATGAAAATAAATCTAAGTTGACTTTTAAATGAGTACATTTTAGGCCATAACTAGATTTACATTCACCGTACAAAGTATTTTTAAAATGCTGTTTTTATTTTTTAATTAACATTTAAACATATGTAAAGTTATTATAGGTATTATTTATTTAAATATCTTTAGGGTTGTGTGATAGTAAAGTATTATAGCTACTTTTCAAATCTTGTGTACGTGTTGTGAACCCAATCACCAAGTACATACTATGATGTGAGGAGCACTAGAAAGTTATCTGCAAATCTCAAAGCCTTCTCCCCACTCATTGATGAAGATATCTGAAGTTTTTCACTTTAAAATAAATTTGAGGGTGAAATATTAGATTTGTAGATCTTGGTTCAATGCAATTACAATTGATGAATTACAGTTAATTGGTGCCCTGGGCATCAGTATACACAATAGCATGATTTAGTTTACCATATTGTCTAAATTTGACCAAGAATGTGCCTGATAATATGTGGCAGAGCATAGGTAGTTTGGATAGGCTGAATAAGTCCGGAACATAAAAGTTTTCTTATGGAATGCATACCATTGAATAGGGGATGAAGAAAGAGAATTTTGGGGAGAATTCTGATGATAAAAATCCTCCTCATAGTTTTTCACTGGGCAATAAGAATGAATACTGTAGTAGAAATGAAGGATAATAGTAAACATATTTGAAGATTCAATTTTTATTTTTTTCTTGATATATACTAATTGTACATATTTTAGAGGGTACATGTGATATGTTGATACATACCTACTCCAGTATATACATTTTTCAAACTTACACAAGCCAGGATCTCTAGCATTAACTGTTCCTAAGACTGTCCAGTTTGAGTCATAATTTAAAAAAAAAAAAAAGGTTTTTTATTGATATGTAATATTTGTACATATTTATAGGTACAAAATTTATGTAATATTTTCTTACATGCATAGAATGTGTAATGATCAAATCAGGGTATTTTGGGTATCCTTCACAGGCAGGGTTTAGCAAAATGCATGATAGGAATGAGCAATTGTTCCTGAATTGAAAAGAACTCCATGATTATGAATGAAATACAGAGTAGAACTGCTTTCATTTAAACAAATGACATGATTTTTGAAGGAATCTTTCATTAAAAATGCTACATGACTTTCTGAATGGAATTAAGAGGAGAAATTTGAGCAGTATGAATACTAGACATTAATATTGCAAATTTGTACTTTAAAATACGTAGAGAACAACATTGTGACAGACTTGTAGATGAAACTATGAGTAGCAAATTTGATAGACAAAGCTATTACACTATTATCTTTGAAGGAAAATTGGAGCTTTTAGGGCAAAGCGTTTTTAGTTGAAAAGGTTGTGATAAGGGGCACTGTGTTTTTTCTCTTATTTACAAGTGGATCCAGGATTCTGCAAACATTAATACACTAGTTTTTAATAAAATATTTTGTTTTTTCTCATAAAAAAACTACAGTAAAAATGTTATTAACTACATCAGTAAAAAGTACTTGCAAATAGCAGAACACAGGTAAATTACAAAATTTCAGATCTAGTTCAAGAAAGAGACTTTCAGGTATTCATCAGCTCAAATCCATTTTGCATGCATTTCATGTTGTACCTGCATTATCAACGTAGTTCTTGACATTCAGTCTCCCCCAAATGGTAATACTTAATATTGGAAAATACAAGCCATCTGAAAGCTATTAAAACATTCTTCTGCTTAAAGGTTTTGTTTTAAGATGGCAGTAAGTGAATTGTTTTCTCTAGAACAGAATTCTCAAGTACTCAGATTTGCTTCAAGGACTGTATTTCCTAAAAAAGCAACTTGAAATTCCCATGAAATAAAATAGAGAGTCAAAAGTTAGATAGTGAAACAACATAAGTACAGTGGGTAAGATGAAGAATCCACTAAGAATGCCACCAAAATGTCATTTTAAATATAAGATATGAGAGATGCGATAGATAGATAGATAGATAGATAGACAGACACACACACACACATAGAAAGGGGATTAGAACTTTAATGCACTGTATTAACAAAAATATGTTTCTTTAAATTTGGATTTACAGATAAAAAGGTTATTGCTAATTAAAATATTAGTGCACTATGATTTTTCTTTTCATACATGGCATAGTTAGCTTAATTCATCAATGAGAAGCAGGAAAAAAATGCTATGATGTTACATATTTAGTCCTTTTTGAAATATATACTCAGATTTTCTGTCATATACTGGTCACACAGATTTGTGGGTATCTGACTCCACCGTGTGGTACACTGAGAGTTTTGCTGCTTAATTTGAATCTATTAGAGCATTATTTTACTGCATTTTAAGATCGTTTGAGATCCTCAGGTATAAAAGCTATTGCACTAAGGAAATGCATACAATATATATGACTTTCTGTCAACCATACTCTTGTTATGTATACAAGTAGATGTAGATCAAGATACTTCCTTGCGTTCACATTTGCATTTATTACTATAGGAAAGAAAAGAGCTACTCACTTTCTTAGCATGTTAATTGGTCAGTTACTTCTCATGATTAGAAAACTGAGCCCTCTGATCCTAAATTGGATGTAAAATTATTTTACTTATTTTAGTGATGTGAGCTTACAGAAGTAAAGCTTAATATTTTAGAAAATGAAACAGCTTGCTGCAAGGATATAAGAGCATGTGTTGACCTAGGAGTATTTTATTTCAAAAAAAGCACTTAACCGAATTACAATCTTAAATTATATGACCACAACATCAAACTGCCCAGTGTCAGCTCATTTAATGAGAGATTGTATTAAAGTACAAAATTAAGAAAACATTTATTGAAGCAGAATAAAGCAAATGGGGAAAGCTCTTGTAGATGTGGAATATATCTTAGAGAACAGAAACTTGAGAAATATTTCCAAAGTACTGTGATTAAAAATGTAACAGCCTATGAGTGTTCCCTGGAAATAATTTAAAAAATAAAATCACCAAATTGTATAACTGCAAAGAAACCCATGGAACGAATTTAGTCATTTACTGCTCGTGTTTTCAGAACTACATATTGAAGCACAAGTTTTAGTTTTGGCACCTAAAATTCTATAGCAAAAGTCTAAGTAGCCGCACTGAACACCAGAGTGATCAAATCAAAATCTTTAGGTGGATTCCATCTTCAGAATTTTGGGGAACTTTTTCACTTATTCTAATGTGTAACTAAGTTTGAGAATGGCTTGCATGGTTCCTTACTAGTAATGACTAAATTGTTCCAGTATATTTTTTCACATAGCATTTCTATCACTCTTTTATAAAGATTTTCACCTATGACTATGTCAACATTTCAGTGGGAAGGAGTCAGAGTGGCAATCAAACTACTGGTGACA
Organism: Ateles fusciceps; assembly: GCA_036589455.1. Classification (NCBI taxonomy): domain Eukaryota; kingdom Metazoa; phylum Chordata; class Mammalia; order Primates; family Atelidae; genus Ateles; species Ateles fusciceps. The sequence goes on along the minus strand of JAZHEH010000857.1, from coordinate 953,450 downwards.
TTCTCTTTATTTTGATTTTTCTTCTCAACAGAAAATGGGTGATGGAAGAAAATATAGATGAGAGCTATTGCACAAATTTTAATTTGGGCCAGTAGAATGTTCAATGTAGATGTTTGAGGCTGAACTCAGCTTGGCTTTCTAGATTCACTTTTTCTAACCACATTTGTTAACATGCCAATTAACTTGCATGTGGCTCGTAATCATTTTAGGGGACAGCCACAACCGTTTAAATAGCTACTATATGTCTTGTAATTTTTAAGATTACAAACATATTTACACATACACATTTTTTTTTCCTTTCTACTAATTTCAGTTTTGAATCTTTGATATGTAAGAACAACCCAACATGGGCACCTGTTGAAAGTCTCCATGTCATTATGTGTTGATACACACTTTGTAGGGGAAGACATGGCCTTGTTACTTAGATTACTGCAAGAAAGAGCAGGGTTGCCCAGCAGTGGTTCCAATAGCTTTACTATTCTATTTGTTTTGTCCCAAAGTATTCTGATCTCATCTTTGTAACCTCGTGTTCCACATAGTAGATTTATGTGGAGGAATAGAGGAAGGAAACAAATTATCTTCAAAGGAGAGGGCCTCATAATCAAATATAGAGAAGTACTGCTGTGTTTTGCTCACCAAGCTAGGACTTTAGGTGTTCCAGAGTCCGGCAACAGATTTCCTCCTTCCATCTCTTTTTCCCCTGCCATTAACAATGTGAGTACACTTTAGAAAAGAGGGAATTTTTAAACCAAAAGAAAGCTGTTAATTTAAACTAATCACATTAACTGCATATTAAAAAGTATTTATAACTGAGGTCTTCCTGTGTTTATTAAAGGAGCTAAATCTTACAACTCACTTTAAATATAATTGATCATATTTTAAATATAAACATTCCAAGCTATCAAAATCAATGGCTTAAAAATAAAGACATAACTGCAGATTTTGGTCTATCGGATTGAGTTTATGATTTCATTAGGGAATAAACAGACTTTTATAGTGTAAATAGGCACATTTGATTGCCAAACAACTTGGAACAGTGTAACTTTACAGCCTACTTTACTGATTTATGAATTAGACAGCAGAAACCTGCAAAGGGGAATTTTGGATAATCAGATAATTTAATCAAAGAAGAAAAAAATGGAGAGCGAATCGAGCGATTTGGGTTCAAATTTTAAATCCCATATAGCCATAACTGTAGACATTTTTCTTTCCTTTTTACATAGCACAGTAGATAATATGGTAAACCTAGTACAGTTAATTTTGAGTCTGTTTCTAATATTGAAATGATTGCTACCCCTATGTGTTGCTCTATAGAACTTATTTCTCTCCATTTCAGAATAACTGCATTGTTCCGTATGTTTAATAATGTGGGAACAGTCACAAACAAAAGTTGTAGCAGGAGATGTAAAATATTAGAAACATGCCACACATCCCTGACTGTACTTGGAAAACCTGTATAGTATTATGTCCTCACAGGCTATATGATAAAGATATAGATTTCTTTCATATTACTTTGATGTGTATGTTGTAAGTCTGCAATTATAGTATGAGTTTGTAAAATCTCTACACCAGACACCGTGTGTTTTCACTCATAGGCAGGTGATGAACTATGAGAACACTTGGACACAGGGAAGAGAACAACACTCGCTGGGCTAGGTGGTGGGTGTGGAGGGGAGGGGAGGGGGTGGGGACAGCAAGGGGGCTGGGAGGATGGGGGAGGAATAACACCAGGAGAAATGCCTGATGTAGGTGACTGGGGGTACGGGGGGGGATGGAGACAGCAAACCACCATGGCATGTATGTACCTATGCAACAATCCTGCAGGATGCTGGATGTGCATGTGTACCCCAGAGCCCAAAATACAATTAAAAAAAAGAAAACAAAAAAGAAATGGGACCTAAATAACATCTCTCCAAAGAAGATATACAATGTCCAATACACACATGAAAAGATGCTCATAAAAAAAAAAATCTCTCTACAAATTCTAAATATACGGATGAAATTATTAAAAGTAATGGCAAAACCACAATTACTTTTGCACCAACCTAATACCATCATGTTACAGTCACAGTGAAGACTATTGCAACAGCCTGAATATTTTGAAGTGATTCAAATTCATCCTATTATTTCCCAGTTTTCTCTTATACAAATGGATATTTACTCCAAAAATAGCAGACAGAAAATTTATCGATCTAAAATGCACAGCCAGATAACACTTAGCGTAACATACTATGTTTTTCTTTTTCTTTCAGCATTTAACAGAAACTTTTGAATCTTTTTATTCGCTTTTTAAAAATTTTCCCCATCTACCCCTATTCTCTACTCACTAAAGTTCGAGCTGTAAGACAGTGGGCAACCTAGTACATTTCCAAATGAATAGCTGGCAAATTTATTGAATTCCACAGAGGTTTAGTCATTAGGGATGTGCCATATAAATGTGATAGGTAATTTAAATTTTAAAATGTGGATAGCCTAAAATGGTCCTTGCCATCTTGCCACTCATAAAATAGCACAGGAGAAAGATAAAAGTTAAGAAATTGCTGGCCACTCACCATTACCATAATAGGAACCATTTTTTACAGTGGAACTTAATAGTATCTTAATGACATGTTGTCATAGTGCTTTATGATTGCCCAACTTTGAAGCTTTGAAAACCTTTCCAAAATATTTTAAATAGCACAAAATGGAACTCTTCACATGAAAAGGAAAGACTGATGGAAAGTACATATTTTTAGCCTATGTGTTACACACTTTTCAAGGGCTATACCATGTGAATGTCTAATATTTTGAAAGCATTCACATTATTTGATCATTACAACAGCCTAATGAGGTGTAAAAGTCATGTGTTGAATGGAATATTTGAAAACACTAGATTAATGGTTGAGGCATGAGGAGAGAACAGGATGTGACTGCAAATGGACACGAAGGTTTAGGGGTTAAAAAATGTCTTCAAGTTGGATTGTGGTGATGTGTACATGACTCTGTAAGTTAAGTTTATTATATGTTTAAAATGAAAATTTTCTGGTATGTAAGTTATACCTCAAATTTGTTTTTAAAAACCTGTTTAATAGAGAATATATCCGCTAATATTATTTATTTTAAAAGATAATTTAAAGTTGCCATCAACTTTTTCACTCCATTATTTTGATGCACAGTAAAGGGTAAAATGTGATGAGTGTTGTTAAATAACCTGGAATGAACTTAAATGGTAGATATTTACTGATGGCCTACTGGTGTCCACAAGATCTTACATACTAATATCATAATGTTTCAATTGTTCCCATTCTACTAATTTAATGAATTTTAATGCAAAAGCATTTTTACTGAAGCCGATATTTTAACTCAGATCTGCTTTCTCCACTTCAATAATTAGCCCTTTATCAAGTGAAAATTAACCTACAACAACTACAGTCTCCCAATTATTTCTATGCAACGTTGCAAAATGTTCCCTAGAGTTTGGTTTACTCATTTATCTCTTTTGAAAAGTAATCATAATTACTTCAAAATATATTATTTCTATTTTTAACTTGTGGGCACATAATAGGTGTATAAAGGTTACATGAAATATTTTGATACAGGCATGCAGTGCACAGTAATCACATCAGGGTAAATGGGGTGTCTGTCACCTCAAGCATCTATCCTTTGTGGTATAAACAATTCAGCTGTAATCTTTTAGGTACTTAAAAATTACAATTAGATGACTTTTTTTTTTCCTTAGTCATCCTGTTCTAGGAAATACTAGGTCTTACTCATTATTTCTCATGCTTGTTCCTATTAACCATTCCCCAACCCCCCAACCCCTGACTACCCTTCCCAGCCTCTAGTAAGCATCCTTCTACTATCTCCAAACTTCAATTATTTTAATTTTTAACTCCCACAAATAACTGAGAACATGGGATGTTTGTCTTTCTGTGCCTGGCTTATTTCACTTAACATAATAACCTACAATTCTATCCATGTTTTTGCAAGTGAAAGGATCTCATTCTTTTTTATGGCTGAATAGTACTCCATTGTGTATATGTAACCTGTTTTCTTTATCCATTCATTTGTTAATGGAAATTTAGGTTACTTCCAAATCTTGACTTTTGTGAATTGTGTTGCAATAAAACATGGGAGTGCAGATATCTCTTCAATATACTGATTTCCTTTGTTTTGGTATGTACCCAGCAGTGGAATTGCTGGATTGTATGGTAGCTCTGTTTTTAGTTTTTTGAGGAATCTTCGAACTGTTTTCCATAGTGGTTGTACTAGTTTACATTCCCACCAGCAGTGTATGAGGGTTCTTCTTCTCCACATCCTCACCAACATTTGTTACTGCTTGTTTTATAAATAAATCCATTTGAGCTGGATTAAGATTATATCTCATTGTGGTGCTGATTTACATTTCTCTTATCAAAAATATTGAGCACCTTTTCATATACCCATATGTCATTTATCGTCTTTCAAAAAAATGTCTATTCAGATATTTTGCCCAGTTTAATCAGATTATTATTATTTTTTTCCATAGAGTTGTTTGAGCTCTTTATATATTTTGGTTATTGATCCCTTGTCAGATAGGTAGTTTGGAAATATTTTCTCCAATTCTGTGGATTGTTTCTTCACTTTCTGGGTTTTATCCTTTCCTGTGAAGAAGCTTTTTAATTTGATGTGATCCCCTTTGTCCAGTTTTGCTTTGGTTCCCTGTGCTTGCGGGGTATGACTCAAGATTTTTTGCCCAGACCAATGTTCTGGAGACTTTCTCCTATGTTTTCTTATAGTAGTTTCACAATTTGAGGTCTTAGATTTAAGTCTTTAATCCATTTTGATTAGATTTATGTATATGGTTCAGGATAGAGGTCTAGTTTTGTTCTTCTGCATTTGGATATCCAATTTTCCCAGCACAATTTATTTAAAGACCTCTTTCCCCAATGTATGTTCTTGGGACATGGTCAAAAATTAGGTCATTGTAGATGTGTGGATTTATCTCTGGGTTCTCTATTCTGTTCCATTGGTCTGTATGTCTGTGTTTATGCCAGTACCATGCTGTTTTGGTTACTATAGCTCTGTAGTATAATTTAAAGTCAGGTATTGTGATTCCTCCAGTTTCATTCTTTTTTGCTTAGGATATCTTTGGCTTTCTGGGTCTTTTGTGGTTTCAAATAAATTTTAAGATTGTTTTTTCTATTTCTGTGAAGAATGTCATTGTTAGAAAATACATTATTTTAATGGACTCTTCTATTATCATTGTTATTATTATAACTAGGCATAACATCATTTCTCAGGTATATTACAAGTAATATTATACACAATGTCCACTTTTCATTTTTAAAAGATTCTATTGTCAAGTTTACACAGAAAAATTTACATCCTTTACTTCTCTGCTGGAGATTTTTGGCCCACTTTTTTTTATTTTCAAAATTAAAAGTTTAACCTAAATTTGATAGAAGCCACAGATACTTTTTCCTCCAGAAATATGTTGATATACCACAAAACTCATATGTCAAGAAACAATGTATGGGAGACACTGAAATAGAATGTTTTCTTTGGCCTGTTGCATGTTTCTGATAAAAGTCAAAACTTCTTTAGCTGACAAAATATAATTTATAGGTAATATTTTTCTAACTTACTCAACTGATGGGTGTTTTACGAAAAAGAGTAGTGAAAACTGTGAATTTCTTCTTTTTTACTTGTTGAATTGTTATAAAGTATGTCTGAAACGTTTCAACATTATTTTTTCTATGAAAATAATTACATGTTTTTGCATGTTCCTATGTTTGGAAAGTATATATCATTCAAAACCTTTTGGTATGTTTTATTTCTTTACTTTTTAAGCGTGTGTGATATGTGGCCATTTCCCTTTCTTGAAAATAACAATTTCAAGATTACTACCTGTTTCAAAATTACTAATCTAACAAGTGGTACATTCCTCCATTAATAATCAGTAGCCTCAACATGACATATTTTAATATTTTTTCTAAAATATTTTATTTTTTTCTAAATTTTTCCTTTCCTTAACACCACAAAAGTGCCAATAATTATTTGATATCATTTTCTTTATTATGTTAAATACCTTAGACAACTACAGTATAATTTCACTTGCCATTTTCTGTCATTAATTTGATAGATGAGAATGGTTTGATGAGGTAAAGCATGATTTTAAAAAAGCCCTGCTCTCTGCTCAGTTAATTTTGCCCTTTACCATCTTCAGTGGGAAAATGGTTAATTCTATTTCACTTGTTTTATTTTTCTACTTTGAATATATAGTGTTGTTTGTGACCATAATTACCGTATGCTAAAATGTCTTTTTTTATATATAATAGAATGATAAGATAAGCCCAAAATGCCTTTTTTATTAAATGGAATGATTATATAATTTGCTAAATCTTCTAGTTTCTTTCTACATTTTTTTCTTTTATTATATTACCAAAATGTCAAAAAAGAAAATGATTACATTGTCTTTTTTATGAGTGATTTTTACATACAAGATTGTCTGTTCTTCCCAAAAGCTTCAATAATACTCAGTTATTTGTACAAGTTACTTACCTATTTCACAATAAGCCTGCACTAAAGTGATAAGCAATTTTTACTTATGTGGTTCCAGAATGAAATTCTAGGAGGTTAGGTAAAGTAAGTGGTAAAACATATCCTAAGTACAGACTAAAAATTAACTATAATTTAAATGTAAAACTTGTGGAATTAATGTGTAAAGCTGCTGGCATAGTATAAGTACCATGCATGTTTTACAGATTACCCATAGTAGAATCAATTGGAAGTATAAATACATTTTATTTTATAATTTTAATAATGAATTGAATTATTATTAATGAATATGTTAAGTATATTGGATAGCCTTTGTCCAAATCTATTTGTATTATACACTGTGGCACAAAAAAAGCAAAAGGATAACATCAGCAAAGTATTGTATCATTCTTGGATATGCACAATGTATATTAAATATTCTGAGAAGTCCTGTAATATAGACACGTTTATCTTTAATTTTTAAAATATGTTTAATCACCGGGTTCTTTTTAATGCATAATCTCAATGCATAAATAAATTTTTATCTGTTCTGCACATGTACCCCAGAACTTAAAGTATAATAAATAAATTTTAAAAGAATATTGGGGAAAAAAAAGAATCAAAGAAATGGTATTTATATGCCCCACTTAACATGGTATCTCCATAAGCTCAATAAATGTTTGCTATTAATAATAATAATAAAACAAAGAATTGAAAGTGAGGACTTGAAAAGACATTTGTTTACATCAGCATTATTTAAGAAAAAAGAATTTTTATCTCTAATCATATTGGAACAGTACAACAAACATCAGAATTTCTCTAGAAATGCCTATAAATTATGATAAAATTCTCACATATATGATGTTCAATGATGATTTTTTTCAATGTTAATAATTTTAGTGGTGGCTACCTTTCTAAAAACACAGAAACTCAACAGTTTTTCTAACTATTTAATATAACTCTGTATATTTCAAATTCCATCGAATGCTTTGCACTGAGCTCCAAATTGCCCAACCTTGCTCTCACAGGCTTCTTGGTCCTTCATATCCCGTGCCAACAGATAAAGTCAGATGTTTGATTATGTGTTTGTTAGTTATTGTTGTTTCTATTATTTATGACTTACGACAACAATATGGCTCATTTGGGAAAATGTGGAACTTATCACAAAGGCCTGTGCTGCAGTGATCACTTATGCTGTCCTTGCTTTGCTCTGTAATGCCAAGCTTCTAGAATTTCAAGGGGCAGTCTTTGAAAAAAAAAAATACAAATAGAAAATTCAATGCTGGGTTATAGAAGGGTCTTCACAAATGAAAGTCTTTGAAACTTAAGGTTCTATAGTTTCATACTAATTCCTCATCTAGATAGTAATTGTTACTCACATTCTGTCTTTCCTTCCATTAAACTAAGCACACACACTCTGCATGTCCCAAGCCTAATCTTTGCTAACTTGTTTCCTACAGCCTAAAATGAGATCCTATATTCTTATTCTCTGACCCTCCAAAATCCCTTCTCAGCCATATGCTTGTTAAATTATGTCAATTTCCTAAAAAATCAACAGATTATAGAGCAAATATTAATATTTATCTTTCTGATCACACAGCATGAGTTTTTCTGTTATATTACATACATTTCTGCTTTGTACTTTACTTATCTATCTACATTCCACCACTCAAAATAAGGCTTCTGTAAGTATAGGGATAACAATTTTTTTCTCACTATGTGTAATTGAATACTAGAAGATGAACAATTTATTGAATTGAATTAACTAAAGGCTGTCAACATACAAATAAGATACAATTTCTGTTTCTCTCGACAAATGTCCATTTGGAGGATACTTTTATTTTAAAATCATAATTAAAGAGGCAGTATAATTGTTTAAAAGGCAGCAAGGTTGCTACTTCCTAGTTATGTTATCTTGGGCATGTTGACATTTCTACCTTCATTTGTAAATCATGATGATAGATACTTATGTTAATATGATTAGGAGATGGAATTAATTATATAATGTATCAGTACATAAGCTCACAGAAATGTCTGCTGTGGTGAGGATACTGATGGTGATTTTTCTATCCTTTCCTTTCCTTTTTTTCCCCTTTTCCTTTCCTTTCCCCTTTCTTTTCATTTCCTTTTTCTTTTTCTCTTTCCTTTTCCTTTCCTTTCCCTTTCTTTTCTTTTTTTCTTCTTTGTTTTCCTCCCCTTCCCTTCCCTCCCCTCTTCTGTCCTCTCTTCTCCTCTCCTCTTTGCTCTCTCTTTGACTCCTCTGGTAGAAAAGGTTAAAGGACTATGTGTATGCTTCATTTTTTCCTCTACTAACCTTAGAGGCTGAGGGGTTAGAAAAACTTTTAAATGCATATACACAGATATTATTACATTACAGATGTATAATTTGGGCCCTCCATATTCTCTGAGTGTATTCTTATTTTTCTTTTTCATCAGTTTCCTTTCACAGTCTCCACAATAGCTATTCAACTTTCATCACTCTGAGTTAGACTCTACCTTGATTCTCTCGTCTCATCCTCAGTAGATACCAAGAGTTTTGTGCATATAAGGAAATGATATGTTATATCACTGATAACTTATGACTAAATATTTGTGCAAACAACATAGACAGTGTTTTTACATATACTGTTGCATCTGATCTTTTTGGCCAAAATCAATGTAGTTGACTACTGAAGAAATGAGAATTTCTACTTTAACGTCAACTCTCTTGTGACATCTATTAACTCCTCCGTAAAAGCACCACTCCACCCTGCATACTTCCATCAAATTTTATAGATTCTGTGATGTTTCTGGCTCTATAAACATCATGCACTTAGATGGTTTCCTACCACAGATTCCATGGTCCCTCAAGAAGAGAAATGTATCAGTATTTCTCACAAAAGATAGTTATTCAACCAATGAAGATCATGTATATGGTAATAAAATAAATATGTTTATGAGAGCATTTGCTCTCATTTTATTTAAGGCAGAATTATAACTAGGTAATTCATAATTTGCCTCTATAATTGTTAGAATTAATATTCTAAGGAATAATATTAAGGTATATCTGTGAATTTATAACCTTGCATAAGGAACTCCTTAACCATCTAGTCCATTTTCTTGGTACAATTCTCATTACTCAGTTCAGGGCTATGGTTCTCTCTGGAAGCTGCTAAGCAATACTGATGCTATTTTCTAATGATAGGTATCAGAATTGACTCCAACTGGTGTAAAATCACTTATACTGCTGTCCATTATACAAATTGAGGTGCATGATAATGTTATGGCATTGTAGTATAATTTAATCACTTTCTTCTCTCCTAAATTATAATAGTCTAACAATGACTGAATTTTAAATTAGAATGATTTGACCACTAGCTGACTTTTTATGGATTTGACAGAAATAAATAAAGGGATGTATTGTTTTGGTACCCACATGCTTCAGAAATCCATGCCTGTAACTGGCTCAAAAATTCACATGTTAAATGCAGAATATACTTTTCAATAGAACTTGATCAAAAATGCCTTTATTGAATATATCAATATTGATATGTTTTATAGTTATCTAAAATTCAAAATCAATGTCTACAGGAAGCCATCAAATATCTATCAGACAAATAGCAATACCAGTTTGGGGCATTTAACTTCCCTTTCTTAGATTCATAGCTTCCCTGAAATTTAACTGAAATATGGCACATAATGACTGAGTAAACAACACTAAGGCCTGGCATGGTGGCTCCTGCCTGTAATCACAGCACTATGGGAGGCTGAGACAGGAGCATTGCTTGAAGCCAGGACTTTGAGACCAGTCTGGGTCGCATGGCAAGACCCTGTCTCTACAAAAAAATAAAATAAAATTTTAAAAATGTGATTAAGGAGTATTTTCCACATGCATTTTTCTCTGTATATCTCATCTCTGTCACAGTCAGCTGAATCTTACAGGTTAACATCTTGTCTTTGGTAACTTTGAGTTACCAAAGATTTGAGTGTAACTTCAAAGATAAAACATATCAATTCTACATATAAGATATAAATAGATATTACCTATTTTTCACTAATATCTGAAATAGTTGTTATCATTGACTTAAAATGATTGTTGTTTTTTCGTAATAATCCCATAGGGAAGAAATAAATCATTTTGCTTTTGATAATTTATGATAAGTAACAGATATTTATGATCATTTTATTTAGGTGATCCATACCTCGGCCTCCCGAAGTGCTAGGATTACAGGCATAAGCCACCACTCTTGGCCAATTTATGGTCATTTTAAAGGAAGCCAAATGCTAGTGATGGTTTAGGAGAGTTTCTGAATTTCATCTCTTGGAAAGTTAGTTGGTCTTTGTAAAAACTTGCAGAGCATGCTGACTAATAATGTGATCCTCCCACAAAATCCAATCCTGATTTGACAAGCCATGAGATCAGTTTAGAAGAAATGAAGAAGCATAACCAGGGGGAAGGAGGCTTCCCCAAAGAGCCTGTCCCTAGATTGATGTTGCACAGGTATATTTTATTTCTGAAGCTAAGAAACATGATTTTGTTGGGCATTAAAACATACTCCAGTCTATATTAGACAACTTAATTATTGGAAAAATTGGATTTGAGGGCATTATTTGAAAACTACAATTTGATCTCTAAACAATGAGTTTTGGCTTTCTACATATTAACCATAAAATAGGTTAATCAATTACCATTTATTTAGTATCGCATTAAGAAAAAAAAATACTGAATTCTTCTCCCCAAATGTAAGTTTTCTTGTGTTGGATAAATGAAAAATATTGCTTTATTTTGTTTTTATTTTTATTTATGTTTATCTTCAGAAATAAAGGCAAATCTTTTAATACAAATGTGACCAGTTATTGTTTGAAAGGCAAACTTAAATCAGTGCCTTTTTACATTATCCTTACACAAAAAATTACAAGATGTCTCCATGAAGTCTCGATTATTCCAGAAACCAGCCAATTTTGAGCAGCGTCTACAAGAAAGTAAGATGATTTTAGATGAAGTGAAGATGCACTTGCCTGCGTTGGAAACAAAGAGTGTGGAACAGGAAGTAGTACAGTCACAGTTAAATCATTGTGTGGTATGTAATTTTGGTGGCAAATATGCAGATACCCCTTGACTTACCTTATTAAGAAGTATCTGTTGATGCTCTTTGTAAGAGAAAATTGTTTTCAGATAACCATAACAATTATACTATATAATTTTAAAATTGAGAACAAAAATTGGCACATGTATTAAGAGCCACTTAATGCCTACTCTGTGTGTCTTTTTTGATCTATAATTCTGCTACGAATTGTGCAGAATGTAAAAGGATGTTGCTTGTGTTTTATTTTTATGATTCTTTGAATATATTTTTAAATGGAAATCTAGACAGGAAGTATATTAATCCAAAAATAGTAAAACAACGGTAGTTGCAATAATCCTAACAACTCCAGAAAAATGAATGCCAAGTAAGCTAAATGATCTACAGAAGTCATCTTTAATTCTTAAGGCTACAGATTGCCTAAGATAATTTAAAGACAAACAGCTGGTGAATGACAAAGCAAGTTTCCCATTCAGGTACTCTTCATCCAACCTTAATACTTTAAACACGAGTAGTGGATATACACTGAAATGCCACAAAAAAACACAGAATTCAAAGACATCAAAAAGTACAAATGGCCTGTAGCATAAATCTGATTTAAACTTTATATTATTGTAGTGGTGTCCTATCTTGCTATTATTGGAAAGTCACCAAGTAAGATGATTCCTCTGAAAACATAAAGCTAGGGTACGGTTATATCTACTAGAGTAACATAAGTGTTATTATAACTCTACATGTACTAGCGACAGTAGAAAGTCATAAAATGAAAACACAGCGGAGGGTGGGGAGGGAAGGGAGGGTGGAGGGATAACTTGGGAGAAATGCCAGATATAGTATGCACCAAAAGTAAAATAAATAAATTTAAAAAAAAGAAAGAAAACAGAATGTTATTAAACGTTAAAGGGAAAACCAGTCTATTTAGTAGATGGCACTTTATTGTTTCTACCTCTATTCCATAATATCAATGAAAAACAGATTCCTTCAGATATATTGCAGTCATATCATTATGAATGAGAAAATGCTTTCTTTTTAACAAATATCTGAAAATAAATACATGTGTTTCTTTGTGAAAAATACGAGGTATTCTTATTCAATAATATAGTTTCACTGTTCAAGCTGCATTTTTGTGGTATAATTAGTTTAATTACCCTTGCCCCCAAAAAGAAACTTTTGAATAGAAATGATATTAGATAAGGAAGGAGAGGAATATATGGGAACATATCCCATCTTAAATTTTGCAAAAAAAAAGAAAGAAAGAAAGAAAAACATAAATGAACCAATTACACTATTCATGACTAGTATTTGCAAAATGAGAGCTCTTTGTCTTTCTAGAAACAGGTCTCTAAAGTTACTGCATAAAATGTGTCTATCAGTAAATATGAGCTGAAAACAATCTCACCTGTGTCCAGCTGTGACTGTGCCCTGCGTCAATACAAAGGAAACTGCTTAAGGCACTTGATCAATTGGTTTCTCATTCTGGTTTAAATGTCGGGACGGATTCAAGCAGTTCTTTCATAAGAAAATCCTTACACTGTTTTTTTCATTATTTAAGTACTTTGTGGTGTATACCATAATCATAGTCTTGTCTTCAAGAAATGTTTGTCTATTTATAAAAGTCTTACTGACATGAACACAAAGATAAATAATATTTCTCCTCTTTGTTTATAAATATTTTGCCTATTGAATGAAATGATATTAATGGCTAACAGTACCTTGAGTGAACTTTCATCATAAAAATAAAGCATTTAGATTTTTTTAAAGTTCAGAGAATAAATAATTTAGAAAAATCTCTGATTCCAAACTAACATAGTTGATTTCCAACATAATAATTAATTTCAATGTTTCTGAATACACAGATATTTTTATATCTACTAAGACAAAAGTAAAATGAAGTAAAAAAATCATCTGGAAGGCTTAGACAGAAGTCACAATTCTTGGTAATAAAGGAATGTAAATAACAGTCAGCAAAACGGAGGATTAATATGGAAATATATTATGCATGTAACATTAATGAATCAGATAATTGCTCAGCCTTTTCAAACTGTTTTGTTTTAGATATTACTTTTGAACTGCAAAGAGAAATTAAACCCAATTTTTGTTCAAATTCCATAAAAACAATTACCTACTAGCAAGTTTATTTTTTGGTTATACTAAAATATGTACTCATTGTTCAGATTTATGACTAAACAAATTAAAGCAGAGATACATAATGTAAACTACTACTATATACATGTATACATATATACACAACAGGTATGTGTTTGAATACATGGACACATACACACAAACACAGGCATTTCTAGGAAAATAACTACAAAGCAAAATTAAGACATCAAGTGGTGTTGGAGTGGTGGTGGTATAATTGTGAACACAGCTGTCTTCTAAAGTTATGACACTTGTCTTATAATGCTTTTATATAGCAATCTATTTTTGTGAGACAGTATGTGTATGCTTTATAGTTGTGATGTATATGTAAATTTTAAATAATTTTATGTCTATGTTTTTCATCAGCACCATTAAGAAAATAAATTTGTGTAATTAATGTTGAAAATGACCTCAATTTCTTATATATAATACAATATATATTAAAATTACAACCTAGACATTTAGATGTTTTACTCTGCTAATACGTAAGTACCATGAGAACAACAGTGAATGTATGTGTTTTGGCCACCACTGACTTCCCAGTGATTCAAATACTATCTAGTACATAGTAACCATTCAATAAATACCTGAAGAATGAGTGAATTAATTTATCCAAATTTATGGCTAGAATTACATAACACCAACATTTAAAATAGAAATCATGTAACATTCAGAATTGACATTTATAATCTTGGATTGAAGAACTAACTAACTAACTAAATATATATATATATTAAACATACATATATCACATGACACACACATATATATGATTAACCCTTAGTGTAATAATAGCTGCAGACTACACATATCTGCATGTGTGTAGACAATTAAAAATATATTAAATCAACAGAAAATGCAAAAGCCAGATATTGACCACTGCTGCAAAATGCTACTCTATTAAAATTGTAAACGTAAAATAGCAATTAAGAGGATCTCTATTTCTTTCTGTTAATAATATTATGAAGTAATTTAACTCTACTGCTTATTATGATGTTTTGTTTTATGTTTAAACTTAGAACCTGTATAAGAGTCTGAGTGAAGTGAAGTCTGAAGTGGAAATGGTGATAAAGACTGGACGTCAGATTGTACAGAAAAAACAGACGGAAAATCCCAAAGAACTTGATGAAAGAGTAACAGCTTTGAAACTGCATTATAATGAGCTGGGAGCAAAGGTGTGTACATGCTGAGACCACAAATAATTCTTTCCACTTTCCTTATAAATTGTAAAGCAAGGGGCAGTAAATTATGTGTGATTAGAGTCTCAGAATCCTAACACCTCTCTCTCTCTCTCTTCTCTCTACACACACACACACACACACACTCTTATACAAACGTATACACATATTTCTATGTGCAATGCGTATTAAGAAACAATAATCAATGAGGTTCTGCTCATTTAGATTGAAAAATATGTAACACTCAAGGAAGATTTTACTGGTCCATCAGATAGTTCTAAAAGGGTTTCTTTGTTCTAAATGTTTCTTATTTTCATTATATAATTTTACTTGTGATGACTTGAAGACTAGTAAATATTATAAAATACTGTATCTATTTATATTTAGGTCTAACGTAGTTAACATATTCCACATTAGGTGTAAAAAAAGTTGGCATATTAAACAGTAATTATTTCCCAATATGGCCAAGACTTGGAAAATCCACCACACTTGACTAATAAGATACCATAGATAGCCAATTAAGACCTATGACTCTATAATTATTTTTGTATCATTGCCCTGATCAGAGTCTCATGACCAAGTCCTTCTTACTGTTAATTAAAGATGCCTATATCTCTCCCATCTCCTCTTTCTAAAACTGTGGGATGTCTAGAATAGTTTTCTCACTTCCCCTCAACTTATATATTCTATATAGAGTTAGAGCTTTCATGATTTAAAATTATGATAGTAAGTAATATCTTCACTTTGTCAATTGTTTCCTATACTGAGCAGAAGGATTTTAGTTTGATGCAATCACAGTCATCTAGTTTTGCTCTTGTTGCCTGTGCTTTGGGAGTCAGATCCAAAAAAAATATTTGCTTAGAACAGTGTCACAAAGCTTTTTCCTGTTTTCTTCAAATCATTTTGTAGGTTCAGGTTTCAAGTATTTAGTCCATTATGAATTGATTTTTTATATGGTGTGAGTAAGTGTCCAGTTTCATTCTCCTGCATTTGGTTATCCAATTCTCCAGAACCATTTTTAAAGAGAATGTCCTTTTCTCATTCTGTATTCTTGGAACCTTTGTCAATAAGTTGATCATAAATGTGTGGATTTATTTTTGGGCTCTCTATTTTGTTCCTTTGGCCTATATGTCTGTTTTGATACTACTATCCTGCTCTTTTCATTACTAGAGCATTACAGAATATTTTTGAATCAGGTAATTGTGATACCTCCAGTTTTTTTCTTTTGGCTTCAGATTGCTTTGGCTCTTCTGGGTCTTTTGTGGTTCAGAACGAAATTTAGGATTGTTTCTTCCACTTCTGCCAAAAATGTCACTGGAATTTTAATAGGGATTGCATTGAGTGTGTAAATAGCTTTGAGTAGTACAGACATTTTAACAATATTATTTATTCCAATCCATGAATATGGGATATCTTTTCATTTCTAAAAATAGACTTCCAGCATTTTAATTTCAGTCTGACTGAAAGAACTGAATTTCATGGAGGATAAAAAGTTATATTTTTACAACTCCAGGTTCTCAACTTTAGTGAATAGAGCAACATCACTGATAAAATTGTCACTTCATCTAGACATAAATATAAATGTCCATATTTGAGAAATAGCTAAGGAGAGGTAGATTTCTAGTATCTCACCCTGAAAGTAGATTGAAGCTTATATTTTGAAGATATTAGTTGTAAATTCCTTATCATAGAAAGTAAATTTTAGATTTAAATTGAAATCTGGAAATAACCATTTTTATTAGTTGACAATCTTATTTTCATATTTTAAAAACCCTCTAATTTATATGTGGAATGTTTTGAACAAGTTTGTTGACATCCTGTGACAAAAGATTCTCTTAGTTTGTTACAAAATAAGGAACACTGATACGCAATTGATAGGAAAGCATTATGATAATCTTGAAATAAAATATATTTCAACTGCTTGTTTGGTGAGTCTACCAAGGTACCTTTGGAATGAATTACCTTTATATCCTCTAGAGAAATTTATCATTGTTTTAAAGATCACCACAGAGAGAAAAGTTGTAGCTGCACTAGATATCTAATTCCAGTGCTTATTAGTTTTCACAGATGCCAATTATTTCATATTTAACATCAATTATGAAGGATTGAATAATCTCTAGTCTCTAAATCAATTAGAGATTGAATAATCTCTAATATTAATCCTAATGCTACAGCTTCTTCAGTTTTGGAGACATATTCTCTTTATAATTATAAATTTAAAATAATATAAATTTATATTAAAGTTTTAAATTATAAATTTTCATTTTATGATTTGACCTGTGTGACTTTATACTAAAATAATGTATTGATGAGTATTTTTTTAATTAAGAAATTATATATTTTGGTAGAGAGGAATTTCTTAGTTTTCTTTTTAAAATAATACAGTTTTTTGTTGTGTGTGGGCCTTGTATTTGTCATAAGTTTTTTTTTTTTTTTTTTGAGACAGAGTGTTGCTCTGTTGCTAGGGTAGAGTGCGGTGGTGTGATCTCAGGTCACTGCAACCTCTGCCTTCTGGGTTCAAGCAATTCCCCTGGCTCAGCCTCCCAAGTAGCTGGGACTACTGGTGCGTGCCATCATGCCTGGCTAATTTTTTGTATTTTAGTAGAGACAGTGTTTCACCATTTTGGCCAGGATGGTCTTGATCGCCTGACTTTGTGATCCGCCCACCTCAGCCTCCCAAAGTGCTGGAATTACAGGCATGAGCCACCACGCCCAGCTGTCATAGGAATGTTAACAAAATCATTGCAAGAGTAAATTTAACATAAAATAACAAACTAAATCAATTAGAATTTAAAACAATAAAAGTGACATTAGACAAATAATAGTGCTCTGAGTTGATTATTATTCAGAAATGAATGATTATCATAATGATATAAAACCCTATTTATTCCAGAATATTCATATTTGAGAGCTTGTGTTTGTTCTATTTGGTACATAGTAATATCCTTAAAGCAAAATAAAAGAAGTATGAAGAAATCGTATTTAATAGTATTATAGAATACAGCAAAAACATAGACCAAAAGTTTATTTTTGAAGTAAATATTGATTTAGAAACATTTATGATTAAGGGATTACGTATAAATGTCTTCTTACAAAAAGGCTCTAAGTCACATATTCTTTGGCTAGAATAAAAATATTGTCTGATTTTGGCTCTCAAAATATTTTCAGCAACAGTGGCTTTATCTAATAAAAGCAAAGGCAACAAAGGGTATTTTATTACATTATTCTTTTTACATAAGAAAAAGCCCTTCTCTTCTATGATCTTCGGAAATTTACATGGTCTGTCTCTGCCTCAATTCAGTATGTTACCTTTTTGGAGTAATCAGCTCTGGCTGACATAACAAAATAAAATAGACTTGGTGACTTAAACAACACAAATTTATTTCTCCGCCAAGTTCTGGAGCCTCGGAGTGCAAGATCAAGGTGCTGGTCCATTTGATTCCTGAGGAGAGCTTTCTTCTTCTCTGGCTTACCTTTTCACTGTATCCTTAAACAGTGATGAATGAGGAGAGAAAATGTAATTAATTTCTTAAGAGATGTTAAACCTAGCACCATTGGTGTAATAATGCCTATAACCTGTTTTTATTTCTCTATGATCTGAATTTTATGGGAAATACATAAATAGCAATACTAATATCCCCTAAATACATTTTTGACTTCATGAAACAATGACTACTAAAACATTTTAATGCGAGTGGCATTCTGTTAAATGTATCCCTTCCCTGCAAACACACGCACAGTACAAAACTCAATTTTCCTTAAGATGGCAGTGTCTCCTGTTTTTTTAAAAATGTATTTAGCTGGAAATAAACTAAGTGAAATAAATAAAAATTAATAATGCATTAGCCCTGGGAAGATAGAATTTCTTTGAAATACTGAATCTGGAATCATTTTTCTACCAATAGTGCACAGGAAAAAAATAACTATGCATAGAAAAAAATAGCTATGCATGGAAACACACCATAAGGTATATTTTCCCTCAACCTCCACCCACCCTGACAACACAAATAAAATTCTTGCAGCCAAAAGAGCAGATGCTTTTACTTAGAAAAAAAGTAGAAGGCAAAATTTCTTAAAATATGAATTTGCAGCCTCAGCAACTAAATGTTTTCTAAATGTATACATACCTATGCTAAAGAAACTAATGAAATTTGTTATTTGGAATTGGAATTGTTATCAAGATTCCAGAAGACTCATTTTGATTGCAGCATTTTAGGTGCATTACACATATTTTCATCTTTGGTGTTTTCTTGCTTATAGCTGGATTCTTATTTTGGTTGTATGTACATGCACACGTGCACACACACACACACACACACACACACACACACACATCAGTCAGTGGTAACTATTATGCCTAAGGAATGATACACAAATATATACTTGTGGTGTTGGTGATGGTATTGTTTTAGTCAATTCCATTACAGTTGAAATTAATCTGGACTCTACCTCTCAGATCTCTTAGCAACAAAAGCCAAATCTTGTCCATGTGTTATTTATCTGTAAGATAGTAAAATAAATGTAAATAAAGCTTTTGCTCTGTACATTCAGGCAGTTTTTTACTCAACCATCCCTAAAGGGAAGTAATGAGAATAAAGGAAGAGATTGAGGTGTAAAATATGTCTAGCTCTCTCAAACTGTTGTCTGATTTTACCCTCAGAATATTCCTGTATTCTATTAATAAGCATAGTAATCTCATTTGATAGATGTGTTAACAGAGAGTAATGAGGTGTCCTGCCACAGATCATACTCAAGTTGAGAGTCCAGTAGGTATTGCAGAGCCTAACATGCTTACATTCCATCATGCTGTTTCTGCAAGGTCAAATATTTAAATCTACTGTTCAGATTCCCAGTCTTCATGACAGAAAAGGGTTTTTAAAAATATGTATAGTGAAAACACATAACAAAACAGGAGAAACTTGTAAGAGTTTAAACTCTTTATGTAAATTCTACCAGTTATATTTTCTAACTTGCAATTAATGATTTGTACATCATCATTGATTCCTTCATTCAATATATAAAGCATACTTAGCAAGACTTTTCTTTGTTCAAGGAGCTATGAGGGGTTTAGGGCAGTAATCTAAAGATGTGTGAGGCAAGACAATTTGCCTTTAAGAAACTTTAATTTATCTGGCTTTTGTTGATCATTTGACTGTATTTAGGAAAAGATCCTGGGCTTTTTATTAAACCAACCAACTGAAAATCTTAACAAAATATAGGCACTTCTGACAAGGTGGTAGAGAAATACAAATTTGTTCATTTCTTTTTTTATTTTTATTTTTGTTATTGTTTTAAATTTATTATACTTTAAGTTCTGGGGTACATGTGCAGATTGTGCAGGTTTGTTACATAGGTATACACATGCCATGGTGGTTTGCTCCATCCATTGCCCCATCATCTACATTAGGTATTTCTCCTAATTCTATTCCTCCCCTATCCTCCCACGCCTAACTATTCCTCCTCTAGCCCCCTACCCCCCAGGCCCCAGTGTGTGATGTTCCCCCTCCCTGTGTCCGTGTGTTCTCAATGTTCAACACCCACTTATGAGTGAGAACATGTGGTATTTGGTTTTCTGTTCTTGTGTCAGTTTGCTGAGAATGATGGTTTCCAATTTCATCCATGTCCCCTGCAAAGGACATGGACTCATCCTTTTTATGGCTGTATAGTATTCCATGGTGTATATGTGCCACATTTTCTTTATCTAGTCTATCCTTGATGGGCTTTTGGGTTGGTTCCAAGTCTTTGCTATTGTGAACAACGCTGCAATAAACATACGTGCACGGATCTAGAAATAGAAATACCATTTAATCTAGCAATCCTATTACTGGGTATATACCCAAATGATTATAAATCATTCTATTATAAATTTGTTCATTTCTTAAGTGAGAATATGGAAAATTTGCTTTTGAGAGTCTTGGTTTCAAACACTGAGAACAGGAGCACAGGATCAAGTCATGAGTTTTTCTATAAATGGGAATGAATATTGTCTTTGCATTCATTTTTTTTGTCCTTAATTGATGGCAAAATTATATTTAAGGAGGAAGTGACCTATTCACTGTATTATTTTTGAGCAGATGTAAGACACTTTAAAGATGTAATGAGGATAAAATTGATAAACCCACGTGTTACAAAAATACTTGTACCTTTTGAGGGAATTAATATCCTGTCTTCATTTTGATTCCTTACCAACATGAGCAAGCCTCATTTGTATATAGAGGATTGTAAAGTTTCTTGCCACATTTTTGACAAATCAGTAAGTTTTCAGTGATAAATTAGTCTTATTTTCAGTTTAACTTATTTTGTTTATCATAAACTTTGGCCAAAAATTATCTTATATTAGAGAGAAGTTCTTACAGCTTTCTTTTCTACCATGACAACATAGAAGACACTATCTTTTCGACAAACGATCTCATCTGCCCTAGACAATTTTTATTCACTCTTAATATTCAGAATATATGATTTTTATAAGATACTATTTTAAAACATGTAAGAAAATAGTTATTTTAAATAACAGAAATATAAAAGTTTCAAATAAGTGGTTATAACTAAACTTGAATTAAAGAGTAAACTAAATTGCATTTTATTATCATTCTTTTCAGGTAACAGAAAGAAAGCAACAGTTGGAGAAATGCTTGGAATCTGTCCCGTAAGATGCGAAAGGAAATGAATGTCTTGACAGAATGGCTGGCAGCTACAGGATATGGAATTGACAAAGAGATCAGCAGTTGAAGGAATGCCTAGTAATTTGGATTCTGAAGTTGCCTGGGGAAAGGTAAAACCTGTATCACTGAAGGTTATTTTGAACATATGTGAAAACACATAGTAGTATGATTTTGTAAGGAAGTATTGACATGTAGCATTAAAAATACTAATATCTTGTTTCATTTTCCCTTTCTTAAAAATCAAGCCGTAGCTTAACTGTGCTTTTCAGAACCATGATAAAACCAATGGTAAGCTTTAGCAGGAGTCTCTCCAAAGCTTCCTTAGAGTTCAGAAAGTTATGAATAAGATCTTTAAAAATATATAGGTCGTTAGTCTGAAAATTGGTCCAGATCCTGTGTTCTACTGACTTGCCTAAGACCATACTGTCCAGATGAACCCCACAGCCATGAAGAGGTCAAGGACACAGAGATTGAAGACAGTTGGGCTGGACAGGACTTGCAAGATCAGCATATTGCCAAAGTCACATTTCAGAAGGAATCTCAAGGTGTCTATGCAGGGGCTATCATTTCCATCACCAAATGATACAGGGACTCCTGCAGTCCTTAGCTGTTAGATTCTTGCCCTTTCTCTGATGGCCAGTCGGACATTTTATTGCTGCCTAGAATTTAATTCAAAGCACTCATAGCTTAATATTTTTTTACAATTTACTCATTACCAGATTACTTGTAAGTGTGTTGGCATAAAGAAAATACCTGATTTTGATAACTTGTTTTACCTCAAAATTGGCCAGTGTCTTAGAACATTTACACCCACTTGATGTTTTAAAGTTACCAAATTAAGTAGATGTGTAATAAATTCTTGCTTTATTTTTAATTCAGTGTTGCTTTCCAGATTATTCAAAGTTGGGAAATTTTCAGTATATTATGTAAAAACTTACAATGATATGAATGAGACTCAAAATGAAAACTGTCTTTATGTAGATTCAGAGAACAAATAGTAATGTATTTTGTTACATAAAATATTTTCAAATATATGGTAGTGAATTAAATTATTTTTCTCCTCATTCCAGACAAATTTGATGTTAGATAAGATATTGAATCATAGTTATCCATTCAGGATCATATGTGATATGAAATTACTATAGTAAGGAAGATATAATATATATAGGTTAAAACACACATTAGCCTTATTTTTTCTTATCATTCAAGCACATTACTCGAGGTATTTTTGCATCAGCCTCACCATGAAGTCATTCAAATATTATAAGATAATGAACTTTGCAAAGGTTTGTAGCTTATCCTTGTCATATAGAAAGCTTGAATAGTCTGGAGAATTGTCTGCTTATTGAATCTGCCTGGAAAGTATTTTTCATAAAATCAAAAAGCAAAGCTCATTTGAGATCAAGTAGGAAAAAAGCTTAGAAAACTGGAATTTATTTTCTTTCTTTATAGAATAAAGATAATTTATCACTCTATCTAGATCTTTAGAAACACTAAGCTGTTAATGACATACTCTAAAATCTCTTGTCAAATAAAGAGTATATTCATTTGCATCTAAATTATATAAACTTTATTTTTTTTACCAATTTGTTTGGAAGAGTGCTCATTTCTTTAAAAATAACAATCATTTAAGAAAAAGATATGCCCTACAGATTTAAATCAGTCATATTTATGAAAATCATTCTAATAATTTAACATAAAATTCAAACTCTCATGTGTAAAACCCCATGACTATTGAGTACATTGTCATTACTCGTGGTTTCTTAGTAGGTAGGAGAGCTTGATTCAAGCCATAAGTTTCATCTTCTCTTTCAAATAGTAGATCTGCTGATAAATGGCAAAATTTTTTAAACTAAATTAAATTCATTTAAATACAATACATAAAATATAGTTGCTAATCATCCTAAGTATTTGAGATGTGACTATAGAATATTTGAATAACTAGAGTCAGTTTCTTTTTTTTTTCTTTTCTTTTTTTTTAAGTTTTTGGACATTGTAATTTATTTCTCTGAATTTCTCTCGGTTCCATTGAGCCAAGAACATTATATTTATTCTATATGAAAATATTCGAACATCTAGGTTCAAATATTCAAATACATAAAAATGTCAATTACTCATGAAGTGATTGTTTGACCTTTATTTTATTCAGACAAAGCATAATTTCAAGTATATTGACTATCATTAAACATTATCAGTTTTATCTTAAAGTATTTTAATTATATTTACTATATATTAAATTCCAGTTAAAGAGATACATATAGCACAACTTGACAAGCATAAATAAATTGGAAAACTAGGAAAAGGAAAATTATAGTAGATAAATAATTTTTAAAATGTGCACAGAAACATATCCACAATGTCCCATGGATGGTGGAATGGACTGGAAACCACAAAGCCACAAATTGGCACCAAGCTTCCTGACAGACAAAACCAAGAAGTAAACATATTTATGAGACTCAAAGTGTCCAAATTATTAAAATAATGATTAAAATAATGTGTTTTTTTTGTAGAAAGTGATTTATTTAAAATGAGAAAAGGAGAAGGAGAGAGAAACAGCTAACTCTCACATTGAGTGAGAGAATCCAGAAAGATGGAATCCAGGAGAGGAAAGCAGCTTCCACACTGAGTGGAAGGGAATAGAGAGAGATGGAGTCTAGGAGGGGGAAGACAGGCTTCCACGAGAGAGTGTGGAGGGGGACTCCAGAGGGGGAAAACCAGGATAGAAAAACAGCTTCCACGAAGGGAGTGTTTGTGGAAGGGGATCCAAACATGGAGTCCCTGAAAATAATTTTAACTTTACTAGTAGTTGTTAGCTTTTTGCTAGAATTTAGTGCCAGAAGAAAATAAATGGGAGGGTCATAAAGGAGATAACAGGCTGATTAATATTTTTATAATAAACAATAAAAATGTTTATGTTGACATTGTTTTTCTAACAACATGGCTCCATGCAAAAGGAAAAATTTAGTGCTAAAGGGCCATTCAGGAAAAGCAATTCTATTGAGAGAAAAAAATATTGGAGCAGAAGTCTAAAGTACTCTAGTAATTGTTTTCAGATTTTTTTAGATTCTCCATTTTATTAATTTTTAATTTTGTATGGATACATGGTAGGTGTATGTATTTATGAATTACATGAGATATTTTGATACAGGCATGCAATACATAATAATCACATCATGTAACCTTCTTGTGAATATGTTTTCCTACAACTGAGCTTTTAAGTAGAATTTCGCGTCAGGATTTGAAGGTTATTTTCTCTGAATACAGAAAAAACAATTTCTGTATCTTTTTTCTGGAAAAAATCCAGATTGTTTCTAACTGATAACACATTTTGTATACTTGGCCCTATATATAATTGGAAAGCAAGACTTCATGTTTATGTCATAGTACCAGAAGACTTCAATAGCCAAAATTTTTGCAAACTTAGAGTTTTGTATTTGAACCAGTCACAGAGAAATTGGCTATTGAGCCTTTTTGTGCCAAGCATAATTGAAGAAAGAAAACTTACCATCAACAACTCAAAATATGTTGACTTCTCTAGGAATCTACATCAATCTCTAAGTGAGTAGATTTATTTGAAAACACAGTTAGGCTATTACTTTAGCTATAAAAGCTATTGAAAATAAAGCTTAATAGTACTCACTTGATGACATTCAAAAGGTGGAGTGAGAACGTTTTATAGGGGGGATGAAGTATCAAGTTTTGAGTGTGGTGAAAATTAATCTAGTGGTCAATAATGATAAGACTAAGTCTAAATGTGTTAGTTTTTCCTGTGATGGAGAAAACTAGAATTCACTTTTCAAGATCGAAATTAGCAAAAGGGTTTGGAAGTATTGCTCCAATTGGAGAATCAGAAGTCACCTTAAAAACAATATAGATTTTACTAATCTATAGTAATATAGATTTCATAAAGTCCTCATGTGGCATAAAAGTTTTAGGGTTTTGGTTTTTAACTATCCATGTTATATAATTGAGGAATTTCCTGTCCTAAATTAGAAAAGCATAAAAATATTTAAAGTTCAATTCAGTTTTTCTTACATTGTGAAGCTGAGAAAAACAAAATCTAACATTAAAATCAGAATGAATCTAGTCTTCCATGGTCTGGCTTATTGTATTCATATCATGAATGTTGTTTATCAAAATCCCTGTCATATCAAATTAAACCCTTCCACAAGGATCTAACACTTGAGTTTTTATGAGGAAAAAAACCCTGGCTTCTCTATAATCATTTTCACATTTCACCTCCTTCCGATGGTTTGGGCAGGTCCCAGATGATGCATTGTCTATAATACAAACTATGTTGGTGGCCACCAAGCAGCCAGGCATTCTTGCTGTTTCTCTGTTTGCTACTTAGATTGTGTGATTAAATTCATTTAATAATATTTTATCACCTATCTATACAGCCATAGTCCATGTGAAAGAAGTATTCCCAATACCACCAAAATTCTAAATAAGGTCCCATCAGAACCACCAACACAATTATCATTTAGGCCTATGGTAAAATACACAGAATTAATCAAATGAGACAACCATCATAGTGTGAGCAATACTTAAGTCAGCCTTCAGAGAGGAGCTACTAGCGTTGAGATGAATTATTCCAACTTGTAGGGAAACCAAATAGACACTGAAAGGAACAGTTTCTTCCTAGCTTGCTTGCTTGCTTGCCTGCCTGCCTCCCGCCTGCCCGCCTGCCCGCCTGCCCACCTGCCTGCCTGCCTGCCTGCCTGCTGCTTTCTTGCCTGCTTTCCTTCTTTCCTGCTTTTCTTTTTCATTTCATTTCCTTCTCTTTCTCTCTCTCTCTCTCTCTCTCTCTCTCTCTCTCTCTCTCTCTCTTCTCTCTCTCTTTCCTAACAGAGTCTAGCTCTTCTCGCCCAGGCTGTAGTGCAATGAAACAATCTCAGCTCACTGCAACCTCCGCCTCTGAGGTTCAAGCAATGCTCCTGCCCCAACCTGCCGAGTAGCTGGGATTACATGCATGCACCACCATGCTCAGCTGATTTTTGTATTTTTAGTGGAGACAGGATTTCACCATGTTGGTCAGGCTGATCTCAAACTTCTGACCTCAGGTGATCCATCCACCTTGGCCTCCTAAAGTTCTGGGATTACAGGCAAGAGCCAGCATACCTGTCCAGAAGAATTTCTTATACTGGCTGAAGGATCAGTTATGTTCTTTTTTAAATATATATATACTTTAAGTTCTGGGGTACACGTGCAGAACGTACAGGTTTTTTACATAGGTATACACATGCCATGGTGGTTTGCTGTATCCATCCCCCCAGTCTTCTATATGAGGTATTTCTCCTAATATTATCCCTCTCCCAATTCCCCTACCCCCTGCTATCCCCTCCCATCCCCCTGACCCTCCGACAGGCCCTGGTGTATGATGTTCCCCTCCTTTATCCATGTGCTCTCATTGTTCAATACCCAATTATGAGTGAGAACATGTGGTGTTTGGTTTTCTGCTGTTGTGTCAGTTTGCTGACAATGATGGTTTCCAGCTTCATCCATGTCCCCTGCAAAGGACATGAACTCATCCTTTTTTATGGCTATATAGTATTCCATGATGTATATGTGCCACATTTTCTTTATCCAGTCTATTACTGATGGACATTTGGGTTGGTTCTGAGTCTTTGCTATTGTAAACAGTGTCACTGTAAACATACATGTGCGTGTGTCTTTATAATACAATGATTTATAATCCTTTGGGTGTATACCCAGTAATGGGATTGCTGGTTCTTTATAAACTTGGCATAGGCTTAGGGGGGAAATTCACCATTTGTTTTGTAATGCTGTCCCCTTTAAAAAGGAAGGGGAAGATTGCCTAAAACCGTGAAAGAGATGTTAAAAAAATCAAGCTTCTTGAGAAATATAGTCAAATTGGCAACACCTTAAATGCTGCAGTGTGATACCATTTACACAAAGGTTGAACTATGTAAAAATATACATTATTTAGTTATATATAATATATAGCAAAAGCAGAAAGACGTGTGGGAATTAATATAAACTGAATACAGAACAAGAGCCATCTCTGTGAGGAAAGACAAAAGAATTGGCTGGGATGTGAATAGGACACTTAAATGATATCTGTAATATTTCATTCCTTAAGATGAATTATGTGTATAGAAGTAATGATTACATTTGGTATACTTTCTATGTGTCTAAAATAACGTATAAGAACATAAGAAAGTAAAACATACACAAAAGCCAAATGCTTGGGATTTTTCCTTTGGTAACCCCACCAGCCAGGTTCTGTAAGATAAATCTTAGTAGTTAAGAAACACTTACTTGATGGAAATTATTGGTTTCAAATGAATATGGCCACTGCTCATTTGGAAAAAGATTCTCATGCTGATAGAGCAACAAGACAGGAACCTAGCAGATTAATTTCACTGAGATGAATAAGGAACATTGTCTTCCCAGTTTTTTAAGAGGATGTTTCTATGGGTTTGTTTGACCTTATTATCTACATTGAACCATGATTGACACAATCTTAATCGGTGATTCCCTTGTGAAAATAGAGTCAACGGAATAAATAGTGCAAACTGAGAATTGAGAATTTTCATCAAAGTGGAATTAAAAGCTAGCCTGTGAATGGTCAGTTTGTGTGGCAGCAGTGCAGTTCTACTACCCTTAAGAACACCTCTGTTCAGAGGGGATCTTTATTAGCAAAGGACAGATCTGTAAGTCATTGGGTGAGGTAACATCAGAACTGAAGGTCCTCTGAAAATGATCTTATTTCCCTTTTTGTAAACAAGAAAAGGGTGCAAAAAAGCTCCATATCCCTTTCTCTGTTTCACAATTACTTTCTTTTTAAAATTACTTTAGATTTGGGTGTTACATGTGCAGGTTTGTTACATGGGTATATTGTGTAACAATTCTAAAATTCATACGGAACCAAAAAGAGCCAGAATAGCCAAAGCAATCCTAAGCCAAAAGAACAAAGTTGAAGGCATCACATTGCCTCACTTCAAACTATACTACAAAGTTGTAGTAACCCAAGCAGCATACTATTACAAATATAGACACATAGATCAATGAAATAGAATAGAGAACTCAGAAATAAAGCTGCACAGCTATAACCAACTGATTTTTGACCAAGCTGGTAAAAAAAAAAAAAAAGTAACAAGGAAAGGACACATGACTCATTAAATGTTGCTGGGATAGCTGGCTAGCCATATACCAGAAGAATGAACCTGGAGGCCTACCTCTCACCATATATAAAAATTAACTCAAGATGGATTAAAGTCTTAAATGTAAGCCATCAAACTACTAAAAATCCTAGAAAAAAACCTAAGAAAAATTACTCTGGACACTGGCTTAGGCAAATAATTTATGACTAAGACCTCAACAGCAAATTTAACAAAAATAAAAATTGACAAAAGAGGCCTAATTAAGTTAAAGCTTCTGTACAGAAAAAGAAATAATGCAGGAAGCAGATAACCTCCAGAATGGGAGAAAATATTTGCAAACTGCACATCTGATAAAGGATTAATATCCAGAATCTATAAGGACCTTAAACCTATTGAACAATAAATTTAAAAGAAACTCATTAAAACCGGATGAAGAACATGAACAGACACTCCTCAAAAGAAGACATACAAGTGGCCAACAAGCATATGAAAAAATCTTCAATAGTACTAATCATCAGAGACATGCCAATTATACCCTAAATAAGATACCATATCACACAAGTCAGAATGGCTTTTGTTAAAAAGTCAGAAAATAACAGATATTAATTGCTTTCATAGGGTGACCAGGATTAAATTTGTAATAGTCATTCACTCTCCTAAGAATTTCAAAGTCATGTGGGTCCTAGATACTCGATATGAGGATTAATGTTACCATGGGAACCATTAAAAGAGCTGACCTAGTAGGAAGCATATCAATTCTAGCCAACTTCTTGAGTTTCCCTATAGAGGAGAATGCCTACAGAGACTCTGTCACCAAGAGGAAGGTAAATTGATTAGAGTCAGATAAATTAGAGCAGAGATGGGCGAACTATAATTGGTAGGCCTAATCCATTTAGCCACCTTCTTTTGTGTAGCCCATGGGCTAAAAATTGTTTTTATGTAAATGGTTGGAAAAAATTCAAATAAGAACTGTATACTTCATGACACATAATCAAAAAGGCAAATGTCAGTGTATAAATAAGACTTTATTGAGGTGTATCAACTTCTATTTTCTTATTTTTTCTGGCTGCTTTTGTACTACAACAGCAGAGTTGAGTAACTGTGACAGAGACTATATGGTTCACAAAGCCTAGAAACAACTACTGTGTGGCTATTCACAGACAACATTCAAACTCCCAAACTAGAGGAAAGCTAATAGAGAAGCCGTTCCCTGTTTAACCCGAGACTTTTGCCATGTCTTCTTCTTGAATGAGTATCAGAGGTTTGGCATTTCTCAGGATCCTTTTGATAGGCCAGTAGGTTGCAGAATTAGACTTTCCTAAATAGAATGATTCATCTAAGTTTTATTCCTGCTCAAAATTCAATAGTCACACATTCCAAACCATAGATACTAAGAATGTGTAGCATTTCCAAAAGATACTGGGTGGTGCCTGACACAACTTCAGAATGTTTAAAGATGCCATCTACTTGAAGAGAACTATGAACCCAAGAATATCTTAGGTATCCTGCATCACACTCTTAATGATCCCCACAGAGAAAGAATGGAGATCTTCCAGAAGTAGTTAGAATGTGGTCAGGGTTGATCAGTTGAAGGGAAGTTGCAGGTAAGAAAACTGTCCTGAATGCTATTACCCTGTGACCACGTTTTCAAATTACAGTTATAGAAAAATAAAGAATAAATTTTAAAAGTATGCCACATCGTTCAAAGGTAAAGGAAGATTTTTAAAATTAAAACGACAGGAGGAAGACATTTGAGAATATTAACAAATGAGATAAAAGATTATGGAAACTGAAAATTTAAACTATTAATACTAACCGGAACTTCCTGCAGCCACATAGCCCTTTCACTGTATGTTTGAATTCAATTTTCTTCAGAGTGGTGTTAAAGAATATAAAATTAATGTTAAGATTTTTGAAAATATGGATTACTCCTAGCTGCATGGTCCAGGCAACAGCAATGCCATGAGACAGCCATCACAGTGATATTTATCACCCCCACAAATGTTCAGATACTTTTCCTTTCTGTTAATGGAATTTTCCAGGTTGAGATGAGAAACTCTGATAACTATAGAGTAGAGATGATGGAAGGAAATGGCAAGGCAATCTACAGGAGATTACTAGCACCTGAAGAGTTTGAATACCAGAACTGCAAAGATCCTTGAGCTGTCATAATAACCCCTAATCTCTTGGACTGTTATGTAGGCAATAATAGTTCATTTGGCCAAAGACAGGGAAACTGTCTGTTTTGGGTCACTCATATTTCCTATATACATAAGATATTGCCTGACACATAGTATATACTTATGAAATATCTGTTTAAACATGAATTGTAAATTAAGAGTTGAAAATTATAGTGACAAAGCAGTTCTTGAAGAGAAGAGAAAAATGCTGATGTGCATTTAAAATTTTACAAGTTTTAGAACAAATTAATCATCTGTATCCAATGTTTTCATTTTATAGATGAGAAAATACAAGTCCTGGTACATAGCAAAACTGTAACTAGAATCCAATACTATGCATGATTTCAACAGTTTTTTCCACAATACCAAATTATTGTAAGAAATCTTATTTTCTAGTAATTTTAGAGTAATCCAAGCCTAAAATAACAAAAGGCTACTCATTATTTACAATAAGAATGAAATAAATCATGGCTAAATTTCAAGTGCAGAAAATATAAGTCCTCATTAAAATAATAAAGTGAAAAACTCATGTGTATTTATCACCTATTATAATCTGTAGTCTGTCCCCCACTGGGGTGATTTTAGATTTCAAATATTGTTTTTTAATATCTTAAAATCACTATGATTAGTTGAGTATAAGTAAATCAATCTAAATATCTCATTACTGGCCAAAATTGTTTAGCATATGAATTGAACATGCAAAATATAACCATAGGGAAAAGTAAATATGTATGTGATTAAACAGAGGTTTATTTCCCTGATGATCATTATGTTTGGGAAAATACAGCAAAGTCTAATCTATATGATTTTCTGATTTAATCACTAACATTTTTATTTCTGATTTTGTTGCAATCGTTAAAAATTCCAACTCAGTTAAATAACTCAGTCCCATTAAACTCCTAAGTATCCATAGTGTCATCTAAAATTTCAAATGGTAGAATATGATTTTCCAGAAAAAAAAAAAAAATTGTCCTATAGTATGTTAATCCTACCACCTGTTTTAACAGTAGTCTATAGTATGCCAAGAGTTGCCTAAGAGGATACAGCACACACACACACACACACACACACACACACACACACACAAATGGGTTTAATCAATTTAACTCAAGGTGTTAAATGCAGAATGATCTATATCTGAGTAGCCACTTGTGTAATAAGTTACTCTGCTTTTCACACTCATTTGGAGACAAAGTTTTATAATATTTACATCAGGAAGAACAATTGTTAGTTCCCTTCAATTATCCTTTGGCTTCCAGGTCACTCCTAGAATTTGATGACTATCACTCAATAAAAACTTAGAATGCGTCTTCCTGTTTGCCTGTGGTCTTCAACATTGGGTTGCACATTGAAATCACCTTATAGACTTAGAAAGTATACCAATGTCTGGGGATGACTTCTGAAGGTTCTCATTTAATTGGTCTTATTGTAACCAGTTCTAATATTCAGTGAATTTGAGAATCACCGGATAATGTGATACAAGATCTATGAATTTCAAGCTGTCTGATGAGACCTATATTCAGCTCAGTCAACCATGTCTTGTATGTTTTTTTAAACGATCAGCTTTCACAGTTTAAAGAGATCTGCTTCCCGGTCCTAGATTATCTGGATAACTGCCTAAACTCATCACTCCTCTTAGCTATGAAAACGTAAGAACTATTACTTATTTCTCAAGTCTGTTACACAATCATTCCCACTGAAAAATTACGTATCTTTTTTTTTAAAAGCGAGCACAGTAATTTATCTGTGACGTGAAGTAACACTAGCAGATTCATTAACTTGGTGCAATGAATGCATCAAGCAGCTGTTACTTAGAAAAATAGAACATCTGTTAAATGCCTTTGGAGTCACTAATCACTGTCACTACAGTATAGCTGTAATTTCTGTCTCTGTTCATTCTGCTTTCACGAAATTCTTCTTTAATAAACAATACATTATTATTAAGTCAATACACGTTGCTATAGAATCCATATTTA
The DNA here is from genome assembly GCA_036589455.1 of Ateles fusciceps. NCBI lineage: Eukaryota > Metazoa > Chordata > Mammalia > Primates > Atelidae > Ateles > Ateles fusciceps. The sequence goes on along the minus strand of JAZHEH010000857.1, from coordinate 920,621 downwards.
ATGTTTTATGTTATTTTTGAATTTATCATTATATTATTCTGTCACATTTGCCTAATAATAAAATATGTCCTAAACCTCTAGCTAGGATAAAGTAATGTTGGGGGCTGAAAAGCAATTAGCATTATATTTCCTCTTCTTTAAGACATGTCAGATTGTGTGATCCACCACTGACATGATTACAGCTGCTGAGAATTTAAAAAAAAAAACACTACCACTTTTAAGGTAAACCTAAATTGTATATTTCATCTCAATTTCAGAATCCTTAAAATGTGACAAATGCACAGCTTAGAATTGCAGTAATATGGCCATGCATTCCTTTGCTTTTCATGAGTATGTTATGTAGCTAAAAGGTGAAAGAACACTCTCCTGTTCCCTATGATCAGAAATGGTTTAATATTTGCAAATACTAACTAAGTGCAGAATTCACTTTGGTAGGGGGACCTCTCAAGATGCCTTTATGAATGCTTTAGCTAGCCTTTTATTCATATTAGAGGGAACACGCATAAGAGAAAGGAATGTATAAAAAATAAATCCCAATTTAATTGAGTCCCTGGTAAAAGGAGGAATCTATAAGGAAATGGTGTTAAGGTACATAGTTTAATAAATGTGGTGCTGATTGAAGACAGGCTTTATAGAACAGGAGAGTTTTAAGGTAATAAATTTGTTTAAAAAGAGGAGGTGTAAATAGGAGATCAGACAGAGAATTTGTCTTAGGAATAAAAGTCCCTAGAAATTCCAAGAGAATTTGTAGAAGGTATTGGAAAAACTTGTGAAAATATGAAATGGGTGGAGGAGAATATGGAGCTTAAGTGAGCTATATTTCTTTGCCCTTGACCGAAAATATTCTAAAGGTGTCCCTATGGGACCAGATAATCGTTTCAATAATTTTAACAGTTTTACCATTAAATAAAAATAATTAAAAATGCTGATGGTATGATCACATGCTGATGGTATGATCAGCAGAGACCAATAGAGAAGGTTTTCTCATCTTGCTATTGTATCAGTGAAATAAGCTGATAGCTGAATCCTGAACTTAAATTTCTACAATCTATTAAACTTGTAGATATTGGGAATGAATCAGAATGTATTATTCATCCTTCCTATCAACATGGGGCATGACTTCACTGGAATAAATTAACTTATCTACTCATTCTTTTATAATAAGGAAATTAGAGTAGCATTTAAAAATTATATGGCTAAGAAGTAGATAGCAAACTTGTTTGAAATCATGGAAGTTAGTGCTTAATATTTGAACTATTCTTTCGGAGCTTTCAAATGTTACAAATTAAACATATGGAAAATAAAAATATGTTAGACATTGTGGCAATTTATACTTTAATTGTATTTTACCTATGTCAGATCTTTTCCCCCTCATCCCAAAGTCCTTAGTGCCAAGTATATAGTTTGCATTCAACTGCTCTTTGAATTTCCTGAAGGTAGACTTACAATGTCATAGGTCAAATTAAAACTGAGTTTACATGATATTTCTTTTTATTCAGCCTTAAAATCAATCCTAGCAGCTATCACATTACTACATGATTGAGAAACCTGAAGTGTCTGAGTTATTAGTTTAGTGAATTTAGTCACTCAAATTTGAACTTATTCTTTCAGAAGAGTAGATCTTCTGGAACTCTCTCTACCTCTTACCTCACAAGGCAGAAGAAGGCGTGTGTGCTGAGAATCTGGATGCTTTTGAAAAGGAGGAAATGCCATATGTGTTCAGCTGTTTCTCCCCAACTCGCCAACCCAGTAAATAAGTAGCTCCCTTTCAGAGGAATGAGTACACATATAAAGAGAACAGCCCAGGCAGTAGCTCTGTTCTCCATACGTCTTGAAGATGAGACAACTTCTGTTATGGGAAATTGTTAGAGCAAAGAAAATGGTCCTGCAACAACCTCACCAAATGTATTCCTTTAGTTTACAATAAGTATTCCCTGTCTCCTCTATGGTAGCCTTTTATTCCAGCTTTCATACCTTCTCATTGATTTGTACTTTGTCTTTAGTCTAATTCAAACCATTCCATGCTTTATGGCAGACTCCACCTTCAAATATATTCTCCCTTGAAGTCATTCATGCTTATTCAGCCGTGGCTCATCTCTTTCAAGGAAAAAAAAAATGTGATTGTTTTCTAGTATTATATCAAATTGTTCTATTGCATTTAAGCTTTTTCTGCAGCTATACTGTAGGCACAATTAGAGTAAAGCTTGCAAAGATTACTTCTTTCCCCATCTCTGGCAATTAATAGCACAGTACAGATGGACATTAGGCACCTAATATACATTTGTCAATTACTATTTTTATTTTATTTTATTTATTTATGTATTTTGAGATGGAGTTTTGCTCTATTGCTCAGGCTGGAGTGCAAGGCACGGTCTTGGCTCACTGCAACCTCTGCCTTCCCAGGTTCAAGCAATTCTCCTGCCTTAGCCTCCCAAGTAGGTGGGATTACAGGCACGCACCACCACACCTGGCTAATTTTGTATTTTTAGTAGAGATGGGATTTCACCATGTTTGTCAGGTTGGTCTTTAACTCCCAACCTCAAGTGATCCACCTGCCTTGGCCTCTCCAAAGTTTTGGGATTACAGACGTGAGCCACTGTGCCCGGCCTGGTCAGTTAATATTTAAGCGAGATCTTCCAAAGCAAGATCAGCATAGTATTTAAAGCTAAGCCTTATTTAAGTTATACCTTTGATTAAAAAACACATTTGAGGGGAAAATTTGAACTCACTAGATTAACACAATATTTTTTCCTAACTAAAAATAGCACTTATACAAATAATTGAATACTTGTTTATTGTTGAATAACATACAAAAAGGTTTAACTCTAAGTCTCTTTTTTTTCACAGAGTGTAAATTTTCCTATGAGTCACTTTTGACCATTAGCAGTTATAAACCACCATAATATCACTGCTTTTTTGAAACACAAGTTCATGATGGTGATAATTTGAACATCTTTTAGTTTTAATTTATAATTTTGTAGGACTAAGAAAAACCAGGAATTAATCTACATTTCCTATTTTATTGATCCCATCAACTGAATATCACTGGACATTATTTAAGCTGGAGGATTTTGGCCAGATGTTGATGCATAATAGTTTTTGTGAGCCAGGAACTATGTGCAATATTATTCCCAAGTTCAAAACTTTTCTCATCTCTTCTGAGTTTTGGAAAATTCCATTCCCTTTAATTGCCTTGCTTGACATGTAAGAAACAAATCTATGTACACAGTAACTTTTTACATTGATGCTAAAATATAGTATCATCTTTATGAAGACATTTTAAGAGATAATTAGTGATCCAAATATAAATTAAACTTCAACTTTGTAAAGTGTTACCTTTGTGGATAAATCAATTGCAGTGACATGCCACTAGACTGGAATATAGTAAGTAGAGAATTATCATTTGTATATATGTCCATCTCTTTGACAAAACTCATACTTGAATACAAGTGTTCGAATGGACAGGGACTTCTCTACCATTTTAACCACAGTACCTAGTAGCAATGGCTAACATCTATGGTTGTAAAGGTTGTATACTACAAAAGGGGTGAAGACAAAGTATTGAAAGGGGTAAAATCTAGTCTATGTGCAGTCTGAAGTCAAGCTCTAAAGGGGCCGTGTCAACCCAAATGAGATACTTCTAATCTCCCACAATATATTGAGTAGAATTACATATGATTCCACTACAGTAGTAACTGCCATATAATAGGAGCTCAGTCAACACTTAAGATTGATAAATGAAGAAATTGCTTTTATGAATTGCTAAACTCATCCATGTGCAACACATAACACCTACATATGAAGCACCTCATACATGATAGCTGTTGAGTTCATTTGGCATTAAGTACCTTAATTTCAGGTATTTTTATATTGAAAAAAATACAACACAAAACAATATTTTAGAATTAACAAAACAGTAATTCTGTCTTACATAAAAAATTTTATACTTTGTTACCTCATTTATTTTCCCTGTTTATTTGATGCCAAAGGCAAAACCAAAACAAAAAGTATATGAAGTGATTTCGAATGGACCAGGACCTCATGGTGTAGCAGAAAGCCACAGGACTACTTAGGGATATTATAAAGATAGAATAGACAGGTTGAGAGCAACTCTGTGAGGCCAGCCTACAGTTAATTTCTTACTTTCATACTCTAATTTATTTCTTAAGAAATTAGATATAGGCTGGCCTGACAGAGTTGCTCCTTGTGTGTTAATTAATTGATTATTTTGTAGGTGGGCTTCCTCTACTTTCTTGTTATTGCTGTTTCTCAATGATTTTGTTTTGCTTTGGCTTTCTGTGATACTGCCATGTGTGTACCTATGCAACAATCTTCCATGTTCTTCACATGTACCCCCAAACCTAAAATGCAATAAAAAAAAAAAAAAAAGACATCAGCTCGACTGGCAAATAGCTTTTCAGCTCAAGTACCAATCATAGTCTCTGTATCTGTTAACCTTATTGAGAAAGGAGAAGGGGTCTGTTGGGCTTTGGCTCAGCTCTCTGTGGATGTCCAACAGCTGGCTAACTAGGCTGGCGAAGGAAGAACCAGGCACAAAGGCAGTAGAGGGCAGAGTGGCCACATTGTCGGCCATGCCATGTACCAGGAAAGGGGCTTTATGCCAGGCAGGTAGTAAACATTTGTACTAGGGTCACTTTTTCCATCAATACTCCATATATATATTTTTTCATGTTCAATGTGCTTGTTTCCATGTTTTATAAATCAAGTCTTAGGAAATAGTGATGTTCTCGTAGGAGATATTAGTCTAGGGTATATGGATAGAATTAAGGTCTGTGAATTGATTGGGGGAAAATACATCCCTTATTTTTATTCACCTTAAATCAAAAGTAAGCATTTTTTTCAATTATAGATGTGAGTAACAAACCCCAGTAATAGCGGTACCCATAACTTTGTCACTAATAGAAATGACAGATAATTTTATGACATTGTATATACTTAAAAATAACAGTTATGCTCATCACTACATTGAAATTATCCTAAAGACCTGCTGCTAGATCTTGTTAATTAACATGTTAAGAAATAAACATGTATTACTACATCAAACATATTTTTTAAATGTTTGGCATATTGTATTTCAGTATAATTGTTTTCATTTAAAATCCTGGATATTTTATGCCTTTAAAAGCATTATTATGAGAAAGGTTTCTTAAACTTCAACAGATGCCAAAGAGATCCATGGCACTAGAAGGCTAAAAGTCCCTGCGGCAAATACAGTATCACCGTACTGCAGAATTTTCTAAAGCCAGTTTCTTATTTGTGGATGGGTTTTCAAATGTCTGCCTTTAGCCACTACATATACAAATTAAGTAAATATAAGTATATTGAGTTGAACAAGATGTTTATGAAATGTGTAATGAAAATTAAGACACGAATTATGCTTATGTGTATGTGTCTGTATATATGTGTGTGTGTATATATATGTTGATATTTAACCAATAATGAAACTGCAATGTGTATTGTATGGTTTTCATGATTCATAAATACAGAGTTATAGGTTTAAAACCTCATAAAAATCTTAGTAACCATACAGAAAGCCATTTCATAAGCATTAAATCTTAAGGCTGCAATGTATTACTTGAAGGTCAATGCTATCCTTTTCACAGGCTACTCAGAAAGAGATTGAGAAACAGAAGGTGCACTTGAAGAGTATCACAGAGGTAGGAGAGGCCTTGAAAACAGTTTTGGGCAAGAGGAGACATTGGTGGAAGATAAACTCAGCCTTCTGAATAGTAACTGGATAGCTGTCACCTCCCGAGCAGAAGAGTGGTTAAATCTTTTGTTGGTAAGAGAAAAGACTAGAAGCTTTTACAACTTTCTCAGTCACAAGAAAAAGATACATAAGTGACCAATAATAAATTTTCTGTTTGAAAATTTCTCAATTCCACATATATGCTGGCTCTTAATTCAATATCTATAACAATATTTTAATATATTTTCTTTATATTTCTACAATATTCTATATGAAAATATCACTTAAAACTAATCTGAATGAAACTATTATTGTCTTTTGAAAATTTTAGAAAATAGGAAAAATTCTTTAAGAATATAGTCTAACCAATAATGCCATGCTATGTCTCTGTACAATTAAGGAATACCAGAAACACATGGAAACTTTTAACCAGAATGTGGACCACATCACAAAGTGGATCATTCAGGCTGATACACTTTTGGATGAATCTGAGAAAAAGAAACCCCAGCAGAAGAAGACATGCTTAAGGTAGCAAATAAAATATGAAAAGTCATGTTCAAATTGTACAACAGTTATTTTCAATGATCTTTGTCCCAAAAGATACTAAGGGTGTCCTAATAAGAGTAAAGCAATCCTCTTTCCTTCCTTTATCCTTCCTTTTTTCCTTCCTTCCCACTTGGAATGGAAATTAATGATTTGGAAGAATCTTGTAATCTGGGTCTCTGTTCAAATCCACCACTCAGTTCGTTACACCCAATGTAAACCATGCTCAGAAAGAGATTCCAAGATTTATTTTGAAATCATATTGTAAATTTCTGCTTATCAATGACAGTACTATGTTCTTGAGTCTAACACAAAGAACCATCTCCCACCACCATTCATTCAGCCCACCTGACATCCAGTCATCTGAATTTTTTGCCTGTGCCATATCCAAATCTTAGTAATTAGTCCTAATGTTGGGCTTATGTAAAACGGAGTTTTTAAGTTTTTTTACTGCATGTAAAGTAAACAAGGCTTTGGGTTCTTTCTTTTAGTATTGAAACTGATTGTTAGGATGCCCCTGTCTTCTTTTCAAGGGCAACTTAATCTTTTCTTTAAAAAATGATTCTGATAAAAGGGTATGAGAGGTATAATATGTAAATATACCTTATTGATGCTACATTGTTTCTATTTGATGATCTCTCCTTTCCCACTTAAACAGGTAGAGCTGAATTTTAACAGCTCTTTTAAATAAATATTTTTTATTTTGTTTTGCTGAAATGTTTGATGATTTTATTGATTAGTTTTTTACAATTTAAAGAAAACTCAAAAATTATGTTTCTTTCTATGCAATTCTTTTTTATGCCTCTGATATTTTCCACAGATTGCAATCTATCTTTAATGTAAAACTATACATGCATTCCAGGCTTTCCCTAAAACACATTTATGCCATTGTCTGAAACTTATTTTGATGTGCATCTCTATTGTCCACTTCATTGTCCCTTGACATAGAGTCAGAAATGTCATCTTATAATGAAATTCCTTCAAAACTTTTTGAATAATAGGGTCTGAGTTATGTAACTTACAACCTCTGTGACCCGGCAGGTCAGGAAGAACATTCCTCAGTACCTCTGTACGTGACACAGAATTCATATCTGTTAGAAAACCACTTTTTTTTCTTGTGACACTCAATGTAATAAAGAGGAACTTGAAAGTGCCAGGAAGGAACAGAAAAGTGTTCTCAGCTACCTTCCCTCCTGAGCACATACTTAGTTTATTCCACAACTGTTAAATTCAGTAACGATATAATAAGATTAAATAGAATATATTATGATAGTTGCAATAACATAGGAAAACATCCCTATCCTTCCTCAGACTAAACATTTTAAATAGACATGCATCAGACTTAAGGACAGTGACCTATTTTTCTGAAATCACACACATTTTCATTTTGCTCTTGTTTTATGGACATTGTGATTTTTTTTCTCCCCTTTCTATTTTCTGCATGTGCTTATTACTCTCTCTTACTTCTTCTCTCTCTCTTTCTTGCACACTCTCTCTGTTTTGCTCTCTATTTCTACCTTGACTTTCATTAATTACTAACTTCAAGTCCTATCTCTTGCTCACGGAATATAGCGTTAAAGGCAGAACTGAATGACATACGCCCAAAGGTGGACTCTACACGTGACCAAGCAGCAAACTTGATGGCAAACCGCGGGTGACCACTGCAGGAAATTAGTAGAGCCCCAAATCTCAGAGCTCAACCATCGATTTGCAGCCATTTCACACAGAATTAAGGCTGGAAAGGTAGGAAGATCTACTCCAAGGTGGAAACTAGTACTAAATGATCTCTTGCGAAGGTTGCACAGTGCTCTGAAAGGGGAAAGTAGACCCCACAGCAAGGTTTTCAAAAGGAAAATGAAGGCCAACATGTATTTAAGGAAATTATACCACTGACTATAATGGGAGATAAATCAATCTTTCTCTCTCTCTCTCTCTCTCTCTCTCTCTCTCTCTCTCTCTCTCTCTCTGTCTCTCATCTCTCATCTCTCTTCATCTCTCTTCTCATCTTCTTTTTCTGCAACAGATATTCTAGAACTGCATTCTACACTGCAGTTTACATATGTACTTTCAGGGGTCACCTACAGAAAATAACAAATAGCATGCTAAAGGCCAAAAACATAAAACCAAAAAGCACACAAGTCATCCATCAAAAGAAAGCACTACTGATATATTTTGCCAAAAGCACTACTGATACAATGTTGCTTGTATGTAATGTAGATCAAATATCCAAAATGAGGCCTTGTGTATATTCTGCACGATCTAGGGTGTTTGTACCTCTTTAAAATGGTTGTACAAGTGTGTGTGTTTAACTTGCTTTTGCTAGTTGCAGATACTGTGACAAAATTTTTTAGGCTGTAATGAAATGCTCAAGCCATGAAAACCAATGATTGCAAAGCTTATATATATCTTAATTTTTTGTAATTTTATATGCCTATTTATATTTATACTGTTTAAGAAGAGCCAGGGAATATGGAACTTTTGCATGATAAACTTTATATTTGTGTATGATTTGATGAAGACAAAATCTTATTTAATAAGTAGTCTGCAAAAATGTATAAATATAGTGTTATAGAATTGCAACTCTTGGGGAAGATTTGGAATGCCAGTAATTACCCAGAAATTTATATACTGTAGTTTGATAAATTTTCAATATATATGATATACTTTCAAATATAAAAATATACATAAAATCAATATATGTATTTAGTTATATAGATAATTATTAGAAATATTCAGAAATGAGAAAACATTAAAGTATTTCTGAGAAAACATGATGTAATATGTCAGGTAAGTGTTGATTTGTGGAAAAATAGAACATATTCAAAAAATATTTTGATAGATATAAGCAACCAGGAATGCTGTGGTTTCACAATTACTACACTTTCTAAGGCATTACAATGTATCATCATATTATACAATAGTACACATTTAAATTAGTTTTCAAATTAAATGAAATGTGACATGACAAATTCTAAGTAGTTAAGTTTATGTGCATGACACACAATTACCCTTCAAACTTCACCTTCCCAAATTAAAAAGTTGTTAGTTTACCTTAATTCATCACAAGTTATTTTTGATATTTAACTGCTTGGTTCTCTTGCACTCTCTCCATAGACAGAGACCTTATATAGTTGACCTTTAAAAGGCTATATTCTCTACATATAGATTGAGAGAGTACAAGAGAACTAAGGAGTTAACTGTCACAATTATATATATTAAAGTCAGTCATTATGACCTGCAAAAAAATCTGACAGGCTCTTAAAATTTGTCAGAGTATAGTTTTGAAAGAATTTATTGTTACTTACAAAGACAATTGTTTTACTTCTGAAGGTATCAATGGCTCATGTAATAACTAAACAATCTATGGAGGTTTATTTCAATAATTTAAAAATGCTACTCTTTCATTACTAAAGTATAGACACACACATGCACATTTTAATAAATCACTAAGCTATAGAATATTTAAGAGAAAATGGATATTATTTTGGGATAAATTGTGTTACAAGATTGTAATTCAGAGATATTAAAAAATGGGTAGAATTTACTCTCCACCACAGACTTGACAGACCTAGCCAATACAAGTTTGTGACCAAGACAAGTTTGTGAGTTTTCATTTCACATTCTGCATGAATTTGTAAGTATACTTCTGGAAATCTTGCATAAAGTGAATCACTTGATGTACTTCTTTTATTTTCCCTACCAGAGTAAGCCATAAGACATTTCAAATGAAAAAAGATTTTTTTTTTTTGAGGTGGAGGCTCTCTCTGTCGCCCTGGCTGGAGTGCAGTGGCATGACCTCCGCTCATTGCAACCTATGCCTCCAGGGATCAAGTGATTCTCCTGCCTCAGCCTCCTGAGTAGTTGGGATTATAGGAGGGCGCCACTACACCTGGCTAATTTTGGTATTTTTAGTAGAGATGGGGTTTCTCCATGTTGGCCAGGCTGGTCTGGAACTCCTGACCTCAAGTGATCCACCCACCTCAGCCTCCCAAAGTGCTGGGATTACGGGCATGAACCACCGTACCCGGCCAAGTATTTTCAATTATATATTAATAAATGAAATAATCACATGTTTACTTTTCAAAGTATTCATTTTTCTCTAAATTAGTAAAGGCAACTGAGTGTAATAGTGACCCCATTTTAGGGCTCTGTAGAGATAATCATGCTCCATTATCATTAGGAAATGAAAAACACAGAAATAAACCGTATCTGACACTTTGCTTATATATACATTGCATCAGCTAATGGTAACGAGCTTCCATTGTGCTAGAGATTGTGGTGAGAAGATACAAGGGTGTAAGATATGCACTTAAGAAATATATATTTACAAACAAAAATGAATACTTAGTATAATCATAATATATGTTTAACACTAATTCATCTTCATGGGGATGTTCAACTAATGGTGAGATAATCTCAGCAGAGAGAACAATAGATTTAGAAGGTAATCTCAGCAGAGAGAACAATGGATTTAGAAGATTGAATTTTAGGCCTAACTTTTTCAGTAGTAGCCAGAACATGGGATTTCTCTGCATATCCATTTCATTGTTTATAAGGTTAGGAAGTTAAAATAGATTAACAATTTTTAAAAGAAAAAGTATCCTGCCCAAAATAAAGTTATTATTTAAAATAAAATAAATAAATTGGAAAATAATAGAGTTACTAGATGGGGGGAAATATCTGCCATTGTAACTTTCTCCTTCCTGTAATTGAATTCAGGAAGTGTAAGTTAATGCTCATAGAGCATAGTTTTAAATTTCTGGATTAGATTAGTTCACAAATCCCTTCTAGTTCTAAAATTTGACTATTCAAGAATCTTTTGTTGATTACAATAATGAATTTAAAACATTTAATGATTTGTGTGTGTTTGCTTTTAGAGTAGGAAAGTTCTGGAAGTGCTGGAAGATTTAGGGGTAGCCTTTGATCTCAAAATCAAGCTGCTTCTTCATAATAGGGGTTATACAGGATAATATTAGGTTAGAATATGACTTTTCTATGGTCCAGTCTATGTCTAAGTTGCATGGAAGAGTAACTTGGAAAAAAATCTATGGTGATAAAAAATAAATAAAAGTAGATTAGGATTGAACACCCGGTAGATCATAAACTCATTGTAATCACTAATTTCTCAGTATAGCCTTTTAAAAGTCAACTGTAAAGGGCCCTTGAATAGAGAAATAACTTATCCTGAAAATTCACTCACATCTAGATTTACTATTTGGTGAAGAATACAAAGTAAGGTACTTCCATGTCTCCAGCAAGAACTGTTCATGACAATGAATTCCAAAGCCCAGAAAGTGATGAGTAAGGGGATCCTCGGTTAGATTGAGGACTTGCCTGTCCAAGTACAGCTCTCTGTAATGTTAATTTTGGCCCTCAATGAGGAGAGTATGGTGAGAGCAAAAAGTCCTTAACTTGAAGCCACAAGACCTTCTTTGAGTACTAGCTGAACACATTACTACTTAGTGATTTTGGATATGCCCCTTTACCTCTCAGAGCCTCATTTCTAGCTACAAAATTAGGGAGATGTTGCCTGTTTTATTTCAATCAAAAGATTGTAATGATGATCAAATGATGTACTATATGTACCACCATACATTTAAAATCTATTAATTAGAGTATTGCTATGAAATGGTTAAAAATCATTAATATCAATAATTATTTCCATTGTTATGTATATTAGGCTTGGATGGCCAAATTTGGGGTGTTGAGACAAAATCTCATGAAAAAAAAATGGAAGAATTGCTGATTTCTTATGGTCTCTGCTGTAATGGACTGGACTCAGAAAATCATGTCTTTGCTATTTTCATGGCAAGGACTAGCCTTAAAGATAATCAAGTGGATGAATTTAAGAAGTACTAGGGGAGTTCAGTTTGTCCCAAATACGCCCCTTAAAATACATATAAATACTGCCTATTCCCATTTTATTTAGGTTACCTAAGAGTATCTCAATGGCTTTGAAAAAGCTTAATTTTTTCTAATTTATATGAAATCAGTGTGAGGAAATGGCAGTTTTAATGGGGAGGATCAGAAATATAACAGTGAACCAGAGATAATATTAGAACCCTGAGTAAAATTGATAGAATCAACGAAGAAAGAGTCCTTGTCTCAACTGTCTGTGTTTTAGGACATGTGAGCATAGTGGCATGGCTGAGGGCAAGGGGATACTATCAGGAAAATAAGGTGATAAGAGACAAAAGTATAGAAAGGGGCAAGGGAAGACAAAAATAAACTGGTTACTTATTCCTATTGCTTATGACAGTTCTACCCCTCTCCATCCTTCTAGAAGCCAAGCTGGAGAAGGGGAGTGAACAATTTGGGAGTAGTGATAGTTGAGGCAGATCTAAAAGAACTAATGAAGGAAGACTTGAGAAAAGGAATTAATCAGGATGAGTTCTGATCAACTATATAAATTATTTTCCCATAACAGTGTTTGGTACTGTGTGGGATCTATTGCTAGGTAACATATGTTGAATTCAAGGAGCTTACTGTTTCATGGCGGAGCAAGATGTGTTCATGGATACTGAATTGAGAGTGAGTGCATGGTAAGTGAATTTAGCAGCCAGTCCAGCAACACAGAGGAGGTAACAATTCAGCATAAACCTATGAGAAAGCTTAGGAGCCTACAGTGTGTTCAGTGAAGAGTGAGTTCAGTTAGCTTTCAGAACAGAGGACATGGAAGATAAAACTTAGTTGTGGGTGATAAGGCTGAAGATTATGGTTAGACACAGTGTGAAGAGGTCATGGACAGCCAGACTAATTGTTCATGCTTAATACAGTATGTGATGAAGAGTTCTTGATGTGTGTGTGTGTGTGTGTGTGTGTGTGTGTGTGTGTGTGTGTGTGTGATGCATGCGCTGTTGAAACTGAATAATGACATGAAATTTGGGAGCTGTTGCAGTAGTCTAGATGAGATGCATTGATGACCTCAAATGAAAGGATAGCTATGGGAGTGGAAAGGAATTGTCATTCTAGCAGTGACTTGAAATCTTCTTACGCATTTGGATGGATTGTTAAAACCAGTGTACTGGGGCCCCACACTCAGAGGTTCTGACTCACTAGGTCTGGGGTGGAGCACAAGAGTTTGCATTGCTAACATTTTTCTAGGTCAGATAGATGCTAAAGATCTAGGGACCACACTTAGAGAACTGCTGCTCTAGAGATACTTAGAGGTAGCCTAAAGTTAAGTCATTTACATATGAGGTGCCAAGAAGATGATAAACTAAAAGTGACTCAGAATTTAACTCTGATTGAGTAGGAAAGTCTGCATATAAATTTCAATAATAGGCCTGGTGTTTTGGCTCACGCCTGTAATCTCAGCACTTTGGGAGGCCAAGGCAGGCAGATCACCTGAGGTCAGGAGTTCGAGACCAACCTGGCCAGCATGGCAAACTCCCTCCCTACAAAAAATACAAACATTGGCCAGGCATGGTGGCAGGTGCCTGTAATCCCAGCTACTTGGGAGGCTGAAGAGGGGAATCTATTAAACCCAGGAGACAGAGGTTGCAGTGAGCTGAGATTGTGACACTGCACTCCAACCTGGGTGACAGAGTAAGACTCCATCTCAAAATAAATAAATACATAAATAAAGTTCAATAATAAAAAATGCATCAAGTTATATTTTTTATGTTGTAATACTTAGTTGCAAAATAATTTTGACTAAAACTTCAGGTATGTCCTATTAATAAAGTCAATTACTTGTTACAAAATATTAGGAAATTTTTATATAAAATTTGCTTAGTTATATTTTTCTAGAGATTTAAATATACTTTACTGTTTTAAGGAGCTGAAATGTTAAATTATTTATTCTGAAATTGATAGTAACCAGAAAAAAGTGAAATTATTTTCTCTCTGACTTTGATCCTTTACTAAGACTTGTGTGCTATGGGATATATGTACCATATGTTCTTTAACTTCCATATGGGCCTTGAAAATTGCTACTATAATTCATGTAGCAGTTTCTATATATATGTATTACAACTGTCATATGAAATTTAGACAATCAAGCATCAAATACTTAAATATTCATAGTTTGATTGCTGCAATAATTATAAATTATCAAGTTTTCTTTTTTACTTCCAATCAGTGTCAGAAGATATAAAAGTAATCATTCTTCAGATAAGAGACTCTCACGAGTTTATAGGAGGCTATGAGAGATCCAATGACTTTCCCATGTAAAGTAGAATATATCAAGAAAAAGAAACACATGATTGGGCCTAATCTATCTTAAGATACAGTTCTATACGTGGAAAATAATTAAAGAGTGATTTAATTATTTTGGCTCTCCTAAACATCAGTGGGAAATAAATGATGCATTTTATGCATGTGATCTAGAGGTTCAAATGAAGATTTATTGGTTTTAAAAATTTTAGTTAAAGTTTACTTTTCTGTAGTCAGATTTATCAATGCAAATATATTGATATTTCCCCATCCACAGTCTCTTTCTGATCATGTTATAACTTCAAACCTTCCCTGATGGAAAATAATATTGTTTGTTAATTGGCACAGTTATTCCTGCTATATATAAATATTCTTCTTTTAATTTTTATTTTAATTTTTGTAGGTACATTGTAGGTATATAAATATTCATTTTAATACCATTTTCTCCAAAAAATAAACAGATGAAAGCTTAGGTGAAGATTTGTAAATATTGCGTAATTGGTAGAGCATTAAATATGTAATATTTACAACTAATATCTTCACATAATAGTAACAAATTAATACTCAAATTGTATAATATCTGCTAATTTTAATTTATTAAAATGAATGAGAAATAAGCCTAACAACAGAATTTTTGTGCTAGCCTATTTTTCCACGTGTAACAAGGTTAATTCCATTGAAACTTTGCTAATAAATCCCTTTGATAATTGCGTAAAATATTTTTAAAGTAGATGTGTAATTGAGTTTGGTGAGCAGTGTCATTTGATAAAACTATTTGGGTCTTCTTAGCATAACATTTGAAATAATTAAAGCTATTTGGTGAATCTTGATTATTCTCCTTTGATAAAGGAAAATTAGTCCCCTGATCAGTGTCAGTAGATGGAAAGCAATTTTGCATTGGACCAGAGACTTTTAGATATTTATAGGAGGTTATGAGAGAGTCAGTGAGTTGCCCAAGTTCTCACAGTTAGGTAGCCTGGTTAGAAAATATTAGATCTCAGTCCATTGCTTTTTCCACTTCAATATGCTGACTCAGCAAAGTTTATTGCCTCTATCTCATCAAATATTTATTGTCCATCTCTGTGTTAGTATAAATGTATCCAATTTTACTTCAGATACAGTGATTTAATGACACGTTTTGTTAAAAATGAGAAGAACAAAAGGTGGGAGGGAGTAAGAAATGGAAGAAGGAAGGGGAAATGGAAGAAATAAAAAAGGAAAATGAAAACCTAAGTAAATAAAAAAAAGTTTAAAATACAAAATTACTTAAAGGGTTATGTTTTTGCTTTTTTTTCCCTCCTATATTTGAGTTAATTTCTTCCCCTTTTAATTCGTTTGCTACTCCAAAAACTCATGTAATTATGAAATAGACAAATATTCTAAGTTAAACTTTATAAAATGTAGGCAGTAGGCAGCAGATTCTTGACCCATCAATATACTTTGCATTCAATTTTAAAATGTGTAAGTATGAAATTAACTTCATCAATTCAAAATCAATTGAAATCTGGGTAATATCCTCTAATTAGCCTCACAAATTAGTCACATTTTCACATTTTTATCAAAGCATTAAAGGTAAACTAATATCAAAAGAATGCAACAATGAAGTGTCATTACTTGGAATCCATTTATTTAATTTTAAGAATAGTATTTCTTATATTTTCTTGTAGCTTGCTCTAATAACTTTAAAATAATAGAATAAATAAATTTATAAATCATATTTTCAATAATATTTGTTCTAGTATAGATGTAGTATCTTTCCAGTACTCTTACTTATTTTTATAAGTTCTTTTCCTCTACAGATAGAATGATGTGAAATAACTCTTCATATCATATCAGTAGTCTTTTCTGTATTATAGGGTGTTTCTTGTCTTTGAAATTTTTCATTTTGGTTTCCATGAATTATTCTTATTTTTCTATACCAATATTGTAATGATAAATACATTTTAAAAGCTGCAGAATGAAAAAAGGAGACGGATTGATTTGAAGCAATTTTAAACCAATCTGTAGCACTTGGATTATTTATTTTCAATTTAGATTTCAGTGTGATTTGAATATAGTGGTAATTTATCATGATTACTAAGATTCCATAGTCTAGATTAACAAATGTTTACTTGCTGTCTGTGTAAACACAGTCATTATTATGCTAGTGTTTCTATGCATGCCAAAGTAATATTTAACCAAGGAAAGCTTCCATTTTAAAACTAATAAAGTGTATCCAAGTAATTTTGAATGCTTTCAATTTACAATGAAATCAGTTTGTAATTGATCTTGCTTTTCTTCAGTCTGTTATTCTTTGTTAACTTGTTATAAAAGTCAGCTCTTATGCCAAAACTTCAACAAAGCCTTAAATTTCATTAATCCTTAAATAATCCAACAAAGCACAATTAATAGTTGTTAAGCAATTTGAAACATTAAAAAAATCAAGGAAAACAAAGTGTTGTCTTTCTCAGTTTCTCTGTCTCTTCTTTATGTGTCCATTTATCCATTTATTAAATTTCCCTGTGTTCTAATTTATCTGTATTTTGTATGACTGCACAGTCATGCTAAAGCTCTTAAAATGAATCGGTAAGTAAAAACTTAAAGTGTCTAAAACCTATGCTTGGTATATACTTTCTCCTACAATATTATAACTTTTGTTTGATTATTTTCTATATACCTAAAACCTATCTTGTGTGCACTGTCTAACATTGTGTGATTTAATTGTGATTCTAGTTCTTCTGTGATCATCTATTTTCTTTAAAGTCAATACAAGTAATTTACCCAATAATTACGATGATTTATCAGTTATTGCTTTCAACTGCTTTAGACAATGTATCCTAATTCTGAATTTAAAAGCAGCCATGATATAGTTTGTGTTTTAAAATTTGGTTAGTTAAGAATGAGCTATTAAATTATAGACACATTCTTTTTATATATTTCCTTTACAAAGTTGCATAAGAATTCCAAGTTACAAAGACAGTGAAGACCAAGGAATGACGTGTAAAATTTCATTTGGGCAGGAAAGTGTTTTCTATTTTGGAATTGGCATAACTTAATGGTGAACTAGTGAACTCTTAAGAAAAGCAATTAATTTTTTTTTAACTCTTTCTGTCCAAAGACCATTAATCATATTGATATCAAATGGCTGGTGCTATCCTGCCAATAGCCCAGCTAAAATAATTGGTTTGATAACTTATTTTGGTTATAAAATTGGTCACTGGTTAATTAAATTAATATATAGGTAGTTCTAAAACTACTGATAAATGTAATAAGCACCTTTTCTGTATAAAATAAAATGAAATGTTTTCAGTGGAAAACACAGACTAGTATAAGACATATTCCCAACATTAAGGACTGAAAACTTATTTAGAGAGACAAAGCATATATCTTTGAAAGCCAAATAATATTATATTGAAGTTCTAAGAAATTAGTGCAACACAACCTAAGATACACATAAACAAGTGGTCAATCCTACTCCCACAGGTTTTCCTATACCCCAAGGACTGCCTGAAAATTTCACTCAGAAAACATAATGCGAGACAATAAGACTGACATTGTAAGAATAATCCAAATTCACCAAAAGTTATTAAACAAAACCTCACTATTTTATTAAAAGTAATAATGAGCTATTGGTTCTTTTCAATGTTATGATTATACTAGTTAATATAGACCTATACTGCCTAATAAAGTGGTCATGAACTACATGTAACCACTGAGCTTTAGAAATGTGGCTACTCCAAGTTAAGATGTATAAATAAGTGTAAAATATGTGTGGGTTTTGAGGACAGTGTGAAAAAGTGAATGTAAAATATTTCATTCATATTTTTATATTGATTATGAGTTTATATGATAATATTTTGGACAGCTCAGTGTAATGAAATCATTAAAATTAATTTTATCTGTTTTTTTTTTACTATGGCAGGTAGAATATTTAAAATTATATATATGGCTTGTATTATACTTCTATTAGGCTGCACTACTATAAAATTCTACTTGAATTTAGAGATGAGAACTTTCTGTAAGGTTATAAAATTTTAAGAAAATGCCCATGTGAAAAGGATCTTGTTTCTAAAATGTGACTGAATACATCATCATCTAGCCTGTGCTTATGAACATGTAGTATTACTTTAAAATCAGTGTTTTTAATAAATTGTAATCCTGACCAGATGTTTTTATATAAACCTAAAAGTTTAGGCTCCAAATAATTTCTGCCCACTGACTCTAGTTATTTACTTTGAAACTACACAAAATAAAAGCACTCGAATGCTTAAGCTTCATAATTTTTTAACAAAATGCGGAGTAGTCTTTTATTGGAAATCTAGACCCTACACATTGAACTGAAGAAGTCCAATTTTCCATTATCTTGTCTGAATAATTAGTTACTCATTTTTTGGTAGTGTCTGCTAAAACTCTTTTCACATCTTCCCCCTTCTTTGTGTTTACCTGGTGGTATGTTGCTTAGCATTTGGGCAGCAGTTAACATACATACTCATATAATGCTATCCTGTCAGGTCTTTTGAAATTTCTACATAGAAATTGTGTTATTTAAAATTTCATGTCATTAAAAAAAAAACTCCTTGAAATGTCTATTTTGCCTCTCAATTATTAGTCATTTTTTCAGGAATTGTGTACTTAAGAATATTTACTATGTACCAGGAATGACTCTAGGTTGAACATGAGAAGCTCATCTCCATGGGATGTGTAGGGAACACATTCCACTGACCACATCTGTTGTATGCCTTTTGTATCTCCAAATAATTCCTGATTTAAAAAGAAACCGCACGCAGCAAACTAAATGCAAGGCTGTGAGACCACTTTCTACACTGCAGCAGATTAATTAATCATTAGTTTTGTTCTTCAGAATTATATAACTTCACCAAACTGGAATCTAAAATCCTCCACATTCACCATTACAGTTTTATGATTTTGTTGAATCCTTTGGTAAAATAAACACTAATTATATCAATAAGCATTTACTTTATCCTTTAAACCCATAGATTTCACAGGAGGAAGGGCTTGAACTGAGCCAATGGATGAGTAGGATTTTGAGAGGAGACAAATAAGACCCAAGATTTATAGAGCATGTATTTATATTAGATGAATGCATCAAATTTTGAGATAAAATAGTAATAGCCAACATTTATTAAGCTTTTCTTGTATACCAGATACTGTTCTAACATATTTGATCCTAGTAACAGCCCTGTGAGGTAGAAATTCATCTTATCTCCATGTTACAAATAAAGAACCTGAGGCTTAATGAGGATAAATAAGTTGTCTAAGTTCCCTCAGCTAGTAAGTGGTAGAGCCCAGATTCAATCCATGCATTTTCATTCAGAAGTTTATATTCTTCACCAGAAGATGAAAAGCATTCTAAGGGTCGTGAGGGAGGGCATAACAGAAGATCACCAAATGACCTACAAAAAAAAAAAAAAAAAAAAAAAAAAAGGTGTATATTAGGAACACCTATATAAGGCTGGAAAGTCTTTGGGGCAAGATTAGGGGAAGCCTTCACTACTATGCTGGAGTTTGGACTTTATTCTATTTTTACCCAGTAGATGCAGAAGGTTCCTCAGAAAATAAATAGCATAACGAAAGAAAGGTTTTTGAAACATAGTAAGCTGATCATTGTGCACAGGCTGCAACTGGTTTGGCTGAAAGGAGATTTTACATCTGTTCAAAGCTTATTGCTTTAGTTTTGCGTGAGGACCAGAAAAGATGGAGTCTCTGGGAGTACAAAGCAAGTGGATCATAGCAAGTCAATTGAAACTTCCTTGATATTTATTATATTAGAGTGAAATGTTAAAGAGTAACGTGACTTACATTTTATGTCTGAATGACTGAGAGAAATGGTCTTCTATTAACAGAACTAGGGAAATTAGTGTTGTAAGTAGTTTGGGGGAAAAATAATGAACTCCATTCTACACTTATCAAACTTGAAGTGAAAATTCAGCTGGCTATTGGAGAGTCTAGGTGGGAATTCAAAAGTGAGATAACAGCTTAGGGTGAAGATTTGGAAGATATAAAAATCATTACATTTATAGAAAAAATTCTATCTTAAATTCATAGAAGTTAAATTCATGGAGTGATGAGCTAGAAAAGAAGCAGTTGGAATAAAGCAGGTAAATCTGACTGCAAATAGACCTATGTTCTTCTGACATCCAAGTACGCAATTTATTTTAAACAGTATTTGTCATTATATATTCACGAAATCACATAGAACACATTTGCTCTCATTAAATATTAGCAAATGTGAACAACCATTTAATAACATAAAATATCACCAAGTTGTCATTGTATAGTTATGATTCTAAAGGATATTAATCTTTTTACTTTTACCATCATCTAAATAATGTATATTTTAAACTACAGTAGTTGCTAATACAGAAATTGAAACACTCTTTAAACATGTTTATAGTACTACCAATCTATACTGGTTCAAGTAACTCTTACAATATTTCAAATGGCAAATGAGCATTAGGGTTTAAAAACTGGTACCATAATAGGTCACTTAAATTTATCTCATAAATCCTTTCAGGGGTGTGTAGAAGTACCTAGAAGATATGTGATTATTCATGTTGCTTATGAGAATCATGTCCTCATGAATAGCTTTTGATTATTCACTTCTTCAATAGTAACAGGTTACTTTTAGATGTTTAGTTTTTCCTTTACACTTATCTGTATTGTCCCCTAGAAGTTGCCAACTAATAAAAATTCAACCTCTGCCTGGGAATGTGACTGGGGAAAGTACATTCATCAAGTGGGGGACCAAACTTGTTGAATGTAATCATTCTGGCATAAGACACTGGGGGGTTATTCCTGAACTGGTTTTACAAAAGTAAAATGTTTTAGCTCTGAAAGAAAATCAGATTTCTGTATGTCATTTATGGGTTTGCAAAAGCTATCACATATAAAATATTTTCTAGTGTTTAATGGAAAGAAATACAGAATAAAGGTTGAGAGAGTATCTATGTATTTTATTAACAGAATTTTAATCTAATAACTAAATCTTGCCTACTTTTTTTGAATATATATTTGATTTTCCATGTCTTTTCACTTATCACTCCTTTTCAGGGGTTTTATTTAGAAAATCAAGGGATATAAGTTTTGGCTGGTCATTATCAATTCAAAAGTAAAGAAACTTTGATGTTTCTAAGGTTGAAAAGCATAGATTCTTTATGTGAAATATATTGGATTCATTCATTTGAATTTATTTGCACCAACAAACAAAACTGTTCCTAAGGCAAGCTAATGGCATTGTTTGTCTTAGAAGAGAGCATGCTTGTCAATTTTGCTGTGCTAAAAATGTCATTTAAAACATATGAGCAGATTGCCATGTAGTTTTTCTAAGGATAAGATGACAATTCTACATTTCTACCTGAGGTTACTGTTATTTGATGAATGAGGCAATTTCTGATAAGACATATTTACCCAAATGTATTTATGTCAGAATATTTAAAATACAATCAAATTTGACTTTACAATATTAAAATTTAGCCCATTCAAATGTGTATGTAAATTGACTGTTGTTGATATCACCACATGATGAATTGTACTATCTTGCATGTATGTCCAGCTCTGGTGATGTTAAATGTTTCTTCTTATTTGCATCCTCAGGTACTTTTCCAGTTGTATTTCAAAACCTTTCATAAAACATAATATGGAAACATAATGCATGTGATTAGTTTGGCAGCAGGAGGTTGAATAAATGTATTTCTTTTGGTTTATGTTTCTAATAAAAAGTAATTTTGATTTAAATTAGCACTATTTTTTTTTTTAGGCCTCCATTCCTTTGAAGGAATTGGAGCAGTTTAACTCAGATATACAAAAATTGCTTGAACCACTGGAGGCTGAAATTCAGCAGGGGGTGAATCTAAAGAGGAAGACTTCAATAAAGATATGGTAAATTGGTTGTGATAAAAGTGTGAATGAACTAGGAGTGAAAATAAATAAATATTTGGAAGGAGATTAGATAACTCAAGTTTCCAACTGAATTTTCAGAACACATCTTACACATTTTATGATTCTAATGATTTTTATAAATGCAGAGTATTCTTGTTGACCTTTTATAACGAATGTCGAATTACTATGGTATGATAATATAGGAGCACTTACGGTTTCTAATAAATAGCCCCGCCAGTTTCCTTTTGACCTGTCCCTACTTTTGAACTTATCAAGGGCAAAATGTAATTGGAAAAAAGAGTCAAATCATAAAATGAACTAAAAATTTAATAACATACTCAACTATCATAGATAACTGACATTTTGTATCAGCAATGTTTTTGGTAGTATAACATTTATTTCAATGAAGGGGCAATAATGCATAATATGAACATTATTTTTTACAATTTCCCACAAAGTTGTTTTACCAAATGATTGATTAGTTAGTACATTATATGTCTAAACTGTGTGTAAATTCATGCTGCTTATTTCATAGGAGTAAAGAAATATGACCATGTGGGCTATTCCCAATCTCAGAATATTCTCCTTCAATCCCAACTAATTTCAAAATATCTACTGCATTTCTCTTTGGCTTGAATATTTTTATATCACATCCTTATTTACTGACATTTTTTCTCTCTCTCACCCTCCTTTCACAATTTTTTTTCCGTCTTCCACTGCCATCACCTCTGTGGCATTCTTAACCTATACATTTATCAGTGCTAGAGACTTCTCAGACAATGCTTGAAAGTGACATCAGAAAGCCATATATAAATTTTAGGTAATAAGTATGTGAAGCAATAGGAAAACTATTCCTATCAATATTAGTTCCCACTTCCTGGAGCTGCCTCAATCAATACTCCCATGTATGGGGTTTTAGTGGCCTTGCCAACTCAGCTTGTGGAAAGAAAGACAAGAAGAGGCTTTCCAAGATGCTGAGTTACAACAATGTCTACTTCAGGTCAAAGAAGAAACCAGAGGGGCACCGAGATGAAAAAAAGTACTGCCTACCTCTTGGGCTCACCACCAGCTCTGCCCTAAAGCACTCAACTGGTATAGGGAAAGAAGTGAAGTGTTTTTTTTTATTTTTTATTTTTTTGTTTTTGTCCTCAGCCCTAAAAAATGCTAGAGACTTTTAAAACACATTTTAAAATAAGTCTTTTACAGACTATATGTCTATTTATTTTAAGTATATAATGTGTCTATATTACGCTATACATTTCCTTCAGATTATTTATTTACTAATCTCTGACAAAAGTAATCCCATTCCCCCATAAAAAATGAATAAGTCCTGAGTTGTATGTTGACATTTAAATATGCATTATAGATATAAATATATAACATCTAATTCCATCTGAATAGTAATACACACATACAAATACATGTGGCTTTTGAAATTTGCTTATTATTTGTTTTCCTTATCTCATCAGTGTACCTTGAGTACCATTACATGGTGAGACACACCTTGATAGAAAGTTTGCACGGTCTAAGTTGAAAAGAAACTAAAGGTGAAAAATCATATGGTCATATATGTAACTATATTAGACCAGCATTTATTCAAAACATTTTATTTCTATGTCAAGAAAGTTAAGATATTGTTTCTGTAGTCTAAAGGACCAAAAATGTCCATTGAAAATGTTTAAAGCTATTTTCCAATCCATATTTTAATATATATTTGATTGTATTTATTTAAAATTGACAGGCATATATACATTTTAGAAATTATTTGATGATAATTTAACACATCATTTCTACTAATATCCTGAGATTTCTGCTAATATTGGGGCATATAGTTTTCAGAAATGAAGTAGGAATTACTAGATAGGAATTAGTGTACATTTAAAACAAAATGTTTTCATGTAGTTGTATGTTAATATATTCAGATTTGTTGTTATCTCACAGTCACTAATATGCATCTGTATTTCTTTATGGATCAGTTAACATAAATGATAAGATTAGTTAATTTCTCTAATTTTTTAATTTCTAGAACTACATTAAAAATCAAAACCAAAAGAATACTTTCACAGCAATTCATGACTGGTCTGATATGATGAGGTACTACACTCCCCCATCTTTCTACACATGCCCATAAAAATGTGTTCTTTAGAACTAGATGGAGGAAACTTACTTATTCTAAAACTGAAAGTACAAAATATAAAAGAAAGGCTATGAGCAGAGTATCTTATAATAACATTCCATGAAAAGTTTTAAATTGAATTTTTTGTGTGTGTTTAAATAACATGTTTTATTATCTCTGTTAACAATGTACAGCTTTTTAAAAACCAAAATGAAGACTGTACTTGTTGTTTTTAATCAGAATGAAGACAATGAGGGTACTGTAAGAGAATTGTTGCAAAGAGGAGACAACTTACAACAAAGAATCACAGATGAGAGAAAGCGAGAGGAAATAAAGATAAAACAGCAGCTGTTACAGACAAAACATAATGCTCTCAAGGTATTAGAGCTAAAATTATAATGTACCTTGCCTGTATTCTTTTTAATATATAGGATAAAACATATTGTGCATTAATAAAATCTGCTTAAGACTCTTAGTCATCAGAAATTCCCTTATCCTGTTCAATGTGTGTACTTTATTTAACATTTTTGAGTGGTGTTTAATTGTGAAAGATATGTTGCTTAAAAATTATGGCTTTTTAAAGATAGATTTTTTAAGTAGTAATTCAAAGATGGAAATGCATTTGTAGGACTTATACATTTAATTTTCTAATATGCATTATTTTTATAGCTACTTTTTTATGTAGAAAAAACCTGCCTAACTGCAAGAATAACCAATTTACGTGTATCCATTATTCTCCTGCTTCCTTTACTTAATTGATTTTATTTGCATTAGGTCAAAATTTTTGGTAACCTGATACTTGTTTACTAAACCCTGGATTCTTTTTATTTATTTATTTTTAAAACTTTATTATGCCTTTAAGAAAGTCACTCTTTGCAACTATCTACAGAAGTCAAATTTCATTTATATTTCCTCAAAAACAATCTTAGTGCCCTTGAATAAGAACTGCTACTTTCATACTGAGCAGTGTAGGGTATGGCTTCAAGTACCCACATGTCTCATCTGGATTGTGCAGGAAGAGCAGTATAAACTTAATTTTTCCATGATAATATCTAGGAAGTTATTGAGTATGATACTAGACATGTGGAAAGTTTTGTGAAAGAACCCTTTTTTTGTATATGCTTTGCAATAATCACTATTTGCATGCATGGCTCATTTTCTAATACTGTTAATTGCTGAGCTTTTCATTGTAAATCACTCTTTGGAGCTATGTAGTTTTGAAGGTAGATCCACCTAGTAAGTAGATGGAGTCTGCTCTCTACATGCAAATAAGAGAATAAAACCTTTCCCCTATAGTCAACCAAATAACCACTGCTCAGAATGTAATTATACAATATTGTACCTGCAAGGAATCCACAAGGAAAGTCTAATTGGCCAGCAGATGTTCTGAAGGTAACTGCTGATAAATATAGTAAACAGAAAAGGCCTCGTTCTCAAGGGAGTGCAAAAGCAAATGATAATGTGTCTAGAAATCGGAAAGCTATGTAACTCACACCCTTCCAACTGTGACCAAGCTTTCAGAAGTATCTATACTGGTCAAATGATGGTATGCATCCTACTGAACAGCAGTGTTTAATGGTTATCTGGCATTCCTCTAAAGAAATCTACATGACATCTCTAAATATTTTGCATATTATACATCGCTTTGTGCTTAGGAAACAAAAGATGTTTCAGATTTATGACCACCAAGCCCCTTCTCTTGGCAAAAGTGTGAGTTGTGTCACAAATAAGGCATGGCTCAACCCTTATTCACGTGGCTGTATCTTGTTACCTTTGAAAAAAGCAGCATTCGATCTAACTTCTCAGAAGGTTTGAAAATTCAACATAAAACAAAGTATAGCAATTTTGAAATCCCCCAATTTTAAACAAACTGGATAATGAAATGTAGATCATTCTTGCAAATATATGCTATAAATGATTAATCAAAATCATCAATTCTCCTTGACAAACCAATCTATACCAGCATTCAATAACTTTTTAAACCTGTCAAGTGGTTCCAGTCCCCGTCCTTATGATATATTTTAGGGAAGGACAAAACTTTCCAATGCAATGAAATTTTAAGAAGTTCTCTGATATTTATTATCTTCTTTAGCTTGAGTTAAACCTGTGATTAAAACTCTAATTGCTACTTTCTGTAGAAATGAAAGCTGCATGCAGAGCTTGTTTATGTTCCCATTAATTATAAAATGGCATTTTGACTAATTCTGTTGATCACAGAAGATATTGGATGTGCTTGTAAAGAGCATGATGATTGATTTTCCCCATTGGTGATTTATTAAGTTAGTTACTCTTATTTATCTCATCACATTGATTTGAAAACATGTACTTACTGTTTTCTTTTTTTCATATAGTTAATTGTTTTGTATTTGGAGCATGATTTGATATAGTAAGATAAATTTGACTATGGAAGCATTGGAAGGAGAAGCATTTTTCTGACATATAATTTTATTATGAGTTATGCTCACAATTATATGAACAATGGTGAATCTTCTACACATATAGCTTGGAACAGTTTATAAGACAACTAAAATGACTTTCTAATCATAAAATATTTTTGGCCTATGAAACTCTTAAATAGGCATTTCTAAAAACATGAATGTATGTTGCTTGACTACATAAAGTTTCGTTGGTAAGCCCAAGGCTAAAGATGTACATTTTAGAATTTCACCTATTTTAAGTCAAATACAAATTCACTAGGTTTGTGAGTTTGTATCTAGTTAAGTCAATTGCATTCGTACATTAAACTCTTTCACATAAACTACACAAAAATTAGCTCATTAAGAGTCAATTAAATGTGACAAGATTTTTAAGCAAGTTTGAACATGCTAAGAGAAAATAAGTGTGTTATTTAGCTTTCTTAGCTTCTTATACATGGGTCCTGCCTCATGAATACACAATTTAATTTTGCCTTTGTGTATTTTGCATTTAAATGTGAATTTAACCTAAGTTCTATGAAAAGATGTGGGACACAAATTATTTTGATAAATTACTACAGCCAGAAGTGTACTATACATATATATTGATATTTTAATAATATCTGCACCATGAACAGGATTTGAGGTCTCAAAGAAGAAAAGACTCTAGAAATTTCTCATCAGTGGTATCAGTACAAGAGGCAGGCTGATGATCTCCTGAAATGCTTGGATGACATTGAAAAAAAATTAGCCAGCCTACCTGAACCCAGAGATGAAAGGAAAATAAAGGTAATGTTGTTTTAGAATGTCAATACCAGATTTTATTATACAGTTTAATTAACCTGTGAAGATCATATTTAAAATGTTGATGTTCTTGTTTCTATTAGTGTTTTTGATTTGATGTATTTCCTTGTATTGTGTGTTGTTTTCAGTAAATGTATTGTATTAAGTGTTATTCAATTGACATAATGTTGAATGAATAAAATGTTTTAGACTATGTAAAATGATTTAAGAAATGTGATGTGTTTTCTGGTAAAATTGTAATTGACTTTGTGTATCTTTGTTCCAGATGAACTAATGACTTATCGGTATATGGACGACTTCTTACTCATGTTAGCACATTCATTTCATCAGAGCATCTTCACACATCAGTGTTAAATCTCTATAGATTTACTTGCATATTGTTTAAATATGTTTTTCTGTTATTATTTTATACTTTTTATTTTGCTTCCTTCTCTGTTGATTTCCTCAAATCTTTAAAAAGAAATAAATAACTTATTCACTTACCCTCTAAATTATATTCTATATGGATGGTCCCTAATAAATAATGAATAATCACTCCAAATTGATTCAAATCCCAAGACACCAGAGGAATTTAGAAGAAAGAAAATGTTAGACCAATTTTAATATTTCCTTAATTAGAATATCTAAAACCGAGCATTCAAATGACAACTGAAATAATATTGGATTATTGAGTGAGGATGACATACATACCTTCCATATTTGTAAATTTCCAAGGATGACAATAAAGGGGCAACAGCCTTTGAAAGTTCTGAGAGAAGTATTTGCTGCTTGCAAGTCGGTTGATGCGGTTAGCTAACTGCCCTGGGCCCTGTATTGGTTTTGCTCAATAGGAAATTGATCGGGAATTGCAGAAGAAGAAGAGGAGCTGAATGCAGTACGTAGGCAAGCTGAGGGCTTGTCTGAGGATGGGGCCGCAATGGCAGTGGAGCCAACTCAGATCCAGCTCAGCAAGCGCTGGCGGGAAATTGAGAGCAAATTTGCTCAGTTTCGAAGACTCAACTTTGCACAAATTGTGAGTTGTTACTGGCAAACCCATGTATGTGTTTGCAACTACTACTCTATTAACAGAGGCCTACTAATAAAAAAAGAAACAAAAATCTGGGTGCAATTTTGAACTTCTAATGTACATTCTGAAAGTGAGTATTTTCCCTCACTTTGGGCTTCTGTAACACTAGTGCTTAATTTTGCAGATTAAAGCCACAAGAAATTAACAGATAATAGGAAAACCCCCTTATCAAAAATGAAAGTACATCTTAATTTTTTTTGCTACATCATTCATAACATTGGCAATGTTAATTTGTCAATTTATCATACATTTACTTCACTTCAATGTCTAATCCAAAAAATATGTATTGCTTTCCTGAGATCATCCCATGCTGATTTTACTTTCTTAATGTATACATGATAAGTAATAAATATTTTGTGGTACATCTTATGTCAACCTGGATAAGCCATTATCTCATTGACTTAAAGAATAGTAGCTTAGTCCTCACACCTGGCTTAACTACTTAATGGGTTACAATGGTCATGAAAGAACTGGATGCCTAGTAAGATGGTTGGTAATTCATTGCAGATGGAACAATATCGAATAATGTTATTACTGAAATGTTACCAGCCAAAACAAACAGGAATGACTGCTCTTCTTTCAAACAACTGAACGGAAAGTGTTTGATTCTCTCTTTAAAAAGGCAATTCAAAATTGTTAGCTTGATCTTAGTTCTTTATTTGTAATAGGCTATAAACCATAGAGGTTTTCTGACAGGTATATTTTTGTTCCTATTATTAACTCTTGTAAAATGAAGAGGAATGATCGTCACCTGTAATTATACAAGAAAGGACTCCTCATAAAACCAGGATGTCAAAGTCTGGAAAACAAGGCTTTATAGTTATGTTAGGTTGAGTTATATGAAACAAATAGTTATTCAACCATTTTGCCCTATGTAAATAACAATTGCATAGGGTTCAGCCCATATGTGAGATTTCTTGGGAACTTCTTCTGTGATATTGTCAGTTACATTTAATGTGGTGTATATATTTTAAATGTCAGAGGCAATTACCATAACCTTATTTTATAAGCATATAAGGGAAATACATTGCATATTATTGTGACTTCTTTTTATACTTCAAGAAAATTCATAAATACACAGTTTTCTGTTAAATACCTTAAAGTTTAATAGCAGATTAATATTCTGAGAAATTGGAAGAACATAAGCAATATTAAAACCGTATTGCATATGAAGTCTAATTTCACCTAATTGAATGTTTCAGCCTATTATCCTTCATATTAGATATTATGAACATAAAGTGTCAATAACTCAGCCTTATACTAACAGCATGCCTGTGTCTGCAGATGCAAAATGAAGTAAAAGATTAAGGCAATCATAAAGAAAATTCTGGTAAAATAGTTTCACCTCAATTTAATGGATCATTCAAGGGGAGGTCCTTTGCTTTGAATTATCTGACTACTAACTCATTTCTACATTTCAATTTTCCCCATGTCTTGACACACCCAATATACAAGTTTAAAATTTGTTACAAACTAACCAAATTACTAATGCTTTATAGCTAAATAGGCACAGGATCAAAAAATCTCCATAAACCGCTTACTTAAAATGCCACTGTGTCCCTATTCATAGCAGGCTCTTCCAACAAATATTTGTACAACACAATAATGATTGGTGAAATAAAGGAAGCATATGTAAACCAGAATAATTTTTTAAAATGTAGTGAAATTCTAGGATATATTTTCCTCTTAACTATTTTTTCTTTATTTTTGTATCTTAAAGATCCAAAATTCAGAATGTGAGGGGGGCAACTGATGTGTTAACTCTTAATTATCCATGATAATAAAGTAATCACAATATGTATGAAGAATAATCAATTTAATATTACAGTTATAGTCGGCATTGGATTTTAATTAGAACTGAAGGATGATTGATAGATGATAAGTCGGTATATAGGTAGGTAAGTAGGTAGGTAGGTAGATGGATGTAGAAATATTCAAGATGTATCTTTATACTTTACCAACTGTTAATGCATTTTAAAACTAATTTCACTGTGGCCACTGATTAGAGTTATCTTTCCCAGTTCTTATACACTGGAGTCATTTGAGGTAGTCACAATAAGCAGCGTAATGAAAAGTAGTATTTGATATAACTGCAATGACTCTGACGTAGCACAACTTGCCATAGCTTAAAATTTCTTACCTCCCCTGTATTTTCCTTCTCTAATTCTTTCATTTTTATTTTCACAACTCTCCCTTTCTGTTTTTCTAACTATAAACTCTAGGTTTAAAGTTAATCTTTCATGTCTACAGCAACAATTCGAAATAGTAAGCAGTATTCTTAAAGTGCTTAGTATGTGAGAGCTGAGTGATTGCAAAATGAAAAATTAAATTTCCTTATTTCACAGATAAAAACTCAAAGAAGTGCTAAACCGTGTGTAAAATTAAGGCATTTAGGGGACTCTGTCCATGTCAGAGCTATATATGGTAGTAGTAAAGCCCAGAAAAGAACTGAGATTTTGAGGGAACAATCAAGAGGTAGCACCCAGCCACACAGGAATGCAAACCAAAACATAGAAGAGGGTGTCTGAAAATTATGGTCCTCATGACAAACCTGGAGATAATAAAGACGAGACCAAGACTGGGAGAAAGCAGGTAAAAATTTTACCAGGTATTCACAATGAGGAAACTCCTGCCTTAGGAATTCCAAACATTTCTAATATATTTCCTGTTGGTTTAGAAACCAGGCTTCTCACTTAAGACCAACCACAGACTGTAAAATGAGGAGCAAGGAATATTCCTATAGGATGTATTATCACAGCAGTGTCATTTGGTAAAATGAACTACTGGATATACAGCCTTAACTATGAATCCCAGTGATTTTGTCTGAGTGCTGTATGATCATGGATAAACCTCCTTGGGTCTCATTTACTTCATTTGTACAATGGAGTCAAGGATGTTTGTGAGGATTACATAAGGTAATATTTGTGAAACACCTGCTGTTACGTAGGCTGAATGCATCAAAGTTTTCTCTCTCCTTTCTGTATATATGTTAACATTGGAAAATAGACATAATTAATTTTTAAAATATATTTATAAGTCATTAAGAATAAGTTCAGGTATGTGCCATTTGTTTAAAATATTAACAACAGATATTTTGTTAAGTGAAAATTACAAATTTGATTCCATAATATATAAGCAGATACTTTTTTCTAGATTCACAGAATAAACACAGGAAATATCACACAAATCTGATGACTGTCAAGGAAGGGCATGATTTTCCATAAACTGCCCCATAGATCTCTATCTGGATTCTTCTACCTAAAGGTAGATTGAACTAAGAAAACAAAGGCGCTGGAAACTCCTTGTGGACAATTTTTTCTACTTTTTTATGCTTCATTGTAGCAATTGAAAAATAACCTCAGAGAGCCCAGGCAGTTCCAACCACACAATTGTATAATGAAGATACCACCATAACCCCCAAGGCTCATGTGAAGCTCCTAAGGAAGATAAGCTAACAAACTAAAATTATGATTATTATGAAAAAAATTTTATAAGTAATGTTATCAGATGCCAAATATTATAAGGAGAATGTATACCTGAAGAATTTAGTGATAAGAGGATAATCATCAAAGGACATTAATATTTAATGTTCGAAAAATAAAAATTAAATGGACTTTTTTTCCAGTAAGAATAGGCCATTATGCAAAGGAAGGAGGAAGATTTGAAAAAACAAAGTCTAGAAATGAAAATATAATTACTAAAATCAAAACTCAACTTTTCAAATAGTGGATTAATTATAAAAGAAAAATAATATATAAATTGAAAAATGCCAAGGAAGCTTTTGTTCTGCTGAAAGTAGTAGAGGATGTGGAGAATAGAATAAATAGCTCAAACATCTGAATGAAAGAAGTTTCTGGTTGAAAAAATGGGTATTATGGGGAAGATACAATATTTTTATATTAATGACTGATATTTAATAAAATGGAATAAATTTAAATTTTAATAAATCCTCAAATTCAATAAAGGTCAACCAATGTGGAAAAAATAAAAACAAGTCTACCAGCTAGCTCTGAATAGAACTCAGAGCATCAGTAACCAAAAATGTATCATAAAGGTTACTAAGGACAAAAGAACACTTACAGGATGACCATATTGACTGCAGACTTGTCATCAACAATAGAGGTTAGAAGACAATGGAATAATATCTTTAAAATGCTAGGCACGTTTTCAAATACCAGGTAAAATATGATTCAAGAATTAAGGCAAAATATTTCAGACACACAACTACTTCACATACACAAAAAGAATTTCTTGCCTATAGATTTTTGCTAAAATAATTGCTAAGCAATATACTTGCGTAAAAGAAAATGAAAGTGGAAGGAGAGAGCTATGTAAAGCTGTATAAAATTGTTTTCTCTATTTAAATAAGAACATTTATTTAAAAAAAGCTTATAATTAACTTTTTAAAACGTGGTCATTGCCACCAAGGAAAACACAGTATACTAGGAGAATGCGGAAGTAATATGACTGCTCCTGTGCAAAGAAAGATACAACAAATGTCAGACTTATTCTTGATAATGTCAACAAATACAAGGCTTGTGCTTAATGTGTTCAATATAAATTATTACCACTTACAATGTTTCTAGATAGCAAAAAAGTGCTAAACCTATTAAATATACATACATGCATCACCTGTCCAAGAAGAGGAGCAAAAAATACAAAAAAAAAAAGCCCACCTTAATAGAAGGAAAAAAAGAAATGTCCACTTTCTAAATACGACAGTTCCACTAGCACTGAACATGTTATGACATCAAATACCAAGTATATGATCTTGATGTTTAACATTTTGTATTCAACAAGCTCTTATCTTGGATGCCTAATGAGCAATAGCCAAGTGAAAAATAAATGATCCACCTCCTCATCTACATTAATTGGCATCTACCCAAGATCTCCAGATGTTATTAAAGTGCGCTATCATTTACTTAAGTCAGGAACCTAGACATCCTTCATGATTCTTTTATATTACCATGTAAATTATTTCAACTCTTGTTGGATGTACCTGCAAAATACATCAAATCACTCTTCTGTATCTGTTATGGAAATGCTAATCTACAACATTATTATCTCTCATCTGGATTACTTCAATAGCCTCTAACCTCTTCTTCCAGTTTTTCCCCATTTACACTATATTCCCTCTAGTGAAGGCAGAGGGTTCCTTCTAAGGTGTTAATGAGATCATATCAGGCCCCTCCTGACCATTACTCTTTAAATAAAATCCTATGATCTGCTACATGATGTAGCCCCTGCCCATCACTTCTGTTTCTCAAACTTTCTCTCGCTTTTTGCTATTCTGCTAACATAGGGGCCTAAAGGTTTATTTTCTATACTTAAACACAACTTATTTTATTTCCATATCAGTACCTTTGAGCATATTTTTCTGATGGAAAACTTTCACCTAGAATTTTGCATAGGAGCAATTAATATTTAGTAGCACTTTGATGTGTAAACCGGGGTGTAATATAAATATTTTTTGTTACAAAAATATTTTATATTCCCCTATACTTATATATGCAAATTGGGAGTTTAAGACTGCTGTTCAGAACATCAGTTTCTATTACAGTTACTTCTGGAAGTAGATATACTGACGAAAGACAAAGCTTCTGGAACATAACAGTGAGGTGGTAAAGGGTGAATATGAAGAGGGTTACAATATTGTATTGCAAAGGATAGCTTGTCCTACAGTAGAGTAACTGTAATAGGATATGTTAACAAACACTGCCATGTGTGTACCTATGCAACAATCTTGCATGTCTTCACATGTGCCCCAAAACCTAAAATGCAATAAAAAATATATATATATTTAAAAAAAGTACACATTTTCGAAAATATACATGTTCTTGGAAGGCTGATAGGAAATTAATCTGGTTTGTGGTTTAAATGCCACTAGAAATGTAGTATTTAAAATAGTCCTTGGCTGGGCACAGTGGCTCACACCTGTAATCCCAGCCCTTTGGGAGGCCGAGGCGGGTGGATCACTTGAGGTCAGGAGTTCTAGACCAGCCTGACCAACATGTTGAAACCCCGTCTCTACTAAAATATATATAAATTAGCCAGGTGTGGTGGCACATGCCTGTAATCCCAGCTACTTGGGAGGCTAAGGCATGAGGATCTATTGAACCAGGGAGGCTGAGGTTGCAGTGAGCTGAGATTATACCACTGCACTCCAGCCTGGGCAACAGAGCGAGATGCCATCTCAAAAACAAGAAATAGTCCTTAAGTGAATAAATTTGTAAAATAAACACGTGTATATTGTGAATATTCTTCCACTAACTTTTTTAAGTTGTTTGAATAGTATTTTACATTCCCAAAGAGTTTTCACATGCATCTAGTTTGATCACAGTAATGACACTCTCAAGTTTCATTTTCATTGTCATTTTACAGTAGGAAAAACTAGCATAAATGAGGTTAAGAGATTTGTCCAAGGACACATCTGAGAAATGGAAGCACACCAAACTTGAACTCACTTCTTTCCAAAATATGGTGGGAGTTATTTTTAAAAAAAGAAAAAAGTTTCCATGTTTAAACAATTTTGGTAAACCTGTAGATGAAACAAACTTTCCTTACTCCATAACTTTCTAGTGTGTTTGATATGCTAATGGGATTATGACTTTGTATGAAGGGGATGGATCTATAGACTTGCACATCTGAACAGTTGCAGCAGAAAAGGGAAATTTGCATTTCAGATTGATGAAAGGTCTCCTGTTTGAGTGATGGGGGAAAAAATGTTCTTCAGAAAAACAAATTGGGAAATCGTCACTGTATCATTATTCTTCTGTTGTTTGGGATTTCCTTAAATTTAACTGGAGATGTACAAGAAAAGTAATAACAGAACTGTTTGCCACCACCTTATGTAAAATAATGTCTGAGCCTAGATTTAATACCGTACACATTTTTTATATTGTATCCCATCACATAATAAAAGCAACTCATTTTGAGAATATAATTAGGGGAAATACATTTTCTTTGCATAATTGCCACATAAGATTTTCTTCTTTGCCTTGAAATAACCAAGATTGTCAGCTGCCAGTGAAACATCCTTGGAGAATTTGGGAACAAAAGTGATTTTCTTATTTAGAAACAGAATGTTCTTTAGTAAATGCAGTTGTGAATATAAAAGACTAATAATGGTTGTTAAGGGAAATGTTGAACCAGGATGTAGCTGCTTGTAGAATTTTTCTCCTCTCAGCTCAGTTTTGTAATTAAAATATCACAAGGATTAAGAAAGAAATTAGGTAACATTTTACGTTTTTCTAGATAGTTGATGATCATAATGGTTATTACTATTTCTATAGAATTTTTTTGCTCTAGGGTCTAGTTGTATAGTATAATCAGTTTAGTGGTTGTTTAGCAGAGACATACTCAGTGAGGATCAGCTTCAAGGAAGACGACAGACTGACTTAACTCCACACCCCTAATTTCAAATGCATGGAAATTCTGAATTAAATATAATTTTTTTTAAGTTTTAAGTACACCACTGAGCTATGGTGGAACCTCTCTTCTCTCTATGTGCCATAAATGGTCACATCATCTTATGTGAAACTGAACCTGGATTGAGAGCCTAATGGCTGGGAAGAAGTTTTCAAGATCTTTAGAACAAAATATATGACCTTCAATAACATGTAATATAGAGGTGAAAATAAAACCCCTGCTTAAGGTTATAACTTTAAGGGCTTCCGTCAGCCTCTAAAGGGGAATAAATAAATCCTACCCACATTAGAGAAGAGACAATATCTGTAGTGATAATTGCTTAGGATTTTCAAAAATTAATAGAAATCCCAATATTCAGATTGAGAAATTGAGCAAATCTCAAGCAGAAAAGATAATTTAAAAAAGAAATATATGTATAGATCATCATGAAATGATGAATCTGATGAATCCAAAAAAACAAAGAGATGTTTTAAATACTGCTATATTTCCTTAGAAAGTAATGGCACTTTAAATGACAACCAGTTTTAGAATGTTAATAGAAGCCGGAAGATGGTAGAATAATATTTTCAAAAACAATGAAAGAAAATCCACATAGGAACCTAGAATTGTGTACTGATAAACTCTCTTTCAGGAATAACACTGAAAGATCTTTTCAGACACACAGAAACTGTTTACTAGCATAAAATTCTCATTAAAGGATGTCAAGATTAGTCTTTAAGCAGGAGAATGATTCAAGATGGAAGAGTTAAGCTGCAAAAAACAATGATGTGCAAAGAAAATGGTAAAAAATGGAAAAGTGTTAAACATTTGCTATATATAAAAGTGTCTATTAAAAAAAGAGAATAGAACTAAAATGCTGGACGTGAAAGAAACTTGAGAAGGTGGTTGATTTAAGTTTTTCATCCAGTTTACGTCCTACTTTTCTGTGTATTGTTTCTGAGTTTCCATAGGTCCCTACTTCTCTAATGCTGAAATGCCTCAGTGCTCAGTCCTTGGGCACTTGCCACTTCTATTTGTTCTATATATGCCTTGCTGTTTTCATCCAGCCTCATGGCTTGATTAAAATCAAATTACTCTTCTCCCCCTCAAATGCAGTGGCAGCACTGTCCTTTCAAATGTTTAGGGGAAAAAAAGACATCTACGCTTGCTTGCTTTAGCCTATTCTCTACACAATAAACAGGGACAACATTTGAAAATATAAATCATATTTAAATCTGATCATAACCCTTCAATGAATTCCCATCTATTTTAAGGTGAAATCTAAAACCCTTCATGAGTTTCAAGGGATATCTGACCCAGTTGGCCCACTTCTTAACTCTCAGGCCTTAATATTGTACCTCTGCTCCACCTACATTGACCCCTTCACTGCTGTTTGAACAGATCTGACATGCACCCATTGCATTGTGCTACCTCTGCCCAAAATAATCGTCCCCATTTATCCATGTGGCTCTTTTCATTTCTGCCTTAACTTCTTTACTCAAAAGTGTTTTTCTCATTGAATCTCTGTCTCATGTGTGTGCACACCACACACGCGCGCGCACACACACACACACACACACACACTTTTTATCCATACTTTCCCCATTTATTTATCTCAATAAGATGCACTACCAGGCAAGTTCTCAATATTTTCCCTATTTATCTTCTTGATTATGTAGCTCCCTACCTAGAAGTAGAGCTCCAATCCAACAATACAAAAAAGAAAACTTGCCTTCCAACTGCTGGGTCCTTAACACCGCAAATAGTGACTAGGTACACAATATATATTTGTTTAATTCATAAAATAAGTAATTAATCAATAATGAATAAAACCATTTTAAGATTCTGTTAGTGCTCAGAATGAAGACTTACAAAATTTCTTGTACATGTTAAGAATTTTATAGTAATCATTAATAGAAGTATACAATTTTTGAATAGTAGAGGGAAAAATAGATACTTAAGCTATTAGGATAAAGCAAATAATCCAAACAGAAAATGGAGGCTTAAGAACATTAATTGAATTCACCAAGGATATTAAGTAACTATATATTATATATTTATAATATATATATAATATATGTGTGTGTGTGTATATATATGTGTATATATATATGTGTGTGTGTGTGTGTGTGTATATATATGGGTTGTTGTGTTTTCTGAATGTCTCTAGTCCAAAGCCATCACTATGTATAAAATAAGATGTTCATGTGTTCGCATTGTTCAACACCCGCCTATGCAATAAAAAAATATATATAAAAAAAAATAAGATGTTCATTACAATTTAATATTCTTGCAACTTTGAGCAAATTAACCATTTAATAAGACTTATACAACATATTACTTCATGAATATTGTCTCAAATGACTGGCTTCAGAGTAGCACAATAAATAAAAATATTAGAATAAATGTGTCAAACTAGATTCCCTATTCACAATTAATTTATCATTAGATTATGGCTACATTAGATATATAATTGTATATTTGTTTATTTTCTGAATTAAAATGACAGTAATGGATTACAGTCATCATGCAATTTGTTGTCAAATATATTAATAAATAAGAAAAAATATCTTACAGTAATATACTGTGTAAAATTTTGCTATCAAGTGGAAATTTAGCATATTCTTTAGGAAATATTCACAGTAAAATCTATAAATTATATATTTTTCAGAAATATTAGATATAAATACAAAATTAAGCAAATTATTGATATTTGCAGTTTTGCTATCATATAATGTTATTGATAAAAGTAAAATAAATATAGCTCATTTTTGGCATCAGATGAAGTAACTTGGTTTGCTAATGTCAGTATTATCTTCCTCTGAATGCTACAACCTTGAAAAATTATTACATTTGATAGAACTATTTTGGAACAGTTTGTTTCTTCTCATTGTGACTATGGACATTTATTTTTATTTTTATTTTTATTGCATTTTAGGTTTGGGGTACATGTGAAGAACATGCAAGATTGTTGCATAG
Organism: Ateles fusciceps; assembly: GCA_036589455.1. Lineage (NCBI taxonomy): Eukaryota > Metazoa > Chordata > Mammalia > Primates > Atelidae > Ateles > Ateles fusciceps. The sequence continues at coordinate 881,547 of JAZHEH010000857.1, read as the reverse complement.
GTACACACATGGCAGTGTGATTTGCTGCCTTCCTCCCCATCACCCATATCTGGCATTTCTCCCCATGCTATCCCCTCCCCCAACTCCCCACCTCCCACTGTCCCTCCCCTTTTTACCCCCGACAGACCCCAGTTGTTGAACAATGCGAACACATGGACTATGGACATTAATGGGATGTCCATATGCCACTCCCTTTTCTTAGCATAATGGAAATGATTAAAAATTTTCTTAGCATAATGGAAATGATAAAGCAGTTATCTTTCTTGCATGATATTATAGTCATTTTGCATTATGAAGTATGCAGTACTAAATTTTTACAAAGGATATCTATTGTCCTTATAATAGCCTAAAAAGATGAAAATTTGTCAAGCAGCCTTACTAGGATCCCGTAAAATTAGGGGCAAAGTTTCCAGAATCAAGAGGTAGTTTTACTTATTAATAGTTTTATTGATGTTGTTTTTTTTGCTGGTGGGGGTAGTGATAGTGATATTGTTTTATTTCATTGGTTTCTTCCTTCTTTTGTTCATTTTTAATGGGAACCTACCAATAATGGTGAGGATGCAGTTACATGGTGACTCCATACACTTACTGTGAGTCTAGAAAGAAATTTAAGTTTATTTTGAATACACTAAATTGGTATTTCTTTAATTGAATAAACATTTATCTAGTGCCTCCTATGTGCCAGACAACACAAAACGTAAAATAACATTGGCAAATCCATAGCAATCATACAAAAGACGTGATATTTGATAAATATAACTCATACAATGAAGAGAAAAAAGAACAAGAATTTATACACAACAATTTGACCTCTGTTTGCAACACAACAATAAAAAGTGTAATTTTCTCCAGTCTAAATTTGCTTTGAAAATATGGAGCACCAGCTGGAAGGGAGCTCAGATGGCTTCTGCAGTGAGGTTGGAAATATCCTTCTGAGCATGTCCAGAACAACTGGTTAAAAATAATTAAATCACTTGCACCATCTGTGAATCATTCTGATTCTTCAATGATTACTTAAGACTCTCATTGTATGAAACATATTCTGAGAACAGATGAATAAAATCAATTCAAGTTTATATTGTTTTCTACTTTTATTTTCACTAAATAAAAAGGATTCTAATGCTTTCAACTTTGCTAAGTTATCTGATAATTCTCCTGCCCTTTTTTATGATCCAGTTGCTTTTGAAATATTAAAATGCATTTAAAATTTAGTTTTATGAATACAAATTTATTCATGGACACTTTATTATATAACATGATTTTGCTTAAAAACATTCCATATTTTTACCTTTTATTTAATCTTTTGAGGATGGTTCAGCACCCATTTAGTAACAGACAACTAAGATAACTAAATGGAAGTCCGAGTTGATTGCATTCTCAAATTTAGCACCATATGCTATAATCATGAGCAGTTTTTAAAATTCTTAAATAGCTATTTTAACACATGTAAAACAGAGGAAAGCTATATTTAGGAGTGACTAATCCATGGATGAAAGATGCATGGATTAAATATAATCCAAGTGCCCATATCTGTACAAATTTAAGATGTTCAGATAATTTGGAGATATTGTTAACTGTTTTTCTGGATATCAGTGCATGAGTACTTATTGCCAGAATAAATTTGTTGGTGAAAGTTCGAGAAGATCCCTAATTTTCCATAATAATTAGTGCTTTCTTAGTTAATAGACTATCTGGGTGATTAAAAAAATGAATTACTTAACAAATAGAGTTATCCATAACATAAAACTCCATTTGTGACCTATGTAAATCTCAAAATGTGTTAACTGATTGGCATCGAGACAATCACAGACACGTGAAACATGAATAATATCAGTCACTATACTTTTGTTTCTTGCCTCATAGATACACTCAACTGTTTTGTATGTGGAAAATTAGTTTGATAAATCTACTCCTCTTCATACACACATTGGCCTCCCTAACGAGAAAGGGTATCTTTAATCTACTGTCACAAAGCCCTCTTCTTCCTTAAACTTGCCAAGATGTCTTCTACCTTAGGTCATTGTAATTACGTTTCCTTTGACTTGGGCCCCTATTTCTCGAGATATCCTTGCTGGTCTGCTGTCGCATTGCAGAATACAGAGTGAACATTATTTCCACAGGTGGCCCTTCTTCAACAACCTGTGTGATGTTGTTCATACCATCCATTCTACCCTTACCATGCTATAGGAACATCACTGAGGCATTTCCAATATTTACTGCAATCTGAAAATCTTTGTATGTTGACTTGTTTATGTTTCCTATTATTAGAATGCAAGCTTGATGAAGGGAGGAATCTATTCTGTCTTGTTAGTTACTATTTCCCCCAAGACCCCGAGTGTATCACAGAGCAGGTACTTAATAAAAATATATGGAATGAATGATTGAATGAGTGAATGTATAACATCTTCCTGTGGAATTCCCTGCAGTTTCAGAGTTGATTGTTCTGTATTGTTATGTCAGTGGTATCCTAATGCCAGTCTGCCATGGTCCAAAAGTTTTCAATGGTCCAAAAGAAAAAGCAGTTTTTTTTAGCTTTTCATAAAACAGAGTTTATTTATTTATTTATTTATTTATTTTTATTTATTTATTGCATTTTAGGTTTGGGGGTACATGTGAAGAACATGGAAGATTGTTGCATAGGTACACACATGGCAGTGTGATTTGCTGCCTTCCTCCCCATCACCTATATCTGGCATTTCTCCCCATGCTATCCTTCCCCCAACTCCCCACCCCCCACTATCCCTCCCCTTTCTCCCCCGCCACAGACCCCAGTGTGTGATACTCCCCTCCCTGTGTCCATGTGTTCCCATTGTTCACACCCGCCTATGAGTGAGAACATGCGGTGTTTGATTTTCTGTTCTTGTGTCAGTTTGCTGAGAATGATGGTTTCCAGGTTCATCCATGTCCCTACAAAGGACACGAACTCATCGTTTTTGATGGCTGCATAATATTCCATGGTGTATATGAGTTTTTAATGCGAGAATTGTCCTTTCTTTTCAAAATTATGGCTTTCAACAGTTTTGGAAGTATAAAAATGACTTTTTTTCTTTCTTGTTTTGTTACAATGTCCTTTACTAGAAAAAGTAAAGGGTAGAGCTTTTGTGGTGTTCCCTAATAGTTATTTATAATATTGTCATTGACCTATGAAATACAAAGTCTGTAAATCATCAACTTAGAGAAACTTATTTACATGAAGGGACACTATTCCTGCTAAGTTTTTATATTGTTTGCTTGAAGTTTTAGAATGAGGAAGAGAAATCATGAAAACCATCACCTCCTATTTGTATAGCCTGTTGGGCAAGCAGTACTGGCCCCATAACAATTATCCACTGGAATAATATTATTGAATTTATTTCGTCTAATGTGAGGAACAAATACAAGAAAAAAATATGCAAAAAAGGTAGAATTAGGGTATTGTAACATTTGTCTAATGTAGTTCAACATTAACACTTACAAATAATAAAGGTACCAAATGGTATTTACTTGTTTATAAATATTTTCATCCTCCAGATTTGAATATATTTTTGTTTTGGTGATATAAATAACTCATAATAGTATCATTTCTTGAAGATATTTGGAATCCAAAAATAAATTACTTTAAAACAGAAGTATTACATTTTCTGTCCTTTTCATAATTGAAAACTGAATGCAAGAAGATAAAAAATTAACAAATACAATGCATTAATGTTATACATGCTTTTTTCACATTCATTTCCCAATAATCATGACTAATAATTAACATAATTATTTGTGATTGACAAAAGATTCTAACGTTCATCATTTTAGTTAATTATTCTTTTTTAAAAAAATAACAGGTTTGGATACAAAACTAGGCAAATTAAATCTATATTCTGAAAGTTTCGAGAAGTTAAAAGTTAAAGGTTTTTTTTTTTTCATTCGGTAAAATACTTCATTTCTGTTGTAGCTGCTTTTACAAAAAAAGATTATGGGGAAGAACAGATATATCCAAGCTCTCAGTTAATTACCTTTTCAAAATATATGATCTAAATAGAGTGAAAGTTGATTGCGTGAATATGATTTTTTATAGTTAAAACTTGTAAATTCGATGGACAGAACGATATAATTTTATGTTGAAATTCTTGCCATGGGAAAATACAATGATAATTATTTCCTGGAACATTGACAGAGAACAAACTATTTTAAGAGAAACTATCTTGATTGTAAAGTAGAGCACATTAATCCTAAGGTGTCATATAAATTCACAAAACTTTAAAAAAAAATTGAACATAATCTTTGGTAAGAGAAAAATGGTTTTGTTCAGTGACTATTATCACATTTTGCAAAGTTATTTTTAACCTGGTGAAGTGTATTATTTTGGGAAAATAATATTAAATACAACAGTTTCTATACACACAACAGTACTTCATTTATGTAGAGGTCAGATGGCATCATTTTAATTCACCTGGAACACAGCCAAGAATCAGGAAAGGAGTGGAACAAAAGGTCTCTGGATTCCAAAAATTGATTTTTTAAAGTTTGTGAAGTCGAAACCTTACTTATATTTCATTATGAGATGACTTTTCAAATTTGTTTTTGGAGATTCTTTTAAAATTTTTGCTCTGATTAAAGAGAGAATTCTAATAAACTTAAGTATCTTGTTTTTCTGCCCCTAGTAGCTTTGAAGCCAAAAAGGGACTGAAGGAATAAATGACAAACTGGAGATAATAGCTGCAGCCTAGTAGTAAGGTGAAAAAGAACATATATATGAGAAACAACATATGGTTTGGGGAAACAATCTAGCACAGGGCAACTCATGTGAGAGAGGGAAGGATGGAGGAAGGGAGACACAGAGAACAAATGATTTATGTTTATCATCATTTAATTTCATTTTATACTTTTGGATAATATAATTATTTTAACAGTTTATTCATAAAGTTAGGTAAGGAAATCTTTTTTTCTTTTTTTTGGAGCTGGAGTCTCACCCTGTCACCCAGGCTGGAGTGCAGTGGCATGATCTCGGCTCACTGCAACCTCTGCCTCCCAGGTTCAAGTGATTCTCCTGCCTCATCCTCCTGAGTCGCTGGGTTTACAGGCAACCGCCACCACACCTAATTAATTTTTTAATCTTTTTAGTACAGACAGGGTTTCACCATGTTGGCCAGGGTGGTCTCGAACTCCTGACCTGAAATGATCTGCCCACCTCGGCCTCCCAAACTGCTGGGATTACAGGTGTGATGCCATGGTGCCTAGCCCAAGAAATCTGTAATATCTTACCTACTATGTGCAAAAGGGTTTAATACATAATGTCATGTGGCATATTTGCTTCCTAAATCACATACTACTGCTGCCAGCTAACTTATACCTCTATTTATATTTACATCTGAGGGTGCATAGCACTCATAAATGTATTCATATATGTTACACATATACTTATTTATGTAGCTATGCTGTATGTTATATGCTATTTACATCTATTAAGTTACTTTGCAAAATGTACCCTTTGGCTTTGAAAAAAATACCTGCTGAACTCATCAAGATGATGATTTTTGTAGTTTATTCTCCATCTTTTAGTCGAGTTCCTAAAGTTGTGTTTTTAATTGCCTACTTTGTATTGCGGGCGTATACAATTATTGTGACTATTTCAAACGAGAGTAGAATGCAGGGTTAACTCTCAAACTTGTTATTTGGAGTTTGGTCAGATAATTTTGTAAATACTATTATCAATATATCACAATGTTACTAGTGTCCCTTCTAATTAAGGGCATATACATAAAGATGGTCTAGTGTGTCAGGCCAAAGAGGAAAACTTTTCAGGTTAACAAAGTGACTTCAAATACACGGGGAGAATTGAAGCAATCATTTCAAATGCAAACAAAAAGCTGCCTTTTTGTGGATTGTTATATCCTTAGCTAAAAGTTTACTTTGGCTTGGGTATTTTTCTCATTAGTAATACTTATTTAATTAGTTGCTTATAAATGGAGTACTTAAGATCAGTTAAAATAGATCTAATATTGGATGCTCTCACAAAAGAGTGCTGTTCGCCTTTGGCTGTTAAATTTCCTCACCTCCAGGAATCTCAGGCACCTAAAAATAATTCTCTTGACTTCATGAGAAGCAGCAGCCACCAATCTTTGCCAAGACTCTTCTGTCAATTGGGTATGCAGTGAGGGGTACCAACATTGTTTTAGGTGATGATGTAAAACTGTTTCAAAATGCTTTCATTCTGCCTTATGTATTTTGTCTTGGTCTATACTTCCGTAATATTGGGAGCCAGTTAGTGGTACATGCCTTCCTACAGCTTCAAATAGAAGTGAGGAGTCTATTATGAACAATAAAGTCGATTAAAAAGGGGCCATGCCTACTGATAAATGTTACATAAAAACACTTTTCACCACTGAAATCTATATCTTTTTGCTTCTACTCTTTAGTGCTAGTTCAGAGCTCTGCATGATTGTTTTAAATGTATTACAGTATTAGTTTAATAGTTTAATTAATACAAAGGTAGGTTGAGGAAACTTTACTACTCTTTATTTCTTCCTTCTGCTGATTCCTCCCCCAATGAAGCAAAAAAATATATATATATATTTACAGTTTAGTCTTACCTTTTGTATTATATTCCATATACAATTCATTCTTACAATGAATTGAATAGTATATATAGATATATTTCACTTTTTAAAAAAATATTGCTTTGTTCTGTGTATTATTTTAAATATAATAGTCAATTAGAAACTTTTTCCACAGATAAGGTATACAGATCTTATGCATTTTTCATAAAAAGTATTAGAAGATGAATCAAAATTATTCTACATTTCTGGATTATAATATTTCTATTAGAAAAGGTAACCTGTAAAATCTTTATTTTTGATCCTTTTAAAAAGTTTCCTCTGTGTATATATGCTTTTTAATCCCAGTAAAATAGGAGAATATGCTTTTTCCTTTGTGCACAAAATATAGATCAAATTTAGCTTGTTGTCTCAAATAAAACCACCTCTATTCTTGGTTTGTTTTTTTTTTTTTGGTCTATTTTAATCTAACAAATTATAGAAGAGGTGTTTGTAAGGTAACAACTACAGCTATGATTTTTTCATATTCTCTTTTTATTTCTAGTAATTTACCTTAGGTAGAATGCAGCCAAATGTTTGGGACAGAGCAATTAATGACTACTGTACTTTGGGAAGTATGATTTTTATCATTACAGTGGTTCTGTGGGACCCATTTAGTGCTTTTTTGCCTTGAATTATACTTCATTTGATACTATTATTTTGACTTTCACCTTTTAAAAATTTGTTTCCTAAATCACCTGTCATTATATAATGCAGCATTGTGACCTTGTTTTTTTATGTTTCTTGTAAACAGCCTATAGATGGAGTGTGCATTTTGAACTTGTTAGTCTTTTTATTTATACAAATATTTTTACATCTTTATGGGGTACATGTAATATTTTGTTATATGCATAGAATGTATAATGATTATTTCATCATATTTAGCGTATCCATCACCTCAAGTGTTTAGCATTTCTCTGTGTTGGGAATATTTCAGTTCCTCTCTTCTAGGTATTTTGGAATATGCAATACATTGTTTTTGACTATAGTCACCCTACTCTGCTGTCAAACGTTAGCATTTATTCCCTCTTTGCAACTGTATGTTTGTACCCAGTAACCAACCTCTCTTCACACATTCTGCTCACCTACACTCTTCCCAGCCTCTGGTATCTATAAAGACAAATGTTACATGTTCTTACTAATATGTGCTTATGGAGATACAGAATAGAATGATAGATATTTTATCTTTAGATTAGACATTTTAACCAACTTTATTTTTGTTATAGTAACTCTTATGACTGTGTATCTGTTTTAATTCCTTGTCATATTGATGGTCATTATTTTATCATACATTTTATTTACTCTTATTCCTTGTGTATAATTGTATATATCATCATCTTCTTCACTGCATTCTACTGCATCTCTTCCCCACTTATAGGTAATTTATAAGTTATGCTTTGTATTTGCATTTTACTAGTGCTGTTTCCTCTTTTAAACAGCAATTTTAAGCCTCTACTTCTGTAGTGTTACATCAAAATTAAATAAGAACAATGCCCTCATCACCAAGATGATTTACTTAGCCAACACCTCATTTTCAATCAAAGGCAAAATCCTTTAAAAGGTAATGATTTATAATTTTATTTCCTGGCTACTGTTGTTTTCACTTATTGTATCGCTTATCTAGTTTAAGAAGTCATGTGATTTCTTAAATTATACTTACACTGTTATTTCACAAAATTTGACCAAAAACCACACAAGGTTTATTTCTTATTACTATTTTTTTTTTTGTATCCCTTATTTCTCCTTGTTTTGACATCTTTATTATATAGTCATCCTTCAGTATCTGTGGGACACTGGTTTCAGGACTGCCCCACAGATATCAAAATCCAAGGATGCTCAGATTCTTTATATAAAATGGCATGTTGTTTGCATATAACTGTGGACACCCCTCCTGAACATTTTAAACCATCTCTCAGATTATTCATAATACCCAATATAATGTAAATGCTATATAAATAGCTGTTATGCACTATTGTTTAGAGAATAATGGCAATAAAAATGTCTGTACATGTTTGGTGTAGATGCAACCATTCATATATTTTTGCAAATATGATCGATCCATGGTTGGTTAAATCCACAAATGTGGAACCCATGCATACAGAGGGCCAACTGTACTTCGTTTTTAATTTGGTTGGAACACTTGAGAAATGTCCTCATAAAAACACAAAGGATGTAAACTTTGTAAACCTTGCGTTTTCAAAAATTATCATTACTTTGCAGTCATCCTAATAGATTTACTGGGTAGTAACAGCGTTCTTTAATATCTTTCCTCATTTTAGTAGTCTCTGTAAGTTATGAACAATGTCTTCTAGTTTCCATTGTTTTTTAGTTTCAGCTGTCTTCTCAGCTACCATTGTGGGGCAGAGTAAAGTCTGATTCTAGTCCAAATATCGTTTCTTTGTATTTAACCTTTTTTCTCTCTCTCAAACTCTAAAGATGCTCTTTGCCCCATCCCTTTAAGTACAGAAATTCCATTAGGATATAATTTAAAATGTTTCTAAATATGTGTCTCTATTTATTATTTTATTTTATTTTATTTTTGAGACAGGGTCTTGCTACTGCCCAGGTTAGAGTGCAGTGATGCAATCATAGCTCACTGCAGCCTCCAACTCCTAGGCTCACGATCCTCCTGCCTCAGCCTCCCGAGTAGCTGGGACTACAGGCAATCACTAGCATGCCTGGCTAATTTTTAAAACATTTTTTGCAGAGATAGTGTCTCACTATGTTGCCTAGACTGGTCTTGAACTCCTGAAATCAAGCAGTCTTCTCACCTCAGCCTCTTAAAGTGCTGGGATTACAGTTGTGAGCCACCTCTTATTCTTTAATTCTTTTTGTACTTGGGTACCATTTTAAAATAACCAATTAATATTAATAACTTCTTTAGCTCTGGAATTCTGTTGTGATTGTTTTATTTATTACAAATCTTCCATCTCTTCTCTTTTCTTATTCTGGTACTTAAAATTGCTTAATAGGTATCCTAAGATCTTATTCTCTAAGTTTCTTATTTTTTCACTATTAATATCGGTTTATTTCTATTTTTCTTTAAATTGTGGCATACTTCTGCTTGACTGTAAAGAGCTATTTTTTTTTTAGCAATCATCATTCTCTTTCTAAATTTTCTATTGATTTTTTAAAACCAGGTAACAGACTTTCTGTGCTCTAATGATATCATTTTAATGTTTCTATTTTTATTTTTATTAAATATATCTTCTATTTCTTCTAGTTTACTGCTTGTATGGACTCTCAGCTTTATCTTTCTCTTGGACCCCTTGTTTTTTCTGAAAAGGCTTTGCTTTTTTTACACTCATGCTTAAGTGAAAGAATGTGAATTATCTTAGCACAAATGCAGTTAAGGTGTTAATGCTCTGATGCATAGTGATTGAGAAGCAATGTGAATAATGGGAGTTTTTTTTTTATCTGGTGAATAATTATTTAATAAACTGGAACCTATTCACAAAATGCATGTATGGGAAAACATCTTTGATCTCATGGACAAGGGGTGGAAGATACGGCTGTCCTTAGCCATGTAGTATAGACACTGTCCAGTAATGCCTGCATGAAACTAACAAGCAGGTACTGACCCCTTCTTAAGTCAAACAGATATCCTTAAATCAATGGTCTCCCACAAATCGTCCACATATATACTTGAAAATCATCAGATCCATAATTTCTATCTCAGATCATGCCAAGATACACATATCTTTGAAATGCCACCAGTTCATCATTTTTTTTCTCTTCACCTGCAATTTTTTCCACAATTTGAGATCCTGATACATAGATTCTTCTGAATTCTAGCAGTTAGTTGTGATTATATTGAGGTTGTATGTACTTAGCTCAAAAGGAAACAGAAAACATGCCTATGAAGTGATTTACTCATTCTCCACATTTCCATTTTGTGTGTCTATATTTGCACAAACACATACATTTGCACATATATAATTAATAAGCTTGACCAGATAAATAATGCATATTATGTATGAGTCACAATAATAGGTTTCCAAAATTAATTATCTTCAGAGTTGAGTGAGATTACTTACAGATTTAGGCTGCGTCTACCTAAAAACAAAATACAGTGTATTTAGCAATTCAGTAAAATCAATCAGATGTAGAATAATAATAAATTGGTTGAGTTTTCAGCTTGTGACATTTTAATTTGGATTTAGTAGCCAGTCTAAATCACCTTTGTGAAAAACTATGCTACAAATATTTTCAGATAGATACAATACTAGCATTAGATTTTTCATATATCTTAGTTTTCATGTTATTATTTAAAATAGAACACGTTGTTATATTTTTAATAAGCAATTTGAAAAAGGAGTGTTTCTTTCTTTTATGATTGCCATTATAAAAGAGTATTAATTGAGTGCCCATTAGGTAACTTTAACCACATTAAGTACTAGACAGCACTTTGGGCAGAGAGTTGAGTAGAATAAGAAACCATTACAGAACATACTTAAGTATTAACCTTATCTAGAAATAAAATGTATTGTCATTTTCTAGATTAGCACTATACAATAGAACTTTCTAGAGACGATGGAAGTTTTCTATATCTACACTCTCCAATACAGTAGCTATGAGGCTACTGAGAGCTTAAAATATGGGTAGTAAAAACAGATGTACTAAATTTTTCATTGTATTTCCTTTTAAATAATTTAGATGCAATTTTTTTTTAGCCAAATGTAGTTAATGACTACCATACTGAACAGTGTAATTATAGGCATCTTAACGATCACTCGCATTTCTAATAAAGAAAATACTTTATTGAAAAACATAATCATGAAACATGCATATTTAGACATAGATACTGAGTTGCTACATTAATCTAGAGATAGTGTCCACATTTTCTGAGGGGTGTGACAAATGTAGTATACAAATAATAGTGTGAGTTTATTCTGAAAAATCTATTCAAGTTGACAGAGCCACAAGGTGACAGAAATTAAGTGATTTAGTAGGATGAAATATAACTGCAGAATTTAAGATATTTCTATACTCATTTTTTCTTGTGTTACTTTTATTTTCACATTGAGTTAAGTATAGGTATGTGTGTGGAATGGAGGGGAGGGTTTGTTTTTGCATGTCAACATGCAAAAAGATCACTACAGCAAGTATTCCCAAGCTGATATTTTAGAATAGTTTACAATAAAAATATACTCTGAATATATAAATGAAAACTTTTATGGGAAGAGTTTTGGAAGAGATATCAAAGGTTAAAATGAGTTTTGACTACAGGTCTTCTCAATGCTTTCAAATTGCTAATAGACATTGTGACGCCCATGAAGAAGCTAAAATTAGTATATCTTAATATTATCTATATATCATGACCTCAAATAATTACTTGTTTATATTCATGTGTAATGAGATACATTAATACCTAAAAGACAACTTAAGGACCTAAACCTGCATCTACAATAGCATATAGCTAGTGTGCTATGAATTGGAGAAATGTGACATAGTTAAATCAGATATACCTTTTAAATCTATGATAATAAAGTTTGCATTATGAAATGAAGAAAATATTCCTGTTTGAATTCTGAATATTCCTAAATAATATTATGAATGTAGATTCTGGTGATACTAGCCACATGTGTATTTTATAGTTATCATTTTAAGTTGATGCTTGTTTCTTCATTAATTTATGCAGCAAATATTTTTAATAACATACTGTATGCTAGGTAGTAGGCATGAGTCTTTGCTACATTTATTTTTTGCTGCCTTATAAGTTGGCTAGGGTATATAATCTATTATGTGTCTTATCTATTAATGTGTAGGTTATTTTTTGGAGATGATTTTACAATGCAGGCCATGATTGTTGCTGCTTGTATATTGGTGCTTATGTAGTTGTTACCTTGGTGTCAACGAAAGTCTTTTATTTCTCTTCTCTCACAGGCCATACTTAGTGACTAAAATTTTTCTGAGTTACTAATTTATGTTAATTCTTTGAAAACCTTTATAAAAATGCAAATGCTGCTCGCTTGAAAAAAAACACTTTAAACCACTATAAGCCATTAACACATTTTCCAGATTCAGTTTATTGGCTTAATTAGATAGTAATTGAGCTGGCCCTGAGGAATTAGGTAAATTTCATGGTGTAGAAAGTAAGAATCTACATGAGGCAGGTCAATGAGCAGGTCTGTCCAGACATTTTATATAGGACACTGTTTATACCTGGCCTTCTAGAAGTAGGATGTATTTAAAGACTGGCAAATCCAGCATCATCAGCATATCTTTCTCACTAACAGGCTGCCCTACTTTAAAAATTTATTCTAACTTTTGAAAACAAATAATATGGATATAAAAGATAATTTTCTTCCATATTTTACCTTGATCGTTTTATGTATTTTAGTGGGTTTTATTCTTTTTAAACAAAGGGGACAAATTATATTGCTGATCACTTATTATTCTGCTGTGGATATCCCCTTGTTTTGGTTACATAGGTTCACATAAGCAACTTTATAGATGATGCAGTAAGAAGGGGGAAATCACATAAGAGCAAAACACTCTCTCATTGCTATTTTCTCTATGCAGATTCATAACCAATATGCTTGGACTCATTAGACTCATTATTCAAGGTCTTTCTACCCAGTAACTTGTCTAAACATACAAAAGGAAGTACTGTCAGAATGCTGTTATTGTCATGCCATTATATGTATCCAAACCAGTGATAAGGCAGACTAAACCCATATCAATCTCATCTGTATCATATTCTTTTGTCTTTATGCTTTACTGTTTGAGGGATTTTTTTAATCACTCTGGACTGATATAATAATTTTGCCAAATTTGATTGTGATTTGCATTTTATGCTTATAATGTCTATTATAATCATCCAGGAGAAATAAATTTTTAAAAACCCTCAACTTTTTTTATTGTTGTAATGACCCCTAGAAGGCAACTTGTCTTTCTCTGAAGACTTGTGAGGCTAGGAGACAGAGCTACTTGTCTAAGAAAATTTAACTCTTTCCCATTGCCTTTTCATTTATGACCCATCTGAACCTACTTAAAGTGTGTAATCCTATTTTGGATTTACATATCATTGTGTTATTACTTTTAAATAATCCATAATATTTAAGAATATCCTTTTGAGGAAAGATAATCAGATATAAACTGATATATTTTCACATGGCTCATAGATTTTCATATTATAGCTCACAGTAAATCATTAATCTTCTTTCTTTGAGGATTTGCTTATCTTCATCTTCGTTAACACTAATGAAGTAAAAAAAAGGCTCCAACACTATTTTACTGTTTTTGGTCAAGGTAATAGTTTGTTTTTGTTAGACTTTGGATGCATTGCTATATTTTTCATGTGTCATATTTATATGAGATATGTGGTTATTTTTTGGCATATGTCATAATACTATGTCATATAGCACATTTTTCTTCTTGAGTTTCTTTGACCTCATAACTCATAAATGGGCCAGTAACCTCAATGCATTTAAAGGAGAGAGAAGCCAATCATGAAGGAAAACATTTTGTTTAAAAACCTAGACATAATGCACCATTTGTTTCAAAACAGGATTGCTTTTATCTCATGCAGTTATGGCCCTTCAAGAAAGAAATTTTATGTAATAAAAAGAATGTGATAACTGAAGTTTCAGATAAATGACAGTTTATTTAAACTTTGTGAGTGATACCTTTGCCTACTTACATAGCTCAAAAATCTCAAAGCTCTTTTGACCTCAACTTTAGATCATACAAATCATTATTTTGATCTGTAATAATTATTAAGCATTGATCGAACTTTTCATTTGTCAATAAAAATAGGTATTTTAAGGTTTCTTTCACAAGTCTTGAATCTTGTCTCTAGAAAATGAGGCTAATATATTCTTTTGGGTATATATAGTTAGAAATGAAAATAAACACAAAGAAATAAAATGAATTAGTCAGATTATAGCATTTCCTTGCTAATGATACATGAGTATCTATAATGATACATGAGTATCTATAATGATATAAGGTGGTAAAGAATGTTAACAAAAGCAACTTGATTTTCAAAAGCTTAGGCAGGATTTGTACACATCAGAATTCAGGATATAATTATTCAAGACACAGTTAATGAAATTCAAATGAAAAGGATTAATCTGAATATGAGTACATGGATTTTGCATAAAGAAGAGAAAATGAGCCCGATATTTCCAATTACACTGATTTTTAAATAACTGTCTGAAATTTTTATTAAACCACACTGAAAGTCATTCAATGCATGTAGTTTATTCATTACAGATTTGCATGAGTGTGTGAGTTGGAATGCTATACTTCTAAGAAATAGATAGTAAATTAGATCTCCAAGTGTCTGACTCTCTTTTGATTCAATTTGTGGTAGTCTCTTGTACATGAAAATTAGGAAAAGTCTGTACATATTAAACATTATTGTACATATCAGATTGCTATAATAAGTGAGAATATTCAAACTTAATACAACAGAATTTTCTAGAAAATGAGTTCACAGTTTCCCAGTGGTGTCAAAGGGTTATTTTGGAATATTTCTATTTCTCATGAAAGTTCACAGTATCAACCCCTTAGATTTCTCTATTCAGTCGATCTGTACCACTTAATATCTGTTATCTATGATGACTGGATACTACGTATCAAGACAGTAAATCCTTTAATAGATCTGTCTTCCTTAAATATATTTTAGTGAAAACCATTAACCTTTTAGACTTTAACTTATAACATATAGCTGAATTGTTACCCATAGGTAATTGCAATCAGAAACATTTTAGAAATTACAGATATTCTAATTTATCTTTATAATGGAAAGAAGAAATTTTTTTTTTTTTATTGCATTTTAGGTTTGGGGGTAGAGAAAATTTTTTAAAAGATTACTTTATTATCAGTTGTTTAGGATAGAAATAATTAGATTTTTCTCATTCAGATTTTTCTAAAGTAATAAACTGTAGCTTTTTATTTTCTTGATTATGTTCAGCTGTAAGAATTTTAATATTTCTAAGTGTTCTAGAAAATTTGTTCATGCCATAGCTGAGCATGGAGGGGATTATTTCCATGAATTGACACCAATTGCTCTATGGCTTATTTGTGACAATCTTGAAAATAATCACAATATGCATATTATTAGAACATTCCCAACCTGCAGTTCAACGGCTAATATTTCCTCAAAGAGTATTTCAGTCAGGTTAATAAAAACTTCTTTGTTATTAAAAAAATTGTTAAAAATGATTTCTAGAACCAGATATAAAATTACAATTATTTGTCACTTATTTTGGGGACCTAAAATTTTTTAAAAAATTGGACTCTTCTACACAGTGTATAAAAGGATGGTTACCAGAAAACTTGGCAATTTAAAGAGATGCCACATAGCACTCTTCTGAAGGAGATATTCATTGAAATATAGTTGAAAATGGTTTTTATTTTAATGTGCTGATGAATTTTTATTAAATTGGTATATAATAAAATAATATATGGCAGACACATTGGATCATGTGGAGAGAAGCTTATCAGATGAGAAGCCAGAGTATAGCATGCAGCCCACATTCTTTTTTCTTTTAATAATTTATTTATTTTACTTTAGATGCATACTATATCTGGCATTTCTCACCATGTTATCCCTCCCCCACCCTCCCCTCCCTCCCCACCCCCCAATTGTATCTCCCCCTATCCCCCTCAACTGTCCCCTGTGTGTGATGCTCCTCTTCCTGAGTCCACATGTTCTTGTTGTTCAACACCCACCTATGAGTGAGAACATATGGTGCTTGGCTTTCTGTTATTGGGTCAGTTTGCTGAGAATGATGGTTTCCAGGTTCATCCAAGTCCCTACAAAGGACACAAACTCATCGTTTTTTTATGGCTGCGTAGTATTCCGTGGTGTATATGTACCACATTTTCTTGTCCAGTCTATCACTGATGGGCATTTGGGTTGGTTCCAGGTCTTTGCTGTTGTACACAGGGCTGCAATGAACATACGTGTGCATGTGTCTTTATAGTAGAATGATTTATAGTTCTTTGGGTATATACCCAATAGTGGGATTGCTGGGTCAAATGGAATTTCTATTTCTAGATCCTTGAGAAATTGCCACACTGTCTTCCACAATGGTTGAACTAATTTACACTCCCACCAACTGTGTAAGAGTGTTCCTGTTTCTCCACATCCTCTCCAGCATCTGTTGTCTCCCGATTTTTTAATGATCGCCATTCTAGCTGGCGTGAGATAACATCTCGATGTGGTTTTGATTTGCATTTCTCTAATGACCAGTGATGATGAGCATTTTTTCATATGTTTGTTGGCCTCATATATGTCCTCTTTTGAAAAGTGTCTGTTCATATACTTCGCCTACTTTTGAATGGGGTTGTTTGTTTTTTTCTTGTATATCTGTTTTAGTTCTTTGTAGATTCTGGATATTAGCCCTTTGTCAGATGGGTAGATTGCAAAAATTTTTTTGCCAGACTGTGTCTTTTGATTGGGGCGTTTAGGTCATTTACATTCAATGTTAATATTGTTATGTGTGAATTTGATCCTGCCATTTTGTTACTGGCTGGTTTTCTTTCTCATTAGTTGACTCCTTTTCTTCATTGCATTTTTGGTCTTTGCCAACTGGTTTGCTTTTGCAGTGACTGGTACTTGTTCCTTTCCATGCTTACTGTTTCTTTCAGGAGCTCTTGTAGGGCAGGTCTGCTGGTGACAAAATATCTCAATAATTGCTTCTCCATAAAGGATTTTATTTCTCCTTCACTTATGAAGCTTAGTTTGGCTGGATATGAGATTCTGGGTTGAAAGTTCTTTTCTTTAAGGATGTTGAATATTGGCCCCCACTCTCTTCTGGCTTGTAGGGTTTCTGCCGAGAGATCTGCTGTGAGTCTGATTGGCTTTCCTCTGTGGGTGACCTGACCTTTCTCTCTGGCTGCCCTTAGCATTTTTCCTTCATTTTGACCCTGGTGAATCTGACAATTATGTGCCTTGGGGTTGCTCTCTTGAGGAATATCTTTGTGGAATTCTCTATATTTCTTGAATTTGAAATTTGGACTGCCTTGCTAGGCTTGGGAAGTTCTCCTGGATAATATCCTGGAGTGTGTTTTCCAGCTTGGATTCATTCTCCCCGTCATATTCAGGTACACCGATCAAGCGTAGATTAGGTTTTTTCACATAATCCCATATTTCTTGTAGGCTTTGTTCGTTTCTTTTCACTCTTTTTTCCTCTGGTATTGCCTTCTCTTTTTATTTCATTGAGTTGATCTTCGATCTCTGGTATCCTTTCTTCTGCTTGATTGATTCAGCTATTAAAACTTGTGTTTGCTTCATGTAGTTCTTGTGCTGTGTTTTTCAACTCCATCAAGTCGTTTATGTTCTTCTCTAAGCTGGTTATTCTAGTTAGCATTTCGTCTAACCTTTTCTCAAGGTTTTTGGTTTCTTTGCATTGAGTTAGAAGGTGTTCCTTTAGCTCTGAAAAGTTTGTTATTATCCACCTTCTGAATCCTGTTTCTGTCAATTCTTCACACTCCTTCTCGGTCAAGTTGTGATCCTGTGTTGTTGAGGAGTTGTGATCCCTTGAAGGAGAAGCGGTGTTCTGGTCTTTGGTGGTTTCACCTTTTTTGTTCTGGTTTTTTCCCATCTTTGTGGATTTACCTGGCTGTGGTGTCAGAGAACTGCTTGATGAGGTCGCTTGTCTGCCTGTGGGGGCGCTACTGGGTTTCTAGGGACTCACTCCTTCAGATTACTAAGGAAGCTTCCTGTGTCTTTTTTGTTTATGCTGGGAGATTAGGCCTGCCTCTTCCACTGACCTGTAGGCGCTGCTGAGTTGTCGAGAACGCCGTCCTGTTGCTACGTAGGTTTCCTGTGTTTTTTGTTAAAACATGTAGCCCAGTCTCACCCCTCTAGTGGTGGGTTGTGCCCTCCTCCACTGGGCTGGATCATTCAGGGCTCCTCTCAGACTGTGGCACTGGCTACGCAACCCACTAGAGTCAGAACTTCAGGCCTCTGGGGTTTGTGGGGGAGGGTAGGGACCCGCCCAGCCTTACCGGCAGTCTCCCCCTTTTCAGCTTTCTCTCTCCAGTCATGGGGTAGGGCCGCCCAGCTGCTTCCGCTTACAGCTTCCTCTATCTCCGGATGAGGGGAGGGGGCGATAGCTCAGTCTGCAGACTCTTATTCAACTCCAGGCTTGTAATTCCTGGCGCTTGACTGGCAAAGATCCTCTGTTCTGTGTATTGCTGAGGCTTTGGGGGAAGCGCTGTATCTGGACCGGAGTGCCAGAGGTGGAGCCTCCGACTCGCCAGTCAGATGCACTTTCTGGGTGAAGCAGCACCCCTCCCCGCCTTGGTCTGCCCTGAGTGGGCTTTGCTCACCCTCGGACCAGACCCGTTGAAATGCACCTGGTACCTCGGTTGGAGCTAGGAGATCTCTGGGTTTCTGCATCTCTATTGCTGTGTATTGTGTGCTGGAGTTGTGTCTAATTCACCATCTTGGATCCTCCCCCACAGCCTACGTTCTTTAAGCACTGGTTTAGGACTGTAACTAATGATGGATCTTAATTTCTGAGATACAGAATTCTGATCTTAGAGCTCAAATGATTATTTTTAAGTAAGTCTCATTAATATTTCATTTTATTTTTTTATCAAGTGTCAATAATTTTTTTATTATTATACTTAAGCTATGGGATACATGTGCAGAACGTGCAGGTTACATAGGTATACATGTGCCATGGTGGTTTGCAGCACCCATCAACTCATCATCTATGTTAGGTATTTCTCCTAATGCTATCCCTCCTCTTTCCCCCTCACACCCCGACAGACCCCAGTGCATGATGTTCCCCTGCCTGTGTCCATGTGTTCTCATTGTTAAACTCCCACTTATGAGTGAGAACATGTGGTGTTTGGTTTTCTGTTGTGTTAGTTTGCTGATAATGATGGTTTCCAGCTTCATCTGTGTCCCTGCAAAGGACATAAACTCATTCTATTTTTTGGCTGCATAGTATTCAATGGTATATATGTGGCACCTTTTCTTTGTCCAGTCTATAATTGATGGGCATTTGGGTTGTTTCCAAGTCTTTGCTATTGTGAATAGTGCTGCAGTAAACATATGTGTGCATGTGTCTTTATAGTAGAATGATTTATATTCCTTTGGGTATATACCCAGTAATGGGATTGCTGGGTCAAATGGTATTTCTGGTTCTAGGTACTTGAGCAATCGCCACACTGTCTTCCACAATAGTTGAACTAATTTATACTCCCACTAACAGTGTAAAAGCATTCATATTTCTCCACATCCTTTCCAGCATCTGTTGTCTCCTGACTTTTTAATGATTGCCATTCTGACATGAGATGGCATCTCATTGTGGGTTTGATTTGCATTTCTCTAATGACCAGTGATGATTAGCTTTTTTTTCATGTGTTTGTTGACGACATAAATGTTTTCTTTTGAAAAGTGTCTGTTTATATCCTTTGCCCACTTTTTGATAGGGTTGTTTCTGTCTTGTAAATTTGTTTAAGTTCCTTATAGATTCTGGATATTAGCACTTTGTCAGATGGACAGATTGCAAAAATTTTCTCCCATTCTGTAGGCTGCCTGTTCATGCTGATGATAGTTTCTGTTGCTGTGCAGAAGCTCTTTAGTTTAATTAGATCCCATTTGCCAATTTTGGCTTTTGTTACCATTGCTTTCGGTGTTTTAGTCCTGAAGTCTTGCCCATGCCTGTGTCCTGAATGGTATTGTCTAGGTTTTCTTCTAGGGTTTTTATGGTTTTGGGTCTTACATTTACATATTTAATCCATCTTGAGTTAATTCTTGCAAAGGTGTAAGGAAGGGGTCCAGTTTCAGTTTTCTGTATATGGCTAGGCAGTTTTCCTAACACCATTTATTAAATTGGGAATCCTTTCCCCATTGCTTGTTTTTGTCTAGTTTGTCAAAGATCAGATGGTTGTAGAGGAGTAGTGCTATTTCTGAGCCCTCTGTTATGTTCCAGTGGAATATATATATATGTTTTGGTACCAGTACCAAGCTGTTTTGGTTACTGTAACCTTGTAGTATAGTTTGGAGTCAGGTAGCATGATGTCTCCAGTTTTGTTCTTTTTGCTTAGGATTCTCTTGGCTATACAGGCTATTTTTGGTTCCAAGTCATTTTTTCTAATTCTGTGAAGAAAGTCAATGGTAGCTTGATGAGAATAGCATTGTATCTATAAATTACTTTGGGCAGTATGACTGTTTGCCTGATATTGTTTCTTCCTGTCCATGAGCATGGATTGTTTTTCCATTTGTTTGTGTCCTCTCTCTATTTCCTTGAGCAGTGGTTTGTAGTTCTCCTTAAAAAGGTCCTTCACATCCCTTGTTAGTTGTATTCCTAGGTAATTTATTCTCTTTGTAGCAATTGTGAATGGGAGTTCTCTCATTATTTGGTTCTCTGTTGGTCTGTTATTGGTGTACAGGAATGCTTGTGATTTTTGCACAGTGACTTTGTATCCTGAGACTTCGCTAAAGTTGCTTATCAGCTTAAGGAGTTTTGGGGCTGGGACAATAGGCTTTGCTAAATATACAATGATGTCATCTGCAAATAGAGATAATTTGACTTCCTCTTTTCCTATTTGAATAACTTTTATTTCTCTCTTGCCTGATTGCCCTGGCCAGAACTTCCAAAACTGTGCTGAATAGGAATAGTGAAAGAGGGCATCCTTCTCTTGTGCTGGTTTTCAAAGGGAATTCTTCCAGCTTTTGCCCATTCAGTATGACATTGGCTGGGGGTTTGTCATAAATAGCTCTTATTATTTTGAGATACATTCCATCATTACCTAGTTTATTGAGTGGTTTTAGCATGAAGAGCTATTGAATTCTATCGAAGGCCTTTTCTCCATCTGTTGAGATAATCCTGTGGTTTTTGTCATTGGTTCTGTTTATGTAATGGATTACATTTATTGATTTGCATATGTTGAACCAGCTTTGCATACCAGGGGTGGAACCGACTTGATCATGGTGGATATGCTTTTTAATATGCTGCTGGATTCAGTTTACCGGTATTTTATTGAGGATTTTCACATTGATGTTTATCAGGGATATTGGCCTGAAATTTTCTTTTTTTGTTGTTGTGTCTCTGCCAGGTTTTGGTATCAGGATGATGCTGACCTCACAAAATAAGTTAGGGAGGAGTCCCTCTTTTGCTATTGCTCGGAATAGTTTTAGAAGATATGGTACAAGCTCCTCTTTGTACCTCTGGTAGAATTTGGCTGTAAATCCGTCTGATCCTGGGCTTTTTTTTGGTTAGTAGGCTCTTAATTACTACCTCAATTTCAGAACTTGTTATTGGTCTATTCAGGGATTCGACTTCTTCCTAGTTCAGTTTTGGGAGGGTGTTTGTGTCTAGGAATGTATCCATCTCTTCTAGATTTTCTAGTTTATTTATACAGAGGTGTTGATAGTATTCTCTGATGGTAGTTTGTATTTCTGTGGAATCAGTGGTAATATCCCCTTCATCATTTTTTATTGTGTCTATTTGATTCTTCTCTCTTTTCTCCTTTATTAGTCTGGCTAGTGGTCTATCTATTTTGTTAAACTTTTCAAAAAACCAACTCCTGGATTCATTGGTAAATCTCATTTTTATTTAAAGTTCATTTATGCAAATGCCAAATACTCAAAATTTGGGTTCACAATTTTGTTTAAGGAAGTAAATACTGTTAGCAGACAAAAGTGAGTGTTTTTTTTAGTGTCCTTTTCATTATTGTATTTGACCATACAACAAAAATCATATTCACACAATTCTTGCTAGCTGTAATCCACAATTACTATATTTATTAAGCACCAATATGAATTTAAGATAGCTGAGAGCATCTCAAATGAAAGTAATGAAGATTGAGAAAACTACATGTCAAAGAGGAATCAGAAAATAGATATAAGCATCCTAGAATTTTTTTTTTCAGAAAAAGTGATAAGGACATGCATCAAAACTTGTTTGAATTCCCACTGCTTTTTAAATAACACCTAGATTTTTTTCTAAATATTTCGAAAATATGTCCAATTCTGAAACAATTCCCTTGATTAAACATCAAAATAAATAAATAAATGAAAAACTACAACTTGTCCTCTACCTAAATCTGTTCCTTATAACAAACACCTTTGTTGTCTAACAACTTACAGGTATAAAATGCGTATCATTAAAAGCAAAGGTAATTGTACCATTAAATAAATATTATAAAATATATACTTGCTTTAAATGATGTGGAGCTATCTACCTCAGGGGTTAAAGCAACTAATGCAAAGAAGAAAGATGAGCTTATTAACTTGTAAATTTTATTAAGAACAACATAATGGTCATCAACGTAATGTAATGCCTGCAAAACATAAGCTTATGTTACTTGTGCTGTTGATTTTACTAAGTGTTAAACCTAATGTGTCAGTGAAAATTTCACATTCAAATACCCTGCTGAGTTATTTTTCTTTTAAATTGGTAAAATGCTTATGAAATAGAGAAATTAAGAATTTCTTAAGGAATCTATCATTAAATTCTGAATTTTATTTATCAAATTCTGGCTCAAGTTTCTAATATCCTTTTAAATGTAAATGAGAAATATATGTACATTATTGTTCCATTGATCATGAAGGAATGTGTGCTATGGGTTTGGTCAAGATATGCACAATAAAACAAATGTTGTAAAAGGCATAATTATTTAAAAACTAATTTGTGCATTTCTATGAGTTTGCCATATCACAAGTAGATGAGACATCTAAATTAGAATTTCATTTTTTATATCATGTAATAATTGAGTATAAAATCCTAAGTCAGGTAAGTTAAAAAGAAAACATACACAGACCAGCTTATAAATTTTACTCATCTTTGTGTGGGGCTCAGTCTAGGATCCCCAAAGTCCAATTTATTACATTACTGCAAAAATGAGTATGGTCTTGTCATAAAAGGCTGTGCAGTAATAAATAGCTATGTTAGCATGCTTTTCATCTGAATATCCCCAGAGACCCTACCACTGAAACCCTCAGGTGACCTCATCAACAGGCAGGTGGCAGTTAGTCAATTCTAGACAAAGTTACTGGGAGAATAATTTCAATTACAAGAATTTTTGTGCCTATAGTGTAGGCAGAAGAGAGCAGAGGTCATCCATCTTTCTGAATTTGTATGCCAAATAGTATTATATTTTGCTCTTATAAGAAATAGGGAAGAGGCATTACCTGAGAAACTCCAAAAGGACTCTGGAGCTAGAAATTCTCATCATACCTAGCTCTTGGATCCCAGTTAGAAAAGTGTAGATGCAAGAGAAGAGGTTAGAGGTCCCTTATGTCTCAGGACATTCTGGAGTTCTTTTTAAAATATAAATTCCACAGTCACTTCTGCTCATATAGCACTTTAATTAGCAGCTTAACTTAGGAAGACATTACCAACAAAAACAGGAGCTAACGTCTAAGAATTTGGAGAAGAGGGCTTAATACAAAGTTACATGCCAGCCTCACTACTTTATATCTGTTGTATCTCAATGATTATCAGGGGGAAAATGTATAGGAAAGTATCCTTCGTTATGAATAAAACAGATATGAACCCCCTCACCCAATCTCATACCTAGATTTCCAAAAAAACTAGAATTTTAAATGCCAGTTGCAAATTAGAAATTTAAATGCCAAGTTGCAAAAATCATCTTTTTCTCAGGATAAAATTACCCTCCTTATGACCTCGTGTTCTTTAGTGTTATATGCATGATGCTGATATGTATGTATTGCTTATTATGAAATGTTTCTAACACTTTTTGGAAGAAGTAGGTATATAATCAATAAATAACCTTTTTACTAGAGTTATCATTATGAGTTTTTGAATCCAGCTTCAGCCCAGTTTGTAGATTCAGTTGCCAGCTATAGAATGAAACCTATATAAAGTCAGTAGAGGAGTTTTCACTGTTAGGAAGCTAAAAGAATTGTTCTTTTGTATAACTATACCAGCACACTGTCCGTGAAGAAACGATGATGGTGATGACTGAAGACATGCCTTTGGAAATTTCTTATGTGCCTTCTACATATCTGACTGAGATCACTCATGTCTCACAAGCCCTATCAGAAGTGGAACAACTTCTCAATGCTTCTGACCTCTGTGCTAAGGACTTTGAAGTCTCTTTAAACAAGGAGGAGTCTCTGAAGGTAAGAGCAAAGCACTTTCATTTAGGTTTTACAAGATGATCATATTGATCATAGTACCAGAACAATTGACTTAAATTGTATACATCATGACAGCATTTTGACTTACATTTGGAATTCTTAAAAATACTTTATAGTGTGATTAGCTTTAGAAATCTGGGGTAGAAAGAGAGACATAAGTGAGAAGATGTATCTTACAATATTTAGTGCTGAAAGACATCCTAAAATGAAGAAATGTACAAAAACAATCATTTTTACATGCAGGTAGGAACAGAAAGGAACCACCAGAAAATAAACTTTGATGGAAGAACAGTTTATTCCTAGCCAATAGACTAATTTCCTTTCATTTTCCTAAAAGGAAAATTAGATTTTTCATTTATATCTAATGTACACTATTTTTGTTTTACATTTTTCATATGTACATATTCAATTTCAAATTAATGTCAATACCTATGCCACAGTGTATGGAATAAAATTGAATAGAAATCAATAAAATATTTTTTATAACTGCCAGCTAAAGGCTACCAACAACATCCAGCTGTTTTCAAATTACTAACAGCAAGTTACTGAATTCTGAAGTAAGACAAATCATGATAAGGAAATAGGCTATGAATTTTAGAAGGCAGTGTTTCAAGATAAATGAATGTAGGATCAAGAAAATGTACATAATAATGTGTCTCCAGATAATTTTTGTGATCATACATTTTACACTCAAAATGAAATAGTATACCCAGAGCTTGGTATTTTCCAATGCAAACAGCATACGATTATAGGTGAAAGATGAGTTTGCTATCAGCAGCACATATTAGCCAAAGTATTTTATACTCAAATGAATTCTTAGGAGCTCATTCTATATTACACATTTGCCTGTGTAAATGTACAAATAGATAAAGCTATTTGTTTGTTTTGGAAATCGGTGTTGCAGCATCCTCAGTGACTTGACTTTAATATCTTACATTATATGAAATAAGCTATACAATTGCACAGTAAAATAAGAGTTTCACAGATCTCTGAAACTATTCCATCCTTGTCGTATGGTATCTTTTCTTATTCTCTTTGAAGTTAAAGTCAAATCACTTATTGGTACAATGAAGAAAAGAAACCTAATCACTTGATAAAGGTGACATGCCAGAATTCCTGTCAGTATTTCTATTAACTAAGTTCTCATGGCAGCATAGTTTGCAAGTTCATCATTGTCATTCAACATGTAAATTATTGCTAATGAGCTAATATTCATTCCTTCCCAGGTTCATGGACATTTGGTTCAGGAGAACAGTGACCCTAATCTTATTAAATTGCCCATTAAATAACTCTGTCTCCATACCTGCTAACCTGGCATACTTAGAATGATAGACCCTTGGCTATACTGGTAGTCAATCATTTGTTTATCCTGATATATTTGATATTATAGCTGACAGCAATCGTAATAGTATTGATTGTTGTGGTTTGTAATATTGTGTTATTGCAGGTTTAATTTAGCTGGATGGTTGAATCCCCATAAGATGCAGTTGTGGGCATGATTCCTTCTCTCTCCCAACAAATCTCCTCCTCCTACCTTCATTGGCTTTTTGAAGGGGGATAGTTTTGAGCTCAGTCTTTTCAATGAATATGTATTTCCTGTTAAAGGCATTCATCATTGTCATTATCCAGTAGTAAAAATAGAAAAGCAGTGCATAAATTGTACAGCTGCTGGTTGGGAAGGTTTGAAATTAAATTGTGGTTGATTTTATTCCTGACAAATTTACATGAATCAAATTACAGAACTATAGTAGATATTGCTGTGCTTTAAAATATATATTTTTTGAAAGTACAGTATAACATAGATAATGTATAATAAGTTAAAATAATTACTTTCTAAACAAAATACAACTAATAACACGTATGGTTTCAGTAGATATATTGAATTGGAAAGCTACCTAATCATGTTGACAGAGACTATGCAGATAAACACCAACTTATATATGGAAATCTACATTTAATAGCAAAAACACAAGCTTAAGCAGAGCTAGAGAGGAATGAGAAACGTACACATAAGTAATATTTTCTTTCTTATTTCAGAGCCAATATTAGCAGTTAATCAATTGTGATTATTTATATGTACAAAGTTAATAATACTCATAACAAACAAGAGTACATAATTTTGAAAGAATTAAAATTTTTAAAAGCTTAGGACAGTATTAACTTCCATTTATTTTAAGAAAAAATCATTTTCATGGTAAAATTTTCCTAAATATAATTACTGTGTTAAACTATCAAATCCTGCTTTAAAGTATCTCATAGGAAAGCATGAACCTAGAGTTTCTTAGCATCATAAGTTTCAAGTTACCAAAAGGTTTTCTCTTGAGAGAGTTAAATATTTGAAAGCTTATCCTAAAAGGAGAAATTATCCACTAAAAGGCTTAACTGAAAGGATTTATCATAATTTGCCCATGTACCTAATTTTACTGAAAGCATCAATTTTATTGGAGTATAAAATACTCTTCGGACGTCACCCATATCATTTCCTGACTCAGCATGCCTTACACTCTGACTAGCAGCTGCCAACTCCAAGTGTCTTTGACTGTTTGCCTTAGGACTCTCTCTAGTAATCAAAACCCATGAGTGTCAGGTAGTTAAAGCTCTGCATCACCCATGTTCCCCAGAAAACCTCAACCAATGACAAATAGCTTTTAGTGGATAAACATCACTACTCACTCATTCTTCAGTTGGGGTAACTCTGAAGGATGATTTATACTGAGACCCAAAATTCTGTTCCAGGATTAAGACCCCATCGCACACAATAAAAACCTGCCTCATAGGATATTTTTATTTGCTCCCTGTCCTACCTTACATACTCTTATCAGTGCTTCCTTGGATCATTCCCAAATATATCCCTTGTCTTAGAATCTGCTTATAGGGGAACTCTATCTAGGACAATTTTGAAATAAAAAAAAATGACATATTTACTGTGTAGTTAGCATTTACCTAGAGAAATTCTTAGAAATAATAATTCATGCCTTTGGTGTGGAATTCCTCAAGTGATTCTGCTGCTCCCTCACTGAAGAGATCCTTAGCTGTTCAGTTAGGCCTTTGTATCCATAAATGTGAATTTTTTAGTACAAAAATAAGAACATAGCTTATAATAAGAATGGCAACTAGCCTTTACCTTTTGCGATTATTGAGAATCAACTTACAGCTAATAATCTTTACGGTGAATAGCTGAATGTTTTCACCCTAAGATCATGAACAAGAAAAGGGTATGTGCCCATATCCCTTCAATATTCAACATTGTCCTGGAGTTTCTAACCACTGAAGGAAGGAGGGAGGAAGGGAAGAAGTAGGGAAGAAAGAGAGTGAGGAATGAGGGGAGGGAGAAAGAAGAAAAGAAATAAGAAAATAATGAGAAAAAAGAAGAAGGAAATAAATGGAAGGAAAGAAAAATGTCTGGCACACATCATTTAAATTGTCTCATCAAAGCCAATTATAGTGCAGATGGTTTGTTTGGAGTGAATAAAATGTGCTGTACTTTGAATAACCAAGAGGATAGTGAAAAATGTGGCCATATGAAGAAAGCTTACAGGTAGGAGATGTGATCCTAATGTAGTTTTTAAATAGGATCAAGAAATAGAGACAACCCTTGTTCAACGTAACAGCACAAGGGGAAGCTAGTAGTGAGCTTATAAGCCAAAGATGGTGTGAAGCAAAGTTGTTCAAGTCCTCTTTAACTCGTTCAGATTTTTTGCATTGCTCTTGAGAAATAAAATAAATTGTTAGGACAAGTAAATCTAAGGAATGTGGATTCATTCATTTCAGAAATATTTATTAATCTCTTAATATGTATCACACACTATTCTAAGTACTTATAAAACAGTGAAAAAGACTTATGAATCTTTGCCTTAATAGAGCTTTTATTATAACATTGGAAGACAGAATAGAAGCAAGCAAACAAATAAAATGATAATAAGTAAATATTGTGTATTGCTCAGTGATACATATTATGGAAAAAAAAACAGAATCTGTTAAGGGGATATAGGACCACTAAAGGGGTAGATATAGGTGTAATGGAAAGTGGTGGGACTGCAAATTCAAATAGGGTAGAAATGACATTTGAGCAAAGATTGGAAGAAGGTAAGGGGGTCAGCCATTCAGTCTGAGTAGAGGAAATAGAATAAAGGTCCAAATGTGGGACTGAGCCTATCTTAATCAAAGCGGCTGAAGCAAAACAAGCCAGCGGAAGGGTAGAAGAGACGAGGTTATGGGAGTTTGAGTGTCCAGATTGTGGAGGGCCTTTGGGGCCATTGTAAAGAAGATTCTAAATGAGATGAGAGCAATTGTAGGTTTTTGAGCAGTTGAGTGACATGATCTCAATCACGTTTTAAAAGAATCACACTGGCTTCTGGGTTGAGAGTAGAACTGTAGGGGAACAATAACAGAAGCAACGAGAGTTGAAGATAGATGCTGGTGGCTTGGACTCGGGTGGTAATGAGAGAATGTCAGAGTCTGGAAATATTTTCAAATTAGAGATAAATTTGTATCTGTACTCATACAGAAACTTAAGCATGTGTGTATATAAACCCATTCTCAGCAGATGTGGAGTTTAGTTAGAATTTCAGTGTCCTAAAAGTTAGCAGAAGATCCCTTGAGAGATGTACGATTTCTTCTCATATTTTTGTCTTCCATACTTTAGTCTTACCTTGAAGTAGGGATGAAAGTACTGGCAACAGACATTTTTAATGCACTGGTTAAGATCTTTCTCCTCTGGAATCTGTTCCATAGCACTTAATCACAAATTTAATAATACCAATTACTTAAATGAAGGCAAAATTATGCCATGAGCAAAGTGACTGCTTTTCTATTTTGGTATTTGGAGAATTAGATAATAGCAAGAGGCACCATATGTACAAATTCAAACAAAATATCTGAAAAAAAAATGAAAGAATGATCGTTTACGTGCATATTGTAATTCATGGGCGTACTAGATAAAGCGTTGAATTTGCACCAATTTAATAATACTGCAATAAAAGAATATGACAGTTACTCTAATCATGGATCATATAAAATTTCAAAGCAAAATTTGCTTGCAAATGCTTTGGATTCTTCAATTTGCTAATAGAACAGTTTAATGCATGAAAAATATTTTTATTAATATATTGTGATTTGTAGAAATTCATCTTTTGGACTGTATGTAAACATTTGCAATAATGTAATCAGTTAGTGGTTTCTCTTAGAAAAATTGAGTTTTTCAACACATTCAGTTATAAATATAATTCATTTCTGCAACAGTATATAGGACTTGGGATTTATTTGATTGATTTGCAATATATACATTTGTGTATTACTTTTCAAATATTAATCTATTAACTGTAATGCTATATATACATTTGTGTATTACTTTTCAAATATTTATTAACTGATTTAAATCATGGTTACATTATTTCTATAGTACATTATTTTTCATTTGTATTATATGAAAAACTTTGTATTATAGAGAAGACATTATAGATATTTACTGCATTTTAGTCATGCCCGACTCATATTTGTATGTGCTTTGGTACAGTTTTCTTTTATGTTTTATACAAATCTCTCTTTTTTGGGAAATTATTCATTCTTTTTCCCTACCATTATTTTACCAAGCCTAGCAGTTGTCTTATCTTCACTATTATGCTGCAATTTACATCCAACTCTGCTAAAATGTGCTTTAAGAATTCACTCCTACTCCTTCCATTCTCTCAGCAAGCCTATTTTCATAATCCCTGTTGCGTAAATTCTAGAAAGCAGAAACTTCCACATTAAAATGTACAAATCATGAGGCTGGTAGAAATTTTGAAGTTGCAATTAAGTTGTGGGGAGGTTTTCCTTCTATTCACAAGTGATTTAAGCTGTGCTTTCACCAATTATAATGTCATTTTTTATCTGTGATGCATAATTACTGATTCATTATTTATGCAAAGACAATGCATCATCCTATGAAAAACAATTTGACCCAATTACATATTTGTGTTTAGAAAGTGTTTTCTCACAAGGGACAATAAACCAGGAAGAAAAAATTAAAAAGTCAACTTACTACAGAGTCACTAGAAATAACTTTTTAAATTTTTTTAGAAGCTCAGTAAAACCTAGTTAATAAGTATTTTAATGCCTTTTGATTGAACACAGTTACCAATTCGATATGTCATTAATGTAGTGTCTGGTAGCTGGATGGGATGTAAAGAGTGTAAGAATTAGATTTATATAGGGTGTTGCCTTTATCTGTCAGATAAAGACAAATTCCAGAGAGTGAAAATAAACTGGAGTTTGAGTCTTTGGTTCTCTTATTTCTCTTTTTTCAATTTTAAGATAGATCTACTCCCCAACGGCTGCTGTCACAACAGCTACTAATGGGTTTTTCTAATCCTTTTTCTTAGAAATGAAAGTTATGTGCTCCTCTGTTAACCAAGTTACAAAGTGTCTCAAGGCATTTCTGATACCTAAAACTGCTTAAAGCTATTATTTTCACCTTCCCAAAATAGGACAACAATAGTGCCTAGGGTTTTATAAGTCTATGAACATGTATGCATGCATTTAAGTATATGTGTAACCTGTTTAGCTGCAGTGCTACATTTTTCAAGAAGGTGATACATACACACAACCACAAGGAAGAAAGAATAGTATCTTGTTGGTTGTTTTTTTCCCCACCACTGTATCTACAACTCTTAGAACATCACCTAGCACTTAATAGGTATTCAATGTACATCTGTTGAATTAGTGAGTGATGGTCTGATATATGTAGGTGTGGACTCTGACAGAAGGCAAGGCAATGTTCATCAGTGCTAACACTAAAAGAGAAAACCAAATTTACTTCTTTTAATATCATATCCTAACTCACTGAGTTAAATCATCTAGACATGTGAATTCTACAAATCTATACATATATAGGCATGAAAAAAATTGTTCTAGGTTTGCACATACTGAATCTAAAGCAGTCATTTATGAAAATATTGGACAGGGAACCCACATATAACTAAAATATTATTAACATTTTTCCTAATCATTGAGCTTTCATTATATGGTTATGACATGCAGTAGACCATAGAGTTTAGCAAAGCACTGTATTGGAACCTAAAAATTTAGATGGAGAGATTGAACCTGATTATTGATAGTTGTGCCCTTGGGCAGGTAACATAAAAATTTTAGGCCTGTTTTTTAACATTGAAATTAGATCAATGATAATAATTGCCTCTGCCTACTCAACTGTACTATTGTAAAGATAGAGTGAAATAATGTAAGACTATATGAAAATTTCTGTCAAAATGAATAATTATATAAATTTCAAGATTTGTAAAATGCATATTGCTTCATCAAACATGCCAAATTATAAAAACGTTATATGTAAAGTGTCCTAAAAACAAATTACCTTAAAGAATACGTTAAACTGACACAAGAACAGAAAATCAAACACCGCATGTTCTCACTCATAGGCAGATGTTGAACAATGAGAACACATGGACACAGGGAGAGGAGCATCACACACTGGGGTCTGTTTGGGGTAACTAGGAGAGGGACAGTGGGGGGGGTAGGGAGTTGGGGAAGGATAACATGGGGAGAAATGCCAGATATAGGTGATGGGGGGGGAAGGCAGCAAACCACATTGCCATGTATGTACCTATGCAACAATCCTGCATGTTCTTCACATGTATCCCAAAACCTAAAATCCAATAAAATATATATATTAAAAGAGAATATGTTAAACATTATAAAATCACATATTTATATGTTAAGAATTTAAAATGTTAATAACCACATAAAATATACATAAAGTTATTTCCAGATTTGGCAAATATTCTAAGGTTAAAAAAAAAAACTTGAAGAGAATACATGCAAGTTAAAAAATGTTTGCTTTTGACCAAATCTTCTGTTAGAGGATCTTACAAACTTTTTTTTTTTTTTTTTTTTTTTTGAGATGGAGTCTGGCCCTGTAGCTCAGGCTAGAGCGCAGTGCCGTGATCTGGGCTCACTGCAACCTCCACCTCCAGGGTTCAAGTGATTCTCCTGCCTCAGCCTCCCAAGTAGCTGGGATTACAGGCACCCTTCGCCACACCCGGCTGATTTTTGTATTTTTAGTAGAGACGGGATTTCACCATGTTGGCCAGGCTGGTCTTGAGGTCTTGAACTCCTGACCTTGTGGTTGACCCACTTGGCCTCCCAAAGTGCTGGGACTACAGGCATAGGCTCCCATGCCTGCCCTGAAGTTTTGATCATATTCTTTTATTGTACAGGTGCTCCTTGACTTATGATGGAGTTATATCCAGATAAACCCATTGTAAATTGAGAATTTTGTATGCAGAAATGCATTCAATACACTTAATCTACCAAATATCATGGTTTAGCCTAGCCTACTTTAAACCTGCTCAGAACTGTAGGTTAATCTACATTAACAAAGTAATAGAACACAAAGTCTATTTTGTAATAAAGTGTTGAATATGTCATTCAATTTATTGAATACTATACTGAAGTATGGTTTTTACTGAATGTATATCACTTTCGCACCATCCTAAAGTTGAAAAATCATTAAGTCAAACCATAATACAGGGACCATCCATATTTCCAAGGCTAGTTGTTACTTATTCAGGGCTAATTTTTTTATTCCTCCGTTTATTTAAGGTATAAAACAAATAACACACTTTATTTTATATTTATCTTGAGGTACAGTAATGCAACTCTAAATTATTCCAAGATTCTGTGTAGCATAACTTTTACCAAGAAGAGAATACTGTTTTCTAGTTTGTTTTTTAATTGTTTTATTTTGGATTTTGTTTTTTAATAAAATGTGTTGATTTGTTTTTTCTGTTTCTATTTCAGTAACTTAAAACCCCTTGCTCTAATTGTGAGTTCAGAACCATGGCAAAAACTACTGAGAAATATTGAAACTCTAAGCAAAGAATGATTTAATCAGTAGTTTTTTTTTTCCCTCCCTCTTCTTTTCTTCGGAGTCTTGACATTTGCTTTTGTTGATTTTTGTTGTTGTTGTCTTTGCCATTTAAAAAAGCTATTTTGTGTTTATTTTTGCCTGCTTAAATTTGTAACCATGAGCATATTAAAATTGTATTGCTATTCCATTGAACCTTATGAATTGTCATCATATCCTTCAGAATGTTTCAATATTGGCAGTATCATATAGTTTAATGTAATACAATGACTTGTACCCAAGTCTGCTTATTTCTGAATATTAATATATATTATTAAACATTCTGAGGGAAAAAATCAAGAACTTTGTGCTGTAAATCATGTATGATTAATAGACACCAATTCTCAAATGTCATTTGCCAAACCATAGGCAAAAGATTAAAGGGTGTTGTCATAAATAAGGAAATCTATGGAGCTTCCAAAAAGGTTAAAAAAAAATTGAGTAGAGTTTTAGCTTCCTGCTCCCATATCATGATTTTGTTTGTTTCTTTACTATGTTTTTTAGATTTATGCATTTGGGTACAGAACAATTGTATGAAAGAGTGATTTTGCTTTTCTATCCCCTGTGTAAAACACTATGATGGAAAGCACATTTCCCCATCATTAATAGCATTCGTTATATATAAAATAGGCATAATATTACCAAATATGTTTCCTATTTTACCAAAATAGTTTACTGTCATCCGTATTAATTTTTGCAGGTTTGATTATATTTTATCATGGGTGGTAGCTACCTATAAACTTGCTTAATCATACATATTAAATTTTCATTTATTTGTCAAAATAATAAGATGCTCTTGATTGCATATTTAAATAGAATTAAAAAGTATAACATGAAAAGAATTTTTAAAAGCATTATCCATTCATTGGTGATAACCAGTTTTTGAGGTTTTCTTGGATTGTTGCATTGTCTTGGAATTTTTCTCCATAAAACCTACCTGCCTCTCTGCTGAGTCACACAACACTAAAAGCATATCCTGACTCTAAGAAATTTGGAATCATAGAGTGCCATATATTTTTAACTAAGAGAAAAGTACTTGCATCCATACACATCTACTTTGCCATGTATGTGAACCAATTTTTCTATCTGGATTTTCTGTAAAATGATGTAGGCGATGTGTACAACTTAACACAAAATGTACATATCATAAAAGGACTGGTAAAATTGTTTTCCATTTACTTAGTTCTGCTGGAATAGAATCATTTTATATGAGGAACACTTAAATCAGTAAAGTGCAACTGTTTTTGTTTTTCTTTTTGTTCTTGTTGATGCTCTGTGGCATCTGGAGACATGGGCAGACATAATTCTGAATAAAGGACTTTTTTGTTACATCTAATGTGCTGTGAGGAAACCATGAGGAAACTCAGGCCAGGAAATGCATATTAGAATAAACAAGAGATACCTGAATAGCTAACATCTGACCAGGCCTGAATACCTATCTACAATGGTTGAACAGAGTAACAAATCTTAGAGGGTAAATGATTCAATTCAAACTGGATTTTCATAAGCAAGTTCACCTCAACTTTTTACTTCAAGTCAACAGATATTTATTAAGGCCCCAGGTGCTATGCTTAACACTCTAAAAGACAAGAAAGAATTAAGAAATAATCCTTGTACTCCAATTTATAACATTATTGAATATACATATTATAGTTACACAACAAGTTAGAAAGTAATAAAAACATTAAGGACATAATCCAAGCAAAAATATATAGTATAAGACATGAGTGTAACTGAAATCATGAAAGCAAAACAGCAGTGCAAAAAGCAGAAACTGGGAAGAATTTTTTAGAGGAGGAATCCTTAGGTTGAGGAGTGAGTATAATTGGAATCTGGACTAATCTTGAACCTAATAGCTAACAGTTATTATTTATATGCCAGAACACATTATAATCATTTTAAATATCGTAACTTTTATGGTCATCATAACAACCCTATGAGGAAGGCCCTATTATTATACCCATACTCAGAGAAACAGAAGTCCTGAGCAGCTAAGTGACTTGCTCAGGTGAGGATAGTTTTAAAATATCATTGTTGAAGTCCCACTCTGGATGTTCAAGCTCCAGAATTTCTGCTCTTAAGCACTACCCTATACAGTTTCTTGATGTATAAAATATTTTCAAAGTTAAAGATACAATGTTAGTAAGGGTAAAAAATTGTATCAGGAGGATGTATCTGAGGAATAACAAAGAGATTATCCTTCACTTTGTTATTCACTTTGATTATCCTTCAAAGTGTCTTTGCTGGCAAAGCACTAGGAAATCAAGTTGGATAAAAACTGAATCCAGTTTTTTCCTTTTTTTCCTGGAGACTTGAATGCCTAGTAGATGGGCTTGAAACTGTCCAAAAAGCTATGTGTTATCACGCATGGATTTTGGTCAGGGATAATCCTTAAAATGGCAGGATAAATTGGATACAAGAGAAAAATTAAAGAGATAAAAATAATTAAGTACATATTTGTGTTCAGCATAGCTGGACAATTTAGAAACCATACC
Organism: Ateles fusciceps; assembly: GCA_036589455.1. Taxonomy (NCBI): domain Eukaryota; kingdom Metazoa; phylum Chordata; class Mammalia; order Primates; family Atelidae; genus Ateles; species Ateles fusciceps. Next base: position 845,502 of record JAZHEH010000857.1, on the reverse strand, counting down.
CTTAATTCAGGCAACTGTGCCAGGACTCTCACTATTAAAGTTCACTCAGGAGATGTCCAACATCCTAGATCACCCATTTTTCTCTGTTAGTGCAAAATGTTGTGGACTGGATTTCCAGGTACATATTTCTATCTGGCTAGTTAAATAAACACTCTGATTGGTTGAGGAAAGGTTTTCTGGAAGGTGTATATAATCCCACCATGGCAACAGAACCAAGAGTCTCTGCTGAGTGTCTACCAATCTATAGACTTAAATTCTTTCCCTGTAGTTTCTTCTAGCTCCTTCTATTTCTGTTATCCCCAAAACACCCTGATGTAGCCTTAAGCAGAATCAACTATCAAATGGCTAACTCCCTCCTCTTGCTGGATGCCTTCTCTTTGGGCCTCAACAGCAGTGAATCTATGCTCCCATCCTGACATTTTACTTATCCCCTTTTCCATCTCCCCCAAATAAAATTCCTTTGCATCAAAGTTTTATTTAAGTGATAGAAGTGACTAAGATTATATACAGGGTTGAGTTAGGAAGAAAAGAGGTCTCAAAAGGGAATATAGGAAAATGCCAGTATTTTCTGAGCAAGTGTGGAAGAGATTAAAATTTACCCCCAACGACTTATATCTCTAGTCAAGATTTCTCTCCTGAACCATGACATATATACTCATTGTATATATTCACTTGAGAAGTATGATAAACATCTTAAATTTAGCGTGACAAAATATTACATCCTAACCTTATTCTGCAATTTTCTGTATTATAGTTAATGACATCACCATTATTCCACTTGTCTGCACCAAAGTTCTTCATGTTATCCCTGAATCCTCTCCCTACCAACACACGTGTAATTGGCCACCAAATCCTAAGGACTCTGCCTTTACAGTGTATCCAGAATTCAACCCTGCCTCCACTCTGATCCCAACCACCATCATCTCCAGCATGGATGATTGTAATGGTCTCTTAACAAGTTTCCCCCCTCCATCCCTTGTCCCATGTAGACTCTATTCTCAACATACTAGCCAGAGATACCTATTTAAATGAAAAGTCAGATTATATCTTCCGCTTCTGTTCAAAACCCCCAAGGCTCCCCGTCTCCCTCAATGTAAATAGGAAAGTCCTTATTATCTTCATAAGGCCCTCTATGGGTTACCCACTTCATTCTCTCTGATACTTCCCCTGGTAGTCACTGGCTAATACACTCCAGCCTTAATCACTTCCTCCATGTTCCTTGACCACTCCTCCAGACACATTCCAGTGTCAGGACCCTTGTACTTGCTTTACCTACCTGGAATGTTATTCTCATGATTTTTCTTTAAATGCCTAATTCCTTCATTTCTTTCAGATCTTCACTTAAAAACCACCTTCTTAGTAAGGTCTTCCCTGACCCCTCCTACCTAAAATCCTGACCCCCCACTTTATCCTTCATTTCCTCCTTCCCTGCTTTAATTTTGCTCCTCAGCACTTAACCCTATCTAATTGAGCATATAGTTTAGTCATTTTCCTATTTGTTTACTTTCTTCTCCTAGAGAAGGTGAGATTCCAGAGAGCAAAACTTTTTCTTTCTGGATCACTACTATATCCCCAAGATATAAAATATGATTGTCTCATGGTAGGTTTTCAACAAATATTTCTTGAGTTAATGAATGAATACAGAGATGTAGCTGTCAGACAAGAGAGAGAAACCTAGAAAATAGCATTACTAGTTAAAGCTAAAGAGGGTAAGGCTGTGTGACGAAAGCTGTGCCTAACAGTACTGAATCCTGCCAAGAAGGGAAAAGATGCAATGAGGAATCTATTACTAAACGAAAAAATAGGAATTTCCTTCAGGAAATAAATATGGTTAAAAATGTGAATTATAGACCAGGCAAGGTGGCTCACACCTGGAATCCCAGCACTTTGGAAGGCCGAGGTGGGTGGATCACCTGAGGTCAGGAGTTCAACGTGGTGAAACCCTTTCTCTACTAAAAATACAAAAATTAGCTGGGTGTGGTGGTGGGAGCCTGTAAGCCCAGCTACTTGGGAGGCTGAGGCAGGAGAATAGCTTGAACCCTGGAGGCAGAGGTTGCAGTGAACCGAGATCACACCATTACACTCTAGCCTGGGCAACAGGAGCAAATCTCAATCTCAAAAAAAAAAAAAAAAAAAAATGCGTATTATAGATGTTTCCAGCTATCTGCTAATGTTAGTCCTTCAAAGAAATGAAAACTGAGAAATCATTAGAAAGCAATTTTATCATTTCTTCTAAAAAATAAAGTTCAATATATTTCAAACCAGAATATCATTGAAATACTGAAGTCATTTTTAGGGGAAAATGCACTAAAACAACAATTGATTTCATATTATCTTACATTTTAACTTATGCTTTTATATATTTGAAATTTGATCATTTCATTTGAAGGCTTTTTCTAATTCAAATTTTTGACTAAGAGAACACTGGCAACTTCTCTTGTAAAATTTTATTACTGAGGACAAACTTTTTTATTTTGAATAATCCAACAAAGATAAATCGTATTTATTTGTTTTTAGTGTTAAAAGTTTACTTTAGACTTTCTTTTTTTTTTTTTTTTTTGCATTTTTTTAATTGCATTTTAGATTTTGGGGTACATGTGAAAACATTCAAGATTGTTGCATAGGTACACACATGGCAGTGTAATTTGCTGCCTTCCTCCCCATAACTTTTATCTGGCATTTCTCCCCCATGCTATCTCTCCCCCAACTCCCCACCCCCCGCTGTCCCTCTCCTATTTCCCCCGACAGACCCCAGTGTGTGATGCTCCCCTAACTGTGTCCATGTGTTCTCATTGTTCAACACCCGCCTATGAGTGAGAACATGCAGTGTTTGATTTTCTGTTCTTGTGTCAGTTTGCTAGAATGATGGTTTCCAGGTTCATCCATGTCCCTACAAAGGACACAAACTCGTTTTTGATGGCTGCATAAAATTCCATGGTGTATATGTGCCACATTTTCCCTGTCCAGTCTATCATCGATGGGCATTTAGGTTGGAACTAAAACAGATTTACAAGAAAAACAAAGAACTAAAACAGATTTACAAGAAAAAACAAGCCCTTTCAAAAGTGGGCAAAGGATATGAACAGACACTTTACCAAAGAAGACATACATGAGGCCAACAAACATGAAAAAATGCTCATCATCATTGGTCATTAGAGAAATGCAAATCAAAACTACATTGAGATACCAGCTCACGCCAGTTAGAATGGCGATCATTAAAAAGTCTGGAGACAACAGATGCTGGAGAGGATGTGGAGAAATAGGAACACTTTTACACTGTTGGTGGGAGTGTAAATTAGTTCAACCATTGTGGAAGACAGTGTGATGATTCCTCAAGGACCTAGAAATAGAAATTCCATTTGACCCAGCAATCCCATTACTGGGTATATATCCAAAGGATTATAAATCGTTCTACTATAAGGACACATGCACACGAATGTTCATTGCAGCACAGTTTACAATAGCAAAGACCGGGGAGGACAACTTTTTAACCGAAGAAAAATTAGCCAATTAATGTTTGTATGTACATTCCACAGTAGACATATTATTTAAAATCTTAACTTGGAAAGAGCTGTAGACTTGCAAAGGTGTATGTGAGCTTATTTCTAGGTATGAAATATAGGAGCAGAGACACTTATAAATTATAGACATTTTTATTTAGCATTTGAATGTTGAAGATTAAAAAATGACTGAATTGAATGACCGCAGAGACAGGACAGCAGAAATTATGCTATTTTGATTGATTGATTGATTGATTGAGATGGAGTTTTACTCTTGTTACCCAGGCTGGAATGCAATGGAGCAATCTTCACTCACTGCAACCTCTGCTTCCCAGGTTCCAGCGATTCCCCTGCCTCAGCCTCCTGGGTAGCTGGGATTACAGGCGCATGCCACCATGCCTGACTAATTTTTGTATTTTTAGTAAAGATGGGGTTTCACATGTTGGGCAGGCTGGTCTGGACTCCTGACCTCAAGTGACCCATCTACCTCGTCCTCCCAAAGTGCTGGGATAACAGGCGTGAGCCACCATGCCCGGCCACTATTTTAAATAATAGAACTTACACTGACACTTTTCATAGTATTTGGGAAGCAAGCTTTGCTATAGATAAAAAAGATGTTTAAAACTTCAGTAAATTCTTTTTTTTTTTGGTATATATATATATTTTATTGCATTTTAGGTTTTGGGGTACATGTGAAGAACATGCAAGATTGTTGTATAGGTACACACATGGCAGTGTGATTTGCTGCCTTCCTCCCCATCACCTATATGTGGCATTTCTCCCCATGCTATCTCTCCCCAACTCCCCACCCCCCGCTGTCCCTCCCCTGTTCCCCCCGACAGACACCAGTGTGTGATGCTCCCCTCCCTGTAAATTCTTTTAAGTTTTACTTTCATCCAAAGTGATTAACAGTAAGTTCAATTTGTCAGATATTATTCTCCCCTACTCTAGATCTATTCAGGTTCTGCAATATCTACTTTGACATTTATACCCATAAGTTTACCATTTAGATGGTAAAGGCAAGTTCTGTAATGAAAATCTCTGACAGCAAGGGAGTAGTTGTCACTTTACATTAAATGGAAGAAAAACTAAACAGTAGAAGTCTATCCCTTATGATAAAGAACAGAGCGTAGTTAAGGGTTGCTTGAGACCTTTATCTTAAACTGATTAGTTGGCAAAAGTCCCTTGTTTGTTTCCTAGATAAATTATCTGTATTCTCTGGCTTTGCCTTTTATCCTGTTAAAGAAACATACTCCACAACACTTGAATAAACAAAGCACTTTATGTTCAAATTATTTCTGTAGGTGTCTTCTTTAAAAACTGATTATCTTCTGAAGGGGAGACTCACATTTTAAAATCTTTATTTTCATATCTCAAATTGAGGCTGATATTATGTCTGTGTTATCAATAAACACTTATTTAAACAATAAGCTTTTCAAATAGATAAATGAACTGAAGCCACCTGGCTTATAGATTTCTGCTTTTCCTTACTTTAGGTATCTGGATTTCATCTGCCAGTTGTAAAACTTACTGTGCTATCTAATTTTTCCTCTATTCACAGTATATATCAGGGTCTTATTTAACTTATTGAGGACTGTGAACCAGAGTTGCAAATATCCTATTTTAAAATATTAAGGACTCGGGTTATATAAATTCATATACAAATGCCTTTTAGAAATTAAAATTTCATTTTTATGTATATTTATAATTTTGTTTTGTAGAAAGAATGGCTAAAAATAAACATCTTGCAGAATTTCAGTGGGGTAGTTAAGAGGTCAATTCATAGGGGCATGTCAAAATTAAGAAGGGAGTTGACTAAAAAGTTGGTACTTTGTCATTTTGACATCATATTTTCAGATAAGATAAGGAACTATTCAGGGAGAGAAATAGAAATGCTATATTCTATAGTGATCCCAGGGATTTTTATATCACCATAGCAACTACAGGGACTATGGCTTCATTTTTAGAAGGTCAGAAACTATAAAGATCACTTATTTCTAGACAAACTAAAATAGTAAAATGCTATCAGAGATCTCATCTCTGACTTTACAGAAAGTGCCACAAAATTTTCTTTGGTGCACATACCATTTTTCTGTATGCAGTGCCTTGGGAACACAAATATGTACAGGGACTTTAAAAAGGATTTATTTCCTGGACTCCAGCCAATTTTGACAGCATTCTCTGAGAATGCACCAAGGAGCTATTATCTAGATATCCAGGGAGTGTGACATCCCCTGCCCCAGTTTTTGCTTTTTGCTTTTCTCGTTTAAGATAGAAAGTTTTTCTGTGTTTGCACCACGCTGCTCAGCATTGCTAAAACCGTTCATAACTTGATGCTGAGCAATTCTACAGCATTCTAGAGAATTGATAGCTCCCCAGAGACTCCGGTTAAAATCAGGAAGCTTGGCAAGCTCAAATCCTCAGAGAGTATACATACACACACACAAACACACACATACACACATACCATGTCAAAGCCATAACTGGATAACTTTTATTGCTGATGGGGAATATCCTTTATCCCTTCCCTTGAATTTTTTCTTCATGGGTACTTAAAGCTAAGCATTTAAAGGGTTTGGACCCTCTATGTACTAACAAATGTGACTGGTTGCCCAATGTGAATTTAAGTAATCAGCCTTTCATTCAGCTGGCTGCTTGGTATCAAGTGAAGAACTTGTCAGAGTTATGGATCTTTGTCGTTGGACTGGCAGCCAAGTGAGAATGATGGAGTCAATGACTTACAGAATTCAGAGTTGAATCAAATCAAGTACTTGTGAAATCAGGCTGCCCAGGTCAGGTGAATTAACAGAAGCAGCCAAGAAGATATGTTGGTGCATGGTTGTGGCACCTGACCAAATCGAGCTAGTGGGAAAACCCTAAACATTCCATACAAGACCCTAGGCTTGGAGCCATCAGAAGATGGTAGTAAAATTCTACCTAGTAAATAAAAGTAAAGAAATAATACTAGAGATATACTTGAGTTCAGTGACTTTTAGGGCATCAATAACAGATATGAAACCCACTGTATCTCTTTTACTATAATTTTAATTTTATTTTAGATTTGGGAGTACATGTGCAGCTTTGTTACATGGATATATTGTTTGATGCTGAGATTTGGGATATGAATGATCCCATCACCCAGATAGAGAGCATAGTACCCAACAGTTTCTGTTATAAGTTTTGCTTTTATCAGTAGTAAACTTTTCTTCAATAAACAAGTCTCTGATATCAAATACAGCAACTGCAGTGTCATACTAAGCTATTTCTATTTTGTAGTGAGAGAGGATGACAGCAAATGACAGTCTGATATGCCTACATTTATGTTTTCCACTTCCAGCATGCTGTTGTTGCTCTTGATAAGATCACCAATGACCTAAATTGCCCAAGTCGACTTTTCCCTCCTGGTCCTAGCTGCATTTGACTTGTTGGCAACTCCCTCCCTCCTTCCGGTTCTCCTCCTGGGTCTGCTGACTATTACTCTTTAGGCATACTTATCTCCTTTCTCTGCCTGTGCTTTTCACAGAGTTTCATCTTTATGCCACCTTTCCTCTCACTCTTTTCACTCTACAAACCTTTCCTGAGCAATCTAACCATCCTTAGTCTTATTCAACACCACACATCCCAATGACTATCAATTCTCTATGCAAAATTGCTAAAAGACAGTTTTAACCTGCATTCCTCCAGATAAGTAAATTCTCAGACTATTTCTGTGGGCTTGTTCTTTCTTTTGTATGGTAATACCTGACCTGTCAGATAAGTACTTTTTCCACAGAGTTAAATTGAGGTGCTAAACAAAAGAAATAATGAAGGCTTTCCAGCACAAGGTGTACATAGCCTTGAAGAGAATTCCTTGAAATTGTATTTTAAATATACCTTCTTTCTCTGAAATTCACTTATATCACCCATAACCATTGTATCTTACCCTGTTGTTGAGCTGCTATATAATAAGAAATGAGAACACAGTTGCTTTTTTTTAGGTTCCTATTATAAGCATTGACTTTCACCTTTTACAACTGACGTTATCTATATTCTCATCTGCCTCTACAGCTTAGTTCTTGCTCAAGGCAAGTCCTCATGAACCATAAACGTGAAATCTTAGAAGAAGGCAGATAACCCTTTAAGTTCTTATTCTTAACTTCTTTACTGTTTCCCTTTCTGATTGTAAAGTTTCCTTCAGAGCCTGTCATCTGGAAAACTAAGATCAGCAGCAATCACTCCCTATCTAACCTAGTCTCCAATTTATAAATCCTTCGCAATTTTGCCCAAAAATAGGCAAGAATATTCCCTTTGTTTATACATGATAAAATTTATATTTATTTATCTAGTCAGGAAACACAAGATCTTCTAGATCAGAGAATACATAATTAATTATGCTAAAGCATCTTAGGGCAAGATGTTTATCTGTGAGTGCAGAGGTTGTAATATAGGAGAGAAATCCAAAAATTGTGGATCTCAGAGTCTGTATAAAGCACCTGATGCATCGGGGAGGGGAGAGAGAGAGAGACAGAGAGACAGACATACAGAAAGACAGAGACTTTGCTCTGGGATATAAACCAAAGATCTAGATCTATTATTTTTGGAATATATGCTGAAATATAATCAAAGGGCTCTTGGAGAGAAATTTTTTAAAACCTCTCCAGAGGAATACACTAGTCTAAACTCCAGGGTATACTTGCCATTCAATCATCCTTTAAGCCATTTACCAGAGGTCTTTTCTCAGAAAGCCTAGTCCGTGTATACAAATGTGAAAATATGTATGGCTCAGCAATCCTTTCCATCTTACTCCTCTTCTCAAAATCTGATTTCAACTGCTTATGGAATATCTATAGTTTGATGCCTCAAAGGGCTTTTCAGTATGACCACATACAAAATTGAAGTAATCACTTATGCACACATAAACAAGTGTGCACCCATGGAACCTGGTCATCCATCTGAAATCGTTTTACTCAGTGATACCACAAATCATGTGGTTGCCCAGGCCAGATACCTAAGAGTCATTCAAGTTCTTTGACTTCTTCACACAACACACAGTCACTGAATTCTGCTGAGCTGATTTCCTAAACTTCCTTCCCAATTCAACTCAAATGTGAATAGCAACTAGATACTTGATTCAATTAATGGACTTTTGTGAATTCTGTAGGTGTGGTAATGGTATTATGTGTACTTTCCCTGAAAAAGTTCTCATGAGAGACTATTTCAGCATGAGAAAAGTGCTGAAGTATTTATGAATAGAATAATATATCAATTTGTTTAAGAATAATCTTGTTGAAGAGGTGAGTGGGTGGGATTATACATAAAATAAGGTTGTACATGGAGTCATAACAGTTGGCACTGGATTATAGGGTTATGGGAGCTATTTGTATTATTTTCCTACTTTCATATATATTTGAAATCTTACATAATGATAAATTTTAAAATTCATAGTTCCCCTTTAGCCACTAAAGTATAGGCAGAATTTTCTGTTGAGATTCAAAGCACGCTATTGAACATCCTCAGCTTTTGTTTCCTGGCCCATCTTCCCCTAAGCTTCTATGTTACCAAAAAGGCAGCCAAATATGACTGCTCCTATTACCTGTCTTTGCATTTGTGTTACCTACTAGCTATAGTGTCCTTCTCACTTCTACTACTCAGCTGTGTCTGCTGCAAATTACACCTTCTTCATGAATTCTTTCCTGAGCCTGTGACCAAGTATGATATCTGATACATTTTTTCTCTGAATTTCTAGAAATTGTTTGATGTCACTTAGAATACTCATCCTTTTTCTTCCTTCTCATCTAGCTGAAACTTCTGTACTTTCATGTTTTTCTTCAATTCTTCATACCCTTTCTTACTACTACAATAAAACCCACTTAAAACTTTTTAAAAGCACACTGAACTGTGTTTCACCCACCTTTGTTTCTGCTGTATTGCTCCTTACACATGGAAAGAACTCAATAAATTTTGCCCAATTGACCTTATGCACAATTTAGATGATCAAAATAACCAAATTCATACTAGCAAGAATAGCCAGAATTTAGTTTTTGGCAAATTTATTTGAGAATAAATATGTTTAGATTTTTTTTCTTCCTGTCTAATAAATTTGTGGTTTCTGATTTTTTCCTTAAATAGAATATAAATAAAACATGGACTGAATTTATGGAACCATCTATTTATTCATTTATTCAACAAAAAAGCATTCACCATCTATCATGTGCTAAGCACAGGTTTGAGCTTTGGAATCCCAACAGATAACATCCCTGTACTCATAGATTTCAGTCTAGTTGTATATACAGGTCATTTGATATAAATATATCAATTTTAGTAATATGGACTATAAAGAAAGGTGAAGAATAATGCAAGGAATAGAGAGTGATTGCTGATGCTCATTAAAATAGAGTAGTAGAGAAGGCCCCTTAACATAAGAAAGAAATAAGGAACCATTTCCTAAATGTTGGTTAGGAAAACTATTTTTGGCAGAGAAAACAGCAAGGACAGAAACTTTGAAGCAAGAATATAGTTGGTATATGCAAAGAATGCAATAAAGCTAGAGGTTGAAAAGTATTGTGGACCACAAAGAGACTGGGAAGAGATGAGGTTGGAATGGTAGGTAGTATACAAGCAAGTCATATAGAGATCTATAGACCATAGTCAAGATTATGCTTTTTTTAAAAAAAAAAAAAAAAAAAGTAAAAGCAAGTTTATTAAGAAAGTAAAGGAGTAAAGAATGGCTACTCCACAGGCAGTGCAGTGGCGTGGGCTGCTCGACTAAGGATACTTACAGTTATTTCTTGATTATATGCTGAACAAGGGGTGCATTCCTCATGAGTTTTCTGGGAATAGGAGTAAGCAATTCCCAGAACTGAGAGTTCCTCCCATTTTAGACCATATCAGGTAACTTCTTGATATTGCCTTGGCATTTGTAAACTGTCATGGCACTGTTAAGAGTGCCTTTTAGTGGGCTAATGCATTATAATTAGTGTATAATAAGCAATGAGAAGGACCATCTTGGTTTTCGTGGGTTTTGACCTACTTATTTACAGCAACCTGCTTTATCAGCAAGGTCTTTGTGACCTGTATCTTGTGCTGACCTCCTATCTCATCCTGTGACTTTGAATGCCTAACCTCCTGAGAATGAAGCCCAGTAGGTCTCAGCCTTATTTTTTCCAGCCCCTATGTAAGACAGGGTTGCTCTGGTTTCTGTGCCTCTGACATATTTCTCCCCTTTCTTTTACAATAAAACCCTTAATCGTAAGAGTAGGAGAGGGATGAAAATCTATCTTCTGTAACTTCTTCAGGCTCAATATAGCTGATGATATTTCTGCCTAACTATTAGAGTCTCTTGTATTCAGGGTAGAGAAGAGCTCAGTCAGCAAGCAGCAGTTTGGTGAGGGCTATTCATAACTGATAAAAGGTGATATCTGGAAGATTAGTAAGTATTCAATTTAAGAAAACATTGTGTAAGCTTATTCTGCATTCCCATACAAACAGTACAACAGCAAATATATTCCATAATAGTAAAGCAAAATAAACAAGATTATCCCAAGTAAACTAAATTAGAAGGTTTTCATCAACTGGGCAACTGTTGGAACCAAGATGATATGAAGTTGCTAGCTGATTTCAATACATGTCCAGAATTAGAATAATGATCCAGATTTTTACACTACCCATCCTTCTTGTTTCTTCTGAGCTGAAGTCAGAGATCACTGGCAGGTTCACGGGAATAATCGGGGTCAGTGTATATTGCAGGAAGAAACTCAAAAGCAACAGATGAGACTAATAACTGGTGTACCATAGTTCTTAAAACATAATTTTTTCTCTTTCCCAGTCTCCCATTTCTATTAAAGACAAATCATAATAGGACCGATTTGCTTTATTATACTTGGCCTGATTATTTGTATAAAGTGCAACAAGAGTAATTATTTTTCATGTAGGCTTTTAAAATTGGCTGTGATTGAACTCTCTGTTGAAGAGCCACTGGAAGATTTTGAGCAGAGGAGTAATATGATCCCAATTACGTTTTAAAATAATCTCTTTGGCTCTTGTGTGGAAAATTATCCAGGAGAAGGGAAAGAATGGAAGTATGAGTAAATAGGTTTGTTATAATCCAGGTGAGAGACAATGATAGCTTTTATCAGAGCTGTAGGAAGAAAGATAGTGAGAAGTGGTCAAATTCTGAATATCTTCTGACAATCAAGTCAAAACAATTGTCCAATAATTTGAATACTGGAGACTGAAAAAAATTAAGGATGACTCCAAAGTTTTCAATCTGAATAATTGTTAATTGAATTACTATAATTCAATGAAATTAGTAATTGCCATTTACTGAAATGAGGGAATCTATGGGAGGAGAAGGATTAGGAAATGCAGTTCAGAATTTTGTTTGGGTCATATTAAGTCTGAAAGTCTTGTGAGACCTCCAAGTGTTGAGAAATTACTAGCATTTCTTAGACTGGAGTTCAGAGGAGAAGTCCAGGCTTGAGATATACATTTGTGTGTCACTGTCTTACACAGAATATTTAAAATTATAAAAACAAATGGGAGGAATTGTGGAGAGAGAAGAAAAGAAGTGCAAACACTGAGCCAGAGCACTCTAATATAAAAAGCAGGATGAGAAGGAGGATCCAGCAAAGGAGACTGAGAAGTAGTGGACATAAAGGAAGAAGAAAAATCAGAAGAGGTCAAGATACAGAAGCCAAATGAAGTCAGTTTTAAGATGTAGGGAGTTATCCACTCTATCAGGATGAGGTCTATGATTTACCAATTGAATTTGAGCATGTCAAAGTCACTGGACTTCATGGTTATTAACTTTAAAAAGTCAATAATTAAGAATGGCAACACTATTTGTTACCTTTGGGATTTATATGTATATATTTTCTTTTGTATAGACAACTAATTCATTTTTTACTTGTTTTAAAATTTTTGTATTACAGAATATAAAAGATACTCTACAACAAATCTCAGGTCGGATTGATGTAATTCACAGCAAGAAGACAGCAGCATTGCAAAGTGCCAAGCCAATGGAAAGGGTGAAGCTACAAGAAGCTCTCTCCCAGCTTGATTTCCAATGGGAAAAAGTTAACAAAATGTACAAAGACCGACAAGGGTAGGTAGCACATATATTTTGCTTGATGTGTACAGAAATGATTTGTTTACAGGGAACTGTACAGTTTATTTCAGTATCGTCCATGGAAAAGAGACAGGGAGAAAGAGAGAAGTATCACTGTCATTGAAAAATGGTAAGTAAAATGAGAACAAATAATGATGAACAGTTCAGACAAATGAGCTGAATTCTAGAAATTATTCAGTATTAAATTTAGCATTATATTGAAGCATTGTGTCTTCTAAAATTTCAGGTATTGGTAAATCAGATTTGGTCATTAAATTGAGGTGCTATAAACAATTGTTTGATATAACATCTTTAGTCAAATATGTGTCCAAATATTTATAGGAGTTTGATACTAACATTAATATGTTTAAAATATTACCTATCAATAAAAAATTGATTTTCATTTATTATTTCTATTTTGGAAGGTGACACTTTACACTTTGCATGTCCCTACCTCACAGTTGTTTTGCCATAGGGAATTTGTTAAGTTGATTTAAAGTTATGTTTCTTCTTATCTTAATTGAAATATTTAGCTGTTGACTTAATTGGGGGACGGCAGAAGTTCATGTACATTATTTCGCCTCACATCACAAGAAGTGGAATACTTTGACATTTTTAGATTAAAAGTAATAAAGTTCTCTAACAGCCTAAAGTGATTCACTTCGAAGTTATTTATTCTCGAGGTAGGTTTCTTAATTATTCTCAGAGGAAATAAAATCATTCATCTAATAATTATAGGGAACCTCCATGATATCTCTTACGTCTGTCAATTTCTAACCATCTTGACTCCTATTTTAGTTATCGGTTTACTACATCAGGCACCTAAAGAAAGACTTCTAGCATTAATCTCAGTTGTCTCAAATTATTCTCTCCACTTTGTTTTCAATGATCTTTCATTGGCCATCATTTTTCTAAAGTGTAAGAGCTTCCTTACTATAATCTCATTCCCTTGACAATGCAACCCTGACTCCTTAATTGTACTTAATTATCTGGTCAGCCTCACTGTTTATTTCTTCATGCCTGCCCTACAGGCCCTCCAAATTATGTTCTAGCGATATTAAATCAATTTGGCAGATGCGCAAGTGTCTTGTGCTCCCTCTGACCTACCTGTTCTTCAGGTCTCACTTCAGATGTTGTCTTTTTCTAGAAATCCTAAAACTATTAGTTGCTTATAACATCTGGAAATACAGACATTATTTCATCATTTAATGTGATATACTATCAATAAATCATTTATGTATTTGGAAATATTTCCAGACTTGGTGGCTACCCGGTAGAATATATGATCTGATGTGCCACTCCTAGAACTTACCACATAGTAATCAATTTGTTTACTTTTCTTCCTCCTGCACAAGCTCCCTATAGAAAAGGGCTATGTTATATTTGTGTTATATGTTTAGGACTCATAACAGTGCTGAGCACAAAGTTGGTGTTCAGTGTGTCTGGACTCAAGCCTCCTCTCAGAAACCTGAGAATATTCCCCTTTGGATAGTCAAACAGATTTATCTCAACTTCCAGGTCAGGTGCAGTGGCTCATGTCTGTAATCCCAGCGCTTTGGGAGGCTGAGTCAAACAGATCACTTGAGGTCAGGAGTCTGAGACCAGCCTGACCAACATGGTGAAACCTCCTCCCCATTAAAAACACAAAAATTAGCTGTGTGTGGTGGCATGCACTTATAGTCCCAGCTACTTGGGAGGCTGAGGCAGGAGAATCCCTTGAACGCAGGAGGCAGAGGCTGCAGTGTGCCCTGAGCCCGAAATCTGCCACTGCAGTCTGACCATGGTGACAGAGCAAGGCTCCATCTCAAGAGAGAGGGAGAGAGAGAGAGAGCAGAGAGAGAGAGAGAGAGAGAGAGAGAGAGAGAGAGAGAGTTTATCTCAGCTTCCTTTAAAATAGCTGGTCCCAGAGTATCCAAAGGTAGACTTGATAAAGGAAAAGAAACTCAGCCACTGTGTGTATATACTGCAAATGCAAACTTAACCTTACAGTATGATGGCTCATGCTTGTAATCCCAGTGCTTTGGGAGGCTGAGGCAGGAAGATCACTTGAGCCCCAGAATTCAAGGCTGCCATGAGCTATGACTATGTCACTGTACTCCAGCCTGGGTGACAGGCTGTCTCTAAAATAAATAAATAAAAATATTTGAATAAACTTATATTGCCACCATGGTGTACTTTCTACCACTATTTCACATTGAGTTCTTATGAGGCTCTGCAGGATACGCCTATGATGTCAGTTTCATTACCATCTTTTGGGATGTTCATTCCACTGTTGGGATGTTCTTCTCCCTCTGGTTTATCTTCTTATAGTCACTGTTTTCTCCCAGCATTGTAGGCCACCCACACCATCCCCTAAGGACCTTTGAAGTTTCTTGGGTAGCCATTGATTACTGTGCTTGTATAGACACCTACCAGTTTTGCACTAAAGTTCGAAATAACACTTTCTGCTTTTTGAAGTTTCTCCTCCACTTTACTTACAAGTAATTTTGGCAAATGATCCAGGTATTCCCTTCTCACAGGGTCATATGGACATTTCTCTTTCAGTTTGCCTTCACCCTAGACTTAAACAGAAACATTAATGTCATTCCACAGAGAGGGCAGCTGAAATCTCATCCCAACTCTGAGGACTTTTCTGGTTTTGACAAAGGATAGAGTTTCTCTAACTCTAGTAGATCCACCCTTTTCTTATCCAGTAGCTGAAATTCCACATCTGTTGACATTCTGTAGGATTTGGTCAGGAGTTGTTAAATTTCCTTTGACTTTTAGTATAATCTCAGGTAAAAACTGTCTTAATTAATTGCTGATGAGTGCAGGCTTTAGAGTTCCAAACTGTATTGGAATCCTGGTTTTGCTGCTGACTATCTATATGTCCTTGAGCAAGTTTCTTAAGTCTTCTGCTCCATACGTTTCTTGTGTTTAAAATAGAATAAGAATAATGTCTTTGTCACAGGGTTGTTATGAGGATTATCTGACAGAATACATGTGGGGAGCTTAGCGGATTGCTTAAACATGATAATGGCTCAGTTAAGGTTGGCAATTTTGATGATGAAAATGGTGATCTTATAGCTCTGATAGTCATGACATGTGTTAATACATTCTTACACGCTTTCAAATTTCTCTGAGAACCACAGAGAGAACAATTAGACTCAGTCCCCACTTTGAAGAGCTTCACAGCCTTGGAGAGAAAATGGACAACTAGCCAGTAAAATAAGGGTTGATAGATTGGAGCTGTACAAGAGGCCAAGAACAAGATCACTGGGGGAATGGAATGAAAACATCTTACTAAGAATTAGCAATAAATCAAGGTCTATAGACCAGTCAAGGTTCTGAGTTACAACTAACAGAAAGTGACTCTGGTAGAATTATATAAATTGCTAAAAGGATATCAGACACACCTCATGGAATCAATACGAAAGCCTGAGAGCTAGTTTTAACAATGGGAAGAAACTATAAAGGAAGAGCAGGCTGGGTATACAGTAACATATCCATTACCAAGCTATGAGGTAAATCTGAATTATTTTTGCTCTCATGCCAACGTCCACTGCTTCACCAGGAGCACCATTACACTGGACATTGCTTGCTATTGTCACTGCCAAAAAAAAAAGTATCTAAATTATTTCTTCTTTTTGTGTGTCACTCAAGCTACAATTAGAGTCTCTGGCAGAAGTATCTGATAAGTCAGAGGATGGATTTTTTTATGTGAAGGGGCAGTTAGTAGATATTTTTGTCCCTGCAGACCATGTAGTCTTTGTCACAACTACACAACACTGCTATTTTAGGGTGAAATAAACCATATATAATATATCAATGGGTGGGCATGTTGTGTTCAAATAAAACTTTATTTACCAAGGTAGATGGCAGGCTGGATTTTGCTGATGGGCCATAAATTGACGACTGCTGCTATACGACAGGTTTAGGCCACAAGAACTAGGTTCCAATTGCCAGGGGTCAGAGAAAATAAGTAGCTGAATTTGTTCTTCATTGTAGTGGCAGTCAATGCCTTGTGTCCTACTAAGTCCCATACAATGGTAGATTCTTGAATCCTTGGATAGATTTAGAAGCTATTCATTTATCAATACACAAATGTTCAGTACAGCCTTCATGTGGTGTTCTCAACAAAAATCTGCTGAATTTTTTAGTAAGCCAACTTGGGTTTAAGTCAAAATAAATTTGAGCTAGTAAGAAGAGCTATATTGGTCTTTTTCTTATATGGTATATGTATGGTAGTATTATCTATGACTGCAGTAATGTTGTGAGACAAATCACCCTAGAACTTACTGAATGAAAACAATAGGCATTTCTGGCTGTTTAGGTTACTTGTAGTTTGACTGACTCAGCTGGGCTTGGCTGGGAAGCTCTGCTTCAAGATGTGGGTTAGCTAAGCTAGGCTCCAGGATGCATGTCAGATTAAGGACTGCTATATATGTCTTTGCACTGAACCTAAGATGAAGGGTCAGTGACATATTTTCATGACAAGTCACCAAAGAATGAACCTGACCTCCCAAGAACACTCATGACCTATATTCCTGTGAAGTTCACTGACATTTGATTGGCCAAAGCAAATTACATTGCCAAATCTGACATCAATAGAATGGAAAAGTAGACTCTTCCTACAGTGGAAGGTGGAGATACGTTAATATTTGCTGAACAATAATTCAAATTATTACAGATAATTAATAAATTATAACAGGATTTATTGCAGCTAGAAAATGCCTTAGTGGTTATGTCCTGCTTCATTATTTTTTTTCCAACAAAAGTTTTAATAAAATAAGGCACAATGTTTGATATGGCAAAATTCACATGGAGGATTAGTTAATATATGTATGTCCTGGGGGAAGGGGAAGAAGATGGTAGAATTGAAGTAGCCTAAATATTCTTTTTAGAGCACTTAGCATTACAAGGCAATATATAAATTTGATACTAATACAATAAATGATAACTTATCCTAAAAATAAAAATTGTTGAATCATGTTGCTGAATTACACTTTATACCAGTTTTAGCTATCTATAGATGTAGATATTCCTAATTCTCAAGATTTCAAATACAGAAAATTAAGAAATCACATCATAAAAAGTAATTTGACCAAAGTAAAAGTATGTTTTCAGTATCCTTCGTTAATACTTTGAAGTCCCAAACTTTATGAAAACTTACAATATTGGTTATTTAAAACTTTTCTCCCATTATGTTTTTGTTTCTCATGAATACAAAGTGGGCTCAGAAATGCAAAAAACCTCAACTGCAGGCACACAGTCCTTACATGATTGTTGTAAAGTGACTGTTTAGGTTAATACTCTTTCTCAATATCACAACAATGTTAACAATTTAAGTTAGTGAAAGGATTCTCTTAAACATGAGTTGTAGACATAATTAACCAATTTAGTCATGTTTTTGCAAGACTGCAACAGCAACGTCAATCTATCGCCATATCTTCCAATAGCTGGAACTTACAATAAAAGTCTTATCCAATTTAGTCACAGCCAAAGGAACAAAGTACATTCTGGTGAATGCAGATGTTCTTTCCACCATAGCTTTGTGGTATGACAGTATATAGATAACCTTCATTAAACTAATACACTTTAATATTTACTGGGTTGAATACTGTCCTTTGCAAGAACTATTGAGAAAGACTAATGTTAAGTAAAAGTCTAGTAGCACCCAAATCAATATTATCCTGTGAGTGTTCAATAATATGCAAAGTTCATTAGTGAACAATTTTTGTTAAGTCAATTCTTAGTAAATACAGACCACGAAGAGATAGAAAAGAGATGGGAGATATTTACATACAAAAGTATTCAAACATGTCTCCCTTTCAACCTATATTACAAAGAAAACCAATGGCAAAATATGAAAAGCCTTACAATATCTTTATATGATGCTATAAATATGAAGTTGGTTAGAAATTGCTTTCATTCTTTAGTGGCACCAGATAAATTTTTAAAATAATATATAAGAGAACATACTTTTTCAGTGATTTTATTTCAGGGGACCCTGATCCTTATGGTTTTGACATCCTGGGACAGAATGCATGATAGAAGTTCCCTCCCCCAGAAGCCCTAGACTCATATACGTTAGGCCATTTTATGAGAAGAAATTTTTCAGGGTCAGTCTTTCTCCCCTCAAATTAAATGAAAAAGGTAACAAGACTGTCCCAAACAACCTATTAAATAATATAGCTCTCCAAACTTTGGATGTAGAGGATTTAAGGCACATACTTCCTGAACACAAGTGAAATCACTGATACCTTTAAAAAGATATGACTATGAAAATACAAAATTGCATGCAATTTTTTTTTTTTGAGATGGAGTCTTGCTCTGTTGCCCAGGCTGGAGTGCAGTGGCATGATCTTGGCTCACTGCAACCTCCACCTCCCAGGTTCAAGCGATTCTCCTGCCTCAGCCTCCTGAGTAGCTGGGACTACAGGCATGAGCCACCAAGCATGGCTAATTTTTGTATCGTTAGTAGAGATGTGATTTTACCATGTTGGCCAGACTGATACTGAACTCCTGACCTCAGGTGATCTGCCTGCCTTGGCCTCCCAAAGTGCCAGGATTACAGGTGTGAACCACTGTGCCTGGCCCAAAATTGTACACTGTTAAATTAATGTTATACAGGCCATAGTACTTAATATGGAAACAGGGACATTCAATATTCTATAAGGGAGAAAACTATATTTCAAAGATGTTACATGACTTGCTGAGTATATACTAAATAGTATATCTGCATATTTTTCACCAAAATATTTAGCTCTAATAGGTTTCCATAGTTTATTCAAAATAAGTTACACATACAAGAAAATGAATATATTTAGATTCTCAGCATTCCTACAGTACAATTTCTGAGACCATCATTAAACATCAAATTCATGAATGTTATAACTGCAAAACTCACCTCTATTAAATGTCATAAAGCAAAACAGACATTACTCTTTAGGTGAGAATAAGAAGATATTAAAAGCCAGACTAATTTGTGACTGCCCATTCATTATCTAATATACCTGCTTCCATACATTGTCTTTTAGCAAATAGAATTTCAACATGTATCTCAACAAGTTACAAATCATTGAAGTTTTAAAAGCCTTATTTTCATGGACATTCTGATTGTTCACAAAGAGTCAACACAGTCAACAGTAAATCCACAAGCACCATGAACTTGTGGATAGATATATCTATATGTAAAATTACTAGTTAACTTTTTGGGAAATTAATATTACTGCTAAATTCAGTTTTCATTGATTTTCTGATGGGTAACTAGCTGCTTATAAAATATACCTTTAGGAAACATGTAAAAACAAATAATTTGCATAAGATCTATGTATGATTAGAAAAACAAAGCTCTTTTTCTCTTTCAACAAACACTTAAGAAGGGCCTACTGAATGCCAGATGCTATACTCTGGTATCCTTAGTTTCTTTCTGATACCATCTTTATTATCCTTTAAGCCGTTAATGAATGTTTCTCACTTTTAGGAAACGACTTCCCAAAGACTAAGAGGATAGAACAGTTCAAGTGATATCAAAATGAAAGCAGTTTCTAGACTACAAATTGCTGTACAGCCATAAGATGGCATTATTGTGTAACAACAAGGTTCCTGTGAAACATCAAGAAAGTAATGTTTTAAAATCAATATTTCCTTCTTAGAATTCTACTTAGTCAGATATGTTGGGTTGACTCACCCACCTATATAAGTAGTTAAATTCAAGATGGTTCTGAGCTTTAGATATGATGTAAAATATACATGTGACTAAGAGTATTGATTTATATGTTATTACATTTTATAGCCAAAAAGAAACCTCGAAAAAATTAGAGAAAGCAGTATAAGGGCATTTAATAAATCAAATGCTCTTATTAATAATATTTTATAAAATAAATGAAATGTCAAAAAATATGAGCACAGTGTTGTATAAAATATGTCAGAAATAAGAGAATATTTATTGTGTGAATCTATTATATGAAACTTAAAAAATAGACACTTTGGAGTTTAGAGGTCAGATAGGAGTTACCTTTGTGAGTTGTGGTTAACAAGGGCTTCTAGAATCAGGTTTCTAGGGACTGGGTAATGTTCTGTTTCTTGATCTGGATGCTAGTTGAATTGATATGTTTGCTTTAGAAAAGTTTATGGAATTATACACTTGTGATATGTATGCATTTCTATGTGAATGCTGGACTGGAAAAAAGTTTATACATTTAAATTCAAATATATACTTTAAGGACAGGAGGGACATAAATCATAATTGTTTTAATAAAGAAGGTGTAGCTTTAGGAAAAGCATACTACATTTTTCTATTTTTGGCATTTCACCATGGACCTCTGAACATTTTGTAATTGCCCAGTACAGCCTGTCAGATAAATATGTGGGCACTATTGCTTTAGAGAAAGTGTTTTCCAAAATTATCATCACCATTCTGGAACCACAGTTCCACAGGTCATTAGGATGCTGAGGGTGGGACAGTTGGAAGCTGCTTCTCCAGGGATTTCTCCATTGTTCAGTTCTCATAGTGCTAAGCCTGCAACATTAAAGCACTCACAGACTCTGCCTGCCATTTGTGCTACATGAAGAAAAATGAGACAATGAAAGAAATGAAAGGAGAGAAAACAGGAGTAGAAACCAAATAAATCAGATTTGAAGAGAAAGTCCCTAATCATCTCTGTATTCAGACAGTAGGGAACAAGCATGCAATTCTGCAAGCCCATTCCTAATGCAAGCTTCTGATAAGAATTTGCCATCTCAGTTGTTATCTTTCTACTGAGACATTCAATATTTTTCTTTCATGTCAAGGTAAGGAAATAACCTCACACTACCCTATAAGGAAAGGATAATATACTAATCCTCACGTTATCATAATACAATTTTATCTTTTAAAGTGGAAGCTAGAGGGACAGATGCATAATCTGGGAGCTTTTCCAGAATTGTTTGTTCCTAAATGAGACATTCAGCTATAGCAGCATTAGCAAGCTCTTCTATTTGTCACAATGCCACATGTAGTTGGGAAGATACATGATAAGCACATACAGGATGCTGACAGCTCAGGAAAGATTATCATTGCAGTCTTAGAATTTATCTGTACCATATTTGAAGATTTTTATGCAAGACTGAATCTTCATTCCTCACCCCAGTTATATGTGTATGTGCCAATACAAAATTCTTACTGTTGATTTCTGAACTTGATAGAATTAGGAAGTAAGTGGTAAAAAAATAATAATAATAATAAGCATGTCCTGAACTTAAGAAAATTGTTCATATCCTATTCCATAGCCATTGTTTTACTGACTGGAAGAAAGGAATCCCATGGTTTCAGCCATGGGGACAATGCAGAGGAAGATACAATAGACTGATGAGGAAGTAAAATTTTCTATTTTTGTTACACTTTTTAAAATTTGTTATTTTTAATTTTTGTGGATACAGAGCATGCATATGTGTGTGTGTGTGTGTGTGTGTGTGTGTGTGTGTGTGTGGCACACATGCGCCATATATAGTTGGGAAGATACATGATAAGCATGTGTATATATATGTGGGATACATGAAATATTTTGATATAGGCATGCAAGTATCATATGGAAAATGGGGTGTTCATCCCCTCAAGCAATTATTCTTTGTGTTACAAACAGTGAAATAGTATTTTTTTAGTTATTTTAAAATGTACAGTTAGTTATTTTGACTATAGTCACCCTGTTGTGCTAGCAAATACTAGGTGTTGTTCATTCTCTCATTTTTTGTACCAATTAACCATTTCAACTTCTCCCCTCTACCCCTCACTACCCTTCTCAGCCTCTGGTAACCGTTCTTCTACTGTCTATCCCCATGCATTCAATTGTTTTGATTTTTACATCCCACAGATAAGTGAGACCATGTGATGTTTGTCTTTCAGTGCCTGGCTTATTTCATTTAACATAATGACCTCCAGTTCAATCCATGATGTTGCAAATGACAAGATCTCATTCTTTTTATGGCTGAATAGTATTCCATTATGTATATGTACCACATTTCCTTTATCCGTTCATCTGTTGATGGACACTTAGGTTGCTTCCAAATCTTGGCTATTATGAACAGTTCTGCAACAAACATGAGAGTACAGATATCTCTTTGATATACTGATGTCCTCTATTTTGGGTATACACCCAGCAGTGGGATTGCTGGATCATATAGTAGTCCTATTTTTAGTTTTTTGAGGGACCACCAAACTATTCTCCATGTTGGTTGTACTAATTTACATGCCCTACCAACAGTGTACAAGAGTCCTCTTTTCTTCACACTCTCTCCAGCATTTGTAATTGCTTGTCTTTTGGATATAAGCCATTTTAACTGGGGTGAGATAATATCCCATTGTAGTTTTGCTTTGCATTTCTCTGATGATCAGTGATGCTAAGCATATTTTCATATACCTGTTTGCCATTTGTCTGTCTTCTTTTTGGAAATATCTATTCAAATCTTTTGTCCATTTTCTGATCTAATCATTAGACTTTTTCCTATAGAGTTGTTTTAACTCCTTACATATTCTGATTATTAATTCCTTGTCAGATGGTTAACTTGAAAATATTTTCTCCCTTTCTGTGGATTGTCTCTTCACTTCATGATTGTTTCACTGTGCAGAAGCTTTTTAACTTGATGTGATCCCATTTGTCTATTTTTGCTTTTGTTGCCTGTGTTCTTAGGATATTACTCAAAATTTGTTTTGCTCAGACAAATGTCCTGGAGAGTTTCTCCAATGTTTCCTTGTAGTAGTTTCATAGTTTGAGGTCTTAGATTTTAGTCTTTAATCCATTTTGATTTGACTTTTGTTTACGGCAAGAGATAGGGGTCTAGTTTCATTCTTCTGCATGTGGATATACTGTTTTCCCTGTTCCGTTTTTTTGAAGAAACTGTCTTTTCTTCAAAACACTGTCCTTCCTTTCTTGGAAACTTTGTCAAAAATAAGGTCACTGTAGGTATATATTCTGGATCTTTTGTGGTTCCATATAAATTTTAGAATTGTTTTTGTTATTTCTGTGAAGAATTCCATTAGAATTTTGATAGGAATTGCATTGAATCTGTAGATTGTTTCGGGTAGTTTGAACATTTAAAAAATATTGATTCTTCCAATCCATGAACATGTATATGCAATTATATTTTTGTGTCCTCTCAATTTCTTTCATTAGTGTTTCATAGTTTTCATTGTACAGAACTTTCACTTTAATTACGTGAATGCCTAGGTATTTCATTTCATTTGTGGCTATTGTAAATGGAAGTACTTTTTAATATCTTTTTTGATCAGATTGTTCACTGTTGGCATACAGAAATGCTACTCATTTTTGTATGTTGATATTGTATCCTGCAACTTTACTGAATTTGTCTATCAGTTCTAATCTTTTTTTTTTGTGGAGTCGTTAGGTTTTTCAAAATATAAGATCATATCATTAGCAAGCAAGGAACATTTGCTTTCTTCCTTTCCAATTTCGATGCCCTCTGCTCTGTTTCTTTCTCTTGTCTAATTGCTGTATTCAAGACTTGCAGTACCATGTTGAACAACAGTGGTGAAAGTGGGCATCCTTGCCATGTTCCAGATCTTAGAGGAAAGACTTTCAGTTTTTTCCCATTCAGTATGATACTAGCTGTGGGTCTGTCATATATGGCTTTTATTATGTTGAGGTATGTTCATTCTATACCCAGAGTTTTGAGACTTTTTATCATAAAGCGATGTGGAATTGTAATCAAAAACTTTTTCTGCATCAATTGAAATGATAATATGGCTTTGTCCTTCATTTTGTTGATAGGATGTATCACATTGATTGATTTGCATATGTTGAACCATGCTTAAATCCCACTTGTTCATGATGAATGATATTTCTAATGTATTGTTGAATTCAGTTTGCTTGTATTTTTTGAGGAATTTTGCATCAATGTTCATCACAGATACTATCCTGTAGTTTTCTTTATTTGATGTGTCTTTTTCTGGTGTTGGTATCAGGGTAATACCGGCCTCATAGAATGAATTTGGAAGTATCCTCTCCTCATCTAATTTTTTTTGGAATAGTTTGTTTAGGATTGGTATGAGTTCTTTTTTAAATGTTTGGTAGAATTAAGCAGTGCAGCCATCAGGTCCCAGGCTTTTCTTTACTGGGAAACTTTACTAAGGCTTTGATTTTGTTACTCATTACTGGCCAGTTTAGGTTTTGGATTTCTTTATGGTTTAATCGTGGCAGGTTGTATATATCTAGGAATTTATCCATTACCTCTAGATTTTTCAATTTGTTGGCATATAGTTGCTCATAATAGCCACTAATGAGCCTTTGAATTTATCTGGTATTAATTGTAGTATCTCCTTTCTCATCTCTGCTTTTATTTATTTGGGTCTCCCTTTTTTCTTCATAAGTCTGGCTAAAGGTTTGTCAATTTTGTTTACCTTTTCAAAAAACCAACTTTCCATTTAGTTGAATTTTTGTATGCTTTCTTTATTACAAAATCATTCATTTCTGCTCTGATCTTTGTTATTTCTTTCTTCTACTAATTTTGGGTTCAATTTGCTATTGCTTGTCTAGGTCTTTAAGATGCATTGTTAGGTGATTTATTTGAAGTTTTTCTTCTTTTTTGATGTAGGCACCTACAGCTATAATTTTTCCTCTTAGTACTACTTTTACTGTATCCCATAGGTTTTGGTATGTGGTGTTTCTTTCATTTTTTAAATACATTTTCAGTTTCCTTATTAATTTCTTCATAGACCCAGTGGTCCTTTAGTAGCATATTGTTTAATTGCCATGTGTTTGTGTAGCTTCTAAAATTCCTTGTTGTTGACTTCTAGTTTTATTCCATTGTGGTCAGAGAAGATGCTTGATGTTGTTTCATTTTTATTGAATTTTTAAGACTTGTTTTGTGGCCTACAATGTGATGTATCTTTGACAATAATCTGTGTGCTATGGAGAAGAATGTATATTCTATACTCATTGAATTAAATGTTCTGTAAATATCTATTAGCTCCATTTATTCTATAGCACAGATTAAGTCCAATGTTACTTTGATTGAGCTTCTTTCTGGGAGATCTGTCCAATGCTGCAAGTGGGGTTGTTAAAGCCTCCAGCTGTTATTGTATTGAAGTCTATCTCCCTCCTAAGCTCTAATAATATTTGCTCTATAGATCTGGGTGCTCCAGTATTGAGTGCATATGTATTTATAATTGTTATATACTATTGCTGGATTGACCCTTTTGTCCTTATATAATGACCTCCTTTGTCTCTTCTTACAGTTTTTGTTCTGATATCTATTTTGTGTGATGTAAGTATTGCTATTCTTGCTCTTCTTTGGTTTCTATTGTCATGGAATATCTTTTTTCTATCCCTTTATTTTCAGTCTATATGTATCTTTATAGATAAAGAATGCTTCTTGTAGTCAGTACACAATTGAGTCTTGTTGTTTTTCATCTATTCAGATACTGTCTTTCCTCTCCTCTCCTCTCATTTCCTTTCTTTCTTTCTTTCTTTGTTTTTTTTTTTTTTTTTTTTTTTTTTTTTTTGAGACAGTGTCTTGCTCTCTTACTCAGGCTGGTAGGCAGTGGCACTATCTCAGCTCACTGCAACCTCCACCTCCTGGGTTCAAGAGATTCTTGTGCCTCAGCCACCCAAATAGCTGGGATTACAGTCACCCACCATCATGTGTGGCTAATTTTTGTATTTTTAGTAGAGACGGGTTTTCACCATGTTGTCCAGGCTGGTCTCCAACTCCTGACCTCAAATGATCCACCCACTTTTGGCCTCCCAAAGTGCTAGGATTACAGACGTGGGTCACCACGCCTGGTCGAGACACTGTATCTCTTTTGATTGGAGAGCATTGTCTAGGAGTGAGAATAGAAAGGGGTCCTCATGACTCTCTCCAGTGCCCTATCCTACTGTGACTGAGCTGGCATCAAAGATACAAGTCAAAATCCTCTTTACTTTTCACTCTCCTCTCCTTAAGCAAAAGTAAGGAGTCACTTTTGTTAACGTGGGCTGCACTGCTTGGCGTAGGGGAGGAATGGTGCAAGCACTCCCTTAGCCATGCCAGCTGGTATGTCCCTAGGTCACATGCCACCCTGGTCCTATAGCTCTTAGCTCAGGCTAGCGCTAGAAGTTACCTAGGAATTGTAGTTCGTGTGTCCCAGACTGCCTCTCAAGTTTACCTAGGACCCCAGAGCACTCTGGCCCACAAGGGTGAAGCTCTCCAAGAAACTTGAGTTCTGACCCTTGGGATGGGCTATTCACCTCTGGCTAGGGCTGCTTCAAATATTCCCTCTGTGCACAGGCACTGGCTGAGCCCAGCATGGCTTTTTCCTCTGCTGTGACAGCATGACACTTAGTTCGATATAAAGTCCCCCAGTCACTGTACTGTCCCTTCCAAAAGTGCAAAGTTTCCTTCTCTGCACTGTATGTCCAGTGCTGGGTGACTGGGAAGGGGTGAGGATGGTGATTCAGGACTGTCTCTCTTGCCTTTTCTCAATGCCTCTTTTAGAGAGATGAAGGTAAAACCTGGTACTGTGATTGCTTACCTGATTTTTGGTTCTGGTGACAGTGATTTTCTGTGTGCACATAATTGTTAAAATTTGATGTTTCAGTGAGGGAGATGAATTATATAGGCTTCTATTCTGCCATCTTGCACCACCCTGTCCCACTTTTTTTGAATTGTTGAAACCATGGTTTATGGGGAAAGCTTCTAGTTTGGGTTTTACCCTCAAGATCTTCTTTGAAATTCATGATTTACTAAGTAGTTTGATATAAGTCATTTTTACAACTTAGCTATGTATGAATAGAAAATAATTAATGTTATTTTCTTAGATATGGCAAGCAACTTTCTTATAAACTGACACGCCAAAACACTTACCAATTAACCGAAACACTGAAAGTATTTAAAAATTTATTTTTAACCTTTAAATTTTTCTCCATTTAAGTATCTTGTTCACTATACACTCTCCTACATATGTCTACAATGTTTGGTCTGATTTATTTTATTGGTTGTTGAATGTCAGAAACCACCTGAATTTTGCTTGTTTGTATAATACCCAGGAGAGTGCACATTGGTAATCAGTACTACTTGATGATAATTATAACAATGGTAATAAACACTATAATTTTGACAGCATCAACTTGGCATATATGCCAGAAATAAACCATCATAAACTTCAAGAAAAGCAAATCTCATTAACTTGTCATTTATTATAATCTCCCTTCACCAAGTATACCCTCTATATACTGTCTTTTTTGCCATATCTAAGTTTCTTCTTGTGTATTTCAGATTAGAGCTTGCCTCCTCCCATACACTATCGTCTATTTCATGCTGCTCTATTCAAGTGTTTATATGTCTGCTGAAGGCTGCATAATCTAAGATAATCCCTAGCTATTGTAAATATCATTCACTGGCCAGTCACTACATTTTGCACACCACTGAAAGAGTGATTATGAGCCAAATAGAGGAGCTTTTGTTTCCACCCAGCAGCCCAAAATGAATTGTATGATTTGACTATTGATGCCAATTACATGGAAGTTTTACCACCAGAGGCAAAGCTTTAAACTGCAAAAGATTAACCCAATATATAGTTGGTGTCATGAGGTATTTAGTGTATATTGGACTCTCAAATGGTCTCTTTACAACAAACCCACTATCAGTGAATAACCTTCTTATCATTGTGACTTCTTGAAAGTCTTTAAAACATGAACCATTCAGTATACAATCTGAATTAGATATCTAAACTAGCCTTGATTTACATTTCCTTGTTTAATTTTAAATATACTTTCTTCTGAATGCTTCGTTGTTAAGAGCAGGTGGTAAAATAATTTAAAGAAGAAAGTCTGTTATATTTATTAAGTGAAAGAGCTTTTTGAAATGCATTAAATAGAAGTTTGTTTCTGCCCCTCAGCTTACCGTCTGCATATTCCTATTTATAGTTCAAAGCACTTAAGAGTTGCAGAGTGATTTGCTTTTTATGATCACCACTTCATCCATGATCATTTGCCTCATATCTTCAGCATTTTCAGATTCTTATAAATCTTTACAGTTCTCATGGAGGTTAGTTTAAAACTTTCTTCTGATATGAAATTGACTAGATATAAAATTCACATAATCTCAGTATTAGCAATAGATCAATATCCCGAGTCTTTTCTCAAAGTAAGTGAACATTTTTGTTTCCCAGGATAGTTGCATACAAGCATTTTCATTCTCACAATAGATGATTCTTGTCCTTCAGTGTATGAGGGGGATTATATTTGCTTCCTTGTTATCTAAATAAACATATTTGTATTATTGTCAAAAGAAAAAGGCTCTAAGTTAGAAAGAGATTTTGTGTCCATAGGACTAGCCTCATTTTGGAGGCTAATATTACTATTTGACTTTATTCATTGTGTATTTCTTGGTTTTGTCATGTCACAAATTTCTCTTCTCTTAAATTTGCATTTTTTCTCTACCTGGAATAGATGAGTTTTAAAAGAAATTACTGTAAAATAAAACTGTGCTAAATGTAATTTTCCCAGAAACTCTCTTTATCGATTATAATTTGCTTTGCTGAGTGTTACAGAAGATCAAGGTAGCAATGACTTAAATAAAAGAGAAGCTTATTTCTCTCTCCTAAAAACCCTGGAACTTTGTAGCCAAGGCAGATATGGTGGCTTCACTCATTTCTGTTTTCTACCCAATTATCTTCATGTGGTGGCATTTCATACACACGTTGTAAGATGGAGCTCTCACAACATCCACATTCCAAGAAGGATGGAAGAAGGTGAGAAGACGGGGCAAGGGGTGCATACCAATTGCCTTTTTGGGAAGTTTCCTGGAAGCTGCAGTTATATTTCCACTTACACTTTATTGACGAAAAGTCAGTCACATGGCCACATCTAAGCTGCAAGCAGGGCTGGCAAATGTGTTTATTTCACATGTGCTCTGCTAAAAACTGTTCAGTTATGGGGAAAAAAGGCATATTGGAAGAGAACCAACAGTCTTCAACATGTACACTTACAAAGAGTGTTTTGTTTTATTTCTTCCTTTTTTTTTTTGAGTGAGAAGGTTGCTGGGGCTGGTCTTAAACTCCTGGATGAAGTAATCCCACCTCAGCCTCCTGAGTAGATGGGATTATAGATGCCCACCACTGCACCCAGCTCCTGTTTTGTTTTGTTTTGTTTTGAGCAGCTCTAAGAAGAGTATAAAAAGAGTATAAAAACTTTGTCTAGGGCTAACTGTTCCCCTGTTTTTTTTTTTTTTTTTTTCATAATTTTATGAATTCTGATTCTGCCTGCATCTTACTCTGGCTTACTAAATTCTGCCAATATAAAAGTAGAAGTTTTCATTTCCCTAGGTACCTACTTTTCTGTGTCTCCATATTCTCAAAGTAATTTCTCATTCATCAACTTTTGTCTGATTTAGACTTAAGCCACTGCTTAGAAAATGTGAGAAATGGAGAATTTGGTTGTCATACTGCTTCTACTTACAGCCTAATGCTTTGCTAACTTTTACTAAAGTTGGATCCTAAGTTATATAAATTACATAATGCTAATTAGTAAGTTTTACTTACTAATTCACTAACCACTATAAAACAAGGACCTAAGTTTAAAGCTAAAATTATGACAATGTACTGAAATTTCAAGACATTACTTTTTCTGGACATGTAAGATGGATCTTGCATAAGATAAAAGAGCTTGTTTTTAGGCACACCTATATGCCAGGCATAGATTCAGAGCCTTGCATATATCATTTTATTCTCAGGAGAACCTTATTTTACAGATGAATAAGCTGAGTTTTAGAATAAATAATTTTCTTAAGCTCACACATGAAGTATGTTCCAGAGTCTATGTCTTGCCCCCAGTTATGAATTATTTTCTGCTACACACCCTGCCTCCATGTCATTTCACTTGTAAGAAATGACAATTTAGATGCACATTTAAAAATTCTTAGCCTTTGAGTAATCCTTGTGCTCAAGGATTGTGTTCTTCCATCTAGATGTATATACATCAGTAGAAACAACATAAATATGAAAGGCTTTTTAAACTCTCATATACAAAACCAAAGTGCTTGAAAAAGATGTCTAAATTTTAGAAGGTGATATCTTTATGTTCAAGATCAGTAGAAGAAGTGATTGACTGATTACAAGATGCTTAGCAAAGCCAAGTGGTAAGGGATTTTCTGATGTGCTTGAGGAGCCCTGACTTGTTCTTTCGCAAATTCCTACATACCATTCAGCACTCGGTGCAACTACCACCACTTAGAATCCTTCTCTGTTCTTGATCAATTTTTTCCATTGTCTACAATTCATAGAACTCTGTTACCTATTTCTCTTACAGCTTATTATCATGAGTTTATGTGTCTTACATAGCTGTGTGCAACACGTTACAATTCAGTGTAGTATTTTTTCTTACAAGGAAGGAGCTGTACTATTCACCTTTTGTCACCGCTAAGCCAAACACAGTATGCTTTCATGGTAGATGTTCAATACATTTTAATATTTTATTGATGAGCTCTTAAATGTATATAATAAGCTGCTCACTCAAAAGTTGTAATATTCTAGAAATAATAAGTTTCTTGAGAAACTCTTTGGTTAACAGATTCTCCATTTCCATCATAGTTTATTCAAAACATTATTAATGCAGAGTAATTTTCCTCATACTTACTTTTATTTTGCTATAATAAGGTCAAATTATGACTTTTAGGTATAGATACAGTAATATAGAAAGTAATCTAAAACCTGGATATGTTTTTCTGATTAGGAAATTGGAGATACGTGAACAATCTCTCACAGAGAAAAATATGTCCAATAGTCACTAAAATCAATATAACTTTCTGGTGAAGATTGTTTGCTTGTTTGCTTACTTGCTCGTTTTACTTTCTATTCTAGGAGGATGTTTGTCACAATTATGAAATTCTAACACTTTAAAAATATGTTTACTCTATGAAAGTTGCAAATTCTTGCCTATAAAGCAATTTTCACAAGAAGTATTTTCATATTAGTTTTAGTGTATCTGTGGATAGTCTCAAATTCCTCTTGAATACCAGTTTTCTCAGGGGAAAACTGCCCATTACAAGCCAAAGATGTGGTTTTTGAGAGATTTGTGCCTGAAATACAAGTTTTAAAATATTCCTGGTTTCCTAGAATGGCTAGATACTTGTAAGAAATGACAATTTAGATGCACATTTAAAAATTCTTAGCCTTTGAGTAATTTGTAGATTTGAATATATTTAAAGTATTTTTGTTCATATAAAAAGGCAAATTTTGACTGTTTAGTTTGTCTTGAAATGCTTTTTAAATTTTTTTCTTCAATTCTTAAATTTTTCTCTCTCTAATAATTATAACCTAGTACTTGAAAACTAAGAATGATCCATTCTGTGTCACTTGTTTTGAAAGAATTTTGGGATCATCAGAGATATAATTCTGTAATCTCTCTGGGTACCTTCCATAAAATAGTAGCTTCCTGATAAGAATATAGATGATAACTTTCATTTTTATCTCATACTCTTTTCCCTATCTCTCAGTAATATAGGAGTGATGCTGTTTTAGTCAATCAGTATTAGTCAGCTACAACTACAATAATGCTCTGTGATAAGCATACCCCAAAAGAACAATAAGTAATTATCCTCATATTCACAGTGCTACTTTGAGTAATCTCTGATTGAGACTCTGACTGTAGGTTGACGAAGTATGTTTGGTCCATGTTTCTCATTCTGGGGCCCAAGCTGGAATGGCAGTAGATACTTGGGGCACATTCTTCCATGGCAGAGTTTTAAAGATCTCAGAAGGGTAAGCAGAAACACGTGATGGTTCTTAAGACCTAGATTTGTAACTAACATAATTTCTTCCATCCATGGTCAATTGTCAAAGCAAGTCACATGGCATGTCCAAAGTCCAGGGGTAGAGAAATACACTCTGCAGTTAGTGAAGCCATTTCAAGAGTGTGGATGTATAACACTACTATGAAACAGAATTGAGACTTGCAACTTAAAATACTACACTATTCTAGTAGATTTTTATTACAGTATTAACTAAACATTTTTGCTAAAACACATACAACTCTATTAGAAAGCCCAACTTCTTACAACTTGTTGATCCCACTTGGAAATGTATTCTGAATAAATTTTTTCACAAGTTTTCTCTCTAATTCAATGTGTTGGGGTACTAAAAAAAGGCAATATTATAAAGCATAAAGTTAATGCCCCCTAAAAAAGTAGAATATAAAACAAACTTTAAGTCACAGTTTTATATACTGACTTGAGAATCTCCTTGTGCTTCAGCACACTGGTAGTTGGATTTCCAAATAGCATCATGACTTTCCATACCCAGCTGTCTGCTGCTCACAGCTACCATAAGCTGACTATCACAGCTCACAGGATACCCTTGAAGAAGACCATCTGGTTTATGTCTCTTGGCAAAATTTGTTTAAAAAACAAGCAGCTGCATGACAAAGTAAGAAGGAGTCTCTGTCTAGCTGTGGTAAATAAGTAGCTTTGCAATACTCATAATAAAGCTTTTTTCTAATCCAAGCCAACATCTTCTAAAGGAAAGCATTATTTTCTTACAACTGAAAGAAAAATCTACAGAATTCAGTGATGAGGGAAGAACTCCATTAAATTTGTGTTTCAGCAGCTTGATATCATGAGAAAAACAAAACAAAATAAAAACCTGTTTGTGGTTAGATACAATCTTCTTGTAATAACTGTTTTTTGAAGTATTTATTTAGAATCCAGTACTTGGATATTATTTTAATTATTTATATTAAGAAATTTGCATTTCATAAAAACTTATCCATTGAACCCTAATACTGATATTGTAATGGTGAGCCAGAATGGGTAATGTCACTTACTATATAGTCGGTACATAATAATTCATTGAATAATTCTCTGTCCTCCTGTTACTGGCGGTGAATCCATACGGGTCTGCAGCAACCTTAATTCTTTCCTCCTCAGAGAAAAGAGCTCGACCAAGGAGGCATAAGACAGATGGAAAGACTGAGGCAAGTTTTAGAGCAGGAGTGAAAGTTCATTTAAAAACTTTAGAGCAGAAATAAAAGGAAATAAAGTACACTTGGTAGAGGACCAAGTGGGCAACTCGGGACGTTAAGTGTCCTGTTTGACCTTTGATTTAGGGTCTTGTATGTTGGTATACTTCCAAGGTCTTCTATCCCTTCTCCTGTGATTCTTCCGTTGGGTTGGGGGCTATCTGCATCTGCTGTGGCCTGCTAACACTTGTACTCAAGAGGCATTCCCTTACCAGGTGAGTGTTTCTAGAGGAAGGTCATATACCAGTTACACTCAGACATTCTGCCTCTTAGTGTACATGCTGGAGCCCATTTGCTCAACTCCTGAGATCTTATCGGGAAGCTGCTGATCACCAATTTCAGGTGTTTTTTAAATCTATTTGGAGACTCTCTTTCCCTGGTACTGGCTGTTACCAATTATTTTTTAAAGACACAGTTTAATAACCACATGACCATCACTTGATGGTTGCCTGATATTCATGGTTGGGGTTGAGAGGTCTCCTACCCTGCTCATATCTGACTAGCTAACTAATATATCAGTACTATTAGGTATATCTGAATCCCATTACATTCACTCTCTATTACAAAAAGAGTGCATTATTCATTTTGCAAAAGAATTAGTGAATTTTCCAGTCCAGTTAAGTGCTTTTTCTTACCTCTATGTAGAAGATCAGACTAGCCATGCTTGAGGATGGATTCTGGTCTTAATAATGTAAATTCTTGCATTACTAGTGTCTCGGTTTGACATAAGCAAATCCTGAGACAAGGATTTGAGTTCAAATAGGTTCTCTGGGCAGTGATTCTAGGAAACGGTGGTAAGGTAGTGGGGTTGTGATAAAGGTAAAAAAAAAAAAAAAAGCAACCTGTAAAGAGTATGTTAGCAAGCTAAACGCCACTATGGGAACTAGGGCTTAATTCCCTGGAGAAAGTCTAAGAAAGCATAAAACACTTGTCTCAGAGTTATCTTAGACAAGGTGCAAGAGCTGAGGTGTTTCTATTTCAACTCTTATTAGTCACTTTTAAAGGGCTGCTCAGGGAGTCAGGTTATTAATTTCCTTTTGCAAGAACTTCCAACCTGTTTTTGCATGTGGTTGTAGCTACTTTTTCTGTTTCAAAGAAAGACTTTAGACTAAGGCATAGTTTCTGGCTGTTGGACATCAACCAGAGTACTCTGGAGTGTCCAGGACCAAGATAATAGGTGAGCTCCACCTAGATCTATGGCAATGTGAGGCAGTGGCATTATTACCCTAGCAAGGGCCACTGCACTTCCCTACCCAGCTGGTTACTCTTCTGCTTACTTGTGTTACTTTTCTGACTCCTTCATTCCTCTGGATCCTGATTCACCATAAGCTTTTGTATTCTGAGGCTTGTGTGGCTGTCTCTTTCTATTTCTTCCTTATGGACTTACTTGCTTAATCTTTTGCTAATGTTTACCTTTGTTATTCCTATTTACTCACCTTTGGTTAGCTCTGTGAATTATTGAGTCTTGCTTTACAAGTTTAAAAACAACATAGATTTTTTTTTTTAAGTGTGATTCATACCAGTTAGTGACAAAATTAGAAGTGGAAATTAAAGGTTATATACATAATCCTACATAAGCCAAATTCTTGAATGGCATATAATACTTGAATTTGTATTTTACTATCACTAATATAGCAATAATTTGAGGGTATTTCTCAAAGAATTGATTTAACAAAATTTTATTTTTGTGCCAAGATTTTCTCAAGTCCCCTGGAAATTATTTGACAGTAT
This sequence comes from Ateles fusciceps, assembly GCA_036589455.1. NCBI lineage: Eukaryota > Metazoa > Chordata > Mammalia > Primates > Atelidae > Ateles > Ateles fusciceps. The sequence goes on along the minus strand of JAZHEH010000857.1, from coordinate 810,217 downwards.
TGTCTTTAAAGTCAAAGGAAAAGTTAATATAATGATTACTTTTCTTTGGTCACAGAATTGCTGGAGGCTTCTGTGACTTGCTTGAACCAGCTGACTTTATGCACAGTGTTGGTTAGAAATTCAGTACTAAGTCCAACGTTTTCAAAGTAAAGTCCTAAAAGACCAAAAGTACAATTCTTGAAATATCCCTAGAAAAGGCAAGAATAAATTAGTTTTCACTAGAAAGCAAGACAAATTTTCTCATTAGTTCATTTGCCTCATGATCAGAATTCTTTGCCACATGAAAATATTTTGGTTTATAGGTGGTAACATAAAGAGTAGTAGGAATAGAGATCTAAAAGTCTGAATTAGATAACAGAAAAAGAAGGAGCAAAGCTTTTGAAATATATAAAGAACCTTCAAGAGAGACATGAACAAGGCTGTAAATAGTTTAAGGTTGAAAAACACAGAAAAATGAGATAAGTGAAGTTAAGTGAAAATTTTTCCTTTACTGAGAAGAAAGAGAACTGAAAATTGTGTGAAGGTTTTTGTTTTATTTGCTTTGCTTTGTTTTGCTTCTTAATAAGGAAATACTAGTGGCAAATCTGGGGCGTTAGAAATGGTAGAACTTTTATAACAGTGGTGTTTCAAACGTCACAAAGGAAATTAAATTGTAGATTGGGTTTAAAAGCACTGGAATTACTTCCAGGCTCCATTTTTCAGCATTCTGGTATGTAGTAAGAAATAGATCACAGCGCAGCTAAAGGAGAGAATTTCGGTTTTATCGAAAATCTCAGTGCAGACTGCTTCATAGTTCCTTTGCATTTGGTGATATATGTAAATCATGAAAGGTACAAACATTTATTATAATAACTTTATAATTATGTTTATTATATTACCCAACTATTTATGGGCTGGATAGGGCCATGTGTCTTTTTGCATGAATAATCAAAAATATGGAAAAGACAGTAAGAAATATATGTTATATGAAGGTAGCCATTATCACTCTTATCAATGGCCATAAAATCAGATTTCTTTGTGTATAACATTTAAATATTTCCTGATTTTGCTTCAGAGCATCTTAGTCATAAGACAAGTTCTTTATTGATATTTATAAAATATCAATATTTGCCAAAATCCTTTTTATAAGGAATAACTATGAAAAGTGGAAAATATACTAAATATGAAATTGTTTTCATTGAATAGTTCTCTAAAAGATTTTCATAACATTTCTGTCCATGATGTGTAAATCTTTAGATCTAAAGACTACAAGTGTACAGAACTTAAAATACTTTGGTCAAAAAAATTCTCTTATTAATATGACAATGGCATTTGAAAGTAAAAAGGTAAAGAAAAATACAGTTTAGCTTAAATAAGTAAAATTAGAAAGTAAAATATATTGATCATATTGCCTATATTAGTCTGCTCTCATGCTGCTCTAAAGAACTGCCCATGACTGAGTAATTTATAAAGAAAAGAAGTTTAATTGACTCACAGTTCCACATGGCTGGGGAGGCCTCAGGAAAGACTAACCATGCCAGAAGGGGGAAGCAAACACTTCCTTCTTCACATGGTGGCAGGAAGGAGAAATGCTGAGCAAAGGGAGAAAAGCCCTTATAAAACCCACTATCACATGAACAACAGCATGGGGGTAACCGCCCCAATAATTCAATTGCCTCCCACTAGGTGCCTCACATGACAGATGATGATTACGGGAACTAAAATTCAAAATGAGATTAGGGTGGGGGACACAGGCAAACCATATTGTTTCACCCCTGGCCCTTCACTAATGACATGTCTTCACATTTCAAAACACAATAATGCCTTCCCAACAGTCACCCAAAGTCTTAACTCTTTCCAGCATTAACCCAAAAGTTGAAGTGTGAAATCTCATCTGAGACAAAGCAAGTCACTTCTGCCTAGGAACCATAAAATCAAAAGCAAGTTAGTTACTTCCTAGGTACAATGGAGGTACAGGCATTGGGTAAATACACCCATTTCAAATGGGAGGAATTGGCCCAAATGAAGGGACTACAGGCTACATGCAAGTCAAATCCAATGAGGCAGTAATTAAATCTTAAAGGTCCAAAATAATCTCCTTTGACTCCATGTCTCACATCTAGGTCATGATGATGCAAGAAGTGGGCTCCCACAGCCTTGGGTAGCTCTGCCCTTGTGGCTTTGCAGGGTACAGCCCCCTTTCTGGCTGCTTTCACAAGCTAGCATTGAGTGTCTGTGGCTGTTTCATGCATACGGTGAATCAACCATTCTTGGGCATGGAGGATGGTGGCCCTCTTCTCACAGCTCAACTAGGCAGTGCCCCAAAGGTGACTCCTGTGTGGGGGCCCCAACCCCACATTTCCCTTCTCCACTGACTTAGAAGAGGTTCGCTGTGAAGGCCCCACCTCTGCATCAAACTTCTGCCTGGACATCCAGGTATTGCCATACATCCTCTGAAATCTAGGTGGAAGTCTCCCAAATTTCAATTCTTGACTTCTGTGTACCTGCAGGCTCAACACCAAGTGGAAGCTGCCAAGGCTTGGGGCTTGCACCCTCTGTAGCCATGGCCTGAGCTGTATCTCAGCCCCATTTAGCCATGGCTAGAGCGGCTGGGATGCAGGGCACCTACTCCCTAGGCTGCACATAGCAGGGGGGGCTCTAGGCCAGCCCAGGAAACCATTGTTTTCTCCTAGGCCTCTGGTCCTGTGATGGGAGGGGCTGCCATGAAAACCTCTGACATTTCCTGGAGACATTTTTCTGATTGTCTTGGTGATTAATATTTGGCTCCTTGTTACATATGCAAATTTATGTAGCTGGCTTGAATTTCTCCTCAGAAAATAAGTCTTTCTCTTCTATCACATCCTCAAGCTACAAATTTTCTGAACTTCTACACTCTGCTTCCCGTTTGAACATAAGTTCCCATTCCAAACCACATATTTGTGAATACATAAAACTGAATGCCTTTAGTAGCACCCAAGTCACATCTTGAACACTTTGATGCTTAGAAATGTCTTCCACCAAATACCCTTAATCATCTCTCTCAAGTTCAAAATTCCACAGATCTCCAGGATAAAGGCAAAAAGCCACCAGTCTCTTTGCTGAAGCATAGCAAAAGTGACCTTTACTATAGTTACCAACACGTTTCTCATTTCCATCTGAGACCACCTCAGTATGAACTTTATTGTCCATATCATTATTGGCATTTGGGTCAAAGCCATTCAACAAGTCTCTAGGAAGTTCCAAACTTTCCCACATCTTCCTGTCTTCTGAGCCCTCCAACTCTCTAGGAAGCTCCAAACTTTCACACACTTTCCTGTTTTCTTCTGAGTCCTCCAAACTGTTTTAACCTCTGCCTGTTACCCAGTTCCAAGGTGCTTCCACAGTTTTGGGTATCTTCATAGCACACCCCACTCTCTGTGGTACCAATTTACTGTATTAGTCTGTTCTCATGCTTCTATAAAGAACTGCCTGATACTGGGTAATTTATAAAGGAAACAGGTTTAATTGGCTTAAAAAGCCTGTTTTGCATGGCTTGGCAGGCTTCATTAAACTTATAATCATGGTGGAAGGGGAAGTAAAAACATCCTTCTTCACATGATGGCAAAAAGAAGGAGAAGTGCTGAGCAAAGGAGGAAAAGCCCCTTATAAAAAACATCAGATCTCATGAGAATTCACTATCAAAAGAACAGCGGCATAGGGTAACTACCCCATGATTCAGTGACCTCTCACTGGGTCCCTCCTATGATATGTGGGGACTATGGGAACTACAATTCAAGATGAGGGTGGAGACACAGCCAAACCCTATCACTGCCTTTTAAGATACATGGATTGTTTTTCTACATTAAGTAAATATGTAGACATTTGGATTTTATTCTCTTTTCAATCTTCTGAGAGCATTAGTCTCTTGGAAGCGAGTTCCATTTACAGTTTTTCCTTTGGATATAAAATATATGAAATGATTTTTAAAATCAGTGGCTGAGGGATAAATGAGGGTTGGTAGAAGGGGAAAGGATAAGTATTGTAGTTAATGGACCATGTTTCATTGTGTCTATAATTAGATGGAAGTTGTCTCTTACCATTCAACATCCTGGATGGCCTTCCTATAGAGGACATTTTCCTCTTCTTCATCTTCCAGAACTAGCACATGTGTTTCATGTCTTTAGATAGTGAAAATAAATTCAGATTTTCATAGAAATACTCTCTCTTCATCTTAAAGAAATAATTATCATGGCAAATTCATTTATTGAAGTGAAACTTGCTACAATTAGCACATAGTTAATTCCATATATGTTAATGGTATCATTTTATACATTCACACAGTAAAAGACCAAATTTTGGTAAGTTTTCTATAATAACAACAGTAAAATGGAATTTCTATTGGCATGTTTTCATATTATTTTGAAATGCTGAATGAATTTAGTAAGTTTTATGACATTATATTATACCTTTATGTTTTAAAATTTAATAACAGTTTTTATTCCAAATATGACAGTGTCCTCAGTAGTTGACAGTCTGCAAAATATTCTGCAAAATTATCACATGCAATCAACCATATCTCCTTTTTGAGCTTTCTTTAAGCACTTGTGTCCTGTATTTTTCCCAGAAATCTAGTAATAAGTTGAAAAAATGATAAACAAAATGGTATCATTGTATATAATGGATATTTATAAATACTGATAAACATTTTTATAGTGTTATTTAAATGATTACTTCAAGTATGTATTTCTGTTTTCTGCATTTTAACTTCTCAACATATTAGGTTGTTATCTTAGATTGGATTTTCTAAGAAATAGCTCTAGGCAGAGATTTTCATGCAGATGGTTTCTTGGTGAGTGCTCTTGAGAAAAATGCCTGGGAGGGAATAAAGGGAGAAGGATTGAGCAGAGAGAGAGGAGTTGAATAGTGATGCAGTTAAAAGGGAGATCTTATCTGGTCCCATGTAGGGTTGGGATGACTAGAGTATTACTGTACAAAGCAAGGAGGATGGACCATTGTAGACCTAATGCATTAGTCGATTAGATGATGTGAGCCTCCCAACTACCAGCTTCTGGGCAGTATAATCTTGGTCAAAGAAGTTCCTGTCTGCTGAGAGAAATTTCTGGGAAGAGCTTAGCTATGATCTGTTAGTAGATAACACTGCCAGTAACTGGGAGAATGAATACTTCATTTGTAATTGGTGAATCTGGGTGACACACCACAGTGTTCACTACCGTAGTCGTTTATCGTTATTGAGACATATATTGTTTTTAAGTAGAACTTTTATACCTAACAATGCATTTAAGTAGGGTTTGGCCAAGCTACTCATTTTTGGAAACAGTTTCATTGTGATATAAATGATATACAGTAAACTACACATTTAAAGAGTACAATTTGATTAGTTTTGAAATACGCAACGCCAGTGAAACCATTACCACAGTCAAGATAATAAGCATATCTACCATCCTCACAAGCCTCTTCTTGGTAATCACTCTCTCCTGCCCGTGTCTTCATTCTCAGGTTACCACTGATGCTGACTGGCATTACAGATAAATTTGAATTTCTAGAATTTTATAAAAGTAGAATCATCATGTGCGTACCTTATTTCTGGTCTATCTTCTTTTACTCACAAACTACTAACTTTAATTTTGTGAATAGTATGATCTCTGTATGAGTACACACATTAAGAAAGTCAATAAAAACATTATAATTTGATTCTGATACTAGTTTATGGATCTGCATTATGTATTTAAAGATACCATTATGTTAGGATTAGCTGTTAGGTATGACGTAACCCTGATGTTTAGGTAGTTATTGTTTTATTTGCCATTAATCTTTTTATGAGCTCACCTTCTACCAATTACTTAAAAATATTTGATTTAATATCTGAGTACAAGAAAAAGAACATATTTATGATGTTTAAATTTTATAATTTAATATTATAATTTACAATAGTTTAAAATAGCCCTGAAATTGAGTATTTCTCACCTAATATTCTGCTCTATTTATTACCCACTCTATGAAAAACATTTCCCAGAAAAATCACAAACATGCTCACTTGAGTGTATTATTACCCACCGCACAGAAGAATTTCCAAAAATCACAAACATGCTCTCTTGAGTGCAATGGACCAGCCATTCATTAAAATAAAATAGTCTGCCTAAATTTCTGTTGGTAGACATTTCTAGATTGCTCTTTTGAAGCATTAGTGCGATTGTATTTATGATAAAGAAATAATGAATTCACAAATTTTATAAAGTTCTCTTAAAATTACCAAGTCAATAGCACCACCACTTTGATTACAATAACCTGTAACTTAATTAGGATTCTCAATTCCAAGAACGTACCACCATTATTTCTTATAAAGTCCTCAGACTAAAACATGTATTGTCCTTTATACCTCCCTGCACTTTAAATTGAACATTTCGCCATTAACTGGATCCGTACACTCTTTCTTTATGTTTTCACGTCCTCTCTTTCATTCTCCTCGGCATCAATCTCAGATCAATAGATACCTTGTAAGAGATCTCTCCACCCAAATCCCTGTTTATTTTGAAAGGATTAATCTTTCTGATTAATGTGAAGCACTTCCGCTCTCACATTTCCCAGCACAGGAACCTTCTGTGATCCCCCTCTTGATAGCTTTGATTTCAAACTGGTACCCCCAGGAGAAAAGAGAGCTGAAGGATATGTTTTGCTTGGCTGTTTTGTTTGACCTACAAGGAACTTTAAAAGGCAATGAAACAGGGCAGAGATTGGACTGATCAACACCATCAGTTTAGCACATGAGTTTGGCTTTACTTTCTTAAGGCTTTACAATTTTATGTGTCCCATGTGTCCCTTGAAGGCATTTGATTTTCTAACCTCCTAGGCCGGAGGCTAACATGCAGAATTCATAGTCCAGCGCTCATAAACCCTAACTGAGCTTCTGTAACTTGTATCTCTATGCAACTCTACAGCAAAATGTACTTATTTTATCTAAAATATCCTTATTCCATACTCTTTGGAGTGTAATTTTATATGTAAAAGTCCTCACCACCTATAACCATTAGGAAGCTTTGAGGCTAAGCAGCAGAAACCATCTCCATTTAACTAAAGTGAAATGAAACTTACTGGAGGGATAATGTATAGTTCTTGGAAATGAAGGAAAAGAAGGCAACTGTGGCCCAGGCAGGGCAGCAATGAGAATCAGGAGCTGCAAGAAAGTTACTTTCCTTGGTACTGTCATTAAAATGGTTCACCTTCAAATGATACTATTTTTCTCAGTTATAGATTCAGATTCTTAAATCTAATTGGCCTAAATTAGGAACTTGTCCCACCACTTTATAGAGTTTACAGAGCACTATGATTATAGGTTCGCCTAAGATTATGCAGAGTGAGGAAAGAGTAATTTCACAAAAGGAAAAACAGGGTACCATTCACCAAAGAATGGAGATACTTATTCAGAACAATTAATGTTAGATGCCACAAAAAACTAACCCTGAAATCTCAGTGGTCTAATGAATGCTTATTTATTGCTTATATAAAGTCTGATATAAATCAGGCAACACTCCTCCACAGTGACTCAGGGACCTAAATTGCTTTCATCTCATGGCTCTGCCATATCAACATTGAAACTTCAGAGGTATTGACAAAGGAGAGCTGAGAAATTGACACTAACTATTAAGTGCCTTAGGCAAGAAGTGATGCATCACTTCCTACACATTCCCATTTTCCAGGATTCAGATACATTGGCCCTAATGAAACCTTAAGGGAACATGAGAAACATAATAAAATAAATACCAAGATATCCAGTGAGAACTAATTTTCCTCACCACAGAAGGGATATTGGATAGACAAAAAAAGTGTGGAGGGAGGAATATCTATTAAATGATCCTTCAATGCCTTGCTCAGATGCTACGTTTTCCATCAAGGTTCTCTTGGCCAACCCATAAGGAGATGATATGCAACTCCTCTTAACATCTGGAACATTATATTCCACTTATTTATACTGTCTCCTATTATAATAATTGTTGGCTATTCCTTATTAGACAAACTACATCATAAGCTTTTATGGGACAGTGATCAAGAGTCATAATTTATCTTGTCTTTCTACAGCATTCAATGCATTTTAGACCTTCAATATATAGCAATCTTTGAAGCCAGCATATTAGTATTTTTTCTAAAACTGTATTCATCACAAAGAACTTGATGGATGTTCAATGAAAACGTATTGAAGTTATTCATGCAGATAGCAAATTTCTTACAACCTTTCATGTTACTCATTACTTATATTCATCATGAATATAAATTTAATGTATCAAATTCTATTACATTTAGTATAAAGTAAATAAAATATACCAATAATTATATATATAAATTAATTTTTATATTTCATATTATTTGTGAATCATATACATAGTCATAGAAAATTTACAACATTGAAGTAAATTATGCAATGTAGGGTGTATGTATTAAAATACATTCCATAGAAAGTGCTTTAAATTTAGTAAGTTAATATGAATACATATTAAATGTAAAATAAGTTTTCAAAATAAAAATAATTCACCCTTGTGGGTCTTGATCTGACAATATCACTCACTATATGATATGGCTACATAGATTTGAATAAGTATAATATGAATGAATAATACTGTGTGATATTTTAAGCTTCCAAAATTGAATGTTTCTATTAAGTAACAGATATTTAAATGCCAAGCAGAAGCTACACTGACAAACAAACAAGATTTACTATGTTTTCTTAAGTGAATCCTAAACCCTCTTTCATCTCATGGAGAAGAAATATATGCTTTTAGTTTCCAGCCACTTCTGTCTATATTCATTTAAAATAAACTATTATCTATATCCTGATATGATGCCATGTGAGTACACAATTTGTAGTATAGAGAAATAATTTCATTGAATTATTTTGGCTGGTTTGTACCTGAGACCTGTTTCTAAATTATTTATTTTTCTATTTATAAATGTTATAGTAATTTTTATGTTCCTACCTATGACTATGTTCAAGACAATGAGAAGAAATATTTTACCCCTGATTTTTTTTTTTAATTATACTTTAAGTTATGGGATACATGTGCATAACGTGCAGGTTTGCTTTATAGGTATGCATGTACCATGGTGGTTTGCTGCACACATCAACCCGTCATCTACATTAGGTATTTTTCCCTAATGCTATCCCCTCCCCCTAACCCCTGACCCCCCCAAGAGGCCCCAGTGTGTGATGTCCCCCTCCCTGTGTCCATGTGTTCTCATTGTTGAACTCCCACTTATGAGTGAGAACATGTGGTGTTTGGTTTTCTGTTCCTGTCTAAGTTCGCTGAGAATGATGGTTTTCAGCTTCATCCATGTCCCTGCAAAGGACATGAATTCATCCATTTTTATGACTGCATAGTATTCCATGGTGTATATGTGCCACATTTTCTTTATCCAGTCTATTATTGATGGGCATTTGGGTTGGTTCCACGTATTTGCTATTGTGAACAGTGCCATAATAAACATACATGTGCATGTGTCTTTATAGTAGAATGACTTATGATCCTTTGGGTATATACCCAGTAATGGGATTGCTGAGTCAAATGGTTTTTCTAGTTCTAGATCCTTGAGCAATTGCCACATTGCTTTCCACAATAGTTGTACTAATTTATGCTCCCACCAACAGTGTAAACACATTCCTATTTCTCCACATCCTCTCAGCATCTGTTGTTTCCTGACTTTTTAATGATCGCCATTCTAACTGGCATGAGATGGTATCCCATTGTGGTTTGATTTTCATTTCTCTAATGCCCAGTTATGATGAGCTTTTTTCATATGTTTGTTGTCTGCATCAATGTATTCTTTTGAGAAGTGTTCCTTTTTAATTTACTTGTTAAGCTTAGTACTTTCTAAGTACTTTTCTATCCTACTATCTTGGTTCCTATATAAGAATCATACTATTATAAAAATAAACATCCTGTTATTTCATAATGATTAGCCTATCAGCAAATTTAAGAGCAACGCCTGTATCTTTACCTTCATCATTATTTTCATGTTTAAAACCCTGACAATTCTAGAATAACGAAGTTATAAATATCCATTGGTAATAAAAGTCACACCAAGTTATTCTGATAGTCAACTTGGCATAGTGGAGTGCACTGAGCAATTCAATTAATAGTTAATTATGTGGTTACTAACTCAAATTGTATTGAGAACCAAGGAGTTAAAATTATTAGTATTGTATTTGCAGTGAGTTTACTTTCTGTTCTTTTCTTGTTTTTTTTTTTTTTTTTTTTTGGAATAATGTCATAATTAGTCTCCTAATAGAAACAAAATATACAGTGGGTTTTCTGGGGTGCTTGTTTGTTGAGATGTGTAGCAACATATATTTTAATTATAATTTGAGTCACTAATTGTTGTCAAATACAATTTTAATTTCTTAGTTCAGCAATTAAAAGATATGTAAACAGTTCAAAAGAAGAATATGATAATATGGTTTATATGAGACTAAATAACTTAAATCACTGTACGACTTCAGAAGTTTTATTTAACAAAAGTCGTATAAGTGTTTTAACTAATGTTAATGTTGCCTTTTTTGTAAATCTTCTCTACCACAAATAGACAAATTTAAGAACAGCATTTTCACTAAATATTGATTATTAAAATTAATATATAAATATTTCCTGTGCATGAGCAGTTATGGTGAAATCATAAAGGACTTGCAGGTACTGATAATATCCTTCTGTAACCTTTCTTCATAGCATAATTGTTTAATTTTTGCTAAACACAATCATTTATGAAAAGAAACATCTAATGATAATTACTATAACCTTTCTCTTCATAAAACCCTCAAATATCATAATTATGAAAGTGTAAGATTATAAAATTTTCTCATTTAAATATGCATCTTAACATTTGCAGACTTCACTAATTTCTTCATTTATCCTTGACATCCACACTTAAACTCTGTCAAAACTGGTCATTCATAGACTCATCATTCATTCAACAAATATTAGTGTGACCCTACTATGATTCTGCGTTCTAAAAATATAAAACTGAACAAAATATAAACCCTAGTTTCTGTATGTATATATAAAGGAATGATGAACTCACGATTTTAATGCAGATTGACAAGTCTTTAGTTCATGTCTGCATGAGGAGCTATGAATATAGAAAAGTAGGATTGTCTAACACAACTTGAGGGTCACGGTCTGGAAGGAACTGGGTGAAATGTATCCTTGATTTCTAAAAAATGAGGAGGAATTTTCCAGATAATGGACAGTTTAGGAGGAATTAATCAGATAATGGAAAGCCTTGGAAAGAAAGCGCTATTTACATGTCAAGGACAAAGTTTGACCAAACATGTCTCAGAATCAAATTGAATTTATGTAAGATAAAATCAAAAATTTGTCACTAAGGTTTTTCACACCTGCAGCAACTACCATCATATCAGGCTCAATATTTACTAAAAGAAATATTTAATTATTTTTGGCGTTTTTTGCCACTACCAGGGATTATGCTATGTAAACAGAAATTCTAGATACATGCTGAAGTATTTTCAGGTGAAGTAGTGTTATTTGTGGGTTTTGTTTTGACAAACTTCCAAAGAAATTACTTTTAATAGAGCAGTGGGGGAGGATTAAACAAGATTGGCAAAGATTTTGATACTTGTTCAAGGTTGTGACAGGTGCATGGGGCTCCATAATATTCTTCTCTTTACTTATATATATCTTTGAAATTTTTCATGATGTAAAATTTTAAAATCAGAATTACAGTAATACCTTTTTCTTTGCCAATCGTTTTCAAACTTGATTCAACCAGTGGATTTAAATTACCTACAGGGCTTTAAAAACAAGTTAAATATGTTGGTTTAGTTGGTCTGGGGTGGGTCCTGGCCATATCTGTAGTATGTGTCAGTGTGTATGCGTTTAGTTTCATATTTGACTCTAAAGTACGTGGAAAAGCAATTCTGGGCTCTACATATGCAAATTCCGACGCTTGACATTAGGTGGTGCTAGTTGTGAGCCATGATTTCAGACCTGACTTGTGGAGTTAACAGTTCATTCTTGTTGTTATGATTTTCATACAAATGAAGGACTCCTTATTTTCAAAGAGAAAATAAAATTTTATATAAACTAGTATCTTAGAAGAATAAGAAAAAATAATGATTTATGGGATAGGTACTAGTAAGAACCTCTTCTTTTATGTACATTGTGATAAACTGTTTAACTTGACTCCATATGCTGTAAACACTTGTTTGATTTTCAAGAATATCGAGATCTGTTAAACACAACCATTATCAAAAATTAAATTATTTTAACTTATATTAAATAAAATATATAAAGGTAATAGATGTACAAAACTCATCACTACCTAATTCTTTTATTACATTTCACTATTATCTATGGTTTTGATACCTGTATAATGGAATGACTATATACTGGTATAGTACCAACTTCACGTTTGGTGATATTATATTGATAGCTTGAAATTAAACATATTGGGAATATTTAAATATGTCCTCCCTCTCAGGAGAGCTGGTTGTTAGAACATTTACCAGCATACCACTATCTTAATTAACGTCATATAATTTTCTTCTATCCGTAAAATGTTGAGCCAGTAAAATCACATGAGAGTTTGTTCCTTAGATTTTAATACTTGCTTTACCAGTTTACTGTAACATCATGTGAAACCAGCTTTTAGACTAGCTGTTGTTAATTGGTATATACCCAAGCTAATCCTTGTCAGGCTATCATCAACCCAAGCACTTTGGGAGTTATTTTCATTACTACATTATAGGAAGACAGAAAGGTTTTATGGCCTTTTTACTCTTTTCTTTACCCTAGCCCCAGGATCATATAATTGCATCTCCTATTTATTCCTATTTATTTCCTTAACTAAAATCTTATTTAACTAGCTTGCTTTCTCTCTCTCTTCTTTCTCTTTCTTCTTTCTCTCTTTGTTCTTTTTCTTTTTCTCTTTCTTTTCTTTCTTTTTCTTTTCCCTTTTTTTTTTTTTTTTTGGACAGTGTCTGCCTCTGTCACCCAGTCTGGAATGCAGTGGTGTAATCTTTGGCACACTGCAACTTCCATCTCCCAGTTCAAGCGGTTCTCTCACCTAAGCCTCCCATGTAGCTGTGACTACAGACGCACACCACCATGCCCAGCTAATATTTTGTATTTTTGGTACAGACAGGGTTTTGCCATGTTGTCCAGGCTTGTCTTGGACTCCTTGCCTCCAGTGACCCTTCCGTTTGAGCCTCCCAAAGTGCTAGAATCACAGGTGTGAATCACTGCCTTAACTAGCTTTCATAATGTACACATCACTATCTTTTATTAAATGCAAAACTTTCATTAAAAGACTTTACTTAGCGTAATTTAATAATTTAAAATCCTTCTTGTTTTCTAGCCATAGTTTCAAAACTGCTTGTTTCCAACTAGAAAATAGTTTTTAGAGACCAAATCATTTCATACCGATAATCATTAACAAATTTTAATGTAAAATGAAGTATTCATATAGCAGTATAACATCTCAAAATGGAACATTGATCTATATCTACTTCATAATTTTAGAATTGGATAAAATGGAGCTTAAAGGTAAGATGGTAAATATTTACCCAGATTTCCAATGTTAATTGGCAGCAAAGCTGAAATTATCAGTGATGTCTTGTAATCCCTATTCTAATGTCATTTTTATTAGCCCACTTGTTTTCAAGAATAGCTGTTTTTGCCTGTTTAGCACCACAAATAAACTAACAATAACAAAAAACAATATTGCTATAAAAAATCGTGACCTCTCAATTATCCTGATTTCATGGACCCATAAAATGATTATATACCTATGCCAATGCATTCTAGCTAGACAGTATTATTAATTATTGATGACAAGGTAATCTAATCCACAAGAAATGAAGTATTATAGTATTTTAGAACACTCAGAAGCATTTTTAACTAAAATAGTCCATGAGATGTTATAATGTGCATGTTTTTCCTTTTTGTATTTGAAAAAGTAGCAAAAGTAGTAGCAAATAAAATAAGTTACATACCCTTTGTATATAAATCTTTATTTTAAGTAATAATGCTATTTCCCTTCTAGTGCTTCCATTATTGAAAAAAAAATAGACATATGGCAACATGCTAGACATTGAAGCTAACTGTTAAGTCATAAGAGGGTAATGTTAAAGGTGATATTTCAGGTAATAAAACATACGTAGAATGATTCTCTTGGCTTTATTTCCAACATGAGTGTTATTAATACCAAGGACAATGAGGTTTAAAGAAGGGGAGTAATGAGTATCCTTCAAAACTGCTTATTTCCAACTAGAAGATAGTTTTAGAGACCAAGTAATTTCTTACCAATAATCATTAACAAATTTTAATTAAAAATGAAGTATTTATATAGCAGTATAACATCTCAAAATAGAACATTGATCTATATCTACTTCATAATTTTAGAAATGGAGAAAATGGAGCTTAAAAGTAAGATGGTAAATATCCAGAGTTCCATTGTTAATTGGCAGCAAAGCTGAAATTATCAGTGAGGTCTTGTAAACCCTATTCTAATGTCATTACAGTCATTACTTTGTCTTCTGTAACAGATCTTAGATGGAACCTTGTTAGTTGGTAAGTTAGTTGAACTTCTATTTTTGTTATTAGACCTGCAGAACTGTGGAATCCCAGAGTGCTGTGTAATGTTATATAGGCCACATACCAGACACTGTTCCCTGAAGAACTGGAGGTGAAATTGGAACAATATGTAGGCAGTTCTTATTGCAGTTACCAAGGAAGTTTGGTTAGGATCCAGGTCCCCGTGTCGGGGAAAGGAAGTCCTTTTTTATGTGCTAACCCTAATCATCTCATCTTGGGTCTCTCTGGGGGACATGATGTTTTACCTGGTCTAGTAAACTGTATAGAACAGGCTAGGTTGAGATACGTATGTCTCATAACAGAGCTTCCACTTAAGGCTATAAAATAGTGGTTCCCTCCATTAGGCATATGCCTTGTGGAAAAGTATACGTTATATTGGTATCTATTGTAAAAACCAATGTAAAATGATTGGAGATTTCTGATCCAAGTGTCATCCTCATCTGCTCCAAAAATACAGCAATGAAAAAAATACAAAATAAAAAAGAATGTATTTACAATGCAACTTCTGCAGGAACAGAAATGTAAAAGCAGGGAATGGGCAGAAGACCCTGCCAGGCTTGGCTTTGAACCACAGGGCAACAGTGGAAGCCAGGAATTTGGATGCTGTGGGATAATTGGGATTAAAATTGCTTCAAGCAAGGTGTGAAACTGGAGACATGCTCAGTGTTCAAAACCAGAAGCTGGACTGTGGCGTTTCCATTCATGAAAGAAAACCTGGGGAAAACGTGCTGCTTCAGGCTATAGCCTGAGGCTACAGCTTGCATAAACGTATGGGCCTATATAGGTGTAAGAATAAAGACACAGCCTTGCAGCTAGGAACTGTGTTGCATGTGTTCTCTGTTTGATGAATGGATTGAAATTATCCCCCAGTAACATTGCAGTTCAAGAACTTTAAACTTTCAAGGGGTGGCTGGAGACCACGGGAGGCAATGCAGATGCAACTACAAAATGCTAGATGAGGATACATGAGGTGGGAGAACAGGAGAGCAAACATGAACATGGACCTCCAATAGAAACGACAATTGAAAAGATACCTTTATCTCCTCTCTATCCCAGATTGTTCAAACATTACACTAAGGGAATGAAGACAACACAGTCACAAAATGGCAAAGAAAATAGAAGAAAAAACATATGCAAAGACATATCAAGTCTATAAGATGAAAATTAGGACAAGTAAGCCAATTTGTTTTTCAGGATCTCAGAAAGACTTGTGGATTGAAGACACTAGGTTTTTAGAAGGCCATGTATTCCCAAGTAGGGCTGGAAATAAAGGAGTTGTTTTGAATCCCTTAAAGGGGGCAATTACCTTTCATGTCCCCAGCTCAGAGTAATTAGATACTATTCCTCTCTCGTCCCAGCAGACATGAGTGAGTGGTTTGCTTTCTGGTGAGGCTGAAACAACTTTTGGCATGTGGACAACTGGATTAGTTGATGGAAGAGTGAACCACCATACTGAAAATAGAGGATTAAGTTAAAGTCAACATATTTAATGATGAGGCCAACAGTCCCTCTTCACCTTTTTGGCTCTTAAGTTTCTATCCTCTTGGACAGTAGATTATAAATTTATTCTCCTGAGAGCCTAACTGGCATAAGAAAAAAACAAAACTTATTTTTAGTCAAGCTATTGCTATAACAAAATACCATAGGCTGGCTGCCTTATAAACAAGACTTATTTCTCACAGTTTTGTAGGCTGGGAAGTTCAAGATCAAGGAACTGGCAGATTTGGTGTCTGGCGAAGGCCCATTTCCTGTCTTCTTCCTGTAACCTCACAAGGCAGAAGGTTCAAAGGAACTCTCTTGGGCCTCTTTTATAAGGGCACTGTTCTCATTAAGGATGGCTTTGCCTTTATGACCTAATTACCTTCCAAAGGCCCTACTTCCTAATGTCAACACCATGGGGGTGAGGATTTCAACATATGAATTTTGCAACAACACAAACACTTAGATCATAGCAACCTATGATTAATTATATGTAATGATCCACCAGTGAAACAGCCAGATCCGTGCCTAAGGACCATATATTGAAGCCTACCAAGTATAAGCCCTACATATGCACAGGGAGTTTCCAAAAGGTTTTAATGCCTTAATTTTTAAGGGCCAATCAAAGATTTCCATATATTTGAAAATGTCTCAAATACAGAAGACAGAAACCAACATAAAAAACAAAAAAGAAGAAATATTGGGAAAAAAATAATAGCCATATAAATGAAACAAAAATCTCTGCAGAAAGAGAGACAAGGCATAGACCTTAAGAAAACGTTTTAAAGATAGCTACAAAATTACCGTCTCAGAGTGAGACTAGTCACTTTATTTATAAGAAAGAACAAAGACTATAAAAGGTGATATTTCAGAGAAAGAGAAGGATTATTTAAACTGATAGCATAGCATATTTATTTTTAAATTTTTTATTTGTATAAATTTATGGGTTACAAGTGTAATTTTGTTATATGAATATATTTTATAGTGGTGAAGCCAGAGCTTTTAGTTTATCTCCCACTGGAATAACATACATCGTATGTATAGCAGTTTAGAGCAGTGAAACTACTCTGTATGATACTATACTGGTAGATACCTCTCATTATATATTTGTCAAAACCCATAGAATATACAACATCACAAGCAAATTCTAATACAAACTATTGACTTTGGGTGGTAATGATGTATCAATGTAGGTAAGTCAGATATAACAAATGTACCACTCTGGTGTGGGATGTTGATAGTGGAGTAGGCTATGTGTATAAGGAAGGGGGCCAGGGAGTATATGAGAAATCTCTGTGCGTTCCCCTCAATTTTGCTATAAAAGTACAACTGCTCTAAAAAATAAGTTTATTAAAAAATGAATAGCAGAAATAAAAGTTCAAAAGAAGAAGATAAATTTGAAGAAATCTCTCATAAAGTAGTGTAAATAGACAAAAAGATGGAAAATGGGAAAGAGTATGAGAATCTTAGAAGATCATTCTGGGTAAGTGATTCACAACTAGGGGTGATTTTGTGCTGCAGAGGACATTTGACAACGTATAGAGACCTTTTCGTTGTCACAAATCAGGAAGAGATGTACTGCTGGCATCTTGTGAAGAATGATACAAGAGGGATGCACCGTACAGCCATCCACGACGAAGAATTACTCATTTCAAAGAGTCAATAGTGTTTATGTTTAGAAACCTTGTTTTATGTAATCCAACATTCAAATAACAGATGTTAAAAATAAAACAGAAGAGAGGCAACTGTGGAGAGAAAATTATCAAAGAAATGACAAGATAAATTTTCTTAGAACTGAAGAAAATGAGTGCCCAGGTATAAAGGGCTTACTAAATTCCCAGGACAGTAAATAAGCTAGAAATCTACACCAAGGCTCATCATCATAAGTTTTTACAAAAACAAGAATAAGAGAAGTTCATGGATCAGAAATCAAAATGGCTTTAGGCTTTTCAACAATAGTCATGCAAAATAGCAGAAAGGAACACTTCCTTTAAACTTCTAGGAATAATTAACTTTTTCTTTGATTTCATACCCTATATGAAATTATGTTCACAAATTCTTCGATGCTCTTCTATTCAAGAGTTACAACCAAATTTCTCTCTCATCGAGTGTGGACTAGATTCAGTGATTCTGTTGTGATGATATGTCAATTCCAAGTGTAGGGTATAGAAAGACTGTGGTTTATGTCTTGTATTTTCCCTCCACCTCTCTGTTTCTCTCTCTCTCTCTCTCTCTCTCTCTCTCTCTCTCTCTCTCTCTCTCTCCCTCGCTCTCGCTCTCGCTCTCTCTCTCTCATGCATTGCTTCTTCTGTGGAAATATATGTCATGGGCAGCCCTATGGAGACTCACATATGCTGAGAAACTAAAGCCTCCGGCAAAGAGCCATAAGAATGTGCTTAAAAGTGCATCCTTCAAAACCAGTCAAATCTTGAGAGGCTGCAAGCATAGCCAACAGCTTAGCTACTACCTCATAAAATAACCTATGCCAGTCCCACCCTACTAAGCCACTCTCAGATTCTTGTTCCTCAGAAACTGTCAAATAATAAACATTTTTGGTTTTAAGCTGCTAAATTTTAGAATACTTTGTTATTCAGCAATATATAAATCATATACCCTGACAAACTATAAATTGAGTGTACAGAGAAAATAATTTGCAGAGAAAGTTTTAAGTACTCCCTTAAACCTTTCTTTCCCAGAAATTTATTTTAAAGATGTACTCTACCAAGTGAAGAAAAAAAAAACAAGAAAGACAGAGAATGTTAGTTGTGACTGGAGATTGGAAGGTGAATGTTTTACTTGTGATTCACCACGTCATGCTGCAATAATAAACAATTCCAAAATATCGGTAACTAGAAACACAAAGGTTGATTTTTTATCTTTGCTACATATCCAACGCAAGTCAGTCAAGAGTTCTGATCATTGTAGTCACTCAGGAATGTAAGCTGATTCAGTCTTTAGTATTCTATCATTTTATCATAGCAACAAGAAGCTTTAGGGTTCACCATGTCAGTCAAAAATGCATGGAAAATCTCTACACTAACTCTTACATGCCTCTAGCTAGGAGTGATATATATCATTTTCATTTCACTTCATCATGCAAAGGAAGTCACATGGTCATGCCTAACTTTGAGGGGACAAGAGAATTATAATCACTATATTTCCAAGAGAGGTAAGAGAATTTGGAAAATACTGGAGCATTAGTATTACCTACAAAGCACAGGATCCAGAAAACAAAGACTCAAACATGGGAGAAAGATGCCAAGTGGTGCCAGAAAGACGGTGGAGAAGATCCTGTAACAACAGCCATATAACAGGTGAAGAGAGAAAACAATACAGATTGGAGAAGAAAATAGTGCTCCAGGAATTTTGTTACCAAGAGAAATAAATCTAATGTATTTGAAGGTATTGAGAGGTGTTTTTTTTTATTGTGTAAGTGTATAATATATGAAATGTATGACAGAAGTAGCATTTAAAATTTTATTAAGCATAAGAATAAGATCCCTATCTGACACTGAACATAAACATAAATTACAGATGGTAAATTGATGGATTGCCTAATCATGAAAGGCACAGCATTAAAAAATATAAAAATATTTCAGGGATCTAGGGAAAAGGAGGTGTTCCTCAAGCAGCAACACAAAGCAAAAATTATAAAAAAAGATTGATATAGTTGATTATTTTAATTAAAAACCTGTACAATGCAAATACTTTATAAACAAAATACATAGGCTGAGATAATATATTTGCAATATTAAAAATAATAAAGGATTTATGTCAGAATTTAAGAAAAATATTCATAGAACAAAATAAAAATAACCCAATAGGAATCATTTTTAGTGTTTAAAAAATAATGGACAATTCACAGAAGATCTGAATGTCAAATACACTTATAAATAGATACTAACTCATTAATTATTGGAAAAATTACTGTGTATTAGTCCGTTTTCATGCTGCTGATAAAGACATACCTGAGACTGGGTAATTTATACAGGAAAAAGGGCTTAATGGACTTACAGTTCCCATATTGCTTGGGAGGCTTCACAATCATGGCAGAAGGCAAGGAGGAGCAAGTCACATCTTACATGAATGGCAGCAGGCAAAGAAAGAGCTTGTGCAGGGAAACTCCCCTTTATAAAACCATCATATCTCATAAGACTTATTCACTATAATGAGAATGGCATGGGAAAGACCTACCCCACGATTCAACTACCTCCCTCCAGGTCCCTACCACAACGTGTAGGAATTCCAGTTGAGATTTGGTGGGGACACAGCCAACCCATATGGGACTAAATGAGATAATATATTTGTATCAGACTGGAAAAAGTAAAAAATAAAGTGTGTGAAAGATCACAAACTCTTATGCCTGTGGAAATTTAAGTTGGTACAACCAATTTAGAGTGTAATTTAGCAATAATCTAGTTAAACTGAAGATGGCATACCCTACTGAACAGTGTTCCAGTTAATCACATTGAAGATAGTATGATTGTTCTCAGGCTTCTATATTTTCAGCTGAAAAGTAAGTTGTAAGTCTATTTGGCATTGTTTGAAAATAGACTTGTTTCCTCTTGATGATTTTAACATTGTAATTTTGTCTGACTTTCTGCACTCAACAGTCTTTAAATGATTATGTAGGATTTCACTGCTGAGGAGGAAATCCTATCACCTCAAATACTATCTTAATAGTTATATTTTTTATTTTATTTTACTTTTGATATTAAATGAACTCCTTAAAAATTTAGGTTAGAGAAGTAATAAATGATAAAGAGAAAAATGATTTTGTATCCCAATAGTTGTTATGTTAGGGTGGAATCATAAGGCTGATTATTTTTCTCTGTCATTTTGTAACTTGGAAATTCTTATTTTTTAATACAATGACAATATCTTTATAATTAAAAAACACTACAGACAAAAACAATTGTCTGTTAATGACAAATTGAATGATGATTTCATTAAGCTAAAAATTCATGTTAAGATATTATGAGTAAATACTCAAAATGAAAACAAAGTGAAGGTCACTTTTATTTACGTTTTGTATATGATACTTATTTTTCAACAGTTGTCATAAAAAAATTTGAAAAAATTTAACAAGATACCCCCATTTTGGTCTCTCACCTTCCAAAATTGTAATGGGTAGACTTCAAACTAAATATTTAATTTGACTCCTTCTTTCTATTTCTACCGTCATAGCATTAGAGACATGTGGAAAAATAGAAAAAAATTATGATCTTTTATGGCAGGGGACCTCAACCCCCAGGCCACAGACTGGTACTAATCCATAGCCTCTTAGGGACCTGAATCACAAAGCAGTAGGTGAGCAGCAGGGGACTAGGGAACAAAGCTTCATCTGTATTGACAGCTGTTCCTCATTGCTCCATTTCTGCCTGAGCTCCACCCTTTCAGATCAGCAGCCACATTAAATTCTTACAGGAGCACACACCCTATTGTGAACTACTCATGCAAAGGATCTAGGTTGCGTGCTCCTTATGAGAATCTAATGCCTGATGATCTGTCACTGTCTCCCATCACCTCCAGATGGGGCCATCTAATTGCAGGAAAACAAGCTCAAGGCTCCCACTGAATCTACATTATGGCAAGTTATATAATTATTTTATTATATATTACAATGTGATAATATAAATAATGTGTGTAATAAATGTAATACACTTGAATCATATGGAAACCATCCCCCAATCCGGTCCGTGGAAAAATTATCTTCCACAAAACTGGTCCCTGGTACAAAGAGGGTTGGGACCACAGTTTTATGGGATAAGTGAAAGTTGGATTTGAATCCTAACTACCTTTTACTTCCCATGTGAACATTAAAAAATGACTTAATGTCCTGAATCTTTGTTTTTCTTCTAAGTAATAACTACCTTGCAGAGTTATTACTTGAATTGGCCATAAAGAAGATACCAAATACAGTGAGTAATAATAACAAAGATAATAATAAAGAATCCTTATGAACTCTACTTAATGATAAGCATACTGAGGTATTCAAGGTGAATGATACTGATGTCAGCAGTTTACTTGGATATGCATCAAAAATATGATGGATTGATGGATGGATAGAGGAAGGGATAGATAGATATGTGATCAAAATGAGTATAGTAAAATGTTGTTGGTGGAATGTAGGTAATGGGTGTATAGGTATCACTTGTAATTTTTAAAAAATTTACTGCACGTTTGAAATTTTTTGTGTTAAAATATTGGGTGAAAATTCTGATGCCCTGGCCATGTCTCAAATCAGTTAAATTAGAATGCCTTGTGTATTTTTTTTAAGATCCTTGGATGACTCCAATATACAGCAGGGTTGCAAACCACTATTCTAACTTCTCACCATCCCCTTCTTTATAGCTTACAAAATTATATATATATATATATATATATGTGTGTGTGTGTGTGTGTGTGTGTGTATGTATGTATATGTGTGTGTGTATATATATGTATATATACACACACACATATATTTGAGATGGAGTCTTACTCTGTCACCCAGGCTGGAGTGCAGTGGCGCAATCTCAGCTCACTGCAACCTCTGCCTCCTAAGTTCAAGCAATTCTTCCACCTCAGCCTCCAGAGTAGCTGGGATTACAGGTGCGTGCCACTACGCTTGGCTAATTTTTTGTATTTTAGTAGAGACGGGGTTTCACCGTGTTGCTCAGGCTGGTCTTGAACTCCTGACCTTATGATCTGCCCACCTCAATCTCCCAAAGTGCTGGGATTACAGGTGTGAGCCACCATGCCCGGCTGCAAAATTATATTTTTAAATGTCACATGTCACAATTTCACTTTCCTTCTTCAAGAACTAATTAGACTTATAGCTTCCACTATGGTCTCATCTTGCATAATATTCATTTGCACATGGTTAAAACAGAAAGACAATAAATCATAACCCATCTGTCTTTTCCTGACCTAGTATAACTAAAATTCCTTTCAAGGCCAAAATGCAGTATATTCTTACAGACAAGAGTGGCTATGGACAACTAATTCTTTCTGGTCTCTTGTGGTCATGGGACTATTCACCACTGCTGTCCCTGCTGTCTATTTGGTGGACCAGCCAGTTTTACTGTGATCCATACCATGGTCTATGAGAAGCATGAAGCTGCCAAACTCGTAAGTGTAGGATTAATGAAAAACATGCTAAAGTATAGCTTACATGTATATACAATTTTGGCACAAAATAAAGCCTAAGAAATTGTACCAGCAAGTGGATTGGGAATGCTCCATATATTCTCTCCTTCCAAGAAGTTTTAAATTTTATTGTGTTGTGAAAGATCCACAGCTATTTATTTATTTTGTTTGGTACCCTTTGCAGTAAACTACTTTTGCATAAATGAACTCAAAACAAAAACTTTAAGATTTTTCATGAGCCTTCATAATATTGATCTGGTATATCTTGCCCTGCTATCATTTGGGCCGTTCCCTCCATGCCACTGGTTGAAAAATGTGCTCCCCACCCCAGCAACATCAACATCAGAAGTCTGTAACCAGAATGATTCCATAGGCAATGAAATCCAAATGCTGGCATTTGGAAGTCAAACTAGCATACTTTGAAACAGACAAGGGGGAAGTACATGGAGCAAGTACAGCATGTGCTACAACTTCATTATATACCCTCCTTAAAATACTGTGCAACTAAACCGTCGATTTCCCATTGGTAGAGATAGTATCTTTTTCAGCTTTATACCTTCCAAATTTAACACACTGCGAACCTCAGGACTAAGCATTCAATAAATGTTTATCAAAAGAAAGAGAGTAAATGAATTAATGGCGAAATAAAATGTACAAACACATGCTTCATACACATTTAGAAAGTATTTCTAGTGAGCTTTGAATGTTGGTATTTTATTTCTTAAAGGTTCTTTTTCTTGTTCATGTTTTCTTTATTTTTTAAAGTTTTGCTTCTGCTTATTTCTCTTCTACAACAGCTATATTTACTTACCTTAGAGCACAGCATATACTGATGTTAATCAAACTTTAGATGTAACATCTAAAATGATAGAAAAGAATCTGCTCTAATTAAATAATAAAGTAACCCCTACAGGTTTAGACATGTGCCTTCAGGTGTAGGAAAGACAAAATTTAATGAATATGGTAGTTTTATTCCAGGAACATTTCCCTCATGCACTTGTGTTTTAATAAGATGGAATATAAAATATCAAAAGGGGCCTGATTTTTGTGGTATTTATTCATAAGGTGGTAAGTCAGATGTGATGAAATTTTCTTTGACTTAGAGTTGCTAGAGTTGGGTCAGATTTCAGTTCAGTAAATTTGCAGTGAAGTTGTCTTTCTTACAGGGTGTCATACTGGAACTGGCCTGCTCCCACAGGTACATACAGGCTAGGGAGTGGAGGGTGGGGGAAATCCTCCTAATGTTTATGGTAGCAGTAGATTCAAACTAAAATTAGTATTACAGCCATACTACTAATAAGGGGTCCCTGGGATATTTGATCATTTAACAAATTGATCAAAAATACATCAGCTGAAATCTGCCTTGAAATTAATGACTGCATCTCTAATTTGATAAGAAAATATTTCGTATCCTTTTCCTCTGACTTATGGGTGAAACTCCCAACAGAATAGGTCATGCCTACGAAAAATAGTTCTTATTTTCTTTACTACTTATGACCTCTAATAGCCTAGATGTTTTTTCCTTGCTATTTCTTATTGAGATGCTGATCTGGTATAATTTCATAAATAATCTTCTGTTAATGCCACATGGAACATCTAAATTCCTCCTTTTTCAATATTATACTTATGTGTTCCAAACACACACAAATAATACTATATTTGTATATAAGTAAGTTCCAATTTATAAAAGTAAAATTGAAATTGTCTTCTTTCTTTGGAAAATTATTTTATAATTAATTGAATGTCACTATTATTTTTTAATGCTGCAACCTTTGAGATTGGTTTCAATAAAGTAAACCTTAGTAAACATTAAGAAAAATAATTGCTTGATATTTTCATTAATATGATAAATTAAAACTTTTATGTGTGTATAGGCTCTTGTTAATTATAACTACCTTCATAGGAAAAGCACTCTTGTGGAAGGTAATGGTCCCAGTGAATCTGTATAAGAGAGAAAATAGAATTTCCCATTTAGAAGAAAGCTAAGTAAAATATTAATTGTTTCAGTTTTATTTATATGTTTGTAACTGTGCTCTCATGCCATATATATTCAAAGATAGCGATCTTAATCTTTAATTTTTTTATGGCCAAAGGAAATGAGTCCCCTGTAAAAGAGACATTTTTGTAAGCTGATCTCAAGTGGTGTATTTTGATTTGCTGCAGCAGCCTATGGAGGAAATAACATTTTGGCAGACTAAAAAGAAAAATGTCATACCTTTCTATTTTTTATTCATACTCTGCATATTTGGTACTTGTATTTTCACCATACTTTTGGGAAATAACAACACCAAAATGCCTTACATGCTTTGAAATCAGTATCTGTTTGCCCTTCATTTTAAAATAAAATGGCTTTTTTTCATCTCATTTTCCTTTAGCAGAAAAAAATAAGTTAAATTTTTTTGTAGCTGTGTTAAGTGTGCTGCCATCCCTCATTGAGAAGAAACAAAGACATACGATTCCATTTACCAAAATTGTTTTGGTTTACCCAATTGCAATAGCAGTAAAATCAGTTTACACATAGTAAAATGTTTGGGCCTTAAAGGACAAGACGACTAAATTTACCTGAAGATATACAACCTTCATGTGTCAATGAAGAAATGTACAAAATGAATTATACATATTTTCCTCATTCATAGTTAGATATTGAAAATATTCATATATATATGTATTTCATAATTTAATATTTTGTAAATAATGGAAATTATATACTATACATATATTTGGATATTATGATTGTTGTTATTGCCACCATTGATTGAGGACTTACTATAGGCTCAAAAAACTTCACAATATTATTCTTAAATCTTTTATTCTTTTATTGTACTTTAGGTTCTAGGGTACATGTGCAGAGCATGCAGGATTGTTGCATAGGTACACACATGGCAAGATGGTTTGCTCCTTCCATCCCCCGTCACCTACATCTGGCATTTCTCAACCCTGTGAAACATATATTATGCCTATTTCACAAATGAGAATTCTGAAATCAGCAAATTAAATCGCTTGCTAAAGTTTACAAAGCACTGTTAAGCATTAAAAAGAGAATTTCAAACTCATGTTTTCCTGTCTTCAAATTTCATATGCTGCGCAACCTCATTGTTTTACTACTTGTTCTTAATTTCAAAGAATCTTCATACTAAAAGAAGATAGTTTGGAAGTTCTAATCTATAGAACATGTTCCTTCCAGAAGGTATACTAATTTGAAGTGGATACCAATTATTTGTATTAAAATTACTTATATGGATAAATTTGAATCTGCAAAAATTAAGTGCAACATTATTTTTTGAAACCTATTATTAAAGGTAATAATGGTGATTCAATATAGTTTCTACCCTAGGGAGCATTTAGTGTAATTTAGATGTAATGACATTAATGTAAATTAAAATAAAATAAATTCTTTAAAGCAAGACAAAAGGAGTCTTAAAGAGTACAAAGTCTCAGTTATGGATGATAAATAAACTCTGGAGATCTATTATACAGTATAGTTCCTACAGCTAAGAATACCGTATTGTACACTTAAAATTTCATAAGGAATCTTATGTTGTGTTCTACTACCACCACCAACAATAATGAAGGAGACAAGAGGAAATTTTGAGAGATGACAGATATGTTTACAGCCTTGATGGTGGCGATGGTTTTGTGGGTTGTACATATCCCCAAACTCTTTGAGATATATACATACATACACACACACACACATATATATATATATGTATATATATATATCATATAATTTATATAAAAATATAAAAATCAAGAGGTTTTAATACAAATAATTGGTATCCACTTCAAATTAATATGCCTTCTGGAAGGAACATGTTCTATAGATTAGAATATAAATATGTATATTGATTTTTATTGATAGAAATCAATAAAAACAATCATCCTGATTAAAAGAGTGTTAATGTATATCAAAGACAGGAGGGATTACTTCTAATTGGTAGTATCAGAAAGGTTCTATGGAGGAAGTTAAAGAAAAATCTAGGACAATATAAGACAAACAATACTTTAAGAAAGGGAATAATATAAACAAAAAGATGAAGAACCCTCAAGGATACTTATGAAAAACCAAGAGAAATTCCATTTTGATTTGAGAGTATGAGGTACTCGTTGTAATACATAATGAGAAGTGTCTAGAAATATTGGATGTTATTCTGAGAAAATGCTGCTTAGAAAGGAGGTTTGGTTATTTATTAATCATTTCCTTTGAAATATAAATTTCATGATAATCAGAAACATACAAGTGTAACTATCTAATAACAACATGATTTATTTCCAAGATGATAGTACATTATAGGAGAAGTAGGATTTTTTTCTTTCATAGGCTAATATAGTGCTTACTATTTCAAATGACACTTAAAAAAACAGGAAACCAAAAAAATACACACTATAAGTTATCCTTCTTCAACTATGTTATTTTCTTGCATTCCTGATTCAAAACATACAAGTTAGCTTCCCCCAAGACTTAGTTTTCTCATCTGCAAAATTAATATAATAATAGTACCTACCCCAAGGTGTTTTAGAGTATACTTAATTATGTACTGAATCCGAAGTTTTAATTAGAGTGCTTAGCATATATTTGTGGTTTCTTTTGTTCCTATTTCTAGGTAAAAGTTCCTAAATCTATTACCTATGTTTTGTGTTTGAATGAAGAGAACAACATCATTATTTCATATATCCCCTCTAGTCAACAAATGAAAGCTAAGACTTAGAAGCTAGGATGTCTAATACCATATCATCTTCATGTGGACTATATAGTAGAAGATATGTAAATTAAGACTAACTTAAATGCTCATATTTTATAAAGGAGACCTGTGAATATATCAAATCCTCAGAGAGTATGTTAGCTTAAACTTATTTACAAAATTTAAATTATTTAACTTAGCCTGCTGAATCAGTTTCTATAGTTGATTTCTCCAAAAGGTCTTGATATTAAAAGTAGCATTACAGATCACTAATAGCAAACTATTTCTGCTACTTTGGGTATTTTTACAGAGTGCTAATTGTGCCAAATCAAGACATTGAAATTGTATAATTTTAGGTTAATGTTAGCATAATCCTACAGATTTTTTCAGAAGCAGTGCAGGAATAGTATACCCTAAATGTTTTTCCATCTTGATGGAATTTTCAAATATCACAACCTTTACATTGTCAATTGTTGCTGGAACTATATATTTTGGCAAAGAATAATTATAAAGAGAAGGGCAAAGGAAATTTGTGGAGCTGTAGACAATAGTAATATCAGAGACACTTTTGCTTTCCTTTTTATAACTAATGAGTTAAATAATAGATACAAGTGTAGGTAAAGATATTGAATCTCTACCTATTTGAGTACTTAACAATTTATTTCAAGGATATTTATGGTGTCTCCCTAAAGCCGAAATAGTGTGCTTAATTAAGGTCCCTTTAGCCCCCCAAAACCCACTTAGGTCAAGATTCTGATATGTGTTTATGCATAGCTACATATTAAAGTATACGTATGTTTGTGTGCACTTTCAGATCAAAAAGTCCTCATTTATCTAAAGTGATTTCAGTTTATTGGTGAGGCTTTCTGTTATAGCCTCCTCTCCCATAGATCTGTCTGTCAAGGGGTTTTAAGCCCAGTAAGAGACCGACAAAGTTTAAACAATACTTTAGAAATCTAAAGAATTTTAAGATTGATTTTAATAGTCTTATTGATAATCTGAATTGTTTTTGAGTCCTTACAAATAATGTCATCAGAATTTAACTAATTGTATCATTATTATTTTCTATTTGTATACATTTAAGGGATACAGGTACAGTTTTTTTACATGGTTATATCGCAGAATGGTGAAGTGTGGTCTTTTGTGTGCCCATCAGGCAAATGATGTACCTTGTTCCCATTAAGTTATTTCCCTTATCCCCGTCTCACCCTCTCACCCTTCTGAGTCTCCACACTCTATGCACATGTGTACACATTATTTAGCCCCACTTGTGAGTGTAGAACATACAATACTTGACTTTCTGTTTCTGAGTTATTTCACTTAAAATGATCACCAGTTCCAGCTGGGCATGGTGGCTCATGCCTGTAATCCCAGCACTTTGAGAAGCTGAGGCAAGTGGATCATGAGGTCAAGATCGAGACCATCTTGGCCAACATGATGAGATGCCATGTTTACTAAAAATACAACAATTAGTTAGGTATGGTGGTGCACACCTGTAGTCCCAGCTACTTGGGAGGCTCAGGAAGGAGAATCACTTGAACGCAGAGGATGAAGGTTGCAGTGAGGTGAGATTGCACCACTGGACTCCAGCCTGGATGACAGAGGTAGACTCCATCTGAAGAAAAAAAAAATGACCTCCAGTTCCATCCATATTGCTGAAAAACACATGATTTCATTCTTTAGTATGGCTTTGTAGTATTCCATCGTGTTTATGGAATTGTTTATTCCATATACAATTGTGTGTGTGTTTGTGTGTGTGTGTGTATTAAAATTAAAGCTAAGACTTAGAAACTAGGATATACACAAAATAGAGTACTACACAATGGAATGAATTTATTCACATACATACAAAGAAACTGTGGATACATGTGTACATATATATGCAAAGTATATTATATATCTGCAAGATATATGTATAATATACATTTTTCTTTATCTTTGTGTGTGTATATGTGTATGTATATATATATGTATGTGTGTATATACATACATGTATATATATACACACATACATATATGTGTATGTATACACACACACACACACACACACACACATACACATATATACACACAGGAGTAGGCACTTCACACGGTGAAAGCAGAGAGATCTGCAACCAGATCTCAAAGAACTCGCTCATTTTCATGAGGGCAGTACCAAGAGGATGGTATTAAATCATGAGGAACTGCCCCTATGATCCAGTCACCTTCCAACAGGCCCCATCTCCAACACTGGGGGATTACAATTTAATATGACATTTGGGTGGGGACAGAGATCTGAAACATATATATATACACACACACAAAGATAAAGAAACTGGGGAAATATATATATATGCAATGTATATTATTCTTTTTAGGATGGTGTTGAACATACTAAATTATCTTCAGAATCATCATTTTGTGTTTTTTCTAAGGAGAACAACAATTATGTGATTGCTGATATATTTGGAAAATGATTTCTGATGGAGACTGATTTTTTCTTCTAAATTTTATACCAGTGTTAAAAATTTACAGATTACTAACTGTATTAGTATCAACTATACTAAATTGTATTGCTGTTTATAACTTGGAGTGTACTTCCTCCTTAAAAGTCTGAATAAGGTAGGCAACATTATTTTTGGTTTATGTGTGAGATAACTGAGACTCAGAGGTAAAATAATGTATCCAAGCATTCATGGCTCTTAAATGGAAGATATAAAGTGTTTATGGAATTATTCATGGACTTTTTTATTCCTTCATTTAGTTATTAAAATATATTAAGCATTTATCATGTACCAGGAATAGTGCTTAGTACCAGGAATTCAAAGGTGCATAAAGCATATTCCTTATTCTAAGAGGTACATAGTGTACTAAAACAAACAGCCTTATAAATACATAATTAGAACATGAAGTAGCATGTTAATAGAGATGTTCACAAAGTTGTGGAAGCTTGATTAACTAATTTCAAGGAAGGCAAGCCTCACAGAATAGTGACATTTTAGATAGGGTGGCATTCTAGGATGTAGCAAAAGGCCCACATTAAAAAAAGGAATTTTGATTCTTATTAAAATGTTCAGATATTCAATGTTTTCAGTATAGTATACATGGTGGGCTATGTGAATGTTTGTATTGGGACCAAAATAGGAAGGGTAGATATCTGTTAGAGAGTGGTGAGAAACTGAAAATAGAGAGAGATGAGTTGGAATATATGAGGAAAAGTTTTTAGGTGTTTTCAAGAAAGGCCATGGCAGTGGGGCTAGAGAGAAGAGGGGCAAATTAGAGAGTCATTCCTGGTTTAGTATTGATGAAATGTAAAGACAAGCATAATAAGAAAGAAACTGAGAAGTAAAGGAGGGACTCAAGATTTCTAGCTTGGAAATCATTGACTAAAATTAAAAGTAAAAACTGAATTAGGCCATGCTTGCATTGCTGTAAAGAAATACCTGAGACTGGGTGTTTATAAAGTAAAGAGGTTTGATTGGCTCGTGGTTCTGCAGGCTCTACAGGAAGCATCTGCTTCTGGGGAGACCTCAGGGAGCTTTTATTCATGGTGGAAGGCAGAGCAGGAGTAGGCACTTCACACGGTGAAAGCAGAGAGAAATCTGGTTTAAACAAACAAATCTCAAAGAACTTGCTCATTTTCATGAGGACAGTACCAAGAGGATGGTATTCAATCATGAGAAACTGCCCTGTAATCCAGTCACCTTCCAACAGGCCCCATCTCCAACACTGGGGATTACAATTTAATATGAGATTTGGGTGGGGACGAGATCCAAACCATATCAAAGTTTTGCATGGGAAAATAAGGAATTCTTGACATAACATCTTTGAGGTTCACATCAAATGTTCTGATGAGGATAATCCAAGAAACAGTTGGCTATAAAGCTCAGATAACAGCTGGAATTTGAAACTATGTAATAATCAGTCTCTAGACTAAGAGTCAATAATTTGCTACCCATGGGCCAAATCCACCCACTTCTTGTTATTGTAAATAAAGTTTTATTGAATCCCAGCCATATCCATTTGCTTATGCTCCATGTATATTTTTTAATTGAGCTACAAAGCACAGTTGAGTAGTTGTAACAAAAACTATATGGCCCACAAAGTCTAAAATATTTATTCTCAAGACCTTTACAGATAAAGCTTGCCAATCCCTGCTGTAGATATTAGTTGAACCTATGAAAGCAAATGAGATTTCATAGGACAATATCCATACAAGACATTTAACAAGTTTACCTATAAATACTAGAATTCCTTTTGAGAGAAACAAATCTTAGTCTCTATTAAGCACTGTGGAAGAGTCCCCTATAATTAGAAAGAGGTCACATTAGGTATTGATCTTGGTGAGACAGGTCAAAGGAAATGTATCTTTGCTGTTTATTCAGAAA
This sequence comes from Ateles fusciceps, assembly GCA_036589455.1. Lineage (NCBI taxonomy): Eukaryota > Metazoa > Chordata > Mammalia > Primates > Atelidae > Ateles > Ateles fusciceps. The sequence continues at coordinate 777,985 of JAZHEH010000857.1, read as the reverse complement.
TGCAATAGGTGAAGTTATGAGAAATAAGGGAAACAAAAATGTGTAGAATTTTAACAGTGAAGAGAGGGGAGACAGGCATGAGAATGAGTTTCTAAACTCAGAGTTATTATAAACACTATGAGAAACTTAAAATCAAAGTATGACTCAAACTTGTTCAAAGCTGAGAAGCAGGCTCACAGCCTATGGAGGATTAGGGATCAATAAAATAAACAGAGTGTTACGAAATAAAATGTCAATCCCAGAGCTGTAAAAATATCAGCATTGAATATATTGAAAGCAGTAAAACTGAATGAGAAAGCTATCATTTTATACCACTGTGTTTATTTCTTTTCTTTGTTCTATAAATATTTCAAATTATAAAATTTTTGTTAACAGTGAGAGCAGAACTACCAGAGTGAGGGGGATCAAAAATTGTGACAGAAGCTTTTCACTGCACACACTTTTATTTTTCTACTGTTCATGCATTATCTGGTACAGTGTACATGTTTTACCTAAAAAATGAAAATCGAGTCTCCTGCTTAGAAAAAAAGTATGTATCCTGTTTCAAACCATATACAAAAATAAAATCCCAGAAGATTAAATATCGACATGAGAAAACAAACAAATTGATAAAGCTTTACAACAAAATAGAGGAGAATATGTTAATTAATATTGGGTAAGAAAAAGATTGCTTAAACAAATGAAGCACTAGTGAATAAAAATAATAAACTGGACTACATTGTATATTAATAACATCTATACATTAAAAGACAGCACTGAGAGAGTAAAAATGAAACCCACGGAGTGGGAGAAAATATTTGTAATACATACATAATGGATGAAGTGTGTATATTCATAATTATGAAGAATTTCTACAAATCTTTCAGAAAAGTACAGATAATCCAATAGAAAAATGGAAAAAGTTCTTGAAAAGTGAGACATGGCACAAAGAGGGCTTGTGGCCTGCTAGCAATTGTCTGTATCTTGACCTGGGTGATGTTTTAAAGTGATGGTTTACAGTTAATAACTAATGCATTTTTATGCATCATAATAACATGAAGATTTTTGTCATCTTTACAAATTAAGAAATCCAAGTGGCCAATAAATATATAAAGAATTTCTAAGTCCCATTAGTAGTCCAGGCCATGCAAATTAAAACTAAAATGAAATATCACTACATCCCAACCACAATTGTTGAAATTAATAAGTCTGACAATATCATGTGATAGTGAGAATGTATAGCAATTGGAAATTTCATACAATGTTACTTGATCTATTAATTGTAAATAGGAGTGTAAACTTTATACACTACTGCTTCTTGGAGTGAAATCCATTTGGCACTATTTAGTAAATTCAGATATCTACATAACTCATAGCCCATCAATTTCACTCCTATATACACTCTACAGAAATGCACATGTTCACATTCCAGGAGACATGTTTGGGAATGTTCCTAGCAGCAAAGTAATGACCCCAAACTAAAAACTACTTAAGTATTTATTAATAGTAAAATTTGCTCTGATTTGAATATATCTCTTTGAAAATTCAGGTGTTGATAATGTGCTAGTACTAAGAGGTAAGGTGTTTAAGTGGTAATTAGGCCATGAGGGTTCCTTCTTTGTTAACAAACTAAGGCCCCTATAAATAAGGCTTCATGCAGCATTCCATTAGCTTGCTCTCTTGACCTTCTACTTTTTTCCATGTGAAGATACAGCAGGAAGGCCCTCACCAGACACCAGATGCCAGAGTCTTTATCTTGGAATTCCCAGCCTTCAGAACTGTGAGAGAATACATTTATACTATTCATAAATTTTCCTCTCTCAGGCATTTTGTTACAGCAGCACAAACAGGCTGAGACAATTATACAGTGAAAAATCATACAACTAACAAGCAACGATGTAGATAAATCTTGAAAACATGATATTAAGTGTTCCATTAGGCTGCTGGAAAATTTATTTCTGGCCTGGGTGATGGTTACCATGGGTTTATATGCATTGTTCCCTGTATTATGTTTCACAACAAAAGGCATTTAAAAAGTAAATATCTTAATGTACTCAGAGATAGGCATGGCCAACCATGGATTCTATGCTGGAATAATTATTCAGCTTTCAGAAGCAGGTTAATGGCATTGCCTAGTTTAATACTTTAGGTTCTGAAATTAAAGAAGGTAATTTCTTAAGGAGGTATTTCTTATTTATGTGTATATTCCCCACCAGAGAGACACTAGCATGGCTGAGGTTCTATGTTGGTGATTTTATTTGCATTTAAAGTCTTAAGCCAAATAGAGGTAGACTAATAATGACAACAAGTACTACTACTCACACTTGCTGAACACTGCCAGACACTATTCTAAGAAATTTCCATTTTTATTTCTAACCAGGCTTACTTGAATCTTCTCTTTTTTTTTTTTCTTGGTTAATGTAACTAGTGGTCTATCATTTTATGTATCTTTTCAAAAAATCAGCATTTTGTTTCATTGATCTTTTTTGTTTGTTTGTTTCAATTTCATTCAGTTGTGCTCTGATCTTTGTTATTTCTTTCTTCTGGAGCTCTGTGTTTGGCTTGCTGTTGATTCTCTAGTTCCTTGAGGTGTGATGTTAGGTAGTCAACCTGTGATATTCCAATCGTTTTGATGTAGGCATTTAGTGCTATAAAATTTCCTCTTAGCACTGTTTTTGTTATATCCCAGAGGTTTTAAACAATAGATGTTTCGAAAGTGGTGAAAGGGGAACACTTACACACTGTTGGTGACTAAATTAGTACAACCTATATGGAAAACAGTATGAAGATGTCTTAAAGAACTAAAAGTAGATCTAACATTTGATCCAGATATCTCACTACCGGGTATGGACCCAGAGGAAAAGAAGTCATCGTATCAAAAAGACACTAGCACACATATGTTTACAGCAGCATAATTCACAATTGCAAAGATATGGAACCAGTCTAAGTGCCAGTCGACCAATGACTGGATAAAGAATATATGGCATATATACACCATGAAATACTATTCAGCCATAGAAAATACTGAAATAATGTCCTTTGCAGCAACTTGGATGTAGCTGGCTGCCATTATTCTCAAGTAAAGTAATTCAGGGATGGAAAACGAAATACTGTATGTTCTCACTTATAAGTGGGGGGCCTACGCTGTGGGTACACAAAGGCAGACAGAGTGATAGAATTGACTTTGAAGACTCAGAAGGGGCAGAGTGGGAAGGGAGTGAGGGATAAAAAACTACCTACTGGGTGTGATATATACTACTTGGATGACATGTGCACTAAAATATCAGATTTTACTTCTATACAATTCATCCATGTAACCAAAAATCACTCATATTCCAATGGCTACTGAATTTTGTAAAAGCATTAATAAAATGAAAGATATAGATATTAAAAAAGAAATTTATACTCATTTATTTAGCTCCCACAATTAACCTTAGGAGGTCAGTACTTCATAATTGGTAGTATACTTATCTTTACCAAATAATTGTATTACTTGGGAAGTTCAGGGGTGGGGAGAAGTAGCAAGGTACTATCATTTGGAGCAGAAAAGTAACTCATTTTATTTATTGGCACATGCTGTTTAGATTTAGACCGTGAGACACTAGCCAAGGTCTCCTCCTCACCTAATCAAAGATGAAATATGTAGGATGAAATAATCAGCAGCCCAATGCTGAGTTTGCAGGCCTAGGTATAAAGCAACAACGGATATGTCAGAAGGCTACTAGGGTTTTATTTATTTAAATCTATTTCATGGAATTGACTACCACCTTAATGGCCTGAAAGTGTTAAAGTGTGTCCCAGAGTACCTAAATTACTCCCTAAATGTAATTTATGCTTGAGAATAATCAGACTAACTTGATTTAGAACAGCAGGAAATAAGTTATGCTGCACATAAATGAAGCAGCAGTGTAATTTTAAATACCGGTTGCATAGCGAATGAAAATTTTAATATTTGCAAAATTCTAAAATCACTTGATTTATTATCCATATGTTTATACTGACATTTTTTGGTCCTTTTATTAAGTTCTATCTATATTTCTTCTTACTGCCAAGAAAAAAAAACTTTTTTCCTAGAAATATTACAGAAGGCAAAAATTATATTTGTTTCCTTGAATGCTATTTTTGATGTCTCTATTTGTTTCTGGTTGTTACCATTTTCTTCATTCATGGGCAGTCCAATTAATGGAATGAGAGAAATTTAGGAAGTACAGTGACTAATTAGATATTGAATTTGTAAATCTAACATTGTAAAACCAGAAAATATATATATACATATATGTATATATATATGTATATTCATTTGGAATTTTCCTTGGTAAAAAGAGTTTAAGTTTATAAGTAGTCATGATAACAAAATAAATTTTACATAGTAAATTCAAGAATAGATTTAGACTCTGCTATTAACAACAGACATTAAATACTGAAAAGTATATTTTAAAATTTTATATGAGGCTTGGAGTTTGAAGTATTATTACTCACATTAAATGTCATCACATGTAAAGCCCATGATTTTATTCTTTAATATTTTGTTTGAATAGAGTTACTTATTTTAACAGTAATTTCAATAATAAAATTAAATCAACTTTACAGTTTTCAAAGGTTTAGCAGTTGCATGCTATAATCAATACTTCATGTTTATATATTTATCAAGTGACAGTGTAAGTCATTTATATTAGGTCCTTCAGGATGCAAAAGTTTAGATTATGTGAGGAGAAGAGGGCAAAAGGGAAGAAGGTCATTTTAGAAATATGCTGCTGATACGCAAATTCACAAGTCCTGAGGCAGTAGCAGTGGTCAAGCAAACTGCAGACAGTCCTGTGTAGCTGGAAAGTCCATGCTGCCTCTCTCTTGTGGGCCTGGAACAATGGTGTAGGGAAGGGCTGTTCCCCTTCTCTTTCCTACCTCCAGCTCTGTTTTACAGAGCTAGAGGTAACATGATCAAGTGAACCCTCATAAGTTTCTTCTCTTGGGAGAATGTAAAGGAAAGATAATTTGTAGATAACTTGTACAAAGGAAAAGAATTCGAGGTGAGAGGGGGGATTTGTCGAATTTGGTAGAGGATGGTAATTATCAATATGAGTGAGAAACAAGTCTGTGCAACAGGTTTGAACTTAGAAATCTTTGGGGTGTACAGGATCCTGAAATGAAGAATGGACATTTATAGCCATATATTGGAGAAACAGTTACCTCCTAGTAGCTAAAAGTGTTGGTAAAAGTATAGTTCAAGTGATTGTGTAGGAAATACAGCACACCAAGGGTGAGGACTGATGGTTGCTACAAAGGTGGAGTGGTAGGTAAGTTGTGACCAACTGGTACTTCTCTGTGCTCTGGTTAGCTAATGACTGTTTCTCAGACAGTGGTAGCAGGAGGAGGGTTGGTGTTATCTGTCATTAGCATATGAGACTGCTATTTAAAATTATTTTAAAATTATTTTATTTTTCTGACTCTCAAAATATGAAAAGCACATTGTAGACAAATTGAACAATATAGAAAAAGTACGTAATAAAATTAAATATATTCTCACCAGTATGGAACAATGCTAACTATGTTGCATAGGTTTTTTTTTTTGATTCTCATTCAGAAGCAACTCTTTGTCTCCAGTGATGCAAATGCATGTAACATATGCAATGTGCAATTTGTTTTCAAGGGAAATAAGCTCTTAAGATATATTCATAGGTCATTTATTGTGTGTTATATACTACTAAAAATATATGAATGCTAAATTATTAGTAAACATGCAAAAATATTCCCAAGATCATTTTGTTGTGGAAGGATATATTATATCTGAATAACTCTGGAATACCATAAATTGTCAAAGACAAGCTTCTTTTTTTTTTTTTTTTGACAGTGTTAAAGTCTCCCACTATTATTGTATGGGAGTCCAAGTCTCTTTGTAAGTCACCAAGAAGTTGCCCTATGTATCTGGGTGCTCCTATATTGGGTGTGCATAGACTTAGGATCATTAGCTCTTCCCATTACATTGATCCCTCAACCATTATACAATGTCCTTCTTATCTCTTTTGGTTTCTATTACTTTAAAGTCTATTTTATCAAAGACGAGAATTTACAACTCCTGCTTTTTTTTTTTTTTTTTTTTTTTTGCTATCCATTTGGTTGGCAAATCTTCCTCCATCCCTTTGTTTTGAGTCTCTGTATTTCCTTGCATGTGAGATGGGTCTGGATGCAGCTTACCGATGGGTTTTTTGGAATGGCTGATACTGGTTGTTCCTTTCTTATATAGCGCTTCTTTCAGAAGCCCTTGTAAAGCAGGCCTGGTGGTAATGAAATCTCTGAGTACTTGCTTGTTTGTAAAAAATTTTATTTTTCCTTCACTTATGAAACTTAGTTTGGCTGGATATGAAATTCTGGGTTGAAAGTTCTTTTCTTTAAGGATGTTGAATATTGGCCCCCACTCTCTTCTGGCTTGTAGGGTTTCTGCTGAGAGATCTGCTGTGAGTCTGCTAGGCTTCCCCTTGTGGGTAACCTGACCTTTCTCTCTGGCTGCCCTTAGTATTTTCACCTTCGTTTTCGACCCTGGTGAATCTAATGATTATGTGCCTTGGGGTTGCTCTTTTTGAGGAATATCTTTGTGGTGTTCTCTGTATTACCTGGAGTTGGGTATTGTCCTGCCTTGCTAGGTTAGGAAAGTTTTCCTGGATAATATCCTGAAAAATATTTTCCAGCTTGGATTCATTCTCTTCATCACATTCAGGTATACCTATCAAACGTAGATTAGGTCTTTTCACATAGTCCCATATTTCTTGGAGACTTTGCTCATTCCTTTTTACCCTTTTTTCTCTAATCTTGTCTTCTCGTTTTATTTCGTTAAGTTGGTCTTCAACCTCTGAAATCCTTTCTTCTGCTTGATCAATTCGACTGTTAAAACTTGTGCATACTTCACAAAGTTCTCATATTGTGTTTTTCAGCTCCATTAATTCACTTATATTCCTTTCTAAATTGTCCATTCTCGTTAACATTTCGTCAAACCTTTTTTCAAGGTTCTTAGTTTCCTTGTACTGGGCTAGAACGTGTTCTTTTAGCTCACAGAAGTTTCTCATTATCCACTTTCTGAAGCCTGATTCTGTTGATTCCTCAGATTCATTCTCCATTAGGCCTTGTTCAATTGGTGATGAGGAACTGCAATCCTCTGTAGGAGGAAAGGCATTCTGATTTCGGGTGTTTTCAGCCTTTTTGCACTGGTTTCTTCCCATCTTTGTGGATTTATCCACCTGTTGTCTGTGTAATTGCTGACTTTCAGATTAGGTCTTTGAGTGGACGTCCAGCTTGTTGGTGGTAAAGTTTTTTCTGTTTCTTAATTTTCCTTTGGTGGACGTCCCTCCCCCCACAGAGCTTGACCTTCCCGGGTTCAGCTGTACTTGCTGTGAAACTCAATCCTCAGCAGTTCCAACTGCTTTTTGTTGTTGTTGTTGTTGTTGTTGTTGTTGTGGGGGACCAGCCTTCCCCTGCGGCGACCCACTGCGCCGGCTAAAACAGCTGCGTTAAGATTCGTGGCGCTTTTCTGCCCGGGAATCTCCCGGTCTGGTTCCCCCACTTCAGTCCGCTTTTCAATCAGCTGAATGGGAGACTCTGGCTTTCCCGGAGCTCCAACGCCAACCAAAGGGCACTCAGTCCCGTATACTCCGGACTGAGAACCGCCGTGCCGGGGTGCCTACAAAACCGCCGCGCCGGCCAAAGAGTCGCGCTGGCGACCCGTGGGGCTCCTCCGCCAGGAATCTGTTGGTCCGTGGGCAATAAAAATTCGTCTGAAAATGTGGCATCCACTCACTCTCTGCGCTTTCAGTGGGAGCTACAATCCTGAGCTGCTGCTAATTGGCCATCTTGGATCGCTCTCTGACAAGCTTCTTCTTTGTCACTAAATGTAGTTAGAGAATACCTCTTTTGGCTACCTTGGGTTGCCTTTGTTATGCTACCAAAATGTCTGTTTTACATGGTTTTAAAGGTTAAGCATATAATTATTCATTAAATACAGTGTCTAAAGAATGCAATGTACATGTAGATACATTATTAAATTTTAGGTAGATAATAAAAATCAGGGAAAAAACCTGTAAAACTATCACTTTCAGTTGTTTAACTGGTAAGGTGAAGCTTCGTCCTGGAAAAGGAAATATTTCACAAGACAGCATGTGAGTTGGTAGAAAGGTGCCATTGAATCAAGAGATGTTTGGGTTAGAAGCCCCTCTCTACTATTTAATACCATTTTCACTTTTTGGCAAATTACTCAGCCTCTGTTTTCTCCCAAGGGAAAATGGGAATAATAATTGCTATGCTGAAGGGTTATTATAGGTGTCAGTGAAGTGGTGTGCCTGGCACTATAAAAGCACAGAGCCCCAGAGCTCAGTGCCTGGCTTTTAGTAACTGTTTAATAAATGTTAATTCCATTCTCTGCCCAGTATGTCAGTAGGCAGATGTAGCAGTTTTAAAATTCTAGTGTTACTTTAAATTCCTGAATGAAGGTAGAGGACAGAAGAGATATCATGGTATTCAAAAGTATGATCCGTTGCTGCTTAAGAATAGAGTTCAGAAAAGCTTGACAGATTCCTCTACTCTGAGGCAGCCCCATAGCCAGTAATCTTTAGGCTGCCTTTTGGTTTAGTGCTCACAGATGCTTGTTTGGACAGGCCCCAGGAAATCTGGTAGATTACAAGCCCAATAAGAGTTCAAATCTTACTTTAAAGCAGTGTTTTCCACCTTGAATGTACATTGAAATCATCTGGATGCTTTGAAAAATACCAATCAATGTCAATTTCCAACCTCCAAAACTACTGATTAAGTTGGTCTGGAATGGAGCTCCAGGATTACTGTTTTGTTATTGTTGTTGCTGTTTTTTTAATGCCCCAGTTGATTGTTATGTGCAATTGTCTTAGATAAACATAAAATCCTGATTCATATTATTTCTGACTCAGTCTCTTTTATGACTGGAAGGTGACCACATACTTGCTTCCTAATATTCTTTCCATGTGTGATATTTACACATTTGACTTGTGCTAAGTTCCTTCAGCATTCCAATCTAAAATTTAAGTGGATACAATAAAATAAGGTTTAAAAAGGCATCACATTGTTTAGACTAGTATATCAGTTAGTGAAATACTTATATCTGAGCCTACAATATGAATTACATCTTCATCTTATTTTGAATATGGACAGAATCTTTAATAATATTTGATGAATTATTGATTTATTGGTGTGATAATGGTATTTTACTTATGTCTTAAAGTTTATTTTTATTTGACATGTAATAATTATGTGTATTTATGGGGTACAGTGTGATGTTTCAGTGTAATGTTTCATTGTGCAATGATCAAACCAGGGTACTTAGCATTTCCATAGCCTCAAACATTTATAATTTCTCTGTGGTGAGAATATTTAAAGTTCTCTTCACTATTTTGAAATATACAGTATAATATTATTAGCTATGTTCATCTTACTGTGCAATAGAACATTAGAACTTATTAATCCTTTCAATTGATGAAGAGACAGTTTTGGATCAAGAATAATATTGAAAGTGAAAGAATTTATGAAGTAATTTAATTTTTATTCAAAAATATTTTGAAATTGAATATATAGCTTCTAAATTTATTACAATGTTATTTTTTAATTTCTACAATTAAAAAATTTATATATTCTTAGGAAAGAAAATGCTAATGGTCCAGATAGTTGCCTTATCTTTGTTTTAATCAAGAAACATATTCATTTAAAGGGAAAAAAATGCAAACTTTAATTTAAAATCATCTTATATATTGAGTATTTTTAAAAAATTATTCTGGGTACATGCTAGGTGTATATAAATTTTTATTTGTTAGTTGATACTGAACTTTACAGATGCAAGAAACTATCAGAATGATATCTTTGTCAGTATAACCAAAAATATATGTTATATCTATTTAAATTTGTTTTATATAATCCATTTATTTTTCTTGATCCATATGTTTTACCTGCAGGCGATTTGACAGATCTGTTGAGAAATGGCGGCGTTTTCATTATGATATAAAGATATTTAATCAATGGCTAACAGAAGCTGAACAGTTTCTCAGAAAGACACAAATTCCTGAGAATTGGGAACATGCTAAATACAAGTGGTATCTTAAGGTAAGTTTTTGATTTGTTTTTCCTAAATTGTATTTATCTTCACCACATCTGGTCTATTTAACTTCTTTAAGTTCAGGTTCTGAAGGATGATGGAAATTACCTCTTTAGACTTTGTTGTCACCATTATACATACTAGAAAGAAAATTATCATAATGATAACATTAGGGAAGTGTGCTATGGCCTTTTTGTGTCAAGATGAGAGAGTTTGCCTGGACAGAACTGGTTTATCTGACAAACTGCAAAGTGTCATTGAATTTGTGACAAAGGGAAGCATCTTAACAGCAAGGTGTTTTGTGGCTTTGGAGCAGTGTGTATTTTTGCCTTATGTTGAAATCTTTCCAGAAGAAGAACTTGTGATATACTTAGCAATAATGAAGTTGCTAGAAATATATTTCATGATAAAATTATATTTCTGTTTCTTTAAAGAGAATTTGTTGTGATATAGCAATATTTCTAAATATTCTATTGACAAAATGCCTTCTGAAATAGTCCAGAGGCCAAAACAATGCAGAGTTAAGTGGTGATACTTATTGACTTATTAATGGTTTATTTTAATAGAGATGCAATATATGGATGATAACCAATGTATAGTTTAATTTCAACTTGTTGTGTCTTGAATATGCAGGTAAAGATAAATTAGATTGTCGAGAATATAATTTGGTTGCCAAAATATATAGTTTAGGCATAAGAAACATTATGTTTGTTACACAAAGGTTTAATTATTTTTGCATCTTTTTTAGCTCAACTTGTTCATGTTGCAATAGTCAATCAAATGGATTTGAATTGTAGCCAATTTTTAATGCCAGAAAATACTGATTAAGACAGATGAGGGCAAAAAGCACCCAGTAGTTTATTAAATAGTTTAGATATTTCAAAATGCTGCATTCACAAAAGCAATACCACATTTGACTTTACTAGTATCCGTTCTCAAATATGTTCCATAGTGAATATGCATTTTTATTTAAGGAGTTAAGCATTTAAACACCTATGTATATAATAAACTATTTTTAAAATCTTGTGTAATTATATGTATATCAATCAAACTTATATGCACATCAGCATTGACATTTGTATATAGAGGAAATTTATGGATTCCCAGTCTGCTTTAATACAGAAGATACATTTTTTAAATAGTGCTGAAGTGAATTTTTAACTAATGTGGCATAATGGGGTCTCTGCCTAAGAGGCAGAAATATGTTAGAGTTATATAAAATGTTTTGGAGGATATATAGAAACCACTTGCCATTGTTAATGATATCCAGCACAAGGTAGTTATATATTTTGATCTATATTTTTATTATAAAATTAGTGCTTATTGTGAAAAAAATCAAGTAACATAGAAATTTATAAAAGTACTTCCATTCTACTCTTTGAAGGATAGTTGTTCAGTATGGATTTTGGTACATGTTTCAGGTTGGGTTTCTTGGAAAGTCATTGTAGAATGGAGATTTGTATATAGAAGGTTTATCAGGGAGTGCTTTTATGATCAAGCAATTTGTTTGGACTTAACTTGGGGTAGTTTTCTTCATATTTCTTGTTCTTGAAATCAGTTAAGCTCTTGAATCTGTGTATTTAACATTTCGTCACAGTTAGAGACATTTCAGCCATAATTTTTTTAAAAATGGGACTCCATTTGCACATTTATTAGGGTCCTTAAAGCTGCCCCACTACTCACTGATGTTATGTTCATTTTCGTTTTAGTCTTTTTTCTCTATAATTCATTTTATATAATCTTTATTGTCGAATTGACTAATCTTTTTCAAAGTCTAACCTATGGCTAATCCCATGTAGTATATATTTTTAACATCAGATATTTTCATCTCTTAGAAGTATAATTTGGGTCTTTTTTTTCTTCCATGTGTCTACTCAACATGTTCAGTCTTTTATCTACTTTCTTGCTGGTATGGAATACAGATATAATAACTGTTAGAATATTTTTCTCTACTAATTTTATCATCTGTATCTACTCTGGGTTAATTTAAATTGATTTATTTTCTCCTCATTAAGGGTTTTATTTTGCTGCTTCTTTGGATGACTGGTAATTTTTGATTGTATGCCAGACATTGTGAATTTTAACTTGTTAAGTGCTTGATACTTCAAATAAATTAAAATATGTTGAAATAAATATTCTTAACCCTTGTTCTAGAATCCAGTTAATTTACTTAGAAACAATTTGATCTTTTGAGAATTTTCCTTTTATACTTTGTTAGTTATGACCAGAACAGTATAAGTTTAGGGCTATTATTTCCCCATTATTGAGACAAAACCCTTCTGAGTACTCTCTCTGATGCCCTATGAATGATAAAATTTTTCACTGGAGCTGGTGAGAACAAGTGTTTTTCCTAGCCACAGGTGAGCTCTCATGATTGTTCCCTTTAATTCTTTTGTGTAGTTCTTTCCTTAGCTTTGAGTGGTTTTCTCACATGCATGAACTGATCAAGGCTCAGCGGAAGAATAAAATAAAGCTTTCTGGAGATATGTAGAATTTTCTCTGCGTATATATGTCCTCTGTGGTGTTTTACCTGTGATCATTAGTCAACCTTGGGCTGCTGAAACTCTTAGCTTCATCTTGTAACACAAGAAAGCCTCCTGGCAGGGATCACTGTCCTTCAATGTCTGATGCTCAATGTGTTGAAAACCACTGTAGTATATATTTTGTCTATTTTTTATTTAAGTGTTTCGGGCAGGAGGTTAAGTCCGGCCTCCTTTACTCCAACTTGGCAACAAGTCCATAACAAACTATTTTGACGTAATTTGATCTTTTAATACATTACCATTACACAATTTTGAAGATATATCATAATTTTAAATTTCTAGAGAATGTCTAATGGTCCTCATTTCTTGACAATATGCTTTAGTTGAAATTGATGAACATTTTACCAAAACTTTCCCCCTCGATTGGAGATTTTTTTTTTTCTTGAGATGGAGTTTTCCTCTTATCGCCCAGGCTGGAGTGCAATGGCATGATCTCAGATCACTGCAACCTCTGCCTCCAGGCTTCAGGCAATTCTCCTGCCTCAGCATCCCTTGTAGCTGGGATTACAGGCCCCCACCAGCATGCCTGGCTAATTTTTGTATTTTTAGTAGAGACGGGGTTTCACCATGCTGGTCAGGCTGGTTTCGAACTCCAGCCTCAGGTGATCTGCCCATCTCAGCCTCCCAAAGTGCTGGGATTACAGGCATGAGCCACTGTGCCTGACCAATGGGGAATTTTTTAAAGGCTATTTTATTTAGTCTATTTCTTTCTCAAGCTATAGATGAAATAAGAAAAATCATTCTAGATGTCCAAGGAAATGTTCTTTCAGAAAAGAGCTGTGATTGATGTCACAGAACCCCCAAACAGTTAAGGTATTTCTTTCCTGGTTATTTTATGTCCAAAATCATGCATATGAACATGTGCACACATACATGTACACACACATAATATGTCTTAGGTTATCTTTCAATTGTAATTGTCTTAAAATGGATCAAGTAAACCCTGTAAGACACCTTCATCAATAAGACAAATCAAACCTTTGGTAGTTTCAGCTATCTTGGTCATTGCTGATTGATTAATAAAGAATAGCATAATGAGTTCAAATTTTACTATGAAATTATTTTAGAAAACAGGATGTAGACAGTGTGTGTTAGCAGACAATTGTTTGGCATGAGCCGGTAATGGTGACTGTGAAAAAAGTCAACCAAGCAGCACATATACTAAACAAATAACGAAGAAGCATAATGGAGCTTGAAGCCTCATATGTATAATTTTCAGGAAAGAAACAATTTTGAGGTATGAAATAAATAGGTATGTGTCATAAACTTGTTCATATATACTTCTATCAAATCACATCATTTTTTTTTTTTACTTATAAAAGAGAAGTTAGTGTTTTAACTGAGACTTAGTGTTGTCATTCAGAATATAGTGACTGCCAACAGCAGCAGAAACACAGTCTGGTTCTGTGCACTGTATTATTTTTTTCTCTATCACAAGTAAATGACTAAATTAAATATATGAATTAGTGCTGTTCGAAGATGTTCCAAAGCAATATACTACACCACTATGGAGAACCTCTCTAAAAATATCACACTTTTACCTAGAGAAAATATCAGTCGTGTTATATGCCACTCAAATTGGTTTATTAATAAAGTCATTTAATGATATCATCATCTCTTAATGTATTCATTAAACAACCAGTAATTGAGTGCATATACAAAGTTTTATCATCCGCTAAAATAGTGACAATCCACATTAGGCTCTAATAGTTCAGAAGAGTGGTTAAAAGATTCAGCGCAGGACTCAGAAAGCTTGGATTCAGATCCCAGGTCCTTTAGCTTAATAGTTGTAGAATCTTGTGAAAATATCTTAATTATTTTCATGTCTCTGCTTTCTCTTCTCTAAAATAGAAATATAAATGAGATGTATATAAAGCCATTTGAAATAGCATCTTTCACGAAATACTCATGAAATGTAAGCTCCTAACTAATCGCTCTTCATAAATGATTAGTTCATATCAATACAAGCTAAAATTTATTTACTGAATTATTGTCTCTAAACATCCATAATGCAGAAAAACCAACCTGGAAATTTCATAAAACTTCATTTTTATGTAGTACAATTTCTTCTCAAAGCATAGCTCTTGGATTAAGAATTGAGGAAAATTCCAATTCAGCCAAATGAATCTGTTTCAGATAGCTGACACTTCTGCCTACTCATTTTCTTACTAACAAGAAGAAATGTTAATGGTAGTTTTCAAAGGAAAAGCTGAACACCATGAAGGAAAGTGGCACAAATAATGTTAGCTCATATAGTGACAGAGTGAATTTATGTGCCATCAAGTACCTTCAGTGAAAATAGGAAAGCAGAAATTATAAAGTGCCCTAACATTTAAATCTAGCATGTTCTTATAGACTAGGAAAAAAAAATTTTAAAACATGGGCTATAATTGAAAGAGATGGAAAATGTTTGTAGTTGTCAGTAGAAACAGTAACCATCACCATTAGATTAAGTATTTAAACCAGCTGAATTTTTTTATTACTGGAAATGGCATCTGTTTTATGAAATAATGCTGCTGAATGAACCATATTAAAATTGACCAGGATTTTCTAAAGAATGTTGTCATAGACATACAAGCATGAGGCCCTAAAGTCTTAAGGTATTCCACTTGAGATAGACCTTGTTTTTAGCAAAAAAAAATATATATATATATATATATTGTCTTGTTAAGGTTAAGCCAATCGGTTTTCTGGTATATTTTGCAATGTTACTGGGTTTTATTCCTCCATATCCTATGTTATATGACAAATGTGCAATATATTTATATATGTTGCTATAAATAAATTTAATAAAAAACTGTTTACTTTGTGATATAGTAATAAACATTCATTGTGATTGAGCACACAGAAATATGGATTACATATGTCATATTTTAATGTTCACATGGTCCCACCATCAAATGTTAAAAAACGTATAAAGTCATATTCTATTTAAGAAATTTACACTCTTTTCTCAGATGTGAAATGTTCAGAGAGAATGGAAAATTACCTATAAAGCATGTAGTTATAGCATGGGAACCCTGCTGTGATCTCTCAGATGAGGAACAAAAGGGAGAAAGAAAGAGAGCACTGGTGCTTTGGAGTTGAGGAGAGAAGGCAAAAAAAGAGTACAGAATGTCAAAGACAAGTTTAGCTGCTCTTCAGCTCTGCCTTACCATGGTTATTAGTGATTGAAGAAAATTCCAAAGCACTTTTTAAAAGACCCAATTCTGAAGAGTTTAGATTCACAGAGCACAATGGAGTTGGAGTGACTACTGCTCAAAAGTTTGAGACAAGCAAGTCCATGAAAAGACTGTCTTCCTCTTAATGGAAATACCCAGATTTTCTTATTCTTCTCGTTCTGCTTTCAGCACTTGCAGCGCAGAAAGCCCTTATATAACAGGTACTGCCATTGAAATGTCATTGACTTGTACAAAAATGATGACTGCTGAATAGATGTGCATAGGTCACTGACGATATCTGCTACAGAGAATGAGTTTTTGTATTTTTATTAGGATACACCTAATTGGTAATCTACTTCCTCTAAGAAACTCTATAGGAGATAAATGAATTTATATTAATACAGATTGAATTAAAGGATATCTAGAAAAAGTCATATGATATTTTAAAAAATCAGATATAGGTATATTTTCTGTATAGTCAGTTTTTACAGTGTTGATTTCACCAGCTGTTTGGTGAGTTTGACCACTTCTTAACAGCCGCACTGCTGATATTCAAATGCTGATAGAAACTTTGATGGAAAAATCACTTGAGTAAATATTTCTACCATCTGTTGCCCTTCACTGGGACCCTAATGTTAAGAATAATTCATACCATTGCTTGTCCTTTATATTTCCCAAGCAGTAATAAAATTTCATAAGATTTTCTTTTGTGGTCACAAAGCTATCCTGGTTTCTGTAACTAGAAGCCGTACACTAGCATAAGGGAATCAGTAGGAAAATTTACTGCTAAGAGAATTTGTCTCTAGTCACTTACTTTAAGGTTACAGCAATGTTTAAGTGTGGGAATTCATTTTAAAATGAGCTTTTCAAAGTTATTAGCTGGTAGTGGCATGAGAGTTAAGTCTCTTAATACAGTTAAATAGTTGGGCACTTCATCCTTGCGTAAATATTGTTAGCCTTTTATTGCTGCTTAGAAACTCCTCTGCAACTTTTTGGCTCCCATACATCTTTTCAGAAGTAGTAAATAACAGATTTACTGGGAGTTTGGTACTGTGCTGAAATTCAGAGAGGGGCCCTAAATCCTTGCCCATCAAGTGTGTCTTTCAGAAATGAGTATATTAAAATAATTGGATAATTTCAATGGCTTGTTATTAGAGTTCGGTTGTTCAGCATGGCATGTTTAAGAAGATGACAGATTTTTGGCTGGGTGCAGTGGCTCAAGCCTGTAATCCCAGCACTTTGGGAGGCTGAGGCAGGTGGATCACAGGGTCAAGAGATTGAGACCATCCTGGCCAATATGGTGAAACCCCGTCTCTACTAAAAATACAAAAATTAGGTGAGCATGGTGGTGCACACCTGTAGTCCCAGCTACTTGGGAGGCTGAGACAGGAGAATCGCTTGAACCTGGGAGGCGAAGATTGCAGTGAGCCGAGATAGCACCACTGCCCTCAGCCTGGTGGGGAAAAAAAAAAAAAGGAGGTGACAGATTTTGATACTTTATTGGAAAGAAGCAATAATGAAAAACACAACTTACTATAACAACCAAAGTAGTAAAGAACTGCTTAAAATGCATGATAGACATGTCATCCCTAAGGGAATCCCATTCTTAGAGCATGAAATTATCGAGTAAGACCCTATAAAAAACAAGAAGCATACTGATTGCAAATTCCAAATTGGAAAAAAAATACTGCTCACATCATTATGGAAGCAATGGGAAGCAGAGATTGTCATTTAATGAAATATAAGATTAAAGTTAATGGAAATAATTTTCATGAAATAATACTTTGCAAGGAGGACGTTCAAGCTATACTGATCTTGGTGTTTTTTCTCACATACCTTCTTACTATTCGCTCTAATGCTTGTTTCTACCTTTAAACTTGCTTTTCTATCTACCAAAGGGCTCTACCCTATCTCCAGTTTCTCACTATGTCCCAATCTACTCCCTCTCAGAATATTTGTACACTTTCTTTTATATATATATATTTATATTTATGCTCCAATTTTATCTTCACAGATGTGCCTTTTGTAACTCCCCCGTCTTAAAGAAAACACACACACACACACACACACACACACACACACACACATGCACGCACACAAAACTCATCTCTTTCTGGGAGAGCTGCTTAACAAACTTTCTTCATAACACTGTCACTTGCTGAAACTGTAGTATGTGTTTGCATGTTTATTATCTATCTTTTCCATTAGAGTGAAAACATTTTGGGTGCTTTGTCTTTCTTGATCACCAATATACCTCAGTACATAGAAAACATTATCAATATATTGAAAATGTAATATTCAGTAGAATGAATAAATAAGTTTAAAAATCATACTTTTATTGTATTAGCTGAGACAAATGATCCCCAAATTTGTCTTTCTGGCTTTTCATAGCCAAGACATTCTCTTTTACATTGAGCTTCCTTCACCTCTTCTGTGTACAAAGCACTTAAAATTCTCACATTTTCTGATAATTTAACAATATGATGGCACTGTTCTCTTATCCATTGGAGCATATGTTAAATACAAAAACCCATGTAACAAACATTTAGTGTGAACCTACTGTATGCAAAGCAGATACTACTTGTTACTAGGAATACAGAGCTGACTGAAAGCCTCTTTTCTCTTCATGAGCTCACCGTCTCATGAGTTCAGCATCTTAAGGCAAAACATCTAAAGCAAAGTGCATTAAGTAATCACTCCAGAAAGTACTGGATCTGGCCTAGGACGAATGGCAGGTTGTTTTTCCAGCTATTATTTTTTGTGCCCCCTAATTGACAGTCCTCTATTACACCTCTGGGACACCTAGTCTCACTTGGGAAAACATGACTTTGGGAATCAGAGGCAGTCTCTGTTGTTTATAAATGAAGAACTCTAATGGATACATACTGTCATTAGAGAAACTCTGCTTCTAGCCTGGCTCCTTCTGAAAGAAGGTTGAGTTCCCTTGGAGAGCCTGCAGAACATAACCATTTGCATGTAATGAACAGTTTGTAATACTTTGAGATTGATGTGCAATTTCTATTTGACAAGAGAAAAACAATTAGGATCAAGTGTGGTCGTATATCCCAGAATACCAATGTTGTTTCCACACTCTAAGTGTTGTTGGATCATTATATGAGATTCATAATTTTGTCCTGTTGTACCCACGTCTGCATTTCCATTCAGTCTTAATTTATTATACCCTATTAAAAGTTTTTTTGGTAATTTGTTCTTATTGCTACTCAGACATTAAAATGTCTTCAGGCTGTGAAAATGAATAAATTTAATGTGGCAGCATAGTTCTCCAAATCCTGGCTTTACAACTAGTAGTACAGGCTTATATTGTATTGTAAATCCTAGTTAACATGGATTTATTTGGAAATCCAATTTTACTGCTAATTTTAAATAACATTTTTCAAACTTTTTATCCTTGAATTTCTACTTTTTAAATAATTTATGGCTGTTGTATGCATTTACAAAAGGACAATATATGTACTTTTAAATACTAATAACAGATTGCTGAAACAACTGTAACTTTATAACAATGCAATTGTTAAAAAATAAACTGTACAGCCTGGTTTCATGGAGTTTTATGAACATATGATTAAGATATGTGCTATAATGGGAAAATTCATTCAACTGATAGTTTATAGGAATTTTCAAATTTAATCTCATACACAGGGCTATCCTTTGAAGAATGGTCAGGGCAATTTAACCACTACAAGATCACCCAAGATAATTTCATTGAAAAGTGGCTGAACTATTGAAATCTTTTATAGTCTCCTTGGGATAGCATTAGGAACAGAAATTTTGAAATAGAATTGTAATGATGTTCAGAAAAGATAATTAGGTGACTCTCTAATACATTTTGTGCTGCTGTAACAAAGTACCTAAGACTGAGTAATAATTTATAATGAAGAAAAATGTATTGGCTCACAGTCCTGGAGACTAGGAAGTCCTACATTAAGGTGTCAGCCTCCAGCGAGGGTCTTCTTGATAAGTCATCACGTGATAGATGATTAGAGGGCACGAAGATCAAAAGGGGACTGAACTCCCACTTTTATAAGGGAACCAAACCCACTCGTGAGGGTAGAGCCCTCAATCCTAATCGCCTCTTAAAGGTAATACCCCGTAATACTGTCACAATGGCAATTAAATGTCAACATTAGTTTTGGAGGGAAAAACATCCAAACCATAGCAGTAATACTGATCACTACTACTATTACAAGGAACAGGGCTTGGGAGGCTACCCTAGTTGTTGCACCCAAGAGATGAATCTTCTTACATGATTATCTTTATCTTTTTTTTTACTTTATTAAAATACTGAGTTTTATTTCACATTCATATTTTTGTCTTCCTACCATTTCTATGTCTGACCACTACTACCAGTGTGTCCTATTGTAACATTCCATACCTACTTAAAACCAAGCAAAAGGTGGAGTTCTGTCTTTAAAATCTAAACAGGCATTTTGGACAACACATTCTTGGCAACAGAACCTGGACAACATTTATCAAACACGGTAGGGGAAAGTTCTCCGCATTATAAGAAGAGCAGCCAGAATCAACTGTTACAGCAATGAAATAAAATATAAAATTTTTAACAAATTGTTTAAACTATTTTCTTGAGAAGACTCCCTCCACTGCCATAGTTTTGAACAGCCTCCTGGTCAGCCATGCAGAAGCAATTCTTCACATAATTGATGAACTTGGCTTCTACTTTGGAAAGAGGAACCACCTTTTTTAAATTTATATATTTTAAGTTCTGGGGTACATGTGCAGATCGTGCAGGATTGTTACATAGGTATACACATGCCATGGAGGTTTGCTGCACTCCATCCCCCCAACACCTACATTAGGTATTTCTCCTACTGTTATCCCTTCCCAATCTCCCCACCCCCCCTGCTATCCCTCCTCTAGTCCCCCCACCCCCCAACAGACCCCAGTGTGTGATGTCCCTGTGTCCATGTGAGAACCACCTTTTTCTATACTTGCTTGCATTTTTGCTTTAATGTCTTCTACAGAACTAGGTCCTTTTGGTGTTTTCAGGGTTTTTCTTGTTTTTTGAAGGATTCTTGTCCTTTTGATCTTGGTGTTGATGGTTTTGAGTCTTTTCCCATTCTTGATTTGATTTTTATGCATTTTTGTCTTGGAGTATCCTGTACGGATTTCTTCACTGGCACTTTTTCTTCCAGTTTTCCTCCTCCTCGCCATCATCATCATTATATCATCATCATCTTCATCAGCAGCAAGTTTTACTTTCTCTCTCTGGAATCTTGCTACCACCTCCAGGGTCAGATCACTTTCCAGGATATCCTTAAGAGTTTCACATCGTCCTCATCTTCATCTTCTGACTCTGCATCTTCCTCCACAGGTGCTAAGTGCTGTCCACTAATATGCACTGGCCTGGAAACACACTTCAATTGTAAGACCATTGGTGGTGTTATTTCAAAGCCCTCAAGGGAAACCGTTTACTATGCAGACATTTTCAAAATTGCCAATGTTACTTTAATTGAACTGCCTTCGTAATTCATTGCCTCTACTTCAACAATGTGTAATTCATCCCTTGCACCAGCTCCCAAACTGATCATTCTTAAAGATAACTGGTGCTCATTTTCATCATTATCCACCTTAAAATGATAATCTTTGTTGGCCTTTAGTTCACAACTCGACAAGATAGTTCTGGGGCCTCAAGGGGCTCATGTCCATGTCCATCGAATCTTTCATCGGGTGGTGACACACACTTAGATGGGAAAGAAGGCAAATGGAGATAAACAACTACTGATCAAGAGAACAGCCACACAGGATGGAATCACACCAGGGAGATTACCTTTATCTTAGAGAACCTGGACATCCTGTGTAGTCTTGACACTCCCCTACATTTCACCCAACTTTTAAAATCAACACATTTATTCAGCAAATTTTTAGTTTTGGAGTTGCTCTGTGTCAGATTCTATGCTAGGTGCTCAGGATATCTGAAACTGATACAATCCTAATCTATTCACAAATAATCCAAAATTTGCTGAAATTGACAGGCATTTAAACAATTGAAACATCTAAGTGATATAATTAGCAGGATGAACATTTAAGTCATAAAAGTAGCATCTAATAGGTATAATACAGGTCAGTACACCATGGAGTGAGTCAGAAGAGGCAACTCAAAAAATATCTAGGTAGAAGAATTTGAAAGCTTCACAGAGAGAGTGACAGGAAAATAAGTGAGAGATGTATAAATCCATGAAAATGAGAAAATGTTGAAAAGTGATTATGTCAGAAAAACTTGTAATATGATAATGATGATATGAGAGGCACTCTTGGTAAAAGTGTGGATTCATGGAAAGAAGTGGCGAAAAATAATGCTGAGGACATTTTTAATTTTATTGTTGGTTTTGTTTTGGTTATTTCATTTTTATATCTAGTATGGTAGTGTTTTCCAAACTGTGAATCATAAACTCATTTTGTGGATCACCCCCAGCCTTTGTTTTTCACTGAAACAAAATAGAAAATGTCAGCATTCATCATAAATAGATGTTTCATCGATTTTTTTTTTGTTTTAATTGTGTGTGTGTGTTGGGGGGAGGTTTGGATGTTTATTACCTCAGAACCTCATATTTAAATGTGATTTCCAGTGTTGGAGGTGGGACCTGGTAGGTGTGATTGGATCATGAGGGTGAATCCTTCATGAATAGCTTAGCACTATCCCTTTGGTGACAAGTTAGTTCATGCTAGTTCTGGTTGTTTAAAAGAGTCTGAGACCTCAACCCCCATCTCATTCCTGCTCTCCCCTTTGCCTTCCACCATGGTTGTGAACTTTCTGAGGCCCTCACCAGAAGTAAATTCGAGTGGCATGATTCCTGCACAGCCTGTAGAACCAAAAGTCAAAAGAAAATCTCTTTTCTTTTTAAATTACCCAGTTTCAGGTATTTCTTTATAGCAATGCAAGAAGGGACTAATACAGTATGTATATGTATGTGTGTGTTGTGTTATTTCTGGTCAAGTGCCACAAGGTCGTAATATGGTGAGTATAAGGAAGTATAAGGTTTAGACAAATAAGAAGTCAGTTCAGAAAATTAATAATTTGAGAAGACGGTACAAAATCAGCTTTACAGAAATATAAAATACAAGATTTATGTAATTGCAATAGTTTGTAACGTTGGTTTAGTACCTTGCTTTTGCATGCTGTTTTAAAAATTACCAGGATTATTACTTCATGTGATTTTGAAATATTCCCAGCAAGATAGGTAGAAAATGTATTTCTTATAACTCTTACACAAAAATTTTGGAAAGGTTAAATTCCTTATCCCAAATCATAAAGCTAATAAGTGAAGACTCCAGGATTCAAACACCATATTTTTTTTTTTTTTTTTTTACCATTCATCAGCTAGAAGTTAGAAATGTTAAGCCAAAAACATTAAGTCATGGCTCTGCCTAGTAAGTTTTGAGGAAACTAATAAAAAGAATAATACTATTCACTACAGGACAAGGTCTTCCTAAGAGACATTAAGTATAGTAAGTGATGAAGATGAAACTTATTTTATTCATAAAATGGTATTTAGCGATGAGTATAACTCTAATTAAAATTATTCTATATTGTCATCAGTAACACTGAGACATAACGTATTTATTAATATGATTATAACTTGACCCATAGTGTATTAAAATAAGGATGTTAAAAGGAGTTATTATTGGAGATGATGTTAGGGTTGTTGATGATAATAACAGTGGTTATAACATAACAAGGCACTTTATATTTCAAGAAGTTCCTTCAATTACATTGTTGCTCTCATGTTAATCTGTTGAAATATAGATTTGGGGGATTCTATATCACTCTAAGACATAGGTTACTGAGGTGACAGAAGAAATTAGCAAGCAGCTTTCACATGGAGGACATGAGCATTGGATTGTGTGTAGCGAGGGCTGATGTTCTCTAAGAAAGCATCTTGGTTTCCAAGGGCAGAAGCCCTTAGGATATCATAGCCACTGATTTAGTAATTGCCTCCCATAAGAGAAAACCCCACCATAAGACATGGTTCCCTACAGGCAAAACTGTTTTCTCTTAAAATTACTGTTCCATGAATATGAGCCTTCTTTGGCTCATTCAGCATAGTTTTCTAAGTTTCAGGACAGTGCTGCAGACCAAGAGTTTCAACATTAAGGAAAATAATACTGTGCAGTGACCCTACCTCAGTCAGGGAGGCCGATGCCTGCCTTCATTTGAGGAAATAAGGAATCAATCATATTTCCAACACTCAAGGAAGCCAGTCTAGTGCAGGGAGAGATAGATACATAAACCTAAAAGTTATGGTATAGTATGTAATAGCTTTCAAAATTCCATAATAACTGTATTTTAAAAGTTTTATAGAAACGCAGTCTGGAAAAGTCAGCCTGGAGAACGGCAACCAATATTAAGTGGCAAAAGCTTTGGGAGCCCAGCCCCCAGGTAGAAGATAGGAGGGGCTAGACAGGTAGGCTGGGAACACTTTGCAAAGAACATTACATGGTAGACAGACAAGTCTCTGTTTTAGCCTATAAACTACAGTTGCTGAATGTGTTTAAGTAGAGGCGTGTGGGGATGAGACTTGCACCTTTCAAGATTTAAGTTTGTTTAGGATACTTACGGTTTGCTGTATGTTTCCTAGGTTTTTCCATTATAATTATGGTTAGAACTTTAAAGGAAAACTGTAGTTTAGCCTACTTGAAAGAGTGCAACTTCAAGCCATGATTGGAGACAGATATTTAACAGATTTTGTCATCTTGTGATACTTATTTTCTTCTCAGACATTCCACATGACGACCATTTTTAAATGGCTTATTTCTACTTTAGCATCCTGAAGGTGTTGTATATGTTTTCCGCCTGAAAATAAACCAGTAAATATGATTAAGATGGATTTACTATGATCATAAAGTACTCAGGAGTTTTATTTTAAAAGACAGCTTTACTCTAATTAAAAATATAGGGAAGGAACTAATGCTGTTTTGCATATCATTCTCAGCTCTCTCAAAATCAAATATTAAGCTTTTGCTGCCAAAGGAGACTATACTGCAGAGTGGTAACCCTTACATAGTTTTAGAGGGTTGAATTTTGCCAAGCAACTCTCTCAATATATAAATTAAACAAGTATTTGTTGGCCTACTGTGTGACAAATGTTATTCCAGGAAATAGAGATCCAGCAGTGAAACAAGTATGGCTTCTTATAGAGTTCCCGAAGGAAATAAAAGGATATTTGTATAGTGATATCCCTGACTTAAATTTCTCTTTTGAAAATAAAAATTGTATCATAACTCTCATAAGTCAAAAGGTACAAATCCCTGAATACTACCATTCAGCAGTTTTCAGGGATTTGTACCTTTTGACTTATGAGAACTTGGAAGTCTAATCCTATCATTGCTCTGGATTCTTAAAGAAGCAGATAAGTGAATGACTTTGCCTGTATCATTGTTGACTGTACTCACAATCAGAAAGGGACAGAGGGCAGATGCCAGGGGAATAAGAAGTGGGGCAGCCCATAAATGGAATGGTAAGAAGAAGAACTATGGTGAATTTGGAAAGTTCCCTTCAGCATTTTCCCTAGACAGTCTTTGATCGTGTTTACACGATCACTATTTCATTCATAGGATACTGAGCTCCTGATATAGTTCTCAAAACCCAAATGAAATAAGAATTCTACTCTTTATTTAAATTCAAATTTCAGAGAGTTAAATAACTTTCCGGAAGGTAATCTAAGTCTGGCCTCCTGGTTAGGATAGTTTTAAATTTGCATATAAATAGTTCCACCCTTAAAGGGAAACCACAGATGGTGGTAATGATGTAGACACCAATGTATGTCTGCACAATGGTGGAACAAAATATTTTATCATAAGTGATATTTTCAAAATTCCTGTGATCTGCCCCACTTTGAAGTACAGTAATTCTCACTTATCCATAGTTTTGCTTTCCCCATTTTCAGTGACCCATGGTCAATTGCTCTCTGAAAACAGGTGAGTACAGTACAATAAGATATTTTAAGAAAGAGAGAGAAAGCTCAGATTCACATGACTTTCATTACAATATATTGCTATTACTGTTCTATTTTTATTTATGATTGTTAATCTCTTAACTGTGCCAAATTTATAAATTAAAATTTATCATAAGTATGTATAGTATATATAGGGCTCAGTACTATCTACAGTTTTGGACATCCACTGGGGGTCTTGGAATGTATCCCCTACAGATAAGGGGTGAACCACTGTGTCCTATTTCTGTGAATGCTAACAGCATTGTGAGCTCATAGCAGCATGACATCAACACTGAACTAATCCAGGATTTGTTAGTGAGAGAGATGTATTTGCAAGGAGTGAGACCTGATGCCTCATCCAAGCAGACAAATGATTTTCAGATTTTCCTGACAATAAAAATCACAATGTTAGGTCTCTCTTTAGAGCTGCAATGTCCAATTCAGTACCCACTAGGCACATAAGATACGGAGCTCTTAAAATGTGGCTAGTACTAATTGAGATGGGAACTAAGTGTAACACACATCCCAGGGTTTGAATACTTAGAACCAGAAAGGAAGTAAACTCTCATTTATTTCATGTTAAAGTGATGGTTTTGTTATATTTGATCAAGTAAAATATATAATTAAATTACCTACTTCATTTTGCTTTTAAAAATATGACTATTAGAAAATTTCAAATTGCATATGTGTGTAATTGCATGTGTTTTCACATGTGTAATTGATATGTTACACATGTAATTGACCATCACATGTCACATGTGTAACACGTGTTATATAACATGTACATATGTACATAGCATAACACATGTCACATATAACATGCTACATATGTATTCGTTATTACATGTGATTGTTGTGTTACACACGTGTAATGTGAAATTACATGTAATTTCAAATTACATATGTGTGCATTTTGAAATTTTTGAATTACATATTTTAGTATTGCTTTGCAATGTCAAACTTGCCCTATTTAATAAAGCATCATGAGATTTTTATAATTAGTAAACTTGGAACGTTTGTGGGAGAATAAGTAATAATATAAAGACTGATTGGAAAAGTGAGCTGGAGCAGAGGAGGGAAAAAGCACTGGAGATCACCTTTCTTTCCCAGCTCTGCTCCTCTCCCAACCTTTTTCTTTCCATTCTCTCATCCCATTTCAAAAGTAGAGTTCACAGTTGGTGTTCTGATTTAGAAAATAGATGTGTAAACAGCTTTAAATTTTCTCCAGGCTTTTACAATTAAAAGAAGAAGTTCAAGATCAAAAGTAATGATATAATCTGTGGAATAGGTATAGGGGCTATGTTTTTGAGGTAGAAAGTATAGGTGCTCCTGGCCAAGCATGGTAGTTCAAGCCTGTAATTGCAGCACTTTGGGAAGCTGAGGTGAGAGTATTGCTTGAGGCCAGTAATTTGAGACCAGCTTGGCCAACATGGTGAAACCCCCACCTCTACTACTACTACTACTACTACTAATAATAATAATAAAATTAGCCTGGCATGGAGGCACTCACCTGTAGTCCCAGCTACTCAGGAAGCTGAAGCAGGAGGATTGCTTAGAACTCAGGAGGCAGAGGTTGCAGTGAGCCGAGATAGCACCACTGCACTCGAGCCGGTGACAGAGTAAGACTCTGTATCAAGCAAACAAACAAAAAACGAACGAATGAGCAAAAGAAAGGGAAAGAAGAGAAGAGAAATAAAGAAAAAAAAGAAAGAAAAGAAAGAAAGAAACTACAGATGTTCCTTATATGCAGTTGCTCACACCCTCCCCCTTCCCAAAAGTTTGCAAGGGGAAAAAATGTGTGGAATCGGCAATATTTAGTGTCTTGCAACTATGAGTCATCAGACCGCACATCTCACTTCTGCTAGTGGCTCAGCACCCCGACAGGATTCAGTGAAAACTGACTCATTTCAAAGGTGAAAACAAGTGAGTTTGGCCACCAGGGAGTATTCAAAACTGTCAGTGCTAAAGCAAATGTGGAGGGTGTCCTGTACTTTGCTCAAGTTGATATTTGTGGTCCAACCCCTAGCTGAACTACTAATTATTGACATCTGTCTTGATGGTGCCTGAGGAGAAAGTTTCTCAAAGGGAATCAATGTTCAAATTATAGTATGTATCTTGGCTGTGGAAGTTATTGAATTTTAGCCAATATTTGCTACTGTTTCATTTGTAGTGTGAGAATGTAGTGTAATGAACCTAACTCTCACTGTCTTGACTTGCCTTTCTCATCACATTCACAATAAGCACATGTCAATAAGTATACACATTTCATATTTCTAAAGTTTATTTCCTTATTGTACATTACTGTGCTGCTGATGGAAGAGAAAGGAAAACACTATTGATTGCAAAACTGTTTTATCTTTAGTCAGTCAGATTCTTTTGTATGATATGTAACATCTTGCATACATAAGGCAACAAGAAGCTAAACAGATTTTCATACACACGTATTTTTTCCAATTAAATGCTTAATTTTTTCAGAGTATACTGAAGAAGTTTTGAATAATAAAGTACAAAGGAAATTCATAATCCCACCATCTTTCCAATTAGATGTTTAATTTTTTTCATAATATACTGAAGAAGTTTTGAATAATAAAGTCAAAGGAAATTCATAATCCCACCACCTATTGGCAAAGTGAATTTTTATTAAGAAACATAATTTTCATGTAAATCATACTGAATCCACGTAGGTTTTATTTAACGCAGTAATTGGAGAGCCAGTAGGAAGACAAAACTAGTTCAAAAGGGAATACAAGAGACAAATGCCTTCTATAATCAGTGAATTTTTGAAAAAGTATTCTGGAGTAAGATTAGTGAATATGATATTAAACTTGTTAATATCCTACAGCCTTCTCTACTGGGCAAAAAGTCATTTACATCAAATCAGTTTTCTAAAATTTGCATTTAACTTCATAAAGTTGTAACATGTGTGGACCCAAATTAACAGTAAAACAGTAGGAGTTGCTTTCTCTGAAAATATTGAAGCTCTTGCGAGTGTGTGTGACGAGTTTGTTAGGAAACAATGCTACCATTATTTTGAAATGCACACGATCATCCTTTGGTTTTACTTCTAAGTTTTGGATAATTTTTCTTAATAAAATTCTATTATTGTATTAATTTTCTTAACCTTTTAATGTTTCTCCTAGGCACTTTTGTGGATTTTTGGAATATAGTTGATATGTGCTGAATTGTTATCATCCAGTTTTAAATTCTACTGAAAAATCTAAAAGATGTTCATCAACTACTGTATTTCAAATGCATACAGCCCCTTTCATGTTTAAAGAAACTGTATCAGAAACACCGTCTCACACTTTGAGGACCTGGTATCATTAAAGTCTTAACACTTAAAAAATTAAACAATGCCTTCTTTAAAATCAAAGGGTACAAAAGGACTATGTCTGGTCAAAGGATACAAAATTTCAGTCAATAGTAGAAATAAGTTCATGAGATCTATTGTCCAACATGGTGACTATAATTAATAATAATATAATATTGAAAATTACTAAGAGGAGTAGATTTTAAGTGTTCTCACCACAAAAAATAGTATGTGAGGTAAACACATATGTTATTTAGCTCATTCAGCTACTCCACAATAGACACATTTTTCAATCCAATATGTATAATACATGCATAAATATATACAACTTATATTTGCCAATTCAAATAAGTAAAAATAAATGTAAATTATTTTACATAGATAAAATGTGAGAATGTCTACCTTTCATCGGAAAACCATCAATGATATTTTCTGTTAAAAGATTAAATGCCCAATAAATAGTTTTGATGGTTAACCGAAATAAAAATGTTTACTATGTAGATACACTCTTGCATGCTATTGACCCTGAAGTTCACTGCTGATCTAAGTGAATCAACTATATCCTTAAGTCAAATACAATGAAATTCTTCCCCAAATCCCAAAGCTCCTGAAAACATAAACACGAAAATTTCCAATTAATTCTACAGGGAAAATAAGACATACTATTTAATCTGATCACACAACAGGATGATTATGGTTAATAATAACTTAATTGTACATTTAAACATAACTGAAAAAAGTATGATTGGATTATTTGTAAGACAAAGGAAAAATGCTTAATGGAATGGTTACCCCACTTCTCCATGATGTGATTATCTCACATTGCACACCTGTACCAAAATGTCTCCTGCAATCCACAAATACATACTACTACTATGTACCCACAAAAATTTAAAATAAAAATAAAAAGAGAGAGCACTAAGTTAAGCTAATGTTTAAGCTTATCATACTCATTAAGATGAGCAATACATACTGAAAGTAATAACATTTAAAAGTTGATGGCTCTGTTAAACCATTAATAGAATTTTACTCAGGCAGTGAATAAAGGAACAAGCTATTGATAAAAAGCAACAATATGGATGAATCTCAAAAATATTATGCTGAGCAAAAGGTCATAGACACAAATGTGGGTATTTATATGAAGTTAAAGCACAGCAAAACTCACGGTAATAGAATTAAGAAAGTGGTTACCTTTTGGTGATGGTTGAAATGGACTGGACAGAGGCATTAGTGACTTTCTTGGGGGTAATAGAAATGTTGTATATTTTTGTTCAGGTGGTGAATACATAGATACATTCAATTGTCAAAACACATCCATCCAAACACTTAGACTTGTGCACTTTATTATATGCAAATTATGCCTCAGTTGGAAAAAACAATATGTTTATTCTCAAAATTATGTCAACAGTTGAAATTCTTTTAAATATTTGATTCAAATGAGATTAATTCTGTATATGTCACTGATGTATGATAATTTTCAGATTACTGAAGGTATACTCACAAGAAGGCTGCATAATATGAAGTTTATCTGTATCTGATCTTTAACAGCTTTGCAGTTTCAACTTCTTCACAGGCTCTGTAAAGAGGCAGTGTGGTATGTTGAAGCAACCATGTGTTTAGGTAACACAGGGCTGGTATAGAATCCCATGCATATACAAATTATCAATGACGTGGGTATGTTGCTTGGATCTCAATAATCTTCCACTGTAAAATGGAATGTAACATCTGACTCACAAAGAAAGGGTATTTACATTATATAATACAATTCCTGGGATCCTGGGACCTCCCTAAATTCCATCCACAGTATGTCAGCTTAAAGACCCCATCATAGACTAGAACAAATTGGGATGTCAAAATGAACAAATATTTATCAAAGAGCCTATTATGATTACCACCACATAGTAGGCACTATCTAATATCTGCCGTCTCTCTCTTTTTTTGGGAAACACTCTAAATGTGCAAAACATAAAATAAAATGAAAGGCTTACTTGTTTTCTGGCACTTGGGATTTGATTTATTTAGGATACGTTAGTGGAATAGCAAAGGTGAAACACTTAAAAGCACCATCAATACGCAGGCAGAGTTCAAGCTACAAATCCTTTATTTTTAAATTAATGCACAAAATATAAGAGGTATGAAAGAACTTCTAATCTCTGAAAGGATATGCAAAAGACATTCATGAAGTTATGTTGGCATATTTTCATAATGTTCGAAATATTGTTTTAATTAGTGTATTATGAGTTTATTTGTGTGTCTGTGCATTATGTTATATTAATCCGTTCTTTCATTGCTATAAAGAGATATCTGAGACTGGGTAAAGTATGAGAAAAGATACTTACTTGGCTCACAGTTCTACAGGCTATACCAGAAGTATTAGGCAGCATCTACTTCCTGGGGGGAGGCTTCTAGGAAGCTTTTCAATCATAGCAGAAGGCAAAACGGGAGAGCAGGCACATCATCTGGCTAGAGCAGAAGCAAGGCAGACGAGTGAGGTGCCACACACATTTACACTGCCAGATCTCAGAGCTAACTCATCATCATGTAGGATAGCTCTAAGAGGATGTGTGTTAAACCATTCATGGGAAATCCACACACATGATCCAGTCACCTCCGACCAGGCCCCACCTCCAACATTGGGGATTAAACTTCAACATGAGATTTGGGCAGGGACACATACCCAAATGATATCCATGTTTAATTAAGAAAAAATTAACAGTAACAGTGATTTTACTTTGTAGACCTTGACTAATGGCTCAAATCTAGGCTCCATTCCCAGAATAGTGTGCGGTACGCATTTTGAAAGATAGTTGATTAATATGAAAGAGAGAAGATTTATCTGTAAGTTATTAAAGCCATTATGGTCCACATATATGAGTAAATATCCCAAAGTACCCATGCCAGTTAACACCTATCCAGTGTCTAAAGGCCACTGGACAACAAAAGTAAAAGATATATAGCAGTTCTTGCTTATATCACAATAATCCTTGTATATTTGAAATGGATATTTACATTTGAAGACAATCCATTTGTTAAGAGATAGGTACATGTCTCTTAAATGTAAGTAATATTTACTTCAGTTTCTGACTGCAGCAATTCCACATTAGTATAAATGAAGTCTGAATTGAGTTGGGGGTATTTGCAATACTCTCTCTGGTCTATGGCTATTTTGACAATGCTGAAAGAATGTGGTTAGCCCTCCCTTTTCATTTCGTATTGGCAACGAAGAAGAGCAATTAAGCATTTTCCCTTAACTAGGTGTATGTTTCATTCATTTCTGGATCTTTATGGCTGATCTGAATCCTAGCTTGCGGTAGGAAGCATGGTGTCAGAAAGGAACTATGAGTTAAGACTATACATACTTGGCTTTGAGTCTTGGGTAATCATACCTCCCTCATAGAGTGAGGGGAAACAGAGATTCTTCTTGAGACCCCAGACCCTGCAACCATGTTAACGACACCTCTGCAATTTCACTTTCTGATATTTAAGGTGAAAATACATGTTTGGGTCATTGTGAGGATTATGTAAGATGATACTTTAAATTATAGCCCCCTTATTTATATGCTCTCATAGTTTCAGGCAAAACTTGTCACATTTGTAACTTCAGTTTTAAACTTTAATGTTTCCATCCTGTGTCTCTTACCTAGTAGATGGGCTTTTCATATTCTTGGATTCCACATGTTTGAATTCAACCATGCATCAAAAATATTCAGAAAAGCAATGAATGGTCACCTCTGTACTGATGATGTATAGACACTTTTCTTGTCATTATTCCCTAAACAATACAATGTAATGAGTATTTTTATAGCATTTACATTGTATTAATTATTGTAAGTAACTAGAGATGTTTTAAAGTATATAGGATGATATGCATAGGTTATATGGAAATATTACCTATGTAATATTTATATGTGACTTGAACATTTGTGGATGTGCATTCTGTGGGGATCCTGAAAATTCCCCATGGATACTGAGGGACAATTGGATGTCATAAGCAGCAAGAGGGGAAAGGAATCTGTCTATTTTGCCCCAAAATTGTATTCCCAGGACCTAGCACAACTCTCTGGCAAAGAATATTCAACAAATATGCATTGAGGAAAGAAAGAGGCACCTACATCCCCTATTCTCACTGTTCCTTCATGTGATGAATAAATAGTCAAATCTTACAAGAGATTTTAAACCAGTCAGAGAAAAGTTGGAAGTTAGTTGTTCATAGATTGAGTAGCCTCGGCACTGTGTCATCTAGGTAATGAAAGATTGAGAGAAGTTTAGCAGGGAGCAGAAGAGAGATGATAACTGTCTTCAAATGTTTGAAGGACTATTATGCAGACAGATATTTAATCTTGTACTGAGTAGTCCCAAGAGTTCCACAATCTCTGGATACAAAGCTAAAGCGGGGGGGTGACATTTGACTCAATAAATAGCCATATAAAATCAGGAACTTCCAAAAGCAGGAATAGATGTCTCTATTAATATTGTGTTTTCTAGGCACTTATGATACCTGATCCTAGGCAAGATAATGAAAAATTGAGACCTGGGAGTTATAAATGGGAATTTATGTATCAGTTGGGTGATTAGGAGGGGGTGACCTTAAAGTCCTGTTGTGTTCTAACAGCCTGTGATTCTGAGTCTTATTTTCCAAAGACAAGAGATACAGAACAGAAGTTGGGATTGAGAGAAATAGGATAAAGTTGTCAGGAAATCCTAAAGGTAAGAGTAGGAAGGCAGACCTGAAGCTAACTCTATACTTCAGGTGCTTGCCTACAGCCAGCCCTACCTACTAGAGAACATTGAAGAGCCAGTTAAAACTCTTTAACACTGGCAGGCTGTGGTGGCTCACGCCTGTAATCCCAGCACTTTGGGAGGCTGAGCTGGGTGGATCATGAGGTCAAGAGATCGAGACCACCCTGAAAAACATGGTGAAACCCCATCTTTACTAAAAACACACAAAAAATTAGCTGGGCATGGTGGTGCATGGCTGCAATCCTAGCTACTTGGGAGGCTGAGGCAGGAGAATCGCTTGAACCCAGGATATGGAGGTTGCAGTTAGCCGATCCCGCCACTGTACTCTAGCCTGGTGAAAAGAGTGAGGCTCTGTCTCCAAAAAAAAAAAAACTTCAACACCAATGTAAAACAAAACTATCAAAGGCAGCAAATCACACTGCCATGTGTGTACCTATGCAACAATCTTCCATGTTCTTCACATGTACCCCCAAACCTAAAATGCAATAAAAAAAAAACCTGAAGATTTTGAGTGTTCTAACCTACTCATCAGTTGATGTTTTTCACAAATACTTCAGTTCATAGACAAATTTATTTTTTAATGATAGTAAATATTTCTTAAAGAACTTAGAACTGTGGAAAAAAGTACCATCATAAAAATCTTGTGAGATTATATATATATATATGAATAATTTTAAATATGGCTAGCTAGAATATGACAACAATGTTTATTAAACACAGACTCTTGACAGTTCCATGTATTCACTATAAAACTTTAAGTTGTCCACTATTCACTCACTAAGCTTATACTTAATGAATATCTACTGTGTCACTTATTGCAGAAGGCACAGATGATATAGCATTGCACAAAACATGTGGTCTTTGATGGAGCTCTTCAAGTCTAGTGGTGAAAGCAGTGAATGAGTGTATAGATGTGAAATAACTGTACAATTAGTTGCATGTGTAACTTCAAAATTCAGAAGATAACAATTGATCTAGGGCAGTGTTTCTCAGTCTCTGACATTTTGAGCCAAATAAATCTTTGTTGTGGTGGAGCTATCCTGTGCATTATAGGATGTTTAGCGTTACAACTGACCTCTGCCCATTAGATGCCAATAGTACTCTCTTCTTTGATTGCAAATTTGTCCAGATATTTCCAAATGTCCCTGGGGGAGCAAAATCATTCCTAGATGAAAACCGCTGGTCTAGAGGGAGGTCTTTATGAGGAAGTAACATTTAAGAAAGCTGGTATGTTTACATATAGCTACAGTCTATTAAACATGTAACAAAACAATATAATACGAGAAGTGCTATGGGACCAAAGATGAAAGGGTTCTACTACACAAGTATGAACTCATATTCGGGGCTTTCCAGGTCAAAATTTTGCTGAAGATATTTGCCAGCCAAGTGACCTTTGGCAAGTGACTTAGTTATTCATGCCTTAGTTTTATCAAATGTTAAATGGGGCTAGAAAGTCCCATCTACTCCCTTGTAACTTTGGGGGAATAGTATGTGGTTATATAGGAACAGAAAAACCCCTAGAAGTATGCCTGCTGCATAATAAAAGGAAGGAGAAGGGTAAAGAGAAATCTGCATTTTTTTTTTCTGTAATGGGGCAGATAGTAAATATTTTCAGTTTTGTGGGCCAAATGATCCTCTTTCACATTTACTTGATCCTGCAGTTGTGGCATTGAAAGCAGCTACGGACAATACTTAAATTAGTGAGTGTGCCTGTGCTTTCAATACAACTTTATAAAAACAAAGTTTGCAAAACAAAGTTTTTTGTTTGTTTTTTGTAGTTTGCTCACCCATCTTTTAAAGAAGCACCATTTTCAACATTGGATATTATCAAATTTTTATTTTTCAAAGTTTTCAAATTAGCTTTGCTTGGTCTAGCTCATGAAATAAGTCAAAAGTAGCAAGACCTCCACCTCTAAAATAACAATAATAATAATGATAACCTCAAAAAGAAAAAAGAAATGTTTTTTAAATAATAAAAAGTATTGTTAAGTAGGATTATTGTGCACTGAGAAAACCCAGGAGACTCAATTTTAAACCTGAGAAATAATTTTAAAAATGGGTTATGGATAGATATAATATAGAAAGCTTAATAGCTTTTATTCATATTAACAACTATTTATAAATGCAAATGGAAATATTTTCATTCACACTGATAACAATAAATTAAGGAGGAATAAAGTTAAAAAATTATAGGTCCTATAGGTGAAAGGCATAAAAATATACATAAGAACAAAAGCAAAAGCTGACTACATAGAGACATAATTTGTTTTAGAATTTAAGACTTATTGTCATTTAAAGTTGCAATGCTTGCCAAGTTAACATTTGAATTGAATGCAGTTCTAATCAGAATGCTTTTGATGTGTTTGGGGGCAATATAATATCAAAGGACATAGGCAATGATGTAATTTAAAGTTTACAAAGAAGGAAATTGTGTGTGTGTGTGTGTGTGTGTGTGTGTGTGTGTAAATTGGTTAGAACTTTATTAATCAGAAAGCATACTATGGCAGCAACTTACACTTCCAGATTTTGGCTATACTTTGAAGTAATTGTGATGAAAACTATAGTGTGCTGGCATAGGGCTAGAGAAATGGGTTAGTGGTTTAAAAGTGAGACTGCAGGAAAACATCCAAATAAGATTGAGGGTGTATTTCAGTTCTGTGTGGATACACTATTTTACTTAATAAATAGTGTCTTGTAATTGACTATCCATGTATCTATACCTTTAACTATAGACCAAAACAAAGTCCTAGTAGATTAAGGTGCTAACTAGAAATATAAACTCATAGAAACAATGAAGGAAAATGTACGACTCTATATAAACTTCATGGGAGACAGATTTTTGGTAAGTCAGAAAGCGTGGAAGGCATAAAACAAAATCAGCGGACTGAATTAACTAATAGTTTAAAGCTTCCATACAGCAAAATGAATCATAAACCAAGTTAAAAAATATATAATGGATTTAGAGAAGGTTTTTACAAAAATATATAACTAATGGAGGTTAATAATAACAATATGTAAAAAAGGATATGAAATGGCATTTTACTATAAAGGTCAAACAAATGACCTATAAGCATGATCAATCATGTTAATCTCCACTACTAATAACTATACACATTTATATAATATAGATGTTATGCCTGGGTTTGATTTACTTTTCTGCCTTTTGGTGGAACTATTTGTCACCAAGTAAAAAATTCTGTATTACTACCAGAAAGGTATATGACGATAATATTTATTATGTTGCAATTGTAAAAGAAATAACAGCTTTTCAATTGTTTACAAATCCTATAAGAACATTACTGAAATATGTTTACATTTTGTGACAACCTTAGATTTAAACATCGTGTTGCGCTCTGGTTTATGCCGTTACCCATCTTTTCCCAGGAACTTGATTGTGCTTGATTGAAAGCTAAAAAGGAAAAAAAAATAATTCTGGTTCTGATTTAAAAAGTAGTTTAGGGGTTAAAAAGTTGCACATTATCTTCTATAAACAAACAAGTTTTCTTTGTTTCTTGGAGGCTTTATATTAAATGGATTTTTAAATCATAAATAGCATATTGGGATTAAATTTCCCCATGAGCTTTATATTTCTGTTTTAATAGCAGAAACTAACTTGGTTGCATTTACTGCCCTTCCGAGAACAGTGTTCTGGAATAATTTTTACACACGTATGTATCTCTTTTAAAACGTGTGTTAATCTTTTCATAAAGAAAGTTTCCCAGCTGTGTCACCTGTGACTCCAGCTTTCTCGGGGCATAAGGGATACGAGAGGTTGGAAGGGAATGGCTTGAAGAAATAAAGTGCAAAAAATGTAATGCTTTCCTGTGATAGAAATGTATTCAGTGACCCTGAATGACATTTCTGCTCTTGCTCCTTCATTTTTCCCACAAGTATGGCCTTGGTCAATTATAAAAATTGATATTTACAAGGGGCTCTTCTGTAGAAAGATGCTAAATCAGAAATGATGTATTCAGAAAGAGATGATATAAACATATATATTCCCTGTCTCGAAATTCTGAAGTTTGAAAAGCAAGGAAACGATCTTCAAAGTGTCTAAAATACTGATTTGTGACATAGTTTTACGACAGTGCTTCAGATTATTTTTTTTTTTCCTGGATGGTCCCTTATGCTTTGGTCAGTTGATGCTAAAATCTGAACTTCTTTATTTTTAAAAAATTTTAATTTTGAAAAAGAAAGTTCATAGTGCTAATTCTTTTTAGATAGTCATTAATGAAAATGTAAGAGTCGTTCTGAGAATCAAATCTGCTGGTATGTTCCATTAATTACAAAATTTATGTGTT
Organism: Ateles fusciceps; assembly: GCA_036589455.1. Taxonomy (NCBI): domain Eukaryota; kingdom Metazoa; phylum Chordata; class Mammalia; order Primates; family Atelidae; genus Ateles; species Ateles fusciceps. The sequence goes on along the minus strand of JAZHEH010000857.1, from coordinate 739,881 downwards.
TGCTTTGCTTTTATGCAATGAATCTTCTTTACTCTCTTCCCCACCTGCCAGAAATTACCCCTCTCAATATTTATAAAACGTCCATTTTCAATTGCTATATTTATTTCAGAAGCAAAGATATCATATATTCAAATTCTAGTTACTTTCCAATATCAAGCTAATAACACACATATAACTCAAACTATAGCAAAACAGCAATCTAGCGTTCAACAAAACCTCCCAATGCACATATTTCAAACTGTATATTTTTATGTATCATCCACCATGCTGAAATAATTTACATGATCAAATCAAATGGAAAACTAGGATCAAAATTTTTGACTCCTTCTTATCAGGGCATTTTATTATATTTAAGAAAGATAAAAGTTAAATAATTTTCAGGAAACAACCCTTCTGGCTAAGGTTTTTAAAGCATAATGCTTAAAGTTAATTATTGATCTTTACCTATAAATTAAATGGTGGACTAACAATCAGGTTAGTCCATTTTGCATCAGGTGAAATATACAAGCATAAAACAGTGAGTTACATTTTCTAACAAAATTGAATTATAGTGAGTAAAAGTGACAGGAAAAATGCATTAAGAAAAGATGGACTAAAATGGATAGAGTAGAATATATGTGTCTATAAAACACAGTCATATATACTATACTCATATTTTTTTGTTATGAGTGCCAGAGTAATGGAAGAAAACAACAATAATAACAAAACCAGTGTGGTGTGTCAGATTTCACCTTTTAATTAAAAAATTATTCACCTCAGAGGGGTTTTCTTTCTTGAGTTAGCTCAATCATGTCAGATCTTGTTCATTTAAAAAGTCAGTTTACTTTCTTTCTGAGGTTTTTCTTTGGTAAAAGAAAAAAAATAGATTTTCACTAGTCTCCTGGGTAGAATTAATTGTTTATTACTACTTTTTAGATCTCTGAGAGGCAGAAAGGGACACTGTGCAACCCTTTTGTCCTTCTGGATCTCAAAATGAAGGGATACATTTTGCTACATGTGGAATTAGACTTATGATGCAACATTATAAACAACACAAATTTGAGGGTGTCTCTGTGCTATACATTGTTGAGTTTCTCCATGCTATATACTTTTTGTATGTGTCTGTGCTATTTATTCAGTTTTAAAAAAGGCTTTTGTAGACTAAATTGTCCTCTCTACTTTGCATCGTTTTTGAATAAAGGATTTTCAAGACTGTTAAGCCCAAATGTATCATTTATTTTATTCAAGTAGCATTCAGTTTTTCTTAGAAGTATAATATGTAGATATTTTAATCTTCTAACACAGAAAACTTGCAACAGTGCTCATGGTAGGCACTTATTATATATAATTTGTTGAAAGACTGTATGGATGATGATTCTAACTTTGACTTTTCCAGTTTTGCCTTCATATTAGAATTAAGCAGATAGTCAAATCCATATTCCTGGGGGCAATGCTTGGACGTCAGTATTTCTTTAAGGATCTTTGTATGAGTCTAAGGTGCAGCCAGACTGGGAATCATTGCGAAGAAACAGATTCAGGAAGGTTGAGCAACTTGCCTAAGGCTAATCAGATAGTTACTGGCAATGTTGTTTCTAAATCACAGTTTGGTCTCAGCTAGTCAATGAATCTACACTATGTGGGACTGCCTCTTGCTACTGACATCTTTTGCTGCTGAAATAAATGAACTCAAAGCCTAGAAGGCAGAAAGAGGGAGTTCAGAATTATATTTAGGCACAAATATCAATATGGCTATTTCCCCCAGAAATGCAACTTTTCTTGGTTTAACAGGTAACTAGCTATGAGATACAACTGAGGAAGTGGATACACAAGTTATCAGGTGATTCTAATGTACCAGTTTATATTTCTTGTCATAGGTAATGAATCCAAATTTCTTAAAACAGCTGACCTCACAGTGGAGTAACCTGGGGTACGTAAAGACATTCCAAGGAGTAGGCACAGATAGTTTTAAAGGAATTTATTGCTAGATCTTCTACTTTCTTTTGTACTCTTCCTGAAAACTGAATTGCCTGAAAGAAAACATGTCTGTAGTCAAGACCTCAGGCTGTTTCTCCTTTCTAACCACTTCCCCTTTCTAACCACTTCTCCCACTTTAAGAAAAAAGGGCTTACTTTGTACAACTCTGATCTTACCAAGGCTTCAAACGAAAGAAGGGTGAATGACTTTCATGACAGAGCAATACAGCTTTTTGCAAGGAGGGTGTTTGCTAACTCTGCTTTCAACTGAAACCGGAAGAGAATGCCTGATAAGTTGTCAGCTGATAGATCGTTAAAAATAAATTTTGGTAAACCATCATTATTTACTTTTAGCATATGACATAGCAGGAACAGAAAAGATTAAGCAACACTGCTATAATATAATTCCTTCCATTTCCTTCTACTCACTTATTTGAATAAAATTTTTCATCATTTACATCTATGCAGACAAAAATTAGGGATAGAATTGATGATGAAACCTTTCCAATTCTAGAAATAATTTATATTCTTCTGAAGGTGTATAAATTAATAGCTAAAGACCCATCCATCTTATTAAGAGATGTATTTTCAATAAAATTTTATTTTTATATTTATCAAATTTTATAATACACATATATTGTTTGGGTCAATTGTACATTAATAATTGTAACAATACCTCAATTGAAAATGTTTGTGTTTTACATTTAGGACTTTAGTAACAGAAAAAAACACTTATTGTATATACATACTGTTTAAGAAAAGCATAATAGGTGATGAGTAAGACTTTTCAGGCATAAACATATATCTTAGTTTTAAAATATTAATATTTACAATGTCCCTCAAATATTATTTTCAATCATTTAAACTAATAATGAAAAGTACATTTTAAGCTCAGATTTTAGAATCTGCAAGGGTTGACTCATTTTTCAAGTCTTTTTAGGGGTTATACAAGCAAGAATGTTTGGAGTTCCCTGATCAGTACCTTTAAGAGAAGATATTTGTTGGCAGTTCCTAGTAAATCCCAACAGTCCAGCCTGCTACTTAAAAGATAATAGTAACTATTTTAAATTATGCTTCTGTTAAAAATCATTCATGCACACTCAATTTAAAGACAGTTAAACATTTGTAGTTTGGGAACTCATCATACAAGTACAGTCTATAAATAAAGCTCTTAGTTTGCAAATATCAGAGATAAGCTATTAAAATGCAGAAATTGAAATTGCCCTGATATATGCATAAATTAGTGTCATCTCCATCTTGTCAGTAAGAGTATTTTTTAGATTCTATGTACACACACACACACACACACACACACACACACACACATATATATATATATATTTGTGTAGGTATACATGTATGTATTTGGACTAATGGGTCAAAGGACAGTACTAACCCAATTCAATAATTAATTAAACATAATTTTGAGAATTAGCTTCATGGTAATTGTTTGACTTAAATGAGTAGATCAGAAGAATAAGGGCTTTCCCTTATTTAAACAAGCTTCATTTTTTTATCCAAACATTTGCTTAGCTGATTAAACTTCACTTGTTTATTTTCTTCAGAGCATTCATTCAGGTGGGTACTGAGTAACCTGAAATATCACACCAGGGAACTTCAACACCATTTAAGTCTTAAAGGCTTCACTTGTTCACAGCTGGCATTTACTGAATGTCCAGGCTACTGATAATATTGTGAGTAAATTGGCAGGGTTCATAAGAAATGATAAAATACAGTTCTTGAAAATGTTACGGTTTGAGGAAAAGATCTATGCTTAGAATTAGACTGACTTGGATTCAAATTCTGGCTGTACCTTTGGGACAAGTTGTTCAGAAACTCTAGCCTATGTTTTTTTCTGCAAAAGGATCCTCTTTCCAGGATTCTTGTAGAGATTCAAAGATACACGAATGTTTAGAAAAAGAATAGGCTTTTGATAATTGTTAATTCCCTTACTTTCCCCAATTAGACTTGTAAGACTGGGAAGAAAGCTACACAAAAGATTGAACAAATTATAGCTGACAGACCATAACAAAAGATACAGGGCAAAACTACCTATTAAATTATTTTAAACCATTAAATATCACTAATTTTTGTCATATATTTGAACCAAATACCACTCAAATTAAAGTAGCATGAATAAAATGCTTGTTTTTTCTGTTTATTGATGTTTTCATCTGCTTCAGTCATTTATTGGAAAATATAAAATGTGTTAGACGCTGGGTTAGGTGCTGAGTATATTGAAAATCTCATTAATGCAATTTAACACACACACACACGTGTATATATATATATATGGCTATTAACAATTGATGCCATGTATGTACTGTTTATATGTGTATACATTATTCCACAGACCTTGGGAGAGGGGGGATGTAGAATCTTACCAGAACCATAGGAATCTTCTTCTCACATTAACATTTCCTTTTGAAGTTTGTTCATGATGCATCATCCAAGTAGTACTACAAACTGCAATGTGGCTTGAGAAGATGTTAGATTTTTATTACACATAATGAGACTGTAAAGTATTTCTGTATTTAGATATAGGTATATAATATAATATGTATATAAAATTACAAATCAAATAAAATCTTGTGTTAAATAAAGACTAGCTTCTATGATAATATAGTCTTAAGGCCTTTCATTTGGTGTTATAGAAATTATGTGAAATATGTTTCCTAGAGAATTATTAGCATTTCAGTTCTCTGACAGTGGAAGAAAAGCTAGAGGGAGAGGAGTACAAGAGAGGGAGTATAATGGACAACGCTTTGCCAGAAGCCAAACCACCAGTTCATATTTCAAAGCTGACAGGTCTCCCATTTTAGGTTTGCTGTCATTGAAGCTTTCAGCTGCACCTTGCCTGTGGCTAGGCTATTTTCAAAGATTAAAATGCTAAACTGGAAATTAAATGCAACTTAATTCCCAATTTAAATTTCCATTATTTTTGAAAAGTAAAAGATTAAAAGAATAGTATAATTGCAATTCTGGTGGGAGAAGTAATTATAGGAAAGGTGGAATATATTTCAAGTGGGGGATATAGCTTATTGCAGCAGAGAGGAATCTAAGCTATCATTCTGTTGAAATTGGTCTGGACCTATATTTTCACATGGAAAATATACTATATTTTTGGAATTTCCTTGTCATGTTACTGAATCTTTTCTGTTATAAATTCTGAATTCCCTATTCCACTTTAAATCTATCTCCTGTTGTATTAGCTCTTCTGAAGTTATCAAGAAATAATGAGATATACAATATTCCATATATGTCACAGCAATTATTTTTAGGTGAAGTAATAAACCAATGACCTTTAAAGTCAGTAATATTCTGGGTTGTTTATAAAAGAAAACTATACTCAAGTAATAATGTCTTTCCACTTTAGCAACTCAAAAATATATAATACTTAAAATTTGGTTTATTAAATACCTACTCCAAATAAAAGGATTTTCTGTTTTCAAGTTATCTTAGCACGTTGAGCAGGAAGCAATGATACATCCAATTAGAATGTCCATGGAAGCTTTGCTACGTTTTCAAAAGGTCTCATCAGGCGACTTTTTAAACGCCTACTCTGACAATGGTCCAGGTTAAAGAAAAACAGCTTTCTTGTTAGATAGCAGTATTGCTTGGCCATGGTTCTTCCTAGCACGAAAAAATATGGGCTATTCTCTGAATACCTACACACTAAAGACTATGGCTTACTTAAAACAGCATGGGTTAGGGCAATTTTCAGCAGACTGCTCACTCTTGAAAAAGTATGATGCAGGTGAGAATATTGTTATTGTTTGAACCTGCTTTCATTCACAGAAGTTGAAACTACCTGCAAAGATCTGTACTTTAGCTATTATGAGTAACAAAAGACTCCTAAAATATTGCACACATTGTGGGGGATGGGGAACCATCATCCTGTGTTGTCAATATGATTAGGCTTTATGTCCCTACCCAAATCTCCATTTTGAATTATGATCCCCATAATCCCCATGTGCCAAGGGAGAAACCAGGCAGAGGTAACTGAATCATGGGGGTAATTTCCCCTATGCTGTTCTTGTGATAGTGAGTGAGTTCTCAGGAGATCTGATGGTTTTATAAGGGGTTCTTCTTGCTTCACTGGGCACTTCTCCTGCCACCTGTGAAGAAGGTGGCTTTCTCCTCCTCACCTTATGCCATGATTTTAAGTTTCCTGAGGCATCCCCAGCCATGCTGAATTGTGTCAATTAAACCACTTCTTTATAAATTACCAAGTCTCAGCCAGTTCTTTATAGCAGAATGAAAATGGACTACTACAGATGTGTCTCTCAGAAGTCTCAGTGATGCTTGAACAGATCCAGAGCTCCTTCTTAAGGAAGATCCCAATTCTTTCTGAAGGTAGCCTCCAAGCCCACCTCTCTCTGAAAACAGGGAAGGTTTTTGCTTTGTGCACTAACACCTGCGAGAATTCTCAATTTTCCTGACAGTGTGTAAATAAACACCTACTCATCTAGTATCCAAACCAGGTCTGTATTTCTCAATTGGAGCTCACCAGGCTTTCATCATGAAGTAGAGCTTCAAATTGTCTGCAATCCTACTCCTATCAAAAACCGAAGGAGGTGATATTTCAGAGTGATACCATAACCCGATGACCACATCTAAGAAACTGCTGACCCTACAATATAAACTGCTATCCATTTTTCCCTTTGGAAAATCTAGGATCTTTTCTTATACTGGCAAGATACAAGCCTGGGCTACATTAACTTGCTTTCCCCACAATAAAACACCATGAGTTCTGTTTTGATGGTAAGCACTTAGACCCCATCAGACATCAATCAAGAAAAATCATTATAAATCGCATTTCGTATTTGATGTATATTCTTAATCCTATGAATTAGTCCATTTTCCTACTGCTATGAAGAAATACCCGAGCCTGGGTAATTTATAAAGAAAAAAGAGGCTTAATGGACTCACAGTGTCACATGGCTTGGTACACCTCACCATCATGGCAAGAGGGTGAAGGACAGACAAAGGCACGGCTTACACAGTGGCAGGCAAGAGAGCATGTGCAGGGAAACTGCCCTTTATAAAACCAACAGATCTCGTGAGACTTAATACGATAAGAACAGCACAGGAAAATCCCACCCCAATGATTGCATTACCTCTCACTAGGTCCCTCCCATGACACATGGAGATTATGGGACCTACAATTCAAGATGAGATTTTGGTGGACACAACAAACCCATATCATCCTATTACTTTGGATAATCAATATTATCAAGGTATTCTCCCTTGAGAGGCATCCTTTTTAACAGTTAACACCAGGACAACAGTTTATTTCTTTATAAGGACAGCGTTTATTTCTTATGGTCCTATTTTCTCCTAAGACCCAGGTACCAAAATGGTCATCTATCATTGACTTAACTCCTGAATTCTGCTTAGAGTAACGGATTAAATGAATCTAAATATTTTTCTGTCTCAGTAATGTTAATTTATACATGTTCAAGTTATCTTTGATTCATGTGACAGTTTATGCCAAAACACACTCATTATCAGAACTCAGATCATTACCTTGGCTTTTGTTTTCATTACTAAAAGAATAGAAACAGTTACTTAAAAAGAAAATTATGATACCTAGGAAGACCATTATACCATACTCTTTTCTTTCTCTCATCACCACATCCAATACTATAAAAGAATATACAAAGAAAAAAAAGAGAGGTGTTCTGTAGATGTAGCGCCTGGCTTATGTGGTGGCTTAAATGAAGACAGCTAAGAATATTTTATGGCTAGTGGCCAAAACAGTCTGGCACCAGACAAAATAAGAATATTTAAAATTATATTTTAGAATTACTTTAAGAGGGAGGGAGAGAGGCATGTAGGGAGGAGGAGGAGCAGGAGGGAGAGAGAGAGATAGAAGAGTTTCTGGGGTTTCTGTGGTTCTATGGAAGGGCTAAGGATATGTAGAAAATAGTTTACAAAGAAATATGGCCCAAGAATCATGTGTGTGTATACACACACACACACACACACACACACACACACACACACACACCCTGCAATATTTTTCAGCCTTGAAAAGGAGAAGATCCTGACATTTGCCCCAACATGGATGGACCTGGAGGGCCTTATGCTAATGAAATAAGCCAGACCAAGAAAAAAATATATGATCTCACTTACATGTGGAATCTTTTTTTAAAAAAGTCAAAAATATAGAGATAGTAAGTAAAACAGTAGTTACCAGGGTCAAGGATAACCAGGAGGAAATGGGGCAATATAGGTCATAGGATACAAATTAGTAAATATGTACTAATATATTGAAAGATGTAATATACATCATGAGGACTTTAGTATTCAAGATTTTGCCAAACGAATAGATTATAATTGTTCTTGCCGCAGAGTGAAAAATGGGTAACTTTTATGAAGTGATGGATATGTTAATGTTTTCCACCATAGGAACTCATGTACACTATATATATAAAATATGTATCACATAACATTATGTTGTATCCCTTAAATATATGCAATTAAATTTATTTTACAAAGAAATACATATTAGGAATGCATATTATTCTGATTTTTAACAGTAGCTAACCTCATTAATATATTTCACACTACCATTTCTAGCGTACATGAAAAGTAAGTTATTGACAGTATTTAAAAAAAAAATGATCTTGAGACTTTTGGCTCAGATAGTGTTCTGGCCATAAGATAGATTTCTACATGCCCCTAGATATCTTAACTTGGATTTCCTGAACATCCCCACCACTTCAAAATGTCCCAATCCTAACATCTGCAACAGTGTTTTTCTTTCTATATTTCTTATATTGACTGATGGATTTATAATTCACTTTCTCTGAAAAGAAACCTGCAGTTAACATATATCTCTATCCATTCTGGCTCTTTCTTGTCCAAATCTCTATGCAAATCCTGTTAGCCCAGCCTCTGAAATATTTCACAAAGCATTTATAATCTGGTTCTCATCAACATTTTCAACACTCTTTTTTTAACATTCCACTATTTTACATCATTTTATTTTCATTTTTACCACAATCACTCATCCAACAAATAAGTATTTAGCTCCCTCGGTAATTATTATTATAATTAATTATAACTAGATGCTGTTGATATAAAAGTGAACATGACAGACATAGTCCCAGCAGAGATATCAGACTTTATACAAGTAATCAACCATGATGAATCTCATGATATTCAGAGAGAGAGGGAGAGGAGAGAGAGACAGGAGAGAGAGAGAGAGAGAGAGAGAGAGAGAGAGAGAGAGAAATGGGAACCATTGGTGTCAGAGTTAGAAATCTGAATTAGTATATGGGTCAGAAAAAGCTTCTGTGAAGAAGTGATATAGACTTGGCCACATAAAAGTACCGTGAAGTTGGTGGAAATCTTTCTATGCAGAAGGAGTACCACATTTAAAGAGCTAAGCCTGAGAGTGTCAGAAATAAAGGAACAGAAAGAATGTGACAGGAGATTATGTTTGGAGGAAAGATGGTCAAGAGACCAAACTAAAAGGAGATGCAGCCAGAACCTGGAGGGTCTTCTGAGTCCTGTTGGAAATTTTTTCTTTGCCCAGAAGGGCTTTGGCACATGGTTGGCAGGAAAGAGTCATGATTAGAGCTGTGATTCAAAGACTTCTTTTGCTGAAGTGTGGAGAATGCTTCAGAGAGAGGAGCAAGTCTGAAGGGACAAAGAGGTTATTATTATAATCTTGGCGAGAAGTGATAGTGGTCTTGACTAAAATGGTTCTAGCGAGAATGTGAGGACAAATCTGAGAAAAATACAGGAGATGTAATTGACAGGGGTTAGTGTTCAGTTGAACGATTATAGGGTTGAGTCTGAGGAAACAATCATATATGATTTCCAGTTATCTCCATATACCTGTGGAGATAACACTGCCATTTTTTTGAAATGTGAAAATAATAAGTGATCAATAATTATATATTGGATAAAATAATGAATGGTTAAATGCATAAGGGAAGAGGAAAAGAATTGCAGAGAAAGTGAGTGAATGTATTTTGGATGTGTTACTTTTCAGATACCTTTGAAAAACCCAACTGAGGGTTGAGTAGTCAGTCAGAGAAATGAATGTGGATGTCTGGAAGAAAGGTGACCATGATGAACTATTTGTCTTCCTCTAAGCATGTCATACAGCTTCATGTCACTTGTGACTCACAAGGTCACTTGTGACAAGCATTTGCCTAATGCTTCATCCCTAACCTCCCTTTCTATACTCAGCTAAAATGTCACTTACAATAATTCTTCCTTTACCCCACCATTCCCAATTTACTGATATTAGTACATTTTTAATAGGATAATACAATAATGCTTAGTTTGTAAACATAATGTTCCTCAAGTGATATAATTGTTTGATTTGTATGCAATCATCAACCCAACTAAATTAGGAACACCTTGAAGGTAGAAGGTTTAGGTTTATGCTTAGTACCAAATCTGGACCACTGTGGATTTAACTTTCTACAATGAATGTATTCATTAATATATTGAATGCCCACTATATTCCAAGCAACATCCTGAACACTACATACAAGAGAGCATAGGTCCTGTGTGCTTATGAAGCTGTAATTTTAGTAAGCAGGGATAGGATACAAACTGAGAAAGAAAACAAAATTAGAAAATGGGAAATATTATACATAGGATTAATAGAAAAGAGAAAATCTTGAAGATTTCTTCAATAGCTGACTGAGAAGGTGATTTTGAAGAAGATCTGATGGACAAACAAGAGTCAGCCATGTAATGATGTTGGGGCAAAGCACTTCAGGCAAAAAGGACCCGCTTATGCAAAGACCTTAAAAAATGAACTAGCTTTGTAAGTTGGAGAAGGACCAAGAGAACTAAGGTGTCTATAAGGTTGTTAGGGAGAGGATGAGCTATTTAGTTCCTTTGTCTTTGAAGCACATTACCTCATACTACAATTGAGTTTATTCTTAGTCTCATTCTCCTGGATGCAATATTTGAGACAAACGTCTAAATGAATATTCACCTCCCTCTGTAGTAATGCCTTAGTGTCGCAAAAACTTTTTTTGTTTACATACATAGCCCTCTAATGGAAACACAAGATAGAAATCAAAAATTGAATTTTATTTATAAAAGGTAAGGACTGTACATGTGGTCATAAAAACTTCAAATTCAAAAGCACCTGAAAGTAACCTTTAAGGAAAATATAAAGGCTAGGAAATACATAGGATCCATGAAATAGACTTGCTTAAGGTCATAGGGTTAAGAATATAACTTCATGAGTATATGTGAGTTGAAATTCCTATTGGACAATTTTATTTGCTTGTTTATATGTTTCCAACCTGTTTTGTCTTAGGGCCAAATGTTTCCCTAGAGAATAACTACTCCAGTGATCTTAGTTGCTATATTTTTATGCAACCTTCAACTCTCCATACTAAAATGTCTTCAGAATAGAAAACAAATCTTTTCAAAGTTTCAAAAGAGGCTCTGTATATATTCCCCTTAAAAGTACCAGGCAGACATATTTCTAGGTTTCTAACATTGCATGTTGCCAGGAAGTATATCCAAATCATCATGAGTTATTCATGCAACCAAGCACACTTACTGGAGTGCTTCTGCTTCTGTTCTTGCTTGAAATTGGAAGCTCTTTCCAGGAAAAAAAAAAATATCTATGGAAGGGTAAAAGTAATTTTACTTTAAAATGAAATCTATGTGAGAAAATGTGAGCAATAGTTTTGTTTTTAATTTACTATAGCTTCCAAAGGCAACATTGTTTTATAGAAGGAGTTAGCAAATTGTTTCTGTAAAGAGCCAGACAGTAAATATTTTAGGCTTTGTTTTTTATGCTCTGTTGCAACTATTCAACTTTGCTGTTAGAATGTTGAAGTAGTCATTGACAAATGAAGATGTGTCATTGTGATCCAATAAAACTTTATTTTTTAAAAATGGCAATGGGCTAGACATGGTGCGAGGATTGCAGTTTGCAGACTCTCACTTTAGAGCTAACGATTTTTGTCAGGAGTCTTCAATTGAGTTTATTTTAGGAAACCCACAATGAGGGACTATAATACCAAAAAGAGTTATCCCTTCCTTTTTCTCTCTCATTTTTTGGAGTATAAGAAGAATTAGAAATGGAGTTAATGATAATGTCAAACCATTGTAATCACACTGGTTAGAGACACAACTGGAAGTCTGTTGTCCAAGTCTTACTTGTCCTCTGCGATCCTCATTTTCGCAGGATAAAGTTGTAAGTTTGCCATGTCTAGTTTCTGACAGGGAAATTATAATAATGTGGAGCCACCTTTCATTTGTGATTTTGACAGTGTTTCATTGACTAACTCACCAATTTTCTAATTTTTATTAAGACTTTTTGCCAAATTGTAGACTCAGCCTTTTTCTCTTGTCCACTCTTTCTGTACCAATTAACAATGAACTTATGTACTGTTTTTTAACATCTTTTAAAAATTTTCTATTTACCTTGAAAATGTGAATACAAAATAATGCTGCATCATGTATATTGCCTTATTCACACATAGCCTCTAATGATATATCATATAAAAATGGAACAATAGAGCAACAGTTTGAATGAACATTAGTCAAGTAACAGGGAAAGAAGATGTCTTTAATATTTCATTTAAAAACTCAATTTCCTAAAGCATACATATAAATATTTTGAACTGTAATTAGAAGGAAAAGGTCTTTAAAATATTTTAATTGACTAGTCTGATTTAAACAAATAATTTTTAGGAAGCACAAGAAATATATAAGAAAAAGATTATTTTCTTAATAACAATTGCTTTACTAAAAACACCTCTATGATTTTTTAGTAAAATTTGATTCTTATGTCATGTGTGAATGTGACCTTCCTTTCCCTGAATACTATTATTCTCATGAGGTATGATTTTTTTTCTCCGATGACCTATTTGCCATGTCAACACAAATGTCAGGTCACAAGAATAGTGTACCCTAAAAAGCCACATGCCACATGCTGCTGAAAATGTAAAAGTACACACACACGCACACACACACACCCCCCGTAAAATCAGGTATCTCAATCTGAAAATAAAATTGGGTCCAAATTTTTTTTTAATTGAATAGTTAATGTCCTTTAAACAAAGTCCTATACTTAAAAAATACTTAGCCAGGTCATTGTGATACCTCCAAATTGTAACATATTCAAGATAACTCTGTGATCTTTATTTTGATCCACAGCTTTTCGTTTATTATGCAAATCCTTCACGTTTTATCTCATTTCTCGTGCAAATTCATTGAAAATTTTCAGTTCAATTCAATTTCATAAACATGTGAATGTCCTCTAAATATAGAGCAAGGTTGTAAGGAACTGGCCTCATAGACAGAAAATTGAATAACATATGGATTATGGCCTTAGTGATCTCATGTGTGAGTTAGGCATATAGGCAAAATCAGAACACTACAGAGTATAAGCCTTATATGGTAGTATTATATAATAGAGGATGAAGAGGGTGCTGTGGGAGCATAAGTAATAGGTATAATTCCAGTTGTGGGACTTGAGAAAGGCTTCACAGTGCTGGAAACATTTAGTTGCTACTGAACACAAAATAAGACTCACTGTTTAGAGAAGGGAGAGGGAGGGCATTCCAGTCAAATTAAGATTCTGTGGCATATTTGGAAACTGATGTTTTTAAAAAGTGTAATGTTTATTACATTCTTCTATACAAATTACATTTCTATATAATATGAATGATAAATATTTAATACACAATGCTTTATAAAAGTTGAGTGAAATCCATCATATGACTTATGATCTATTTCCATTTCTTTTTTGCTCATACCATTATGAAAAATAACCTGATAATTTTTTTTTAAAGACTTTGCCAAATTAGTAAAGGATTATTAAGTTTAGAATGAACAAAGTCCACCAATCATTCAGGCAAATTTGACCCTTTTGTTGTGGCTTTATTTCTGAAACCATACAATTCCCTGAAATGAATAATCACGTACTTGATACCTTCCTAAATTAAGGCTTGAAACAATGGTAATCTATTGGGCTTTCATTTGTTCCTTCTATTTGACTAATCCTATCTATATTTCTTTATATGAGCTATGAAAATATTAGATTTATTAAGTTGTCCTTTATCTTAATAGACAAGAATGTTTTTATGACATTAAGAATAATTTGATTTTTTTCTTTAATGATTTGCTTTTAATTTTGCAGAGTAATGTTAATAAGATGAATAATACACATTAAGTGTACATTACATATTGATAAGATAAATATTACACTTAAAATATGTTTATCAAATGTATGAATGGTAAAAATGAATTGTAACATATAAGGGAAACATCTTGAATAAATGTCTACATAAGTACATTTCACGCATGCCTACATATGCAAAATATCATTATATAAAACCTATTGAATATGAATATCTTCATTTTTTATATCTTAGATGAAATTGCATATTGTTTTCTTAGAGCTGCAACAAAGCATACAGATAATTCTAAGTGTGATTTCATTGAAACTCACTGTTATATGAGTTCAGCAACTTTTAAATTAGCGCATGACTTAATTATCCTTTATAAATCCTATCACTAATATTTGGTAAGGACAAAGTCAATTAAAAAATTAGCAACAGAGGCTGAGCGCGGTGGCTCACACCTGTAATCCCAGCACTTTGGGAGGCCGAGGCAGGTGGATCACGAGATCAAGAGATCGAGACCATCCTGGTCAACATGGTGAAACCCCATCTCTACTAAAAATACACAGAAAAAATTAGCTGGGCATAGTGGTACACGCCTGTAGTCCCAGCCACTCGGGAGACTGAGGCAGGAGAATTGCTTGAACCCAGGAGGCGGAGGTTGTGGTGAGCCAAGATTGCGCCATTGCACTCCAGCCTGGGTAACAAGAGCGAAACTCCGTCTCAAAAAAAAAAAAAAAAAAAAATTAGCAACAGAAGCATTAAAAGAAGGATTAATAAATATAAAATAAAGGATATTTTATCTTTATGTATTGCTGAGATGTTAGTGCTAAGGAAAAAAATTGCCTGTTCATAATGTGAGTTGAGAAAAAGAAGAACTATTATTGTATATTTCTCACCTCTGAAACTGCATATCTGACTATAGTATTCTGTGTCAGCCAAATTAATGGATGTTTAATTTTACTTACTTTAGTATATAAGGCCTCACAGTGTATGGAGTATTTCGAAGACCCTATGATGGTTAATTAAATAAAAATATATTGAATATTAGCTGGACAGTATAAAATATGTATTAATTTGGAAAAAATAGATAAGGTTTTGCAATTCTTTTCATATTAGTATATTTATTCACTTGCTAAATAAGCTTTTATTGTTTACCAATATGACTAGTTTTATAGAGACGTAGATATCACCACGCTATGACTAATTTTATAGAGACATAGATTTTATTTTATTTCAATCTTATTTTAATGTACAGCAGGTTTAAATATGGCTTGAAGGAGTATATCACTTATGGGTCAGTCAGAAAAATAAAGGTCTTCTAGTCTAATACAGTGCTTCTCAAACAGGGGGTGGTTCTGCTACACCCAGAGGGATAAATTGGCAATGTCTGGAGACATTTTTGGTTGTGACAATTGCAGGAGTGTTACTGGTATTTATTTGGTAGAGGCGGACATGTTGGTAGACACTGTGCAGGACACAGGCAAGTCTCTTATAACAAAGAATTATTTGTTCAAAATGTCAATAGTGGTGAGGTTGAGAAACCCTGGTCTGATATGATGGAGTTACAGCATGCAAATCAATGGGTACAGCTTATTATCAAATCTCAGATAGAAACTAGAAAAAAGAGAAGATACTTGCTAAAGCACAGATTAGGAGGAAAATCATTAAGAAAAATAATTTATCACAATATTAAAATTAAATCCTTTGGTTGATCACTTTTCCTTGCTATTTTTCTTTTAAAATTGAGAAGATGATAAGTGAGTTTTTTTTCTCTGTTGTCATTATCTTGATGTCAAAAATAATGTATACATTATAACTGGGGGGAAAAAAGATAAGTAGAAATGAAATGAAACAATGGAAGGAAAAAAATATTACAACACTCTTACTTCAGTCAAAACAAAAAATGACCCCCATGTTTCCTCCAAATAGAAATTCCGTAACTGAAGTAGTGGAATTTTCTCTTCTATGGCAACTCCAGAGAAGGGGACAGATGGCATGGGATTGTGGACAGATGGACCCAGAGAGAGGCCACATTTATTGTTATTGTTAAAACTTTTACTACAAGTACCACTGAAGCCTCCTACAGCATTTCTTTATCAATTGTCAATATTTTTTGGACCACCAGCATCACCTTATATATGTGTGTCTAGAAACCTCCTGTTATGAATATACACTTCTCAGAGTCAAGATAGAAGTGATGGGCGATAAATTAAAAAAAAAATACCCCCTTTAATTGCCTTGCTTTGGCTCTTAGAGAAAGCTGCCTGTTGGGAGACTATGAGAATGCTTGGTTCTTCTGGACCTTGAGGGATAAATCTATAATAAAAATTATGTATAGTGATAAGAAATATATGTAATGCAACCTTGTAGAGATCAATTAACTTCTCTTGTCTAGGCAATTATTTCTAAACAATGCTTTCAAATCATTAACTGTAATAGAGCCCATTCATACCCTCCATTTTTGTCAAATCCATGTCACCTTCAAGGATTTGGCTATCCCATAGGCTGCTCTGCTTTAATAGAGGAAGATGTCGTAACTCTTGGTACCATGGCCAGTTTTGAATTTATCCATTAATGAGTATTACATTTAAGGTGTAGGGTTATCTCCTTCTCGAGGTATGAACCTGTAGGATTCATACCTGAAAGTTAGAAGAGAATAAATCCACCTGGGACAGTCAAGGACAGAGTAACCAATCAGTACAAAGCAGGTGTGAATTATACAATTTATTTGAGTCACCAGGTAACTAAAGCAGGGAAAATAAAAAGAAAGGAATGGGTTGATGTGGACAGAGGAACTATGGCTTTAGGAAATTTGTAGGGACTGAAACATATTTTGTGTAATTTATGTGAGTCTAATAGCTTTTGAAACTTATTTACAAGACCTGTGTAAGTGGTACTGGCATATTCATGCATGAAAAACCATCAAGGGGAAACTTAATAGTTCAAGGAGGTGATAAAGAGGGAGAGGAACCAATTATTTGCACTAGCAAAAAAAAAAAAAAAAAAAAAAAAAAAGCAAGAAAATAATCAGATTGAGCCCATCAGGGAAAAGGTAGGTTAAATATTAAGCAACAATTTGTTATTATTCCAACTGTTTTTCTTACAATTTAATCCCATACTTTCCTATTTTCTCTGAGGGAATTTAGCTTTTGGTGTTTTTTTTTTTTTTCAACTGTAATTGGTCAGAGCTGGATTTGATACCAAAGTTTTTTTTTAAGAGATTATCAAAACTGCTTAAACTCTTTCAAAGAGAAGATTGGTCATTCTTAACATTTGTTTCAAGAAGAAGAGGATAAGAGCATTATATGGTAAGGCTGAAAGCAGATATTAGTGTTTAGGGGCCATGAAGAGGAAGGACTCAAATTGGTAGGATCATTGCCTAGAATTTTAGAGAGCTAAATTGTATGTTAGTCTAGCATTGGGTAGGATGTGCAGGAGTATCTTCATTCTAGCTTGGGAGCCTAGTAACCAAGTAAGGCATCTTACATAGGAATGGGCTGATGGACTAAAACCTCCTTGAGAGAGATGCTTAATCCAAGACAAACCAAGTGTCATGCCAATGAATGACTTTAGCAGGGCACTTCATATCCTCATCCTTGGGGTAGCATGGTTTTCAGAGGTGAGGCAGGCCCCAGGCTGCAGTTGAGATTCTATATACTAATGTCAAAAAGATACAACGGTGAGGAGATCATGCTTATTTTGTATAAATCATGTTTTCTTTTTTAAATGAAAATATACACTTAACACATTTTTAACTAAATATCGACCCCAAAAGTCCAACCAAAAAATGCAACATAAATGGTATTTATTTTTGAATTTCCCTAATGCTCCTCCCACTGCGGAAACAAGGAGTGGTAGAGGAAGAGATACTTTTTAGCATCCTGTGAGTAGAGAATTAGAAAGGTAATGGGAGGAAGGTGGAAAAAAAAATCACAGATGGAGAGGCTCACAAACATTAAAGGCCTCCTTGCCTATCCTTCATGTCTGTTCATCCCTCTCCAGTATGTGAATCAATGTACTTATTAAATATTCACTAGACATATTTAGCATTAAGAGTATATCAGGGACTTTGTTATACAATTGGTTTATGATGATGTATAAAATATCATTTGTAACTCTGACTAACTGGAAGAGCTCAATATAATAAGATGTAATGTTATGGAACACTAAGTGTGTGCTGAAGACTTATGTCCTTTAATCCTAAAATAATCCTGGTGGGTAGTTTCAGTGATCATCTCCAAGTTACAGTCGAGGAAATTAAGGTTTCAAGAAGTTAAGAAACCGGACCAATATCACAAAGGTGGTGTCAGAGTGACAGTTTGATTCCAAAGTATACTTGACTTCAAGGCCCACATTTACTTCCACATTTAATATTGCCTTTCTCATGTAAATGTACCATTAAATGTGACACAAATCTAAGCATTTGAATTACTCGCAATGTGCAGAGTAAGACCAGCATTATTTATACTATACTTCAGCTCATTTATAAGTGAAATGCTATTCTAACCTATGAAATCTAACTACATTGAATTCCTCTGGTTAGGTACAGGTTTGATGATTCCGGGGGAATAGAGTATGCCTGAATGCATAGGTAGGGGTGAAGTGAACCCAGTCAGAAAGTTTAGAGAGCATCTAGCAAATCATTAAATAGCTGTCTTTCAAATGTGCAGAACACAACTCATTTGTAATCTGGGGACTGTCTATATTGATTCTTCCCAGGGAAGTTACTTATTTTTATACATATGTGGTATGTTCCATCCATAATACCATTCTACATGGTAATGCTCAAGTGTATTATTAAAAAAACTGCTCATAATGAGATTTTTCTTTGTATCACAGAAGCGGCAGGAGCAAGTCTTCTTTTTCCTTCCCGTTTTTTTTAAATACTGTTAAAGATGTGACTTTGTCAGACTTGCCTTTCCTGTTAAGCCAATCTGTATGACTGTTCCTTCTAGTAGCTTTACCTGTTCACTCATTTACTAATTCATCAAATATTTGTTGAGTGTCTGTTGTGTGTACCTAACATAGGTACAGGAGTAACAAAAAACAGACAACCTTTCTCCTTTCAAGGAGTTGATATAGTAATAGGAAGTTAGGAAAGATAAAATTAATAAGTATGTATTATCTCAAATGAAAGTATTAAAATGTTAAGAAGAAAAGAAAAACTGTCAACAAGATAGGGAAAAAGTGACAGGAAACTGATGTTTTATTTTTTATTTATTTTTTTTTGAGACAGGGTCTTATTTTGTTGCCTATACTGGAGTGCAGTGGCATGATCATGGCTCACTGCAGCCTTGACCTCCCTGGGCTCAGATGATCTCCCCACTTCAGCCTCCCAAAGTAGCTGGGTCTACAGGCATGCACCATCATACTCAGCTAATATTTTTTTTTCTTTCTTTTATAGACAAGGTCTTACTATGTTGCCCAGGCTTGTCTTGAACTCCTGGGCTCAAGCAGTCCACCCACTTTTACCTCCTAAAGTGCTAGAATTACAGGCATGGATCACCAGGCCCAGCCAAAATTGATGTTTTATATATGGCAGTCTGGGCAGACCTCTATGATGTGACATTTGAACAGAAATCTAGAGGGAGGGAGTGTATTAGTCAGTTTTTATAATGCTATAAAGAACTTCCCAATACTGGGTGATTCTATAAATGAAAGAGGTTTAATTGACTCACAGTTTACTATGGCTGGAGAGGCCTCAGGAAACTTAAAATCATAGTGGAAAATGAAGGCGAAATGAGACACCTTCTTCACAAGGTGGCATGAAGGAGAGGTGTTGGCAAAGGGAGAAGAGATCCTTATAAAATCATCAGATCTCATGAGAACTCACTCACTATTGTGAGAACAGCATGGGGGAAGCCAACCCCATGATTCAATTACCTCCGCCTAGTCTTCCCCTTGACACATGGGGTTATGGGGATATAAGGATTACAATTCAAGATGAAATTTGGGTGGGGACACAAAGCCTAAACATATCATTTTGTTCCTGGCCCCTCCCAAATTTCATCTCCCTTTCACATTTCAAAACCAATCATGCCTTAACAACAGTATTCCAAAGTATTAATTCATTTCAGCATTAACCCAAAAGTCCAAGTCCAAAGTCTCATCAGAGACAAGTCAAGTCCATTCTGCTATGAGCCTGTAAGATCAATAGCACGTTAGTTACTTCATAGATACAATGGTGTCATAGGCATTGCTAAATATGCCCATTACAAATGAGAGAAATTAGCCAAAATGAAGGGGCTATAGGTCCATGCCAGTCCAAAATCTATCAGGGAAGTCAGATCTTAAAGCTCTAAAATGATCTTCTTTGACTCCATACCTCACATCCAGGTCATACTGATGCAAGAGGTGGGTTCCCATGGTCTTGGGTAGCTCCACCCCTGTGGCTTTGTAGGGTAGAGCCCCTCTCCTGGCTGCTTTTACAGGCTGGCATTGAGTGTCTGTGGCTTTTCCAGGCACATGGTGCAAGCTGTTGTTCACTCTACCATTCTGGGTTCTGGTGGACGGTGGCCCTTTTCTCACAGCTCCACTAGGAAGTGCCCCAGTGAGAACTCTGTTTAGGGGCTCCAATGCCACATTTCCCTTCCACACTGTCCTAGCAGAGGTTCTCCATGAGGGCTTCACTCCTGCAGCAGGCTTCTGCCTGGACATCCAGGCATTTTCATAAATCCTCTGAAATCTAGGCAAAGGTTCCCAAACCTCAATTCCTGACTTCTATGCACCCACAGGCTCAACGCCACATGGAAGTTGCCAAGGCTTGGAGCTTGTATCCTCTGAAGCAGTGGCTCAAGCTGTACATTGGCCCCTTTTCCATGGCTGGAGTGGCTGGGACACAGGGCACTAAGTCCCGATGCTGCACACAGTGGTGGGGTGGCTGGTGGACCTGGCCCACAAAACCATTTTCCCTCCTAGACCTCTGGGTCTGTGATGAGAGGAGCTGCAGTGAAGGTCTTTGACTTGCTCTGGAGACATTTTCCCCGTTATCTTGGCTATTAACATTGGGCTCCTTGTTACATATGTAAATTTCTGCAGCCAGCCTGAATTTCTCCCCAGAAAATACCTCATCGTCAGGCTGCAAATTTTTCTTTATCCTCTGTGACCTCTTGAATGCTTTGCTGCTTAGAAATTTATTCTGTCAGATACCTTAAATCATCTCTCTCAAGCTCAAGTTTCCACAGATATCTAGGGCAGCGTCAAAATGCTGCCATTCTCCCTGTTATTCATAGCAAGAACGACCTTTACTCCAGTTCCCAATAAGTTTCTCATCTCCATCTGAGACTACCTCAGCCTGGACTTCAGTGTCCGTATCACTGTCAGCATTTTGGTCAGAACCATTCAACAAGTCTCTAGGAAGTTCCAAACTTTCCTACATCTTCATGTCTTCTTCTGAGCCTCCTAACTGTCCCAACCTCTGCCTGTTACCCACTTCCAAAGTCGCTTCCACATTTTCAAATATCTTTATAGCAGTACCTCACTACCTCAGTATCACTGGTCTTGAAATCCTGGGCTCAATCGATCTGCCTGCCTCCACCCCCTAAAGTGCTGGAATTAAAGGCATGGGCCACCATGCCCAGCAAAATTGGTATTTTATATATGGCACTCTGGACCGACCTCTATGAGGAGACATTTGAACAGAAATCTCAAGAAAAGAGGGAATTATCCATTTACATATTTGAAGAAAGAGCATTCCAGGTAGAAGAAATAGAAAATGCATAGTCTTGAGGAATGGCATGTATATGCAGTATTTTTAAGACCTGTTATTTTGAAATACATATACACTTACAAGAAGTTGCAAAAAATAGTTCAAAAAGGTCATGAGTACCCTTCACCCATCTTCAGCTAATGGTTACATCTCACATAATTGTATATAATATCAAAACCAGGAAACAGATGTTGATTCAATCTATGCTTTATTTGGATCTCATATTTTACATAACTATATACAATATCAAAACCAGGAAATTGATATTAATACAATCTATGCCTTATTCAGATCTCACCAGCTTTTACATGCACATATTTGTGTGTGACATTGTATGCAATTTTATACCATGTGTAGAGTCATATAACAACTACCACTATCTTTGTACTTGGTACAGAATAGTTCCAGCATCACAAAGGAACTATCTTAAGCTACCCTTTTATTGTCACACCCATCCAAACCTCCCATCTCCCTTCCTGAATCACTAGCAACAATTAATCTGTTCTCCATCTCTATGATTTTGTCTTTTCAATATGTTTTTCTAAGTAGACTCGTCATTTGGGGAAAAAAGTGAGATGAATTGTTCTAGCCACTCAGTGGAGAACAGAGAGTAGAGTACCTATAGAAGCAGAGGGAGTCGTTGCAATAATTCAAATAAGAAATAATGGTGCTTCCAAACCAGG
Source organism: Ateles fusciceps (assembly GCA_036589455.1). Lineage (NCBI taxonomy): Eukaryota > Metazoa > Chordata > Mammalia > Primates > Atelidae > Ateles > Ateles fusciceps. The sequence goes on along the minus strand of JAZHEH010000857.1, from coordinate 717,410 downwards.
ACGCTTTAAGTGGAAACAATGTGAAGTACGTGAATTCTGACTATCTTTGGAAGGTGGCACTACCAAGTTTGCTGATGAATGGGATATGGGGTGTGAAAGAAGAGAAGAGCCCAGATTGAGTCTGAGGTGGATAAGATAAATAGGATTGAGGAAATGGTGGAAGGATCAAGTTAGGTGGTAGAAGGGTAAAGGTGGAAGCAATAATTTTGTTTTGGGATTGCTAGGTTTGAAAACTTGTTAGACATTCTGGTAAAGTCATAAAGAGTGTAGTTGGATGCAAGTATTGGATTCAGGGAAGAAGTATGTGATAGAGATATAGATTTGACAATCATCTGTATGCAGATATTATTCAAATTCAAGTCCCCTTGGAGTGAATGGTTGTTCAGACAGGGTGTTCATAAAAATGCTTGCTGCTTCAAATTCATGTCTGTCTGTAAAATTATCTGGGAAGGCAGTACAAAAACTATCACTTTGATTATGATGTTTCTGGTTACCCATCTTCATTGATCAGTATGGAAAAGGCATGTCTCTGCAAATCTCTGAAAGTCTTTGATACAGCAAGAGCATAAGGATAAATAATTCTTCTATGTTCGTGTTTGTAGAGGATCTTGAATGTTTAATGGCAGAGTACCCTGATCACACTCTGGCAATTCTGTATGAGAAGCTAAGGAATGTAACTGATTTACTCTGAGGATCTACGAAGAGGACAGAGGCAAAGGAGATACAAGACTTCACCCTGAGCTGTAGCTCTCCTTCATTCCCTATCCTGCTTTCATTCTTCACGTTGTTTTCTTTCTTTCTGTTTCTTCTTATTATTGTACTTTTAGTTCTTGGATACATGTGCAGAATGTGCAGGTTTATTGCATAGGTATACATATGCCATGGTGGTTGGCTGTACTCATCAACACATCATCTAGGTTTTAAGCCTCACATGTATTAGGTATTTATCCTACTGTTATCCCTCCCACTTTCCCTGTGTCCACATTGTTTTTTTTTCTTTTTGAAGGCTCTCATTCACTAGGTTTCAATCCTGTCTTGCTGTTCTTCTAAGTCCCAGGCAAGTTATTTTACTGAACTTAGCCTCAGTTCCCCGATCTGCAAAATAGAGAGTTTTATGATATCTTCAGCCCTTACATTCAATGGTTTTGAGAACTAGGGTGCACAATCTACTTGGATATCAGTCATCTCAAGCAAGCCCCTCCTTTTGTTTTGTATCTTCCTTTCACACACTTCATACATTTTAGAGAACATAATACACATTCTCTTTATTCAGGGTTTATTCTTTATAACTGGCTTCCTAATTCAATTAACTCAACTGTTCAAAAATGTTAGTGACTACTTTGATTTAAATAAATTTGCATTTTATAGGGGTCTTAATAACCCAGAAGGGGAGTGGGAAAAGGAAATTAATACATATTGAGAGTTTATTAAGAGCTAGATATTGTAAATATTTTCTTGTGTTTAATCTTCTGAATAGTTCTACAACAAAGATATTATTATCATTGCTATTATGTAAATAAAAGAACCAATATAAAAGAAACCCAGGGTCTTGTATAAAGTTTCCTAGTTGGTGAATATTGAAGTGAGTATTTGAATCTTTGGTTTCTTCTGAGTTTCTGTTCTCCCAGGGAATCTGCCAGATGTCCAGTGTATAGGGCATCTGCCAAACTCTATGACACTCTAAGAATACCATTAAGGGTCTTAGAGTACCCAGCCCTTTGGAAGTTAGAATTCTGAATGAAATTTACTGTTCCTGCAGCTACAAAGGAACTGAGTCAGGGACATGATGACTTTATATTTAGCTACATTGGTTATATTCCTTATAATGATCCTGGCTTGGTAGATTACAGGCAGCTCAAGCAACCCAGAATCGCTAAAATAGAAGTGAGAGCTCATTGCCCACTGTCCTTCACTATGTTTGCATATAGGAAGCAAGAATAAAACATGCATAAAGTAGGCTAACTAGCTTTTCAGAGCTCTTCACACCAAGTCTGTGTGAGTTCCAGTAAGACACTGACTATTATTAAAAAGACACAGACTCCACGTACTAAGAATTTATTGTTTTCCTTTTATTCACCAAAGGACAATCCCCTAATATGTTAGCAAAAAAATGGTACTGATCCTATACTCTCTAATATTCAAGTTTAGATTTGGCAACCTATGCATCTTATATTGTTTATTACAAAAAACAATATTGACTGGTATCTTGTAACTATAACTTGTACTGTGGGTCAAGTTCCAATACAGCAAATACCATTGCAATAAAAAGTCTATAAAACTACATTTAAAAAACCTTTCATGTTTGAGCCAACAGCCTGCTAGTGTTAAGCAGTTTTGAGTACAGTATGCTAGAAGATTCTGACAAGTTATTTGTCCTAGACAAGAAAGGTTGGCTACATTAAAAATGTAGCTATTAATGTGGGATTATTTCTACATCAAGCTTTTGGAAAAGTCAAATCAAAGTTGGCATGCAGGCCGGGCGCGGTGTTTCACGCCTGTAATCCTAGCACTTTGGGAGGCCAATGCAGGCGGATCACCGGAGGTCAGGAGTTCAAGACCAGCCTGTCCAACATGGTGAAACCCAGTCTCTACTAAAAATACAAGAATTAGCTTGCTGTGGTGGTAGATGCCTGTAATCCCAGCTACTCAGATGGCTGAGGCATGAGAATTTCTTGAACTTGGAAAGCGGAGGTTGCACTGAGCTGGGGTCATGCCACTGCACTCGAGCCTGCATGACAGAGCAAGACCCTGTCTCAAAAAAACAAACAAAACAAAATTGGCGTGCAATAAATGTTTGTTGAATGAATACTAAATAGGGAGTTTCTGCTAATCCACTCTAAATAGGGCCAAATTTCCAGCTCTAAGGTCAACGCTTGGCATATATATCCTGAAGGAATGAATGGATACAGAGTAATATTTTTCTAAAGTGCAAAATCATTTATGTCACTTCCCTTATTAAAATACCTCAGTAGCTTCCCATAGCCTCCAGGATATTATTTTGAATAGTCCTTCTTAATCTTTGATGTGTATTTAAAATCACCTGGGGATTCTGTTAATAAACTGATGCTGATTCAGTAGGTCTGGCGTGTTGTCTGAGGTTCTGCATTTTTAGCATGTGCTCAGTGTTATAGCAGTGATGTTGGCCTGCAGACCACACTTTGGGTATTAATGACATAAGCTATTTAACTTGACATGAAAGACCAAGTGCATTTATTCATCTGTCATGCAGCTCGGGTCTGTGGGATGAACCCCAGCAGGTGGTGGCCCCAATATGACCATTGTCACAGCTAAAAGGTTTGGTTCTGGGGGTCCGGAGCAAACACCATTAATGGGTAATTTCCGTGGTCAACCGCCCTCCAAGAGGGCCATCCAGCACAAACTTTACCTGAGTAAACAAGCTAGTTGAGTAGAGACAAAGGAATGTGGAGTAAACAGACTTAACTGGAGGAGCTTCTATTATCCCTAATCTTTACCCTATGACCTAATGCTCTAAGGTAAGAACTGGCTGCCTTCAGCCTGTTCCATTATTACAAGTTATGAAAACCTTTCGGCCTTCCAAAATGTTCGAGACTATATCTTATAATTTTCCCTAATATTTCCCTTAATATTTTGCCAACCACCCTGTGTGAATTCCAGCAAATACTGTTTGGATCCTTAGTTTCTTTCTCCACTCTTTCCCCAATTTTGACTTTTGCTCCAATTTATGTTTTTCCCTGAAAATGCCATGATCTTGCATTGTCTGTCTGGATGCTGGATTTTCCAGACATTCTGGGCCTCCATCTAGTTTTAGCATTGCCATCACATCCACCAAAATATTTCCCTCTCTTTCTTAATCTGGGTTAGTGTCACTCTCATTTATTATACTGTCAATATACCAATGAGGGCATAGAACGTATCAAATATTTTATCACAATCAGTGATGGCACCAGTGATAACATCCAAATGCCTGGGTGAGTAAGTAAAAGAGGAAGAAGGGATTTGTAGTTAAATTGAGTTTCCAGAGAAAAATGTACTAATTATAATTAAATTGTATATTTATTTGTGATGACAAAAAAAAGGAGCTAGAGTCTTTTAATCCACCCCTTGGCACCACTGCTTATCTCCTTGTAACATACATTTGATTCACATGTCTGTTTCTTCCATATGGGAAATTTCAGCTCACTTTTGTTTGATAAGACAAAGTTAAGTTTATTGCTTACTATGGTAAGAAAGACCACAACCTGGACAAAGCTTTGGTAGTATTTCACAAGGAGAAAGATGAGGTTGGATTTTATTGGGAATGTGAAGCTTGGTTTAAGATTGGTCTTTACTGTGGGGACACAATCAGTACTGTATAAGGATCATAATATTACAACTTATATTTGGTGGAAACAACACAGTGAAAATTTCCAGCCAAGAGGCTCAAGCGTATTAGGGTGTGAACTCTATAGATGTTTTTTGGTGAAGAGTTGATGGGAGTTTGGGGAAGTTACTGTAGTGAACAGTCAAATTATTTGCCTGGCCCAGCATTATCTGTAATAGGAAAGTTATGCTAATGAAGAAAATGGAATGGTAAACCATGTTAATGTGGACAGTAAGCTATGTGAGCATAACAGGTAGATAGCTTTGATCCTCCATGTCCAGACTGTTTGTAGTGGTAAGTGATCTTCATTCTCACGTATATTGAAAGCTTCCTGAGGACAGGACAATGTCTTTATAAACATTAAAATCCCTATGTCCTGCACATCACCTGCCATAGACAAGCATTTAGTAACTGTTGGTTGAGTAGATATTGAGGGAAAACATGCACAAAAATAAAAATGTCAATAGGACACAAATTCACTATCATTTGGAAGAATAATAGTGTTTTCCACTGACATTTACTACTTAGCGTGGCGTCCCACAGAGCAGCAGTACCACCTGGGAGCTTATTCAGAATGCAGACTTTCAGGCACCACCCCAGGTCTAGTGAATTAAACTTTGCATTGTTAAGGTCATTTTTATTGAATTATTTTTTCCTTTCTTTTGATGCATTTTTGTTTTTTTGTTTGTTTGTTTGCTTTTAAGATAGGGTCTTGCTATTTTGCTCAATCTCGTCACAAACTCCTGGGCTTGAATAATCCTCCCACCTCAGCCTCCTGAGTAGTTGGGATTACAGATGTGAGCCACCACACCTGGCTTGTATCACATTACATTTTGAAGAGCAATGCTTTAATATCTATTCAATTCTCATCACTTGATGAGATATTATTAATTCCACTTACAGACATGGAAGTTGAAGCCAGAAGTTGCACAAGGTCATACAGCTTATAGGTAGCTGAGCCAAGACACTCTCGAGTCTTCTGCCTTCACAAACCCGTACTCAGTCAGTGCCCTAAAATGGGATAAAATATACTAATCTCAGAGGTACAAATATGGTAAAAATCTCAATAGTATTATACACTTTTGAAAATGCATTTTCTTTCAATTCTAATTTCTCTTTCAAGTTTCCTGATGCATAAAAATATGAACGGCAGGTCTGAGCAATGTTTAGATGCTGTGCTTTGATGGTTTTGCCATTCAAGATGTTTGATTTGCATTCTGCCAAGGAATCTCTGGTAACCTCTGTGATGTGGACCACACCATTAGTCAAGAGAGAGCTGACCTACCTTCATCTGAGAGCTGGCTGGCTGTGAGCTGCTCAGAGGGAAAGGATTTCTATTTACAAATTGTATTGATTATTTATAAATGAAAGTTCCCCTTTCTTTCTTCAATTGTAAAATCTGCAGTTAGGGAGTGGGGAAGAAGCTCAAAACTGCATACATTTGCATCTGCCAAGGCTGATAACTAGTTCCAGAATTACAGAAATGGCGCTGAAATAGCACCTCAAGTATCAGGCTCTATCAAATTTAATCTATCCATAAGGCAACTGCCAGTTATATTTTAGAGAAAAAAAAATGTAGACTGAAAAGATATACAATCCAAGTACCAACTCCTGTAAAATTGTATGCCCATAGTAGCAATCTTGAAGATATAAATATCAGTATGTTTCTCCTTCATTTATCACTTATCTGATCATTTGACAAGTATTTATTGAATACCTGTTAAGGGTGTAGACAGATGCGGTGAGGCTGCAGGTGTTTGTAGGTCTTTCTGAGGATATGCATCAAGCTGATGCTCATAACTTGGAGATGTGTGTATACAGACCGAGGATTCCTTCAGAGGATATTAAGAGGTGGAGTAATAGGCAGTGAAGAATACACTAGTCAGTTGTGGTACATAAACATTTCAGCACCACTTAGGTATTAACTTCCTGTTTTGTTTTGGGTGCACTTAATTACTCCATTTATTAAACAAGCACATTGTAATCTGTAGATACTGTCATAAACAGCGCAATAAAGCCTGCCACATCAGAATGTCATCTATCAAATTAGATGTGTTCCTCAGCTGTCCCAATACACACACACCTGTGCCTGTCAACAGGCACTTGCTGGAGATTGCTTCCAGGTGTGGGATCTGTTGGACAAGCTTGGGATGTAGGGCACTTTAGAACCTTTTCCTCTGGCTTCAGGAATTAACCTCTAGGCTTGGTTCCATGCCAGCTTGCATTTAGTTTTGGGACAGTAACATGGCAAAGAATATACCTGTGAATTTAGAGTTATTGAGAAGTCATCACAGAAGAAGTAAAAACTTCCTTGAGGAATGAAGAGTCTTATTCAATCCAGCTTTAATGCAAGGCTTGGTGAAGCAGCTCCAGAGGGTTTATAATTGTGTGTTTTTGTGTGTGTGTATATATATATCTTTTTGAATGACAAATACACATGCATACACACACCTGTATAGCTGATGATAAATATACCTTATATCAGTGAGTTAAAATGAAGTGTGCTATTCATTCACCAAGGAATGGGCTAACATAATGAACTATTATGATGTTAGAAATTGCCAGGGCAATAAGCAAATAATACATATTGTTTGCAACAAACTTTCTAAGTATTATTTTCAGTGGGTTTACTTAAATCATTTTTACTTTCATTACAGTGTGTAAATAATTTAGCAAATTCAATTTTGAACTTGGAATCAATTGAACATTCAATATTTAGCCAAATATTTATCAAGTGCTGACTGTGTTCTAAATGCTGGGGCTGCAGTTTTGAAAGAGACTTTTGAGGCCCTCATGGAGCTCACAATAAATGATCTTCCTTAAAGTATCAGGTCTCTTGTTACCGTATTTTTTAAATAGTTAAGGAAAGAGAAAGGGTCTTTCTTTATGTAGACAAACATGTTCTAAGTGCTTTCAGAAATAATCTCCATCGGGTAATGCAGGCTGTGTGTGGAGTGAAATTCAATCCAATCCATGATGCAGCAGAGTTTCAGCCCAGGATTTCTTTAGAGCCTTTGCTACACACAAAGTTGGCTGATGTGCCATTCAGCATCCCAGCAGCTCTTTCTCTTCACACTAGCAATGGCAAAGCTTTGTGCGGAGGCATTGCTGGCTGCTCTGAACTAAAAGCATCCGTGGGGGACCGAAGAGGTTTTTTGCACACCTTATTAAGGTAGGCAAGTGTGTCTGAGTGTGTGTGTGCCTAAAAGCTGGAAGACATCTGTTGAGAGGAAAGTGCTCTTCTGTGGGTCTGGCAGCTTCTATGTAAGTCTTCTATTCTGATGCAGGAGCGTGTGAGCAGTGGGTGGAGGAGATGCTTTGGTACTTGGAATGCTGAGGTCCGGATTAAGTGGTATTGTAATAGCTAGTTAGAGGCAGAATAAAAAGCTGGGAATTGAAACATTTAAAAATGCATCCTTCCATTATTTCTCTCAAGTTAAACCATATTCATTCTAGGGGAAATTAAAAACAAACAAACAAACAAAAAAACACCAAAAACAGCAGCAAGGGCAAGTAGCCCAAATCTGTAAGGTCTTTGAGCTTCTCTGTTCCTCCAGCTTTTGAAGTCTTCTTACAGCCAATTTGTTTGGCTCCTCTGGAGGGGGCAATTCATATCCACTTCCCTCTCTTGGAGCATTTCTTTCTTCTATACTCCATCGGGGAACAATAGAGTTAACAGTAAGAGACAATTTTTTTTCAAAGCTTGTGCCCTCTTCTGCGTTTAAAGGCATTTTTTAGAGACTCCTGCTAGGGGATCTTTGTGCCTGTGTGTTAAGACAGCAATTAACTTTTAGTATCAGTGCTTACATTAAATTTTTTCTTTTTCTGCTTTACTAAAGCAGTCATTAAAATTCAGTGTGAGTACCATGAAACTTTATCATAAAACCCTGCTTTGCTTAGAACACCTTGATTTTTTTGAAAGCAGCCTTCTCAGTTTATATACACATTGCTGCCTTCCTTAGAATATCAAATTGTATTGTCTCATTAAGAAACACTAGGTTGAACCTCTATAGTGTGTTTTACCCTAAAGAAATTACTACTGCAAAAAGTTTGATTTGTTCAAGTTTTAGGATGAAAATTTCTTTGTAGCAAGTTATTTGAGTTGCATACTATGACATTGTATATCTCTTTATTTCAAGTAATTTTGCAATTAACATGGTTAGGTAAAGAAGAGAATGATTTGTTTTTTATTTATATTTTAAAAGTTATTAGAGAGGTTTTACTTTCAGTAAGAGTTTAGAAAAAATGGCCAGAACAAGTAACTGGGCTTGGAAGATAAAGATACCTTTACACTTTTAAATTTTACCTTTGTACACTTGGATTGTGATTTAATCATTGAAACGCCTCTGCCTTTGAAGTAAATGCATTACTTAGAGTGTATGCTATGTTTTAATAAAGGGAAACAGTTATGGATTCTCTATTGTACGTTTGAATGTTGTAATTTTTTGCTGTATTTAATAACCCTCTTTTTCTCGTGAGGTTTACTTTGGAAATGAGGCATGCTCAATAATAGGCTGCCATTCAGCTTCTATGTTTTAAATTTAAATGCTGTCTGTGTTTTATCACATCTGGAAAGTGTGGGGAGAAAAGATACCAAGTTTTATTATTTAGATTAAATTGTACAATTGCAGATTGATATTTTTCAATGCATTTCATTATAGTTTCTGCCATGGAGGCAGCGTGAGGGCTTTCAGGAAGATAGAGTGGTGTAAATACCAGGTGCACACGTTCATTAATCCTTCCTGGCTAGAGAAAGCTTCAAGTTCTTCTCCAGTGGCCCATTCGGTAAAGCTATAAATATCTAAATTGTGTCAGCCAAGAAGTCACACAGAATGGTGGCTCTTTTTGAGTTCAATTTCATGCACTGTTGCTTTGGTCTTGTGAGGAAAGCTCTGAATTCCTTAGGATAGTCTTGCTTGTAAAGTTCCAAAAACAAAATATCAAATCATTAAGGATTTAATTTAAAATACACACTCTTCTTTCACAAACTAAATGATTGTCGTAATGTGGATTATGAATTTTTTTGCTTTATTTCTTTAGAACTCCCCTTTCTATTTTGTACGATCAAGATTATAGCTAAGATTTTGGTGATTTTTTTAAAAAAGATTTATGGCTTATGGTCCATCAATCTCTCCACTACTTCAAGCCTGTGTACCCCCTGTATATTATCTGTAGTACTGAAATGTTTGCATTGCATGTGGAGGCTATATACAATTTGGTCAAAAATAACACTTAGAGGTCTTCTGTAAGAGTGCTTATTTCATCATTAAATATCCTTTAATAAAAAGAATTCTGGAAATATTATCTATGTACAAACTTAAAAAAAGACACATATAAAATACTGTGATGTGAATAAAAGTATAGCAATACACTCCAATAATATCCTTCTTATATTTTTCCTTGTTCTCAACTGAAATAACTAAAGTAATAGAGACGTCAACAAGGAATTTGTTGTTTTTTTGTAATACACCTAGAAACTCATCTGATAAGAACAACCTGACAGTGAATGTAACTTTCCTCATTAGAAAGATTCAATTTAACACACATAAACAAATATATTTTAAAAATAATGATATGTCCAGAGTTTTTCATATTCTGTGCAATAAAGGAGAACCTTCAGATATTCAAAATAAAGATAAAAATATGTCTTAATGTTTTACTTAAATTTTAAAGGGTCTAAAATATAATAAAGTTGTTTTTTAATTCTTTCCTATGTTTGAATGTGCCAGAGCCATTGGAAGTAAGACATTATTTTTCTTAAGAAGATTTTGTCCATAATGTTTAAAACTATTTTCTTTTCCCTTCATTTTACAATTTCAATACTTATGGATTTTCCTACTTTAAAAATAACAGTAGTTATTGTGATCTTAAAACAAATGTTTAAAAGCACATTTATTTCTCTGGAGACAATACCAACCACACATTTATTATCAGTGAAAGAAAGGGCAGGGCATACTTTTATTTGAAGTTGAGTATAAAAATGTGTGTATGTTTGAGTGTTATTTAAAAAGATAAGTGAAGAGACAAATACAGGATCCAGGAACATTTTCAGCCTAGCTTTTACTCTCTCTGAAAATCTAATGAAGCTCTTGAGCATCTCTTATCTCAAGGTACATTAGGAACTGTCTAACACTATGATCCAATGGGGAAATCAGTATATTTGTTTAAGGAAGAAAACTTGTTAGTGAAAGCCAAGTCTTTTAAAAAATAATAATTACAGCATTTGCAGTATACGAGCATAATACATTTACTCAACCTCCCTGTCTTTAAAAAATCAGCTTCCGATAGTTGTCTACTTTCAAATTGAACATATTTGCTACTTTGAGGAAACATTGTAATGTAGCCCTTATATGGTATACATCCTAAAGAATACTCGAAATTATAAAGAAAATTCTCCTGCTTTCTTTATTCTGTTGAATACGTTAAATATATTAACAGTTTGTATATCACGTTGTATTTATCACTGTGTGTCTTGGCATGTCTACATATATATTGATGTGTACAAGGGCATATATACTCACAGGCCAGGGCTACTTAAACAGCTATTTATTTGAATACGTCAGAGAAAATCTCCAAGATATAAAGAAGCAGTTATTATGTACTATGTCAGTGTAGAATTAACAGTCACCTTTTTTAAAATGGCAGAGAAATTTAATTAATTACATACAATTTCTAACCTCAAGAAATTTTCTTTTTGGGGGTAAGGAATACTGAGGTACTCATGTTAGTGAAGACTCAATGAGACCCTAATAAAATAGACGAGGATAAGTAAAACCACGATAGCCAATAAACAACAAAAATAAAATAAACCATGGTTCACTGGTATGTTGGTGAGTATCTCTGTAATATCTGTCAATAAGGGTCTCCATGGATTTGGAGTAATGTTCAGAAACTACCTGTACTAAAGATAACAGTGGTGAGGACTCCCGTGGCTAAATTCTGCTGCCTTTCCTTACAGAAATGTAAATAATAAGGATGTGTCATGACATTTCCTGGAAGGAGCAGTCTTGTTTCATGGTCTGACTATATAATAGCGCCTAGAGAAACACCTCAGCTTACTAAACTCCCTTGATGATTGTCACTTTGTCACTGAACTTTGACCATACCTTTCACCTCCAGAGGCAAAAGATGGGCGAGGAGGTGATCTCCTCATCTGGTTTTTAAACAAGTATATAACTAGAGAACTAGATTGTTTCCTAAACCCACTCTTATCCGTGTAAAAAAGGGAGTCATCACATCACTTTCTTAGCCATTTCATGTGTAGTCTTAATTTGGGGGCATGAGAAGAAAAACTATTTTCTTTTCTTACCTTGGCTGGGTTTTTGAGAATTTATTTTTAGTTCAATCAAAATAACATTTTAAAAGGTAGTAAGCCTCTCATAAGCAGTTTTATCTGTTTTAAAATAACTTTGATTTTTTTTTAAATTTTCTTTTATCTTAAAAACAAAGTATAATAGCAATATATACTCACTAGAACAAATAAAACAGGATGGAGTTACATAGAGAAATATATCATATTCTCCCTATCCCCTCCGCTAATATTAACATTTAGGTGCCATGTGCTTCTCCATTAATTTTCATTTCAGCCTACATTTTCTTCCAAGAGTAAAAGTAGCAGCACGGTAGTTTAGACCTGTTATAGCTCTCTTATCCGAGCCTTTTGCTTACATGCTTTCCTAGGGATTTACTTTACTCATCTAAAGATGTTTCAAGCAAGTGCTCACATTTGTGGTAGCAGAAGACACTTACTGATTGTTCTCACTAATAATTTTGAAAGGAACATCAAAATCTGGGAGGGTCATGAAAGAAATGTCAGAAATTTCCTTTCAGCTGCCATTCTCCTTAATACTGTTATAAATAAATTCAGCATCTTATATGTGATAGCAAAAAGGTGCTGCCCTTTGTTTTTGCATCCTGAGATTCTTGCCTAATACCATGGTAGCAATAATGATGGTGAGAAAATTGCCCTCTTCTATGATGTTCAGGTCCTGAATGAGCACCCTTACCTCCATAAATAGTGGCAAGTATTCAAGCATTTTACAGGTTTTGGAGTTAAATATAACAGTGTTATTCTAATTTAGGTATGCCACCACCAGTGGCACCAGTAATGGCAATAGGAAGAATGATCGGCAATGCCAGCTATCTGAAGTTTTCATGTGCCGAGCACTATGTCAGTTCTTCACAGTATTACAGTCTATCCTCACAACAAGAGTGTGCCAGTGAATGTTGCTGTGTGCCAGTACCTAGGCTAAGGACTTTCTGCACAATACCCTGTTTATCCTCACAACTTTCCGTGTTATTTTTATTCTTGAATGAAGAAACAAGTTCTCTGTAGGTGATGCTGTCATTGATCCACTTATATCCTTTCACATCCATTTAACACTTTCCCTGGTGTGATTTTACTCCCCAAAACTAGCACCCTAATCGCTTTCTTGGAGGGTGGCCTTGAGGCTGCCCAAGCCTACTTGGTCTGTGTAAAGAGAGAGATGAATCTATCTTGAAATTTATGTCCCTGTGTGTGGGAAGCCCTTAATGGCCGCTGGTTCCAGACACATAAATATGTGAGCTTTCTTGTTCCCAGTTGAGAAATTCAGAGGTGTGAATGGCACTGCCACCCTGGGCTTTTATTCCATCTATGTTTTTGGTCTCTTTCCCTTCCATCTCACCTTGTTTTCCCTTACCGGTGTTTCCTGAAAACATGTCCCATTATATCATTTTTGCATGAAGCTTAATCTCAGAACCTCCGTTTAGGAACCCAAACTAAGATATTCTCTAAAATAGAAACTTCATTGATAAAATTTCCAAACTGTCTTAGTAGATGGCCAATATAAGACCAAGCCAAATCTTTCTGGGTCCAAATTTCCTGGCTTTAACTGACAGACTCCATTACAGCACATTATTCAATCTTCAGTCAATAAACACTTGCCACATGCCTATTTTATGGCGTGTTATATTTATACCATGGTTAGGATAGTATGGTTAATGGATATTTTATATCTGTACACCTGAAATTCTATTGACTTCTCTGAGCCACAGTTTTTTCATCTATAAAAACAGCACAATAATGTTACTTACCTCATAGAGTGAATTTAAGAACTAATGAAATGATATATGCAAAGTGTCGAGAATCACAATTGGCAATTACTCATGCTCATTAAATATTAGCTGTTTTATGATTATTGTTTCATTTTCAGTGTCTAATATCCTATGCAAAAAACAAGAGATATTGGTACAGGCATTGAAACTTGAAGCTTAGAAGAAAAAGCTAATTAACTTGTGCCCCACTAGATGACTCTAACTGCTGGCTCTGTGTATCCCTTTAGCCTTGGCTCATCACAAGAAAACCTTGGAGATATTTCTGCTAGACTCAGCAGATCAATTTACCTATGCAACAATCTTCCATGTTCTTCACATGTACCCCCCAAACCTAAAATGCAATAAATATAAAAAAAAAAAAAAAAGAAAGATGAATGACATTTTGCTTGAAATGTAATCAGTCATAGCTGACTTTTTCTAATTTCATATTTTGTAGTTCTTAGTAAAAATTAAGCACTACTTTCCTTAAAAAAGAAAATGGTATAAAAATGCATATCACTTTTTCATTTTATTATTGTAACCACATCAAAGTACTCAGTGTGAAGACAGTAGCCAAGTGAACTCTTCTTGTAATACTCAGAAACCATTTTAGCAATGGTAAAATTGCTGCAATTTATATTCATCAAATTGCATGATTTGACTTATTTTAGAAAAGTTATTAACTTCTGAAGAGAATGCTTCAGAAGCATTTTAATGAGTGCAAGTTATCACCAGTGGTATACATAAATTTCATATGAAAATATACTTCTAGAAACTATACTTAGTTTGCTATAGTATTTGTACAAGGATTAATTCCTATTTCATTTTGTAGGAATTTATTTAGGAATGTCTATGGCCTGCCAGTGTAAAGGAGACTTATCACAACAGCTTTTTTTTTTTTTTTTTAATTGCATTTTAGGTTTGGGGGTACATGTGAAGAACATGGAAGATTGTTGCATAGGTACACACATGGCAGTGTGATTTGCTGCCTTCCTCCCCATCACCTATATCTGGCATTTCTCCCCATGCTATCCCTCCCCAACTCCCCACCCCCCCACTATCCCTCCCCTTTTCCCCCGACAGACCCCAGTGTGTGATACTCCCCTCCCTGTGTCCATGTGTTCGCATTGTTCAACACCCGCCTATGAGTGAGAACATGCGGTGTTTGATTTTCTGTTCTTGTGTCAGTTTGCTGAGAATGATGGTTTCCAGGTTCATCCATGTCCCTACAAAGGACACGAACTCATCGTTTTTGATGGCTGCATAATATTCCATGGTGTATATGTGCCACATTTTCCCTGTCCAGTCTATCATCGATGGGCATTTGGGTTGGTTCCAGGTCTTTGCTATTGTAAACTGTGCTGCAATGAACATTCGTGTGCATGTGTCCTTATAGTAGAACTATTTATAGTCTTTTGGATATATACCCAGTAATGGGATTGCTGGATCAAATGGAATTTCTATTTCTAGGTCCTTAAGGAATCGCCACACCGTCTTCCACAATGGTTGAACTAATTTACACTCCCACCAACAGTGTAAAAGCGTTCCTATTTCTCCACATCCTCTCCAGCTTTTACAATAACCTCTCTTTTTTATCAAAGGGGAGATATTCTAGTAAAAAAAACAACACGTTATTCTGCATTTTTGTTAAGTCACTCTGTAAGTCAGCCCTGAAATAGGATAGGTAGAATCTTATATTTATTTATTTCTCAGAAGTTTATTGGAGGTGATATGAGTGATTTTAAGATACTACCAACTAACAAAATAACAATTTAAAATTAATTTTCAAAATGCCTTAACAAATCTTATTCTCCTTATTTTCAGATTCTTTAAAAATGTTTTTCTTATTACTAATGTAACATCTTTTGATGTAATCATCATAGTAATATCCAACATGGTAGGTCTAAGTAAGTTACATGGATTGATTGACTCTTCTAAATAGTAAGGTAGATGGCACTATTACTTCTATATGAGAAATGAGGAAGTAGAGATACAAATAAGAATCTTTTCTGAGTCTATAGAGTTAGAAAATGACAAAGTGGGAATTCAGACCCAAACAGTAAGACTCTAGAATACTGTTGTTATCGCTATGCTTGTATGAAAACCTAAGCATACTAGAAAATCTAAGTGCTAGTTGGAAACCAGAATTAACATTTTGGCATATCACTTTTTGGCTGTTTTTCTTCTATTCTGACAAACATATATGACATATACACGCACACACACATAAACACACACAAATTCCTGTTCACAACTTCTTGTATGTTGACATCACAATGTACTTTATACAGCTGAATTATTTTATATATGATTTCATGTTTTTTCTAAAGTCTATGTGTTTGTCAAATATCAACTTATCTATTCAATAGGAATATGGGATGATCTTTGCTTATACATACATTCATACATATGTATATAAAAACAAAAAAGTATTTTAAGCATTCACCAAAAGTCATATGCTGATCAGTAAAGTATATAATTTTTTGCTGCCAATTACATATGTCATAAAAATGCTACCTATAATAGAATGAAAATGAAACACAGCAATATTGTGACACCTTTTCTCAAGCAACAGCTTTGGGATTTATTAGCTATTCCACATGAAATAACTTACTACCTTGCTACTGCAAGCATTAGAAGAAGGATTACTTAGGAGACTTGCAAAATGATACAAAGCTATGTTTAAGGTTGGGTAGAGCTTGGTGGGATATAGATGAAACAACATAGGCCCTTCGAGTTTATAATTGTGGATCTACCTAGTGGGTATCTGGAAGTTTATTATATTATACTGTTTACTTTTGTTTATATCTACAGATTTACATAGTGAGTTAAGAAGAAGGGGAATTATTATTGACTTACATTATAGAGTTTATGCAAAAATTAAATGATAATTTATTTTTAAACTATAAATATTTTATTGGTATAAGTAAGATACTATCTCTTGAAAACAGCACATCTTGATTTTGTATATGCAAAATAAGGTTATTTTAATGAACTATGTTACACCGGGGTTAAGTAAGTTACACATAATAAGCAAAGAAGGTAGCATTAGATACTTGGTCCAGTGACCTTTACTGTGAGTGAGCCTCCAACTTTTTCAAGTTTATTGTATCATTTAAAATATGTAAAAGTAAGATGGATATGTGTGTCCAATTGAGATAGTATAATGGAATGGAAAGAACATGTGTTATAGAGTTAGATAAATGAGGATGATAATCGTAATGATGATAAAGAAGAGATATAATAATAATGATAGTAGCAGATATTCTTTATATTGGGTTACATTGTGCCATGTTCTCAGCTTGTCACCTTTGTGCATTTACTCATTTAATCTTCACAGCAAACCTATGAGGTATAGGTACCGTCATGAAGAGACCCACAGAAGTTATATAACCAGTAATTATTGGAGCTGGAACAGATACTCTGCTGCCATTTTTTTTCTGGTTTTGTGGTCATTGTTCTTGCCTTTTCCAGTTACCAGCTCTAAGACCTTGGGCAATGCTTTAAGTCTTAATTGTCTCATCTGTAGAATGGGGAGAGCAATAAGTGCCTTAAAGATTTATTCTCATATTATATGACTTACAGTATGTAAACCATCTGTGTTAGACAACTAGAGGTGCTCAATGGATGATTGCATTCATTATTAGGCTACATCTAATCTGTGAATTAAAAACTATACAGAAATACTGTCACAGATTGTTTAAGAGCCAAATACCAACTGCAATGAAAAATACCTAAAACTTATTAAGCTCATAGTGTGTGTCAGGATTAACTACCTTAAAGCTCATAGCAATCCTATATGATAGATACTATTATTATGCTATTTATATCTGATAAAATTGAAGCAAGGGAAGTTAAATAATAGGTCAAAGATCATGTACTATCTTTCCACATATATCCATCTGGCTGTTTACCTGTCTCTTCCATCCAACCATTCATCCATCTACCCATCCATCCACCCAGTTACTTTTCTCTCTCCCCACCATCCCCTTCCGTTTCCCTGTCTCTGTCACTCTCCTCTATCTATCTATCTATCTATCTATCATCTATCTATCACCGATCAGTTATCTATCTCTGTCATTTATCTATAGTTTTTATTAACACTACCATATTTTATGAATTACAAAACTGAAAAATATTTTCATTAACTTACGTTAACAAAAGACCACACTGTGAATGAAAAAGCAATAAACACTGATCTATGCACATATGGAAGAGAGGTCGTAAACAATAGGGATACATAATATCATATGATCATAACATGGTAGCCCTATAAAACTCACAAAGCAATTTCATGTAAGTTATTTCACTTGACTCTTACCACAATCTATGAGGTTACTATTTTTATTTTTCTCATTTTAGAGGTGAAATTTAATATAGCTTCCAATAAAAAATCAGTATGGTTAGTAAATATCCTGATATCTTGCTCTTTTAACCCTACCAATAATTTATAGTAATTAGTAAAATAAAGTAATAGGAAATAATACCTTTGATACTAGTATTAAATTGTAATCATATGATTAGGTAATTTCAATTAGTGATTTTCAAGAACCTGTAATATGGTAGCTTCTTCCAACTCACATGTTTGAATTTATTTTAAACATTATAATTTAAAAGTAATCTAAAATGTAAATGCACATTCACATGGAGATAATAAATTAGTGTGAAATGGCTGTATTTTGCTCTCTGTAACTTTTTAACACACAGGAAATCACTATTGTCTTAGAAATCAAGGAAATATAGTATTTGAGGTGAAGTTATTCTTTCTACTATACCCACACATTTTAATATAGTTCTCTCACAGTACAACAGAGCAAGAAGCTTTCAGACACATTTGCTGCTGCAAGGAGCATGCTGTGTGGAACTTAAAACACCTTCCCTTTCAAACTCCTTGGGACTGTTTTTATCCAAGCGACTTCAAACGCACCTAAAATTTAACATCCATTGGAGGCACATCCAGGCATATTACAGTGAAAGCCCCAGTGACTAAATGTGTTACCACTATTCACAACGTTTATGTGTGTATATGCCTTATCTATGATGTCTTGCAAATAATGAAAATTGTATTATTCACAGTAACAAAACTGCTTTCAGCAAATTTCTAACAGTGATCTATTTTTAAATAACTTACACATATGTGTCATGGGTTTTAACATATACTCAGTCATAAAACTTTGTCACTTTTATGTTTCCATCATATTTTTTTAGCCAGTGAAGGTTTTGTTTGGTTCTCATTTATGATTATATACTTTTAAAAGATAGATTTCAAACTGTGAATGTTTATTTTTTTATTTTTGAGACAGTGTTTTGCTCTTGTTGCCCAGGCTGGAGTGCAATGATGCGATCTCGGCTCACTGCCCACCTCTGCCTCCTGGGTAGCTGGGATTACAGGTGTATGCCACCATGCCAGGCTATTTTTTGTATTTTTAGTAGAGACAGGGTTTCATCATGTTGGCCAGGTTGGTCTTGAACTCCTGACCTCAGGTGATCCACCCACCTCGGCCTCCCAAACTTCTGGCATTACAGGCATGAGCCACTGTGCCCGGCCATGAACTTTATCTAAGAAAGGCCAGAATGTCCTTACGTAATTGGATATATTATTTGACATAATGAAGATTAAATATGCTCTTTAGCCAGGACAATTTTATTTACTATTGTTTCCATTTTTAATTTTCTCAAAGATCCTTGTCTGTGTAGTCTTTTGGTCTTCCTTACAAGTGTATTTTAACGGGACGTAATAAGATAAATCCCAACTTTTTAAAGTTATATCCACATATACTACTTTCAAGTGCTAATAATATAAATGAATTAGAAGCAACTTTTATTAAATCAGATTTTAAGTTATGTTACCAAAAAATATGACATTGAGAATGTCTCTTTAACAGCTTCTCTGTAATATACATTCTGAGGATTGGTTTGTCTTTAGTTTTGATACTATTTTAATAAGAAAAGTAAAGGGGAATCCAGACCCTTCTAATTTAATAATCCAGAGAAAATTAGTCCATGTTCTAATAATTTAAATTTTTCTATTAAAACGCATGTGAGAATTCATATGAGTGGAGTGGAGAGGAGTTCAGTTTGAAAGTTGGCAGGTTTGAAATGATTCTATGGCAACAGACATGTGCTTGAGGGAAATCAGTTGCAGCATCTTCTATAATTGTGTCACCTAGATTTTGCCTTAGGAATTTCTGGATTTCCATAGAACATTGTGACCTCAAATGCTTTATCTTAATAAAGAAATAAAAGCAGATTAGAAGAATTATTTGCCTACAGTTTGTGGGAAATGGGCAAGTCTTAAGACTTTATTAGGTACCCAGCATGAAATATATTTTCTTGAGCCTCATAATCACATTGAAATAGAAGGATCGAGTTAGATACAGTGGCCAATTAGTGAACGACAGTCTTCAGTATCTAGTAGACACTAAACATATAAAGACATATTTGTACTTTTAACTGGAGTGAGAGACCCTGGGAGCCTACAGCATACAATTAATAATCACTATTTAGATTGCATGGATTTAATGTGAGGGATCAATTACTTGTCTAATAAGTGAGCCTAGCCTCTTGCTCAATATTGCCTGCTTCATGAGGGTGAACTGTGCTGTAGAAATGTGTTACAAAGTTAGCTGCCGATTTTTTGAAATGTGTGATTAAGTCAACAAATCTTATGAAAATTCAGAGTAATACATTCTTGTGAAGTTGTGTAACTATGTACAGGATAGTTTTACACAGGAAAAGATTAACATGAGAGGGGAAAACTTTAGCTATGAAATTTAATCTCATTCAATATATTTATATTGAGCTCCTCCAAAAACATGGGGCCTCGTGGTGGGTGCTGAGGATAGAACAAAAAGCAAAAAAGACATGATCATAACCCTTGATTTCATGATGTAGTAGACTTATAAAAGTTGTCGCAATCTAACGAAAAGAAAATGTAGATTAGTTCAACCATTGTGGAAAACAGTGTGGCGATTCCTCAAGGATCTAGAAAAAGAAATACCATTTGACCCAGCAATCCCATTACTGGATATATACCCAAAGGATTATAAATCATTCTTTTATAAAGACACATGCACACATAAGTTTATTGTGGCACTGTTCACAATAGCAAAGACTTGGAACCAACCCAAATGTCCATCAATCGTAGACTGCATAAAGAAAATGTGGCACATTTACACCATGGAATACTATGCAGACAAAGAAAAGGATGAGTTCACGTCCTTTGCAGGGGCATGGATAAAGCTGGAAATCATCATTCTCAGCAAACTAAGACAGGAACAGAAAACCAAACACTGTATGTTGTCACTCATAAGTGGGTGTTGAACAATGAGAACACATGGACACAGGGAAGGGAACATCACACACTGGGGTCTGTTTTGGGGTGGGGGGATAGGGGAGGGATAGCATTAGGAGAAATATCTAATGTAGATGATGGGGTGTTGGATGTAGCAAACCACAATGGCACGTGCATATCTGTGTAACAAACCTGCACATTATGCACATGTACCCCAGAACTGAAAGTAGGTAGGTAGATAGATAGATAGATAGATATTTCAACCAGTGTGTGCAAATCCAGAGAGAGGATGGAGGGGGTTCTACCTGGAGGACATAAAAAACCGTGTTGAGTGAAGGGTGATTTGTGGAATGCCAGATAAAATATCAGGCCTGAATGCTGATTAGATCCCATGGACAATAATTTCTTAAATTATGGTGGTGCTGGTGCTGGTGTTTATGACTATCATTCTCCATGCCAGACACTTTGCCATTTGGTAAATGTATAGTGTGCTATTTTAACAAGCATGCACAAAGCCTTTACTGTAATGTATCCATGAGGATACTGGGGTTTAGAATTTGATAATTTTTCCAGGTTAACAGCATGGAGTGAAATATCTGAAATTCAGATCCATATCTAATTAAGTTCAAAGAGTATACAGATATTTCTTCTCTTTGTGCAAAGAAGGATAGGAATGGTTCCATATTATCATGGAATTAGTCAGATTTTTTAAAACTATAATGCCTTGTGTTAATGAAGAAGGGATGATATTCAGTACATATTCTTAACTGTTACTTTGCTTAACATTCCCAATTTTTCTGTAAGATAGGTAGTACAGATAAAATCCCCAAGGGAATTCAGCAAGTGCAAGTGAAATAACCAAATTTTAATGCCTTTTGTCAAAACCTCTCTTTTCCTCAGAGGATGGAAGGGCAGTGAAGGTTGGTAAGCGAGGATGGACTACTTCCTATGTAGTCTTTCTGAGAACAGTCAAACAAAAGAAAAGTCAGCAAATCCCTCTTGATGTGGGAAGCTTTAATACAGTGTGCAGAGTTTCTCTCTGGAGCAGACATACTCCTCTGCAACCGTCTCTTTTGAACAGCCTCAGGACTTTGGATAGGTAATCCTCTCCAAGGAGAGTCCTAGAGAGGGCTGTCTCCTCCACATATACCATCCTCTAACATTATTCTATAACTTAGCTCCCTGTTTCTTTTTTCCATGGCACTTAATTCTGCCTTGTTTTTTGTCTTAGTCTCCAATTATGATGTAAGCACCATGAAGGAAGGGATGTTGCCAATTTTGGCATCAGTATATCCCCTGTGTGTAACAGCACAAGGGTTATAGTGAGCCCTCAAATGTCTATTTGTAGGAAAAAGAATGAATGCAGCAAGGAAATCTGATACATGTTCATTGTGCCTTTTATCTCCATCTCTCTTGTCCTGCATTGTTATCTTGCCATTTTCACAAAGACTTCACGGCCCATTATTTCTTGTGAAACTTCTAGAGTGTTAATTTTTAAATTAAAATTAAAGCTTTTTACATGAGTATGTATTATGAGAGAAACCATGCAAGATCGTGTGTGTGTGTGTGTGTGTGTGTGTGTGTGTGTATGTGTGTGTTGGACTCTATACTATATTAAATTCTGGATTTTTTTCTTATAAATAAAATTTCAAACATAGTTCTATAAAAATAGGAATAAGATGTTTTAGGAAGCGTAAAGAGCAAAGGAAAATAACAA
Source organism: Ateles fusciceps (assembly GCA_036589455.1). Taxonomy (NCBI): domain Eukaryota; kingdom Metazoa; phylum Chordata; class Mammalia; order Primates; family Atelidae; genus Ateles; species Ateles fusciceps. The sequence continues at coordinate 694,982 of JAZHEH010000857.1, read as the reverse complement.
TTGTAGGTTTGGGGTTGTGCATACTAATTGTCATTGAGTAAAGAGAGCACACTGAGGCCATTCAGAAGAGGGAGAATTAACTTTTTTATATATATACAGAGTCTTGCTCTGTCACCCAGGCTGTAGTGCAGTGACACAATCTCAGCTCGCTGCAACTTCTACCTCCCAAATTCAAATGAGTCTTTGCCTCAGCCTCCCAAATAGCTGGGATTACAGGCACCTGCCACCACACCCAGTTATTTTTATTTTTTTGTATTTTTAGTAGAGATGGGGTATCTCCATGTTAGTCAGGCTGGTCTTGAACTGCTGGCCTTCAAGTGATCCACCCGCCTCGACCTCCCAGAGTGCTGGGATTACAAGTGTGAGCCACCACACCTGGCCTTATTTTTATTCATTTAAAAATATTAAATGTTATTGCATAGGCAGTAATGGGCTTAACAATGAGGTGACAAAAACACCTATGTACCATGCAGAGCAATATATCAAATGTTTTAAACTATAAACTTGTCAAGAACATAAACCCAATTGTTCTGCAGCTGCAGGTTATATCTGCCTTGTATGAGCAAAATTTGGTGGTGAAAATGCCTTGCTTCCATTTTCCCTTCAATGACTGATATGGTTTGGCTGTGTCTCCACGCAAATCTCATCTTGAATTGTATTCCCATAATTCTCATGTGTTGTGGGAGGGACCTGGTGGGGAGATAATTTGAAACATGGTAGTGAATAAGTCTCACAAGATCTGATGGTTTTATCAGGGGTTTCTGCTTTTGCATCTTCCTCATTTTCTCTTGCTGCTTCCATGTAAGAAGTGCCTTCACCTCCCATCATGATTCTGGTGCCTCCCCAGCCATGTGGAACTATAAATCCAATTAAACTTCTTTTTCTTCCAGTCTCAGGTATGTCTTTTTCACAGCATGAAAAGGGACTAATACAATAACCAATATAATTTTGAAAAGTACTTGTCTCATAGACTTTCACAGAAAAACTATATCCTTATAAACTTTGAAAAGTCGTTGCTAAATGCCTTTAGATAATTGAATTTTCTAAGATTCTTTTAATTTTGAAAGTTTAATTTTATCCCAGTGTTGATGATTTTTGAATGCTACTTTTAAAATATTTTGTCACTGATTTATATCTATGGTGTAATCTTGTAAAACATTAACAATGGAAATGTGGCTCGACCATTTAAAAATCAATATGTTATAACTCAGCCAATTTAATCACTTTAGTTAAACATATTAGGAACAACTCAGTTTCATTTGAGAGAAGACAGTCTTCTAGATGTGCATTGTGGCATCATATTACTTTACAATATCTTACAAAAGGTGAATTCAAGTCGTATCTTTGAATCTGTTTTAAATTCTGTCATAACTTAAGATTAGTGACTAAATATTGGCAGGTTTATGGAGCTAGAATGTAAACAAGACAAAAACAAGGCTGGAATAAGTAATTTCAGTGTATTCACTTGCACAGAGAAAAGTCATTCACACCTTCTTAAGCTTTGTGAAGAGAGATAGACTCCTAAAATCCTGTTGATATAGCAACTGTCTTTCTGTTTCTTGTATAAAAATAAAGAAAACTTCCTATTAGGAATTAGCCAGACATTTAAATTTTCTCTCTTCTTTCTCTGTTTTTCCTTACTGTCTCTTTAAAGGCAGGCAAAATTTCTATAAGGTTTTTAAAATGTTTTAAGTTTTTTTTTATTGTGAAATATTCGTAGACTCACAAGGAGTTGCAAAAACAATACAGAGTTCCTGTGTATACATAACCCAACTTTCCCCAGTGGTAACATATTTAACTAAATACAGTATATTATCAAACACAATAAACTGACATTGGCACGTGCAACTAAACTGTAGACCTTACTTGGATTTCACCTGTTTTTACATATGCTCTTTTATTGTAAGTCATTATGTATTATTCTATGACATTAACCATGTCTATAGATTCACATAATCACTACCACCATCAAGATACAGAACCGTCTCATCACTACAAAGGAACATAAAGGATGATTTTTATAAAGTAACCACAAATGTGTCAAAAGCCATTCCTGTGTTATATAGCAAGCATGTTTTGAGTTATTAAAACTCACTTATGTCTTTCAGTGTCATAAGTTTGGGTTTCCCTCCATAACTATAATAATCCTAATAAATTACAGTTGATGAATATGAGAATATCCAACTCTTCCTGACTCTATAAATATGTTGACTGAGATTGTAATATTTATGGTATCTTAAGGGGCACTTGTGTTATTATGATGATGTGATCATGTTGAGAATAGTAAGAGCAGCCCAGTTTAGCAAACAGGATATGAGTCTTCTATATCCAGCTCAACCATTCCCCCAATAGGGGATATCTGCCTTTGCTAGTTAATTTTCCATTCTGGAAAATGTGAAGTGTATGAGAATGAATAATACTCTCAAATTTTCCAGCACATATAATCTGAGGAGAGCAGGTACAGCAATTTAAGAGCTGTGTTAGTTCTTTTGGTTTCCAAAAAATTTCCTTTCAGTGACCTAAGTTAGTTATTTACTAAGTGATAGAGCAATTGGCTATGCTTTTTGAATGGACTGATAATTATATTAATTCAGCAAAGCAGGACATAGAAAAGGCATCTACTCCCTTACAGTAAGAAGATTCTGATAGTATTTTATTCACATACCAGGCACTTGGCTTAGGCAGAGTTGGAGGAAATGGAATGGTAATAGACCATATTGTGGCATAACAGGAGCTGTAGCCTGAGATTCAGAATTCCAACTCTGCCTCTCAATAGTTGAGTCCTCTTGGCTAAGATATGTAAAGTGCTCTGTACAAGTCTTGGCACCCATCCACCACACAATTAGTATGCAGTGGCAATTTTTTGTTAGTCAAGAATCTAAAAACCTAGTTGATGAGACAAATAATAGAAATAAGAGTTCATTAGATGAAATTAAGTAATAAATGATGCAAGGAGTTAAAAGAAATGTAGAGGAGGAAAGGAAATAGAACTCACATGCAAGTGGAACAACTGTGTATCAGATACCGTGCTAGCTGACTTGAAAACCATGTCTCATATTACTCTGAAAATAATTCTGCAAGGTTGTAGATGTTATTATTTTCATTTTACAGGCAAATACCTGAATACTTGAATATAGAGTTAAGTGAGTTGTTTCAATGTAGTTATTGATTCAAATCAATATCTGAATGACTCCAAATATGGTGCTATAGAGGTCTGAAGTAAGATATACTGGATTTGAAAAAAGAAAAAAATACATAGGGAAAGGAATTGGTATGCTGTAGCAGTGTCATAAATGAAGTTTCAGTTATGTAATTCCAAATGACATACATAGGGCCTAATCAAACAGCTTAGTGAAATCAGAATTTCTGCTCTTTTCCCCCAACTGGGGACAAGTTGGCTGAGGATTAAGGTGGGCAACCTTGGGAAGACGAGAGTCTAGGAGGACTTTAGATCCTCATAAGAATTATATGAGGATGTTTATTTGTATACAAATACCTGAGCCCTACCAAGATCTACCATATCAGAATATGTGGTGATAGCACCCAGGGAATCATAGAGAGCTGTTATAACTAGCCATGAAATATTTAGAACTGAAATTATAGATTATGTTAAACAGTCACTGATTGGGGATATAGCAGGGTTGACAGGCTAACCTTACAGCAAACAGATTTGTAAGTCAGGGCCTAGAGAATTTTCAAGAAACAGGAATTCTGCAGACTGAAGTTCTGGTCTAATGCAGCACCATGGACAGCTCCGAGGCAATCTTGTTTCTCCAAGAACCTGAAATCAAAAACTTTCCTTTTCGTCAGTATACCCTTGTAACAATCCTGCAGATGTACTCCCTAGGCCAAACTTAACGTTGAAAAAAAAATGCTTTCATCTGAATCCAGTTCTTTTTGGCTTTACCAGCTCTACCCTGGAAGGAATATCTTTTACTCATGAAAGGCCATTCCCTATTAATGCATGACCAGGTTCTCCTTATGAGTCACTCAGTATCTTTATATAATGTTCTGTCTAGTGGGTGGATTAGGATTACCTTTGCAGAGTTTGTACTGGCTTATCCCTTTGGTTCCTGTAGTTTTCTTCTATTAGAGTTTTTTTTTTCCATCCCTAGGGTTCCATACTGTTCAAATGGGTTTAATATTCTTGAAGGTTTTCTCTGACCTTGTAATTTATGCTTTTCTCCTAGCACAACTTTTTTTTTAAAAGGAGGCAGCAGATACATTGTTTGCTGGTGATGGCATACACAAATCAGGTGGGAGGAATTATTGAGAGCAGAAATTCCAATATCTGGTTCTTCAAGATTAACATGTATAGTTTAATTCAGCATTGTAAATAAGTCTAATATATTTAAAAATCTAGAATAAACCCACATTTTAAAAAGTTTTTATATTTTCTGTGCTAATAAGGCATGCTGTATATAATAAAGTGTTATTTTCTAAAGTGGCAGTGGAAGAAACATGGAAAGTTTTATTTAATCCATCAGTGGATTAGAATTTGTATACCATGAGATGATTAATTATCAAAATCAGTTTGAATTACACAGAATACTGAACCTATTTTGAAGGAAAAGGCAGAACCAGGTACTAGGCTGTTCTGCGTTCAAGTCACAATCTCTAACATTTGGGTGTTTTTGTTTTTTTTAATCTCTGTTGGTTGTTCACTTGCCCTTGTAATCTGTGTTAATTTACCACCTGGCTGTTTGTAGATTTGACCTCAGCTACTAGGAATGGAATGATTTTCATAAAGGAACATATGCCTTAATGAAAGTAACCTAAGAAGCGGGAAGAGTGTGACCGATTACCTAGGTAAAAGGTAGTGACAACAATGATATTATTCTAGTATAAATGGAATCAGTTTTTCTTTGCTCAGTGGGCATGATATAGAAAGGCTTGGCTAGCATATGCCAGGTGGGACAGACTGACAGTGCCTAGAATGTCAATGGATCAAGCTTGAGGGAACGAGAAGTTGAAAAGACATTCCAAAAGCAGGCATTTGATGTTTAAGGGTTAGCTTAGTTAGAACACAATGACAAATATTACTAAAATTAAAACTATGATTTTAACTATTTTTAACTATGACAAATTAAATAGCAGAACATTTTAATAAAACATTACTTAAAATCCACAATTTTCTATAAGTCTAATACATGGTTCATTAAAATAAAAAATTCTCAGTGATTTATGGAATTAGGTTTTTGTAATGCAATGAATTCTAAATGGTTTTATAATGCCAATTCCAATTAATATCCTAATTATATGTCACCTAGAAGGGTTAATGACTAAATTTTATTATTAATATTTGTTTTCTATTTATTTTGATTAGTACAGTTTATGTATATAGTAATGATAGCTGCAAATTAGACATGATTAGCATTAAATAAGGTATATATTTTAGTAGAAAATTAAAGTTAAGTATTTGAGCTAACTTAAAATATTCAACAACTTAAATTCGTATTTTTTGTGAATCACATTTTTTTTTGAGGCAAGATGTTACTCTGCTGCCCAGGCTTAAGTGCATTGTTCAATCATGGCTCACTGCCTCAACCATCCAGGCTCAGGTGATCCTCCCACCACAGCCTCCTGGGTAGCTGAGGCTACTGGTGCACGCTGACACGCCCAGCTATTTTTTTCATATTTTTGGTAGAGATGGTGTTTCACCATGTTGCCAGGCTGATCTCAAACTCCTGGGCTCAAGCAATCCGCACATCTCGGCCTCTCAAAGTGCTGAGATTAGAGACGTGATCAACCATACTCAGCCCTGTGACCCACCATTAAATAGCTAATAAAACATGCATGTAAATAAAAATAAACAACTTACTAGAATGATTATGTGAAAGTCATTTATTCTTCCAAAGCATGAATTTTTCAAACATACCTTTTATTACTGTTTTAAGAAGGAAATAATTTCCATATATTTGCATGTAAATCACTTTTAATCCCAGAGAACTTTCCATAAAAGTTTTTTTTTATTACTGCTATAACTGATAGAGCTAGTGGACTGTTAATTAGAAAAGCTGTACATAAAAACACATCTATAGCTCTAATAATCTAGGATACCTTTTTTTGTGAAATATAGATGAAAAATTAGTAATTACAGAATCCTTGTTAATTTTCAGATTTAGACAGCCTGGGCAGTATCTTCAGGAATGAATGCATATGTGGTTTTTGGCATCTTGGTGGAGTATATTTCCAATGTAATTCTATTGTGAAGTCTAGACCAGATGTGGCCATAAAAATGACCCCTCCAACAATAATATATTTCATAGATAAACCAATAAAGTCAACTCTAATTGCAGTAGGCTTAGAACTCTGTTTGCAGCCATAAAATTTGTATCAGTTATTGGCAAATCCTTTCATTTCTGAGGATAGTTTTTCATCTCACATGTACCCTTTTCTCAAAATTCCTTATTTTCTGAATACTTTGCTTCCAAGAGTAGCTTCATTATCAAGAATTTCTCTTTATTCTTATGACTTATGCAAGTGACCATAACAACCTCTTGTTTCTGTGAAATAACCAGTGACTTTCTGAAATAATATAATGCTAGAAGAAAGAAAAGAAAAGGAGATTGATCATTCAGCCACTCTTTAAAACCATGTCACAGTTAAAAACATAATTTATTTTATTCTCTTTAAAATAGTAAAAACATATATTAGTATCTTTACAGATGTTTCCTTTGTTTACATCCTTGCCTCTGTGCCTTGTCTGTAGTAGAAAAATAAACTGACATGTTTATCCCTATTCCTCATTGTCTTCTCATGTATTTCTCTTCCTTCTTTTAATTTCTTCTCAGTCTAGATGCACCCACTTCCATGATCTCTTTGCTCATTTCTTTTTTAATGCCCTAGAAGCTAGTTCTGTGACTGGGCAGTTGAAGTTCTTGACTTATAATCAGGTTAATTTGAAAAATACTTATTGAGCCACCACCTTGTATCAGGCACTACTGTAGATGTTTTGAATGTGTCAGTGAACAAAGCAGAAACAATGTATGCCCTCTGGATTCTTGGGGCTCTCAAATTATAAAAGACAGATACAATAAATAAGTAAATTGTATGGTATGTTAAAAAGTGATGAGTGCTGTGAAAAAGAAGAGGAAGATAAAGTAAGAGATAGTTCATGCTGGAGTGCGTTCCAATTTTAAATAGGATATCAAGGTATTCATTGAGAAGGTGACATTTGAGCAAAGATCTGAATGAGGCATGGGGTTGAGTCATGTAGATATCATCGATAAACTCATTTGGGTTTAGTAAACAGTCAATACAGAATTCCTGAGGCATTGTTTTTATCTCCTGTTTTGGGCAGGCTATCTGCAGTGTGGCTAGAGTGAAGTAAGTGAGAGAGGTTCAGGAGAGGATGTTAGTGAGGTGAGGGTAGACCTCTGAAATCATTGTAAGGATGTCTCTTTCTTTCTGGGTGTGAGAAGAGCTAATGGATCTGAAATTTGTTTTAAAAGAATTAGTCTGGATGCTGGAGGTAGGGAGTGCTCCAAACAAGGAGACAAGTTAGAAGGCTATTACTGTAATACATGTAAAGATGATGCTGACTCAGACCAGGGTAATAAGAATAGTCATTGTCTGAATGTGTTTGAAAGTGGAGCCAAAAAGGATTTCTGGATGAATTGGATAAGGGGTATGGGAGAAAAATAGAGTCATGAATGGTTCCAAGGTTTTTGCTCTAATTAACTGGAAGGCATAAAGTTGCCCTCAACTGAAACGGTAAAGACTATAGATAGAATGGGGGCAATTAGTGAGGCGTTAAATTTGGATATCTATTAGACATCTCACCAGATACGTTGAATAGGCAATTGAATGTGTAAGTTTAGACTTTAGCAGAAAAGGTTGAAGTTGGACATTTAAATTTTGGAGTTGTTGGCATACGATAATATTTAAAGCTGTGTTATCAGATTGTATCACTAGGGAAGAATATAGATAGAAATGAGAAGATGACTGTGGAGTCTTAACATTAAGAGGTGGATTGAAAAGAGAAGACAGTACACAATAACGAAAAGGAGTGATTAATGAGGTGGGGGAAGAAAAACAAAAGTGTGTGGTGTCCTGAAAAATGGACCTTCTATTTTCAAAACCTACGTTTTGGGTATCCATTTACTATACCCTGACTTTCTAGCTATATAACCAAAAGGAGAAAGCAGTAGTTTTTTTAGATATATCATGTTAATAACTCTAAAGGATATTCAATGAATCTGAATAATTCAGTGGTATAATGTGAAAAAATATAGAATTCATAGGGAAAGGAACAGAAGTTAGCCAGGAAATGACCTGAATTAACACTGAAGCTATATCTCCAGTGTAGGTCCACATATTCTATCTCTCAGTGGTTGAATTAGCAGCAAGATTCCCTAGTAGAATAAAAAAAAAATGTTGTGAGCATTTGTATCTACATGACTGAATTAAATTCCTCCAACAATAAATGTAGTTAACACAGTATCTTGAAGAAAATCCTTAGTGGAATTCAGGGAACCTAAATTCTAACTATGGTTTTGCTGCTGACTGACTGCATTAACTTCGAATCTATCATTAACCTCCTTATGCCTCATTATCCTCTATTTCACCAAATAAGAAAAATGAAATATTCCCTCCTTCCCTACCTCACTAGGATGTTGTGAATTTAAATGTGTGAGAAGTGCTTGAGATGCATAAAATTTGATGGCGTGTTTTATTCATGAATTCAAGGCATCTGAAGTAATTTGACCATGATGGAAAGTTGCTTCCTTGCACTTTTTAGAGTGACATTTCCATTACTGACCCACCCATTTATGCAGCATGTTGCCTAATCTAAACTTAGACCAAAACAAATTGACCTTATAGGTAAGCATTATATCCATTAATATTATATTTTTGTTTTCTTTCATAATATTCATCATTCACCAATTTACTCATTCAATATAGTTATTGAACACTTATAGATTAAAAAGCCTCCATTTCTACATGACAATGATAGGACCTTCCATTTTTATATTCCTCTGGCATTTAAAATGTGCTTTTGTAGCCATGATCTCCATTGATCTCTCAATTCCTTGAGGTTGATATGGCAGATATGCTTTTCTATTTTAAAATTATCGAATTGACACTCTCAGATAACTGCATCCTCCAACTGCTGGGTGAAGCAGGGTCTGGCACTGAGGTCTTCTGACATCCAGGTGTAGACCACGATACTTCACAATGTGGCCGTTGGCTTACTTTATTGCAAGCACTAAATATTTTCCACTGAATACATAATACCTAGAAGAGAATGTGGACTAAAACAGCAGCAGAAGAGCAAAGGATTAAATGATCAATTTTTCTTGAAATTATCTTAGTTTTAACGGGTTTTTTCTTCATCAGTAATGACCATCCCTTACTAAGAAATCATTCTCATAATACATGATAATATCTATATTTTCCAATGTGACAATAACGTTAGGATGTCTATACATGATCTTTACAACCCCTAGCTCCATCACAATCTGTCCAAACTTGTTTTATTCTGGCTAACAGTCATGTAAGTCTTAATTTCAATGACGGGCTCTGCTGGGTCCAATATGATTGAGTGCCTGTCATTACCCATCCTGGAAGTTTAGGAATATTTTATTATTAAAATAAAGATAAAAAGAAAATTATTACCTGTTTCAAAGAGCTATTTGTTTAATCACACTATTAACTGCTGATTATCTTCTATATGCCAAATGTTGTTCTAGGTGCTGAATTACAGGAATGGATCAGAAAGAAAGTTCTTACTCTCAAGGATCTTATAATCTAATGAAATATATGTAAAACAATAACAATTTTTATTTTATTTTTAAATTTTATTTTCCTGAGACTGAATCTCGCTATGCCACCCTGGCTGGACTTGAGTGGTATGATCTTGGCTCACTGCAACCTCCGCCTCCTGGGTTCGAATGATTCTCCTGCCTCACACTACTGAGTAGCTGGGATTACAGGCATGCACCACCACTGCCCGGCTAATTTTTGTATTTTTAGTAGAGACATGGTTTCACCATGTTAGCCAGGTGGGTCTTGAACTCCTGACAGGTGATCTGCCTGCCCCAAGGTCTCCCCAAAAAATGCTGGGATTACGGGCATGAGCCACCAGACCCGGCACAAAAGAACAACCATTTTTAAATATCAATATGTCTTATATAGAAAATGAAAGTGAGCAGTGAGGTAGAGTGTAGCTGGAATGTGAGTTGAGATGTGACACCAGACAGAGAAGTGAGAGAAAGGACTTTTGTTTGAGGAAATGACTTTTGAAAAGGAAATTGAATACTGACAAAGAGGCAGATATGTAAAGAATGTATCCCAGACAAAGGAAACAAAAAGCATGATTCCAGTCAACTGAGCCTATTTGAGGAAAAGTGTGAGTGGATTATGAGGATGGAGAGGTAAGTGCCAGGAGATAGGGGGAAAGATCCGGCATGCATCAGATGATGTGCATATTCCAGGATGTGGTAAAGAGTTGGGATTTTTTGTTTATAAACTAAATGGCAAACCACTGGGGTTTTTAACCAGGGGAGTTATGTAATATGATGTATAGTTAGATTATATTTGCTCTTGGATAGAGCTTGCATTATGTGAAATTATACAGAAAAAATTATACACACACACACACACACACACACACACACACACTATATATATATATATATTACTCAGTGTAAATAGAAAATGATAAAAACAAATTTATCCATTGATGATAATTCTTGGCATTGATAATGGTGTGGATGGTGATAATAATTGTATGTAACACTCAAACTTTCTGAAAACCTACATTTCACCTGTAAATCCAAAAGTATATGTAGCAAAACCATCTGCTCTTATTTCTGCACCACTTGGACCAGTGTGGAGTGATAAGGCAAATTTGTTCAGGCATCTGTGTCAGCCTTCGGTGTCCTCACCCCCTTTGTTATAACTCTCCACTAAATATTACATTGGTAATGACGTCCCTGACCTATATGTCACGGAGACCTCAAGAAAAGAGCAAAGCTAAAGCGTAAGGGAGAAAACCCAGCTTAAAAGGATAAAAGGTCTCTGGACCAAAAAAAAAAAAGTCTTTGAAAAATGAGAAAGGAAGGATAGAAGAAAAGATGCTCTCTTTTGTACATCTGGCCAACCTTGGCAATGAAAAAATATTGTGTTACAGCTAATAACTATTTGTCACTGCAGGCACTTGCTGGTGTCTGCTCTTTAAAAATGACTCAAACTCATTGGCTTCGAAATCACAAGCCAAGGAAAAAACTTGGACATAATGTTTTCTTTAGGATCTACCAATTTTCTTTCCCCCTCCCCCACACCCCCCCATATATATATTCTGTAGGAACTACCAATTTCTATATATAGGTACTGATTGAGAAGTCCCTTATAGCAGTCTTTCATTTGATTTTAAAGATCCAACGATTATTGGTGATAGTGAGTCTTTCATTTCACATTTGTCATTGACTTATTTGAATTTAATACTGATTCAATCATTATGATCTCCTTTAAGCAGGGAGACAAGCTGCATATTACACGGTAGGATTTTAATTTTGTACTCATGAAACTTTTGAAAAACATTATTCATAGTCTTCTGACTGTCAAATTGCCTTCTAATAGGTTCACATCTCAAGAGGTATCAAGTGTTGGTAACTACTTTTTGGTGTTGTTATCTCATCATAAAATGTACTTTTATTAGGTGACTTTGTAAGTTTTGTTGAATTAATGCATGACACTGCCTCATTCTAGTAATCTGAAGAAACAACGCTGAAAAAATTTGAGAATCGTCAGTATATATACTTTCATTTGCGGTGAAAAGAGTTTTGCTGCAAAAATGGTTCACAATGTAAGAAAATTTTAGTTGATATATTAGTCTGAAAGGCAAAATATAAATTTTTAGTATGGGAGAGATGAGGAAAAGGAAGCTCTCTTCTAGATATCTGTAGCAAACTATAACTGTCCTTTATATTTAATTTTTCGCTAAGGTGCTGAGATTGGAGGTGGGGCCTTAGATATGATTAATTGTTAGAGTGATAAGCTAGATAATTCATTGAGTTTCTGTTGTAGTCTCCCTTTTAGACTCTGTGTTTGATACTTTGTTTAAAGATTGGGCATTTAAAAATCTTCTCCATGTCTAGTGTCTTTCCAATCATCAGGTCATAGACTTTACATAAAGAGGAACTACACAGGTTATAAGTAGAAATATTTAAACCCTGAGTTCCTATTGTGGCTTTCTTTCTTAAACATATTTTCCTTATATGATAAATGTGAGCATTGAATCGTGATAAATACCACCCATAGGCTTTAAAGCCTAAATGTTGAATTTGACACTCAAGAGTTTAAAGGCATCATGAAAATTTCTCCAGAACTAATGCCGAAGCAATTTAGGTTTTACAGGCAACTCAATAGTTTTGAATGATGTAATTATTTTGAAAAAGTAACCATAAAATGCTATGTTTAGGGAATTGGTACTTTGCATTTATCAGAAGAATGTAAATGTCAATTGATTGGCTTGCTATTTGGGATATAATTTTTTAAAATTGTAGTTCAACTCATTAGGATTTAATTCATGATTGTGTGCTGCAAACTAAATCCATTAAGAATATCAGATATTTATTTTAAATTAGAGGCATATAAAGGAAAATATAAATTTTTAAATGCCTTTTTACTGTGTTTTCTCTTCAGCCCATCCTAGGCATTTGTTATGTAAAATATTTGTTATGTAAAATAAGGAAGTCTTCTACTGATTTTGTAAACAAACATGTTTTATTCAACATTTCTTTGTTGACTAGATTAATGTTGACCATTGTATACAAAGCATTCTCACGATTTCAGAAGCTAGTTTTCTTTTTAGTCATATAATTTTACTTGTTTTACAGTGAAATTAATGCATGTAGAAAAGTATACCCATGTAAAAAGTTAAAAGAATATTGCTAACTAGTTACTATGCTTCCAAATTGCCTATTTTCTGTGTTTTGCATTGGACAGTAGTGATTACCTCTAAAGAAAATGGATGGTCTTTGTTTGCGCTGAAAGGATGGATAATGGACATAACTGGCACTCTTCAGCATTGCAATTGCAAATACATGTCTTTTCACTTATGGTCCAATCATCTTCTTACTATGATAGCATATAATTGAAGGTTCAAATAAATGCCTTGTCCCTTCTTGTAGCATATTAAAGTGAGAGAAAAATTACAAATACTTTCAAAGCTACTTCAAATACTAATAGTAGAGTTGTTTGAGTATTTAGGTGATTTAACAAAGCTGATGTATTTTATTATGCTTGATCATTAAGGAAAAGATGTTTATCAGAATGCTTTTGAGAGCATATATGTTGTCTGAGATAAACACAGCTGGATATTAAAGTGGTGATAACAGATTTTGTTCAATACCTACTGAAAGTAGGGGAGAGCTGAGATCCATTCTAATTTGTTCAGGGGCACTTGGTTGTTTTAAGGGAAGAATGAGGCAGGAGTGGGGGGTTTAGTTGAGTTTGAGAAGTAAAAAAGTACAAAGGACTGGTCAGTATAAATGTGGTTAGGCCAGCTGTGTTAGCTTGAAGTTATTGAAGGTAGGATTCTATCTTTCCACAGAGACTAGGAGACAGAGGACTTATCCTTCTTGATGATGACATTTCAAAAGAATGACTTTTAGGTCCTTGAGAGAGACACTTCTGAGTTCCAAGAGATACAGGTTTGCAGTCGTAAGCCCTTTTGAATAAAAGCTCTAAGAAAGGGAGGTAAGAGTCCTATCATCAGATCTGTGCTGGCTAGAACACATATTAAATTTTCCTGGCAGCACTGAGCTTTCCCAAGCAGGCACTTAAAGGAAGGCTAGGGTCATCCTAGAGACATGGCCTTATGCTGCTAGAAGCCATACTAGAGTTTAGTCAAGTATTAGTGCAAGGGTTGGGACAGAGTTGTTACGTGCTGAAAGTTCTGTATTTCTCACTGTCACAAAGGAAGATCAGAAGCTGCTGATATTTTTTTCATTAGCACAATTGAATATATGAATCCTATAAACAAAAATAAACTAAGCTTAGACAAGTTTATTGGCCAACGAATGGTGGTGTCCTTATTAATTAGATAGCCCAGTTAAAAAAAGAAATTTTAAATATAATTCATTTTAAAGTAGTATGGTAGTGTATAGAAAATGTATACTGTCCTGTATGCAAACTAAACTATTTGGTTTAACATTTACCTCAAGATCTCTTTTTTTTTATTTATATATATATATATTTTATTGCATTTTAGGTTTGGGGGTACATGTGAAGAACATGGAAGATTGTTGCATAGGTACACAAGATCTCTTAATGCTCCCAAAGGATCGTTAAAACCACAACTTATCCTTGTGCTCATGAAGTAGAGAAGAGACAGTTAATAGAAATTTCTAGCTGATAGACTTGTAGAGCAGAGAACTCTCTTTGTTTTTGAAAATTAAACATTTCAATTTGCCTCTCTTTCCCTATTAAGGAAGAAGAGTTTCTTAATTGTGCAAACACATCAAGTGAGCTATTCAATTAGATTCTGAGACTCAGGGTATAAACACCTGGTTAAGGTTACATATTTCACAAGAACAAAACACTAGAAATTCTTGGTTTTAAATATTGTGGCTGGAGGATAATTTGCAACCAGAGGTTTATCTGTCAAGCATACAGAATTGCTAAAATTGTTCTAAAGATGTGAGTGTGGGTGTTTTTTTGTCGTGAAAATAGCTGTTTATATCTATTAAGTGGATATTGATGGTTGAAGGTGCCATCTCTGTCAAGCTTTACCAGATCAACTTTTGCCTCACTGTGTCAGACCATTTTACCTAATCAACTTGGATTGCTAATGTCGTTTCCCCTGGCACCACTATCTGTCTCTTTCACAGAGCACAGAAACAGCATGCATAATTATAGTTTATAAAACACATGTACCAATGCACTCTACAGCTTCTGTTGAGTTCAAGAGGGGCTAATTTATGTAATCTCCTCTGCCACAGAGTCAAGAACAGCTTCACTTTCCTCCTGCTACCTCTCTACCCATAAGTGTGAACCCATCACTTTGCTGACTAACACCCAGGCAGGGGTTACACAAAATAGAGCAGGAACTCTCTGACCTGAACATGCATCTAAGCCCTAGCCATAGAGCTTCTGATTCAGTAGATTTGGGATGGTGCCTAAATATTTGCATTTTTAAAAAATGTATTTATTATACTTTAAGTTCTGGAGTATATATGCAGAACGTGCAGGTTTGTTACATAGGTATACACGTGCCATGGTGGTTTGCTGCACCCAACACCCCGTCATCTACATTAGGTATTTCTCGTAATGATAATCCCTCCCCAATTCCCCCCACCCCCTGCTAACCCTCCCCTAGGCCCCCACCCCCGACAGGCCCCGGTGTATGATGTTCCCCTCCCTGTCTCCATGTGTTCTCATTGTTCAACTCCCACTTATGAGTGAGAACATGCGGTGTTTGGTTTTCTGTTCTTGTGTCAGTTTGCTGAGAATGATGGTTTCCAGCTTTATTCATGTCCCCGCAAAGGACATGAACTTATCTTTTTTGAAGTATATATGTAATGCTGATGCTGCTGGTTCCAGGACTATATTTTAAGAAATACCAGTAAAGGTGGAGAATTAACTACAGTTCAGAAGACTTGAATACTTGCCTCAGCTTGACTTTTGCAACCTAGCAAAATGGATAAAGCTCATAGGACTTCAGTTCTCTTCATCTGTACAATGAGTGGTTAGATTGGCTTTGTAACTTAAAATTAAACAGGGTTTGATTCTGATTCATTACACAATGTTCCAAAAAGGAATAATATCTCCTTTCATTTCTTCACTTTGTCTTCTGTCCATAGATAATCTTATCTATGCTCCTGATTTAACTTAACTAATGTTTCTGCAAAGCTTCTAATATTTACATATCCAGCCCTGAACTCTCCACCTGAATGCTATTCTTATATACATATCCATCTGCCTAATTGACATCTCCACTTAAATGCATCAGAGGCAACTCAAACTCAACAAGAACCAAACAGAATGTTCGATCTTTTCTTCAGACCTGATACACATCCAGGTTACTCCATCCCAGTGAATGACACCATCCAGTTAAACAAGCCGAAGTCTGGATTTTTTTCCTGACTCCTTACTGTCCTTCAACTGCCATATCAAATCCGTCACCTGGTCCTACTGATATAACCTTATTAATATCTCTACAGTTTTTATTTATGCCCATTATTATCCTAGTGCAAGCTGCCATCGTCTCTCATTGGGATTAACACAATAACCCCTTACCCACCAGACTATTCTGTCTACAGCCAGTGTGATGTTTAATAAATATAAATTTAGCCTGGGCACTGTTCTTCAAAAGATTCACATTAATTTTAGCCTTAAAATGGCATGCAAGTCCTGGCATAGTCTGTCCTTTTCTATGTTTGCCATCGTTTTTACTATCCCTCTCATCTTCTCATTCTTGTACTCTTGTACTCAGACTACACCATCGTCTTTTTTGAAGATTTTTCTAACTAAAGTGCTGTAATCTCTTTTGGCTTTGCACATACTATTTCATGACCAGGCCTTTATTATGAACTGTGCTCAGAAATTTGTGGATCTAACCACAATTTTATGCCTATTGTCCTAGAATTAATCCCCTTAAACTGTTTCAAAACCTGTTCCATATCCACACTATAATATCACTGTAAAGCTACTGTTTGTCAGGGAATCTGCTCACCATCTCCACCCACTCCATGCACTCACATTTTCCTGCTCATCTTACAGATCTCAATCGGTTGTCACTTGCTCAGGAAGGTTTCCCTTGTCACCCCCCTCAAAAAATTGAAGTAAGTCCTCTTGCTACATGCTCTCCTAGAGCCCTTTATTTTCCTCTCATCATCCTTAATTCAGTTTGTAATTACAGGCGAATTGTGTGAGAATTTGATTATTACCTGTGTCACCCAGTAGATATTGGGCATCTTTGCTTACACATCACTGAATCCGTAGAACCACAGTATTTGCACACAACAAACATCCAAGAGAAATTTATTGAATTGAAGAATGAAAATTTGTACCTTAACATGTTCCTGACGTGTCCAAAAAAGAGCTCCCCTTTGGGATCTATTAGAACTTTGGACCCTAGGTAAACTTAACCCTAGTTTCACTCAGGAGTAAACAGTAGAAAGGAACGGGGCCTCTTTTGCATGTGACTTTCATAAGGGTTAACCCTCTCTTTGGAGTGAGTCAATACAGCAGAGCAGTTGCAAGCAAACTCTACCTTCGGACAACCTTCATCCAAATCATGGTTCTGTCATTTCTTAGCTGTGTGATTTAGAATAAATTAATGTGTTAAAGCTTTGATTTCCTCTTCCTTGAATTGGAGATGCTAATAATGCCAACTTCATAGAGGTATTGTAATGAGTAAATAAGCATAATTTGCTGTAAGCACCTTGCAGATTGCCTGTCACATGTTAACTAATCAATAAATTGAAGGTGTTAGCATTATTATATTAGATATTTCCAGCACTCAGTATACTAACAGGCATGTGGCAGAAGCTCAATAAAAAGTTTTGTTAAATTGAATAGATTCTATATGAGGTATCTGTATGGCATTATACTTTTTATTTAAGTGTCTCTAGGTATTTTTAAGTATCATCTCACAAAAGACAGATGTTCTATTCATTACACATGTGAATTTTTTTAGATAGAAAATAAAATTTAAAAATTCACACATTGAAATCAATAGTGTACCTTACCTTAGGATTATATCATAAAATTTATTCTCGATTATGCCAATCGAGAATAAAGTGTACAATCTATTTCCTTTATAATTCTTTTAATGCAACAAATATTTATTGAACATTTGCTACTTATCCTCTTCGACAAGCATAAAGATAAATAAACCAAGCCACAATTTTTAAAGGAGCTCACTATATCATAAGAAACTAGATTCACATGGACAACTGTATCAGATAAAATGGTAAATTTAGTCTGGCCTGTGAAACAAAGGATTATTGGTATATTTAAGAGGTGGAATTTGTTTTACTTGGAGGATTTCAGTTGCCTGTATATCCTTTGTCTAACCTTTCATGTTTCTCTTTCTTCAGAAACAGAGCACCTTTTTCCTGACACACTCATTTCCCCACATGGAATAGAGCATTTGTTCTCAAAGTGTGGGTCCCTGATCAGCATCACATGGGAATTGTTAGAAATGCAAATTCTTAGATCTACTGAAACAGAAATTCTTGGAGAGTGGAGCCCAGCAATCTGTGAACAAGCCCTGTAGGCAATTCTAATGCATGCTCAAGTTAAAGAACCATGGGACTAAAGGTCCATCCTGTAACAAGACAGATTTTTTCATTAGCATAAATTTTGATCATATATATATATATATATATATGCTCACAAAACCATTCACCTTACCAGGTTTCAGTATTCCCCCTTCCTGTATTCAGGTGGTGTGCATGTACACAAGAGGAACACATATTCACCTGAGACAATGGAAGACTACACGTCTCATTTCGGGGCCAAGAGCTGTAGTCTTAGTCAAGGTGAAAGCATCTTCACTGCTTTCTTTCACTGCTTTTCAAAAGTAGAATTTTCATGTAGATGCCCCTTTTTCTTTTTGTGTTTTAGAGAACAGATTAAGGGGTGAAATGTGGCTAAAATTAGTGGTGCGACATTTACTTAGATAAAATTATTTTAATTTATCTTTTAATGTTCAGTGTGAGAAGTCATTATTAGTAGTGTATTCCTTAAATAACAACAATTTTAAAACTGCCATTGAAGTCTGTCAGAGTAGTTTTGCCTCATTTGTATAGATAAGAGCAAAATAATTCACATTAGTGATTACAGTTTGTCTGCCAAAGTGCAGTTTATTTATTCAGAAACATTTAGAGAGGAATGTGTCAGTTATGTTGCAGGCACTATGATAATAACTGGAAACTCAATAAGATGATCTCAAAGAATTTCACGGATGGGGTGAGCAGGGGGGCACAGATAGATATATTTAGTGGTTCAGATACTATTTAGACTGTGGCCAGCATTTCTCTAAATGCAATCCCGAAAATATCTTTCAGAATCATGTGGGCAGCTTGATAAAAGTTGTAGACTCCTGTCCTTCATCCCAAATCTATTGAATCCGTGTCAGTGTGTAAAGACCTAGATTCTGACTGGTAGTGACATCAAAGTCTTCAAAGCAACTCTAGGCCAGTAGCACTCACATCAGAATCAGCTGGAGGGTTTGTTATATACCACAGATTGCTAGGCTAGCCTTCAGAGTTGCTGGTCCAGTAAGTTTGGTGCAGGTCCAGATTTTGCATTCTAGCAAGTTATCAGGTGATGCTGATGCTGCTGACCTTGATTGTGCTTTGAAAACAACTGCTTTAAGTAGGCTATAAGAAACCATATAAGGCTTTTATACTGGCTTATGGCTTAAATAGGCCTCAATTTTAGAAAGCCCTCTTCTGCAGCTTGGCCTATAGATTTGAAGAAAATTGAACCAAAGGCAAGAAACCTAGTTAGGAGCTAGTGAAAATCACCCTGACTTGCCAAGGAAAGGAGCTCAAGATCTAGGTCACAGAGCAAATGCAAAACAGTAGGGCTTTGTCCCTAGTTCACCATTAAATCAACTTATTTTCTTTTACCCACTCATATCCACATTCACTCCTTACTTTGTAGTGGTTGGACAAAAATAAATACAAAAATTCTAAAATGCAAATCCTTGTTTATTTTTCAATTCAAATATGCCACTGTTGTCTATGCTCTGTCAAGGTTTCAACACATTTTTGTCTCCTGTTTCCTTTTATTTCTGACTTATAGTGAGTGTGTGTACACACACACACACACACACACACACATATTTTCTTTGACTCCTTTCAATGCCCTCCCTCTCTCCACAGATACACTTCTGCATTTTGAATAAAACCACATATATATACACACAGACACACACACACACACACACACACACACACACACACACACATATATATATGTATATATATGGGCATATTATTTTGAAAACCATATTTGAAAAGAAAGCCTCGGAGCAAACATTATTTAGCTGCTTAATAAAGTCTTTTACTGAGGACCTCTTGTCATCCCCTAATTTGCTGTCAGCAGTCCACAGGCAGCAGGAATAACGTGGAGAAGAGCAAGAGGCTTATTTCAGGAGGTCAGGGGCCAGTGTCACCACCTGCAGGTGGAAACATCAGAAGGAGGAGGAGCCCACCAGCTGCAGGGGAGAACTCCCCACAGAGCCTGACCAAGATGAAGGGACTTTTAAATTCCAGCCCCTTTCAGTTTTTGCGCTATAAATGTGAATATTAGGTCTGCCCTGATTAAGAACTAGCAGATAAAATGCTTCTTTGTGACTGCCATACTTCCGTGGCTTATTCATTTTTTGTCTTTAGATCTCAAGTTATTATTTTCAAATGCACTGCACATATCTACTATGGATAGTATTACAAACTGAATATGGAATACATGTTTTGTGTCTGTACTTGACAAAGAGAAGTGACTGCCCAAGCCACACAGAATTCTGTGCAAATCATTAATGTCTAACGAACATTTGTACTTCCAGGCTTGCTCTCTACCTAGTTCAGTAGATGCATTTGAATTATTTACTTCAAATTCTGATATTAATAATGCCACAGTCAGATTGCAGTTGGGATTTGAGCAGCCAGAATTTCAGAAATTTGGTTTGGTCCATAAATGTGACAGGTCAATAAATCAGAGAAGCAAGGGTTTGGTTGCTATTATAATACATTGCATACCTGTCAGTTTAGTTATCAACCAAGGTGGTTGTTATAAGACAAAGTGGCTCATTAACCACCTTGGAGAATCAAATATACAATTCCAAGTAACCCTGAAAATTGTAAATATTTCCAACTAAATTTGTATGAGTTTGGTAAGGTTAAGTAGAAACAAGAAGCTTAGGGCCTTGATTATAAATGAAGTCAGGAGTGGAAGAAATAACAAAACCCCAGGCAAATTTCATTAAAAATTTTTTCCCTTCAAGTTTATGCTCACAAATGTGTTGGGACTCTTCTGAATCCACAAAACACCTTTCGGGATCATCTGGACAGCTTGATAAAAAGCTGTAGACATCTACCCTTCATCCCAAACCTATTGAATCAGTGTCAGTGTGTGAAGATCTAGATTCTGACTGGTCAGAATTATAATTATACCAAAGTCTTTGAAGCAACGCAAGGCCAGTGGTACTCACATCAGAATCACCTGGAGGGGTGGCTATACCACAGATTGCTAGGCTAGCTTTCAGAGTTGTTGGTCCAGTAGGTTTGGTGCAGGTCCAGAATTTGCATTTCTAGCAAGTTACCAGGTGATGTCAATGCTGCTGGCCTTGACTGTGCTTTGAAAACCACTGCTTTAGCTAGGCTATAAGAAACCATGTAACATGGACAAGGCAAATGAGAAGATTGGAATTATTCAGAATCTCAACACATTTGTGAGCATAAAGTCGAAGGGAAAATGATTTTTCTGAATCCCAACACATTTGTTTAAGGATAAACTATTTTTTCCCTTCTGAAAATTTAATGTCTGGTTCTCATTCATTAATTCATCAACAGTTATCAGCTATCAACTATAGGTAGGAACTGTGCAATATGATGGTGATAAAGAGATGAAAGACACAGCCCCTGCCTTCAACCAGCTCCTAGTTGAGGTGGTAACTCAGCTGTGTAATCAAGTCATTGCAAGACTGTGCTCTGAAAAGGGTGTGCATGGGGTATGATGGCCACCTAGGGCTGTGGAATCAGTCCCAAAATGAAGAATGAAAGCAGGGGAAGGGTTATTCAGAAAGAAGGAACTCTTTGCATAAAGACCCATAGATAAACATGAATCAGACGTGGTTAAGATAAGACTAAGTTTCTAGAGGGTAAGGACCTTCGCAGCTATATATTTGCAGTGCTTGGTATGGGGCTTTATGCATATACATGGAAGACAGAAAGGTCCACATGACTGTGGTTAATGCAAATGAGAAGGAGGCAGTATCAGAAGATGAGGGTACATGGAGAGACCCTAGATGTGGACATTGTATTCATCTTAGGAGTTACTGAGTAATGGGACCTTGACTCAAGAGAACTGTGCCTCTGTTTTTGCATAATCTTGGTTTTAGGACTAGGATTAGCATAAAACAGCACTAGGAGCCTAGTTTTAGGAAAGGCTGCATTGTGGACCCGATGCAGTTCAATATACATACTATCACCTTGAAAATAGGGTGACCTTAGCCCTCAAGACTGCCAGTCCCCAATGCTCTAATCTTTTTGACTTTTTTGTTTGTTTGTTTGTTTTTATGTAAGTCTCCCTCTGTCGCCCAGGCTGAAATGCCATGGCATGATCTCAGCTCACTGAAACCTCTGCCTCCCGGGTTCAAGTGATTCTCATGCCTCAACCTCCTGAGTAGCTGGGATTACAGGTGCTCTGGCACCCCCCATGCCCTGCTAAGTTTTATATTTTTAGTAGAGACAGAGTTTCACCATGTTGCCAGGCTGGTCTCAAACTCCTAACCTCAAGTGATCTGGCTGCTTCCCTTTGGCTTTTAACACTATAGACCAAGAGTCCCCAGCCCCGGGACCACAGACCAGTACAGGTCAGTGAACTGTTAGGAACCGGGGCCCTATAGCAGGAGATGAGCTGCAGGGCAGCCAGCATTACCACCTGAGCTCTACCTCCTATCAAGTCAGCAGTGGTATTGGATTCTTATAGTATTGCAAACCCTGTTGTGAACTGTGCACGTGAGGGATCTAGGTTGCGCACTCCTTATGAGAATCTAACTAATGCCTGAAGATCTCAGGTGGAACAGTTTTATTCCGAAACCATCGCCCCCCATATGCCTCCCTTGACAACCCCACCCGCCCCTGGCCAATGGAAAAATTGTCTTCCACTAAACCAGTCTCTGGTGCTAAAAAGGTTGGGGGAATCACTGCTATAGGGCAATGGTTTTTGCATTCAATACTGCATCAAAATTACCAGGGTCACTTGTTGAAATACTGATTGCTGTGCCCCACTCCTAGAAATTCTGATAAGGTAGCTGTGGGGTGAGACCTGAGAATTTACTTTTCCAATAAGATCCCAGGTCATGCTGATATTGCTTTGATAACCAATTCTCTAGCCATATAGGAGAGAAGTTCCTTGGGTTTAGCCAAGTGTTTACTGGGACCATCAAAATTGCTGGAGCTTAACCATGGTTCAGAGAGTTCTGTTCGCTCTGTAGGCTGCTATCCCCTATCACCTTTTGAACTATGATGGAGGGGAAGAACTGCCAGCTCAGGAGATTTCACTACTTTCTCTGCATAATTGAAAAACCAGAAACACAGGGTTTTGGGAAAGCTATAGATAAAATAATCGGTGATCAGTGTTTAATAAAGTAAAACAATAAACTTTACTGTGTAAAATAGGACACTTCATAGTATAAATTTTCTCCCCTTCCCCACCTCACAGGGTAATAAAGTAATATGCTTTTTGTCCCTGGGTGTAAAGTTAGTGGAAACGTTGAATGTAGGAGGGGGCATGGGCTTGTAAGTTGCAGAAAACTGCCAGGCTAGGATTGAGAATTTCATGGATAATCCAAAAATAGATGATTTTACAGTTATAAGCCTTACATGAACTTGAGATAAGAATGCCTTTATAGTCTTCTCAGTTTCCCCATGTGCCTTCTCAGATTCTGTTCTGCCCAGACTCTCTGGTTGTCACATCTCTAGGCGTTAACCAGAAAATTCACATACTCTTTGTCTCTGATTATAATCCTTCTAGGTCCATATAGAAGATCCCTATCCAAACCATCCCCCCAAACAAACCTGTTGGTTAAATATTTTCTCTACTGAAGGCACTTTGTTAGATTCAAAGTGCCCTGTAGGCAGGCTTCCTCTCTGACTTGGGAATGTACGAATTTGAGATACGGTTAAATCATAGCCTGAGAAATTGACCTAAGATTCACTCTTCTCCCATATGCATTCATGAACTTCTGCTGGTTTTTAAAAGAAGCTACTTAATGTCAGCTGGAAGAGGTTGGAAGAGATTAAAAGCATAAGCATGGCACTAAGAAGATTTATGAAGGATCCGAGAAGGTGATCACTTGATCAGATGGTATTTTGTCAGCTAGCCACATTTGTGAAGACCTGAAAACTAGGGATGCTTGTTTTTCTAGAGTGGCCACTACTGGGTCCTGGACTCTGTGGAACCGTGTAACTAGAATAAACAATAATCTTTACTTGTATCAAATGAACTTCTATTCCCATGTGTCTTTTGACATATTTTTACTAATCATGTCACTGAGACCTCCTTGCAGAAGATATCTCCATTCCCCATTCTGATCACTCCCAGCTAGGAGTGAGATCAAATGAAGATGGCATGGACCATTTCTCCATGTGACAGCTCTCTGCAGTTGCCTTTTAACACTTCTGATGCCCTTTCTTTTTAGAATTCCCATTTCTTGTCTGGCACTGGTGGTGTGATCAATAAAATTGTAATGGAGTGAGGCTTAGAAACATGAGGAAATTTACTCAAGCTCTCCATTTATTGATGTGTCCATTTATGTTGTAGGGAAGAAAAACTTTTCCACTCCCCTCATAGGTTCATTACTTGGGGGGCTGCAAATTAAACTGACAAAAGATAGATTGGCAATAGAAAAGACAAAGTTTATTCACAAAAGTATGTGGGAGCTCACAGAAAATGTAGGTCAATGAAGTTGTTAGAATTGGGGCCTTATCTACTATTTTAACAAACATTTTCAAAAGAGGAGTGTTAGAATTTCAAGCAACAAAGTTGGTGGGAAATATGAGAGAAACTAGTGAAAAGTAATGTTTGTTTTAGTAAGGTCTGTTTATGCAATTTTCTTTTCCAAGAGATAACTTCTCATGTCTGGTGACATGAGTCACTCTTTACCTCTGGTACAAAAAAACAAAAACAAAAACAAACAAACAAAAAAAAAACCTTCCTTAAAGGAGAATTTGTAACAGTTGAATTATTTCAGTAATCTTTGCTTTTAAGCAGATGGAGACAGTGCAGAAAAAGCCCCTTCCTGTATCTGTTGATCCTCAAATACCTTTAGCCCAAAACAGTCTTTACACCACGATGGTATAATGTCAATCCCTTCAGTGTGTTTGTTTATTCAACAGATATTTGTCAAGCACATGATATATGCCAGGTACTTGGGATACAAGAATAGAAAATTATGTCCCTAGTCTTCATAAACTTACACTCCAGTAGAGAGCTAAGGAATAAGCAAGTGATATTATTTATTATATACACACACATATGATTTCAGATAGTGATCTATATTGGAAATAAAACTGGTTAAGGGAATAGAAAATGATATTGAAGGTAGACTTGTTTAGACTGGGTGGATTGGCATGGCTTCTCTAGGAGGCAATATTTGAGCAGATATGAGAGTTATTTAGAAAAGCAAGATTGGAGAATATTTGAGCAAAATAATTCCAGGCAGAGAAACCAACAAGGGCAAGGGCACTGAACTCAAGAGAGACTTGACCTATCCAACAAGTAGCAAATATTCCAGTGCAAGAGATGGTGGGGAAGTAAGGAGGTGCAAGTGTAGGCAAGGGCAAGATCACACAGGATCTTGCAGGCCATGAGAAAAGAATTTGTCTTTCTGAAATTTTGACAGAACATCATTGGATAATTTAGAAAGAGAGTGGAGATATCTGATCTATTTTCTCCAATGGGTTCATTCTTCATTGCGGAGTAGAGATTAGACTGAAATGGAAGCAGTAATGTTACAGGCAGATAACACTGGAAGCCATCTTACTAGTCCATATCAGAGGTGGTTCAGACTAGGATGGAGTAGTGGGTTAAGTTAGAGAACTTATATTTAGGATACATTTCAAAGACAAAGCTGACACCATTTGCTGTGATGAATTAGATGTACAATATGAGAATAATTGAGAGATGTACAGTATAAAAATAATTGAGAATGATTTCTAAGTTATTTGCTGGGGAAAAGTGGAGGAGGAAAATGTAGAGTAGAATTGGGGGCTTATCTACTATTTTAACAAACAAAGAGTCTTTCTTATTATCAGCGGCTCATTAGATATCCAAGCGGAAATGCTGGAAAGAAAGTTGGGTAGATGAGTCTGAAGCTGAAGACAGATACTGTGACTAGGATACTAATGTAAGAGTTGGCCGGACACAGTGGCTCACTCCTGTAATCCCAGCACTTTGGGAGGCCAGGGTAGGAGGAGTACTTGAGCCCAGGAGTTCAAGACCAGCCTGGGCAACATAGTGAGACCTCACCTCTACACACACACACACACACACACACACACACACACACACACAAATTAAATTAATCGGGTATTGTGGCACATGCCTGTATTCCCAGCTACTCAGGAGGCTGAGGAGGAGGCTCACTTGAGCCTGGAAAGTCAAGACTGCAGTGAGCCTTGATCACACTGCTGCACTCCAGCCTGGGCAACAGAGTGAGACCCTGTCTCAAAATAAATAAATAAATAAATAAATAAATAAATAAATAAAGCAGCAGTCATAGACTCTTAGATGGTTTTTAAAGACGTGGGATTGGATGAGATCTTCTAGGAAGAGAGGTTGGGAAAAGAGCCTACGAATTTCCTGCACCTTTCAAATCAGGAGGAAGAAATAAAAAAGACAGCAACATCTGTGACTTATAAGAAAACCAGGCAAGAGTGATATCCCTAAACCAAATGAAGAAAGTTCTTTATGATAGAATAAAAAACAATGTCAAATGTTGAAAATTCTATTAGGCAAACACAAAAGAATAGACCACTGGGTTTTGCAATATGGAGCTCATAGTTGACCTTGATAAAATACATTTTTACTGAAAGCATGCATCAAAAAACTATTTGTGATAGGTTAAAATATAATAGGAGTTGAGGACGTAAAGACAGTGACTTTTACTGTACAGATACTGCTGCTCATGCACTAATTAAAAGACATTTGTTGAGTATCTATTATGTTGTATGCCTTGCTAAATAGTACAAGCTGGGTTTAGTCAGGTGGAACAATATCAAGATCATTATATTATCTGAAGATAGATATAGTAAAATCTGTGAAGAAATCAGAGTAATGTCTCCAACAGACAGTAAGTCCCAGCTTCACCGATAAGGTGGTAGATGAACTCATCTGGGAGGCTGAGTAGAAGCTTGTCAGTGTAGAGGGAGAACATCAGAAGTGTGGACAACAGCTTGAATAACCATGAAAGAAAAAAAGAGGATGGTCTGCCCTGGAAATATTTAGAAGTCTTACATGATTACACACAAGATATTAGGGGAAAGGAATAAGGTGCATTGAGTCAATGAGGTCAAAGAGAAGCTAGCTGGAGGAACGAACAATCATAAAATGAATAAAAATGTATGTTCAAAGATTCTTTTTAGAAGGGTTACATAGGGTGGATAAGGGGAGAGAGAGAGAGTAGAGGCACATAACCAGAGACATGAAAAACCGATCGAAATCGGATGTGGATTATATGGTCCCCCAAGGTTGAACAATTAAGTATAATTTCAATTGTTATGCCCATGATAATAACACATTTCATAACTACAATCAGTGCTGAAGCTAAAGTTAAATACAAACAATGTACTTCTGTGATAAATGTTGTAGCTGGAAGTTAAAGATGCTCCTTAGCTAAATAGAAATATTATGTGCTCTGGATTACTTTCTGTTATAATTTAGCAACAAAATGTTGACCTTGACCCTTGCATAATCAAAAACAAAAGGTAGTCTCTATTCAATATCCACATTCTCAGAAAAAAATCAAGAAAATAAATTATTAGAAACAATGATAAAATTATAATAATAGTGTAATTAAATATTCTATTGTTTTATTTGGATTTAGTAAAGGAAGAAATGTTAAAATATTAATATATATCCCTGTGAGAATATAATTTGTGTCTGAGAGGTAGGAATGAGGGCATGAGGTCAAAGTTTGCTAATAAACTTCAAAGCTGTAACTATGATCAGTGCATTAAAATTGGACAATAAATTCCTAGAATTATCAGAAGTTGCTAGTGAAATTGAGAAAGGAAAGGATATACACAAAAATAAAGAACAACCAATACACTCAAAGGAGTCTAACTTTTATAATAGTCTTCTGTGTTATGGCTGAACTCTTCTGGTTTAGAAGGACACTTTGTTGCCTGGAAATAGGGCATGGAAAAAGCCATCAAAGTCATCAAAGTCATGTCATCTTTCATTCTTCCCATGAACAAAATAGAGGCCCTGAAAAGTCATCTTGTGTTTGCTGTATTTTATTGTGTCTACGATGCACATTTTAAAATTGATACATAACAATTGTACGTATTTATGGGATACATGTGATATTTTGATGCATGAATACCATGTGTAATTATCAACTAAGGATATTTCTGGTATCCATCACCTCAAACATTTACTATTGCTTTGTGTTGGGAACATTTCAAATATCCTATTATAGCTATTTTGAAATACAAAATAGATTGTCATTAACTGTAGTCACCCTACTGGATGCACATTGTTTTTAACATTTCTGAAAGCAGATACATCTCATAGGTGATGGTGTCACAGCTGTGCATTAGTTTTTATTGCCTGGGCAGGTGCAAACATAACTGTTCATATTGTTGTCAACTAAATAGTAAAATTTATTTATATTCATTTATTATAGTCATAAACATAATATTTAGGTAGTTGAACTCTAGTTTGACTCCGCTATTAACTAGGTGGGTTACTTTAATTTACTTAACTAATTTGGCCTTGAAATTCCTGATAAGTAAAATTACAACATGAGTTTCTCCTGCTATAATAGCCTGAGAAGTCTGTGAAATACATGAATTCAGATGTTGATGCTCTTTAGTAGCGGGATTCCCAGATATCTACTTGCCCTTATGGGAGGGAGAGAGGAGGCTGACTGAAGACTGTGATTTCCCTAGGAGGTTGTGAAAACCAGCCAGCTGAGGAAAGCTGAGACAGACCATAAATATGAAGCATGTTACCTAGCCCTCAATGTTGAAAGAAAATCAAATCTCATCTTTGTGGTCTAAATATCAGTATGATACAGTCCTCTGTGTAGACACATCCTCTCTCCTATTGTTTTCTTTCTAAACACTAAAGCCCAGATGTGATCACATCCCTCCCTATTTTCAAATTTCTGATGATTTCTTCTAATATCTACATTCCTTACCATGATGTCCAAAATCTATTAAAATCTGTTCATCTCCAACTGCCATATTGTGGTCACCCTGTGCACCCTCTAAACCCACCATATGCCCTTCCTGTTGCTACTTGAATACAGCAGGCCTTCTATCTTGCTGTGTCTTTGCATTTCCTATTTAATTGTCTTTCCATTCTCTAAATCACTCTTTCCCTGGACCAGCAACATCAGCACCATCTGGGAATTCATTAGAAATATAGATCCTCAGGCCTCATCTCAGACCTGCTTGATCGGAAATGCTGGAGACTGGAGATGAGCAGCCTATATTTTTAATAAGCCCTCTAGGTGATTCAATGCACACTAAAGTTTGAGAACCACTGTTCTAGAGCATTCTTTTATAACTCTCTTCTAACAGTTATTAGACTGAATTACAGGGACAGGTTCTTCTTGAAAGCCAAGAATATTTCTTTGTCATCTTACTGTTTTTAGGGCATAGTACACTATTTGGCCCATAATTAAAGCTCGATAAATGCTTTCTGTGCCAATAAATCAGCTAATCAAATATATTGTTCATGCCCTTGAGGTATCTGAAATTTGTTTGCAGAATATAATATATAACTCCATAGAGTAACAAGAGAATAATTTATTGTCATAGATAATAAAACAATATCCTCTGTGTAATAAATTCTAGCCTCTGCTCAATGGGCAAAAATTGGACTGGAGTTTCAGATTTTAAAAAGATTATTGGTAATTAAATCACCTGGAGAAATGCTTGCTGCAGAGATGGGACTTGAAAAATCATAATGAACTGTTGTGAAAAGGTCGAAGTTGATGGAATCACAGGGATTGTGTGAAGTATGAACAGTAGTTGAGATTGAATTCCAACTGCACAGTTGGGACTTGACATGGTTACCAAAAGAAAGAACGTCTGGGTGGTAGCAAGCTCTGAATTTAGACAATCTAGGCTTATCCTAAGGAGAATATAGATAGAGATAACTGAAGTTTGATTGAAGGGGAACCTGGTATATCACAAATAGTAAAGAGCTATAATTAATCTATTGCAGCTATCAGCTAGCCACATAATACTTTTGGGCAAATACATTTGAAACCAAAAGAAAGACATGGCTTATCTTTATAACAAAGTGACTCATTGTTCTTTATTCTACTGTTATCCTTACAAAAATATTTTATAAATATTAATTGTTATGCTGTACTCAACTTCAAGAAGCTATAGCTCTTATTAAAAAATGTTTAAAGAAACAGGCTTATTTGTCTTTGGGAGAGCCAGGGAGAAAAACAAAAGACTGGAACATGTGTTCTGCCCAGATAGCAATAAAACATAGGGTGAATTCCTGTCTTTTAAAATTGTATTTTTTCCATCCCTCTGTATATATATATATATATATATATATATATATATATATACATACATATCCTAGGATTATTATAAAATGCTGCATGTGTATGTGGAAATAGAACCTTATTGCGTTGTTTGATGGACCTTTAAAATACGTTTGTTGGTTTGGGGTACATACTATGTAATATAATCAGTATTATTTCTTATGCAAACAATGGATAAACTATTTCATAGTCCAGACATTTATTTGGTCACTGTTTGTAGAATGTCTGTTTTATTTACTTCTAAATTTGTATTCGAGAGATCTGCCTTCAATTTTGAATACTTCCACTGTAATATTCTAGGAGATGCTCACTTTCTTTTTCAGTATCTGACACAGTACCATCTGCCTCCTCTTTTCTTGCCACAAGTAATAGCAATTTTATAAAGGAGGATCACATTATAGAATTATAGGTGGTAAACTTTTTACCACCAGTTTACCCAAGAACCTGAAACACATTTTTTTTCAAAAGGAAAGAGAATGTCCTTCTTGTGACTACATTGGTATTTTGCTCGCAGCATTATGCTTTTTCCCCTAGTGTAGCTAGCCATGTGGAACTGAAGTCATCAGCCAGCTCCTCATCGGATAAATGCTATCACCTGGGGAAAGAGGCAGACAATACACTCTCTTCTCCAGTTAGAGTCTAAAGAAGAGAACAATATGGGTAGTTGTGTTTACCACGAATTGGTAGAACTCCTTTATTTTAATTCTAAAACCGAATAACTTGATTATATGAATTCAATATTGACTGTCACACATTATTACATGATGACAGAATGAAGGCTACCTCTATTGGATTTAAGTAGGAAATATATCTCAAATTCTTTTTTTTTTTTTTTTTTAATGTGGAAAAGTTGATTCCAGAATCAGCTTTAACTTCAACTCTCCAAACTATGAGTTTTGGTTTTTTATTTGCATTGTCATAGGAAATGTCTATTGGATGAATCAATGAAGATTTTCCTCTGCTCTATGTTGCAGAATTAAGCGTTTGAATTGGCAAAACCTTGGTGTTCTGTTTTGCCTCCCCCAGAAAATGTAAAAATGAGTTGAAGACAGCCCCTAATAGGTAAACCCCACCCAATCAAACAAGAACAAGTGAAATTTGATTGGCAAAGTCAAATTGAAAATGTGTAAGGCTGAATCTCAGAATAAAGGAGAATGCAGAGAAACTAAGCTGTAATATTTATAAAAGTTGTAGCCATTGAAAAATAATTACTTTGGTTAGTTGTTTTCCTTTACCTCATAGATATGAATGGTTAGATTTTGATGTTGGTGTTATTTGAGGTCTGTTTGTTAAGAAGTTGCTTAGTCAGCTCTCATTTAAGATAAAGACTATTTTAAGCAATGTTTAAGAGATTATGTTGGAGACATTAGAAACAAAATAATTATGTAGAGGGCAGAACTATCAAAATATAATAGAAAAATTACACTGCTATTTTATAATTTCCTCCTTTTTGGCATTTAACACAAAACCTTATGATTACACAAACCAAGCACTCCAAAAATGTTTAAAGGAAGAAAAGAGGAAAATTCAACAGAAGTAGCAGGCATTTCTGTGAGGACAGCAGACTAATCACTTCATCTCTGTATTTTTTTTTCAAATTTTTATATCTGTACAATGTCTTTTCCAGCTCTAATATTCTGTGATTTGGTAATTTCCGCACCCACATTTTCTGTAATGAATTTTGTATGACATTACCTATTTTGTACCAGATATTACCTGGCTCTAATTTCTCTTTCACCCTAGGAAATAAAAGTATCAGATGAATTTCCCATTTTCTTAAGTTATTGATACAGGTCGCTGTTGGATATCCCCATGATTAACTTTCATGCAGCATATTCGATGAGGGCTTAAAGAAGAAACCATGTATCAGAGCTCCTCGTCTATGTAGACTTTTAGATAAATAGAAATACATATTACAGAATTATTCTGGGGTGCATAGAGTCTCTAGATACAAAAAAAATGTGTTATAGCTGTTGATTCTTCTTAGATACATTGAGTTTAGAAGGAAATGATTTTAAAAACTGAGCAGAAGAAACACAATCTGAATCAAATGACATGAAATTTTAGTTAACAAGTAAATACCACTTTTTTTAGAATATGCAATGAATATTAGTGTATTATGAAAAATTTATAGGCTTACAGATGAGCATAGAGAAAAATATAAATATCTTCTTTAATATCACTTTCCTCAGCAAGCCCCTTTTAACATTTTGATACATTTTCATGTTCAAAAATTTCTTTAGTCTTTTCTGTTATATAAATATGAATTTCAGACATTCATACTTTTATGAAAATGCAATAAGATACTGCTGTTTTATAACATGCTTTCTGGAACTTTACAGCATGTAGTCTGTTCTAACATGCTCCTGTGTTCCTAACTAATAAAATACCTCATGTTATAAAAAAAATCTAAAAAAATAATTATCAATTAAGAGAAGAGGTTAGGAATACAGCCTATTGATAGCAAAGTTATATTGTCTGTATTTTAATTTTTAAAAGTAGCTATAGGAATATATTATAAAACCAATTGCAGAGAAAAAAAATCCCCACCTTTGAATATATCTTTCTTTGTTTCCATGACAACGGCCTTCTTTCTTTTTTGCCATTCCATCAGTATCATTAATTCATTTTTCTGTAAATGCCATCATTTTATCACATGTCTTCAGGAAAAGGCACTTTTCTCTTTAAGCTAGTGTTTGTTCTTGTTCTAATTTTATGGCAATTTAACTAGTAACAATCCTGGTTCTATAAATACTGTTTCCTACTTGATCTATTGCATTCTATCCATGAGAATTTAGACTACCTTCATTGTAAGAGAAATCTCTGTAGCACAAGATTCTTCTTTGCTCTTAAATTTCATTCTTTCACGTTTTTAAATGACCTGATAGTATTTTGTTGTATATGTACTGATGTTTATTTAACCAGTTGTACCTTGTTGGACATGTAAGTTGTTTACAGTTTTTTGCAATCATCAAAATGTGGATCCAACTTGACTAAAGCATTAAGAATCTAAAACACAACAAAAAACAACATACAGTTGGCTGTCATCTTGCTTGGACCCCATGAGTTATTATTTTCTTATTTCTGGTAACAGTTCATCCTAAATCATTTCAGTATACAAAATGTTTTAAAGTTGGGGATGGACAGGGGGTGAGAAAGTGTCAGTTATTCCTCTAGGGCAGTCATATGAGTATCAGGTATCATGTGGTATAGTTGTTACTTGTAAAGTTATGGATCATCAAACCCAGTCAATATGTTTCTGAAATTGAAAAAGTCTTTGGACATTCTAATGATACTGTTGTTCAGTTTGCACCTACTGTTACCACTACTTTGATTTGTCAACACTGTCCATGATGGTTAATTTTGTGCATCAACTTGATTGGGCTACAAGGTACCCAGATATTTGGTTAAACATTATTCTGGGTGATCTGTGCAAGTGTTATCAGATGAGAGTAACATTAAATTTGTAGACTGAGTAAAGTAGATTGCCCCTTCCTAATGTGGGCATGCTTCATCTAGTTAATTAAAGGCCTGAACAGAACAAAAACACTGATTCTCCCCTAGTAGAAAGGGAATCGTTCTGCCTGACTGCCTTCAAACTGGGATATCGGCTTTTTCCTGCCTTCAGACTCTAACCAAAATATTAGCTCTTCCTGTATCTCAAGTCTGCTGGACCTCAGATTGGAACTACACTATCAGCTCTCTTGAGTCTCCTGCTTGCTTGTTCACCCTGTAGATCTTGGGAACTGTCAGCTTCCATAATTGCATGAGCCAATTCCTTACCTTATGTGTGTGTGTATTGTATGTATATAATTCCTTACCTTACGTGTGTGTGTGTATATATATATACACATATTCTCTTATTACTTTTGTTCTCTAAGGAACCCTGACTAATATACTCCTTATTATTCTTTCTACTGCCTTAGAGCATAGCCATCCATCCTGGCTCTTTTTCTAATCATTAATAATCAAATCATAGCTATTTAGCTCACTTAAAAATAATTTGTTCATGAAGACTTATACTCCCATCTACTGAGGAACATAGTACCTGTCTAGGAGCAAACCAGGAGGTATTTAAACCAAACAGTCAATGCCTCATCAAATGCATTCCTCTTTAACCTCATACAAATGTCCCCAGATGGAACGCACACCATAAAAATATTAGATCCCATTGATTTTTCTGCTTTCTCAAGGATCGTTGCAGAGCTTAAAAAGATGACACCTCCCTTTGCCTGAGCAGGTCCACTTGGTGTAAAAATAGATGTAAGTTTTGGCACAAAGGAAAATAAATTGGTTTTGCTGGGATCCTAAGAAACATTTCCCTCTGCTTCATGGTAATTTTACCTGCCAATTGATGGTATTAATCAAGTGGAGACTTTGAAGTGAAGTGTTAGAACAAGAAGAAATCTCCATAATTGTATTAAGTATGGTGAAAAATACAGATATGTAGAGAAATGGCTGGGATTAGATGAAGCAAAACATAATTCAAGATCCTGATACAAATTGCATTTCCTGGCTCAAGGGAGGGACAGAAAATTCTTGCTACGTGGAAATAATAATAAATACCTGATAACAATGCAGATATATTATAGACTACAAAAGCTGGAGTGAATTGTTATGGTTCCTTACTCAGACAGCCTCTCCTTCAGATGAAAGAAACTGAAGCACAGAAAGCTCATCCTAGTGTTTCATATTGAAAAACCCATTCAAGTCTATTTTAATAACCTGTTACCAAAAATGAGGGAAATAATTTAACTTTAATGTTTCACTTTGCATTACCCTTTTCTAACTATACTTCTATCCTTTTCTTGAGTTGAACTCATTAATTACTGTGAAATTACGGTTATGGGTAGAGGTTAATTTTATACCTGTCCATCTTCTGGCATCTTATTTACACTAAAAATCATTTTCAAATGGCTTCATTTTAAAAAAATATTATTACAGTTGACATTTTAAAAGACACATCATTTATGTACTACAGAATATGCATTTTTATAGTCTCCTTTATTAATTTTAATATTTCCAGGTAGACCAATCAAGTGAACTAGAAATTTTTGGTTAGATCTATTAGACAGCATAGGTATGTTTTTCGTCATTAAATTAAGATGAAAACACAATTTTACTTTAAGGTGTTTGACGTTTCCAGCCTTTATAAAGTCAACATTTAATCACATCTGAAATTTGCAGGAAAAAATTTTGAAAGCCTTCAATTATTAACATTGTTTCGGGAGAAAAAGCCACTTTGCCACAGAACTTTCATTTTTCTCTCATGAATTAAGTCTAATACAAATTATTCATTATGGTGAAGTTTAAACATAATAAAGTCTAGCTACTTCCACAAAAACATTATTCAGTGAGTCTCTACTTTGACACCTAACTGACCTTGTAATTAATGTTGTACACTATCCTTTTATTATATGCTGGATTATAAAATATGACTTATTAGCAGTATAAAGACACAAAGTTCTGAAATGCAATTTATAACCATGAAAAGGAACTGAGCTTTGAGTGACAGTTAAATTTGAAGAGATCAGGTGATTATTATGAGCACCAATAATAAATCATGTTAAACTTAAGTTTTTGTTTAAATGATTAATATGATTGTTTTAGAAGAAAGTCTACATCTATCATGTGGACAATAAAATGTGTATAAGGGCAAACATTTGTATGTGTGAAATAATTAAAATGAAAACAGTTTTCCACATTAATTCTTACAGTCTTAAAAATTTAAATCATTGAAAGTATCATAAATAGCTGTATTAATTTTAAGCTATAAATGTTACAATTTCTGTTTAAGCTGTTAATATAAGCTTTGTAAGAGCCGTTTTGTTTAAATATATAATTTTCATTATTCAAAGCAGCTACCATTTATTTAGTTCTTGTTGAGTGCAAAGGTACTGCACTGACATCTTTGCGTATGTTCTCTTAATCTTACAATTCTTACCTGAGGTGTTTCTGTTTCTGCTGGAATATGGTCTCTCTGAATTGAACAAGGGAGTTGTTTTGGGTTATTATGATGAAAGGTGAACACTGCTGGCGCTGACATGTGTTGGTAAGCGACTAGACTCTTTGTGATGCATGAACAGTGTTTCTCATACCCCTGGACATTCAAATAGAGGAAATCCCTGTTTATAGTTAATTTCCTCAACAATGTAAATCCATTTAACATATAAACACAAAGTGTGTTTTCTGTTTTTTATTGGAGCAGGGGACATGAGAATGCAGTGACAATTTCCAGAACTTTCCTAGGAGCTCTTTTCCATAGCAGAAAACTAGGTCTTAATAGCCTTACAACTCATGGTAATTGAGTGTTCCATACAACTCACCTATATTCAGGGAGCATTTGAAAATTTCCACATTATAGGGGATTCTAGACATAGGCACAAGTGTCTGGCGTCTTCTGGTGTGGCCATGAAAGCATTTACACATTCCAAAGTATTTTAAAATAAAATATATATTGTTGTGTTATGAATTATTTTCTGTCTGTTTTTATATGATGGTTAGAGCATTTGGCACACAAGTTTATGAGATCTATTCATTTCATTTCAGGGTAGTAAATAAGGATATTACTAAATGTTTGTTCTAAAAAGGTAGACATTGGCTGTTACAGAATTCAGAACAGCTCTAAGCCCTGTGCACTTTTAGTATTGGAGGACACAGGCAAATCTGGCCTCCAGTCCTGGCAGCTTCTTTACTACATATATGATGTTCGGTGGATTGCTTTACCTCTCTAGTTTTTACTTTTATTCATAAGATAGGGCTATTAATAATGCTTTATCATGGGATTACTGAGAAGTAGCAAAGCACCCTGTCAGAATCAGAGCAAATAAAATGCTCAATAAATATTACTTATCAGAAGTATTTTGTATTACCTCCTGAAATATATCAAAAGTATATTTTCCAACTCAAATAATATGTAGTACAAAAATCATGCCTAAATTAACAGACTTGCAGTACGCCAATGAGAGAAGATAATCATTATTGATTTCTTCTTCCTTTGTGCTAAGCAGTTCTCTCTCTGCCTCCTCAGTTGTTGCCCATCCAACTCCCAACCCCTGAACTCTGAGCGGGGTGCTGCTATGGCCAGTTCTGCCCAATGTTGAAAACACAAAATACTGCAACAGAACACTATGCCTGTCAGCTTAGCTCCCTTCTTTCTGCTAAATGACACTCAATCCTATTCTTTTGTTATAAAGGATATCCTAAATGAATAGCCACTGGGGGGGGGGGAAAAAAGGTTATATAAGACTGTGCACTGTGTGAAACTCATGCAACCAGATAAACGAAGTGAGTTTCTCTTAACCATTTACTGGGATCTAGGAATAAGTCTCTCCACTGAGCAGTGTTTATGGATATAATAGGCCTCCCTTACACATATGTCTGAAGCGGATCTGGAGTCAGGAACAGTAGTGGTCTGATAAATATTTTGAAAACTTGCATTTGTTCTATTAAAGCAAACTGTTTATTAATAGTGTGCCTTATTTTTTTTAAAGCAAAACATTTATAAACAGTAGTCATTCATTAGAGGCACTTCAGAGTGATTAATTGTTAGACCTTTAGGAATCGATTGTTTTGTGGAGCTTCAGCTTATAATTGAAATGTCATTAGAAGAAGTGTAAGACATAGCTTCAAGAGAGCCCATTTATGTGCTTTTGTTTTTAGCTAATTTATGTGAAGAAAGGTTCTTCTTGTAGTAAAAATCACTTAATAGTTGGAATAACACTTGATATTTAATCTTTCTTCCCCACTTTATATCCACATTTATTCAAGTGCTAACAAGTGTGGGGGCAGCAATGAAGCCCTTTATTCCTACATTATAGTTCTCATAATATCTGCATGTGTTTATTTTTCATTTATCACTAGCATTTATATAATGATGACTTTTAAAGTACACTGTACATTCGCTGGAATGATTATTAATAATTTGAACACTGTCAAGAAAATTACGGGACATGTCCCTACAAGATAAGACTCATATGATATTGTCTCAAAACAACAGTGCTAACCAAGAATAGTGCTACCAAGTTCAAATGTAGCACAGGGATTAACCTAAATGCAGCTCAGTTGGGCTAAAAATAGTTTGTCTAAATTATATGTTACCTCACTTTGAGATCGATTTCTACAAAGGGATAAAATATTTTATAAATTTTCAGTGGTAGGTTATGTGCTTAAGAACTCCAACTTTTTTCCGAAGGTATTTGCATCTCTGATCAAAATAACAAGATCCAATCTTAGTTATAAATTGGGGAATTTTCATCAAAATAAGCAGTTATTCATTGCATGGGAAGACTAGTACAACTTAAAGCCAATTTGATTTCAATGAATACATGATCAGCTCCATTGCCACTTGAGTGTTTTTTCTTTTTCATCAGAAGATAGGTACATCATCATGTTTTATATCAATGTTTCTCAAACCATATCGCCCGTTTAAATAAATATAGATAAAATGTGCATTGAAATTCCACGTTCATGTCATGTTATATTTCAGAAATAGCCTATGGTTCTATTTATCACTTTAAAATATTTTAGATATAATATTTTCTATAGAAACTATGTTATACAACCTAATTATTCATTTAAATGTGTGAATTTTTAAATAAGTAAAGCCATTTACTTATTTAAATAAGTGAAGTCATTTACTTATTTAAAAAGTAAATAAGTAAAGTCATTAAAATTTTCCAGTCTGTCCTTCATCCACCTGGTCTTTGAATGAGTTAGGAACAGTACAGAAAACTAGTACAAAGTTAATTTTTATAAAAATAAAGGAAATCATCCTGTTATTTATTCAACACACTGTGTCAATAAAATCTTATACTTTGAAAGAATTCACCTCAGTGCATTTTCTGTTGCTTGTAACAGAATACCTGAAAATGGGTAATTTTTAAAGAAAAGGATTTTACTTCTTACAGTTATGGATGCTAAAAAGTTCAAGGTTGAGGGGCTACATCTAGTCAGAGACTTCTCCCACCCCAAGTACTAACCAGGCTCAACCTCACTTAGCTTCCAAGACCAGATGAGGTTGGGTGCGTTAGGCTGGTATGATTATTGACTTGTTAGAGCCTTTTTGCTCATGGGGACACAGCGGAGGCCTGAGGCAGTGCAGGACATTACATGGCAAGAAGGCTGAGTATTCTAATGTGTTCATGTCTCTCTTCCTTTTCTTATAAAGTCATGAATCCCCATTCCCATGATAACCTATTAACCCATTAATTTATGAATGGATGAATCCATTCATAAGGACAGA
Organism: Ateles fusciceps; assembly: GCA_036589455.1. NCBI lineage: Eukaryota > Metazoa > Chordata > Mammalia > Primates > Atelidae > Ateles > Ateles fusciceps. The sequence goes on along the minus strand of JAZHEH010000857.1, from coordinate 655,254 downwards.
GTCCTCATGACCTAATCACCTCTTAAAGACACCATCTCCCAGTGCTGCCACATTGGGGATTAAGTTCCAACACATGAAATTTGGGGGACACATTCAAACTGTAGCAGAATTGTAATAACGTATTACATAGAAGCAATGTTATTATTTATTATAATTATTATATTGGTAAAGTGTTAATTCCTCTAAACAAGGGATACATTTTCAGCTTATTATAATAGTTTTAAATTTATAATTTGATATGAATAAAATCTGGTAAAAGCTATTTTCAAGAAATGGGAAAATTGGAAATGTTTAGAAGAAAATAATTCAATAAATATTAAGTACAAACTGGGTTCATAGTTTATGTGAAATCCTGGGAACCAATTGCAAGGGGGAGAAAATAGTTGCAATAGGAATGGTGAGGATGAGAACAAGAGCAGGAGTAAACGTTAAATGAGGATGTATTATAGTTCTAACTTCTGCTATGCCCACTAGGTGACTTTTCCATATATGAGTTTCTAAGCTTCTTCATGGAAATCCTAAATTGAGCTTTAGAGAGGTTAGGGTAACTTACGCATGCTCATATAGCCATATAGTAGTAAAACCTATATTTGAATTCTGGTCTCTCTGACATCTTTCTGTGGTCTTTTAACCACAACTGCTTCTCCATATTAAAACTCCAAATCTAGGTGAAAAGAAGAAAACTCAGAAAATGTTATGCAACAAAATATAACAAAATATGATGTATATAAACACTTATACAGAATATTACTAATATCTTTACTATAAAAAGACTCTGATATAAACATTTTGCATAATTCATGGGGAAGTGTTAATCATATTGTCTATGATGAATTGTGCATGTATCTGATAAAATTCTGGCAACCAGACATCAACTTGTAGGCATAGATACGGAGCACTAAATATTTGCCTCAAGAAACTTAAAGAATAAAGCCAAATGAATAGGAACATGGAACTGAATACAAGATAAAGTCCTCCTAAAGCAATTGATGTATTTGCTGCTGGGTTATTGTTCAAAGCAAAAGAAGTATGGCGAAGGGAGATGTGAAGCTAAAAACAGAATGCTTAGAAGGAGATGATAGCAGGAGGGAAGCAAAGACGGGTCCAAGCTCCTAAAAGGCAGTCACTGAACAAATAATACAGAAAGCTAAGCCTTTGAAGGTTGCACAGGATGTAAGAAACTTTAGTCAGGAAAGAGGAGGCAAAGAAAATCCCTCCAAAGAAAAGGTGAACAGTATTTTCATAGGAAAATTGACACATAGCAAAAGATAGGTACCATGCTATGTTTTCTCATTGTAACTGAAGACAAACTGGGGTTATTTATACTTTGAAAAAGCATAAATCTAAAAAAGCAATTGTAAAGGAAGAAGCAATCAAAATATGCGTTAATACAGAAAACATGGCTCTGAGGCTTGAAGCTTCCTTGTGAGATAAATGCATTTACATGTCCTGTAGTAGCCAAATATATATATCCAGGAAAATAATAGACAATGGTTTGGTTTTCTTTCCTTTTTTATCTACTTACTTGAGAAAAGGTAGACTATCTGGAAGAAGATTTTCAATTAAATGAGGAAGAAAGTTAAGTGATTGTGTAAATAATATATATGTTCAAGGTAATGTAAGCTCCTTGCGTAGTTTTCAAAACTTCTCTTTAATAGCAGTTTTTTCTGGGGATGCGGGAGTTTAAAGACGAAGTGTTAGATGTTATTTATTTTTTCCTTTTTACTTCTCACTTTCAGGGTACAATTAACGAACAAACTTGATTACAAATAGATCTCAGAGAGAGGCAAATGCATTGAATCCAGAAGTAACATAAAATTAGATCATATTTAGTTACACACGAGGTCAGATGATGATAAAATGAGGATAAACTGAATTTGTCTATTAGTCATATTGGTTTATTTTATGCCAGTCCTAGGGAAAAGACACATCATGGTAGGATACATTCTTAATATCAATTTATTCCCAAAAGCAATTTTCATAGGACACACTGCAGGCCATAGATTTGCCTCACAAATTTAAAGGCCTGAGCCCTCAACATGCACAGCAATATACTCAGAGACTATTTAGAAAGATGATGATTCTGGAACTTTTTAATGTCCCCAATCATTAGCAATGATTAAAATTAATATTCAACATTCTATATTTACCAAGGCAATAAAGTAGACTAATGTATTTTAAAAGGGGTTTAAAATGAAGAAATAAAACAAAAAAAAATGGGCTTGATGTAAACTTCATGAAAACGTAAGTTAAATTAATCAGATTATTTTGTTTTGTAAGTATTCTGATGGAAGTGATCACATTTAGCCCAGGGAGAATAAGAGAAGATGAAGTATGAGTATGGCACTGAATTTACTGAGATGATTATACTGTTTGAGTTAAAGAACTTGTATTAAGCAATAAGTATGTGCCAAACATTGTGCTAAGAGCAAGCAATGCTAAAATTACATGGGTCAAAAGAGAGCATGAATTATCTAAAATGAGTTAGAAACATCAATGTTTTCCAATGTGGAGCCCTGACTTCACCTGAAAATTCTTTTAAAAACAAGGTAGTTTTTGAAAACTGGACTATTAGCAAGGCAGGGTAGTCATGCCATCATTATAGTACCTAGCATAAAATGAGAAATTTTAATCATTTGTGCTTTCATTTTATAATCAGTAAAATCCAAGGTAGAACAAACTATTACTTTTCCTGTATAATGGAGTAATATTTGAATTATACCTAACTTTAATTTTTGCAAGAAAGTATGCTTTATTGTTTCTCTAAAATGATACTATATATTTTATATAATATTTACATATATGTACATTTATATGTATATACATACATAAACTATATACATATGTACACATAAATTCTCTATATACAAACATGTATACATACATACATATATATGCATATATCACACAAATACAGGCACATAATTTTCAAGACCCCTTTTAGATTTTTTCCTTGAAGAGCATATTATCTGAATTTATTATGGATTTATTTTTATAGTCATATTCTTCAAGTGCTTTTGGTGGTGTTGTTTTTTTTTTTTTTTTTTTTTTTTTTTGAGACGGAGTCTTGCTCTATCGCCAGGCTGGAGTGCAGTGGCTCAATCTCGGCTCACTGCAACCTCCACCTCCTGGGTTCAAGCGATTCTCCGCCTCAGCCTCCCGAGTAGCTGGGACCACAGGCACGTGCCACCATGCCCGGCTATTTTTTGTATTTTCAGTAGAGACGGTGTTTCACCATGTTGGCCAGGATGGTCTCGATCTCTTGACCTCGTGATCCACCCGCCTTGGCCTCCCAAAGTGCTGGGATTACAGGCGTGAGCCACCGCGCCTGGCCATGCTTTTGGTGTTTATCTGGTTGTCATTGAAATCACTTGCTAGCAGTATGAGGAAGATGTACAAAGCCTGAATCTAGACTGACTTTCATATTAACTTTATTGGTCAAAAAAAGTAGATGAAAATGTAACATAGTCCATGTTAAATATGGGAATAAGACAGATGTTCAAGCCATAGCTTCAGCCTTTATTAGCTGAGATTTACTGGAAGAAAATATTTCCTGAACTGTGAAACAAGCAAAATGCCTACCTGACAGACTTCATTAACGTTATTAAATGATATGATATAGTAAAAGATTTGTATACTGTAAAATGCTTTGTCAACATTAGGAATTTAGTTATTATAGGTATTTCCATATACATGTTGTATTTAGAATTCCCTTTAATTTTAAACTTAGTGTTGACTTGTATTTTAACTAAGTCACTTTATATATCTGGTCCCATTATACAGGTAGCTATTTTTCCTTAGGATATGAAAGTGATCTTTATAAACATTCATCAACCCAAATGCCCATCAGTGATAGACTGGGTAAAGAAAATGTGGCACATATACACCATGCAATACTATATAGCCATAAGCAAGAATGAGTTCATGTCCTTTGCAGGGACATGGATAAAGCTATAAGCCATCATTCTCAGCAAACTGACACAGGAATAGAAAACCAAACACTACATGTTCTCACTCATAAGTGGGAGTTGAACAGTGGGAACACATGGACACAGGGAGGGGAACATCACACTCTGGGGCCTGTTGGGGGTGGGGGGTCAAGGGGAGGGAGAGCATTAGGACAAATACCTACTGCATGAGGGGCTTAAAACCTAAATAATAGGTTGATAGGTGCAACAAACCACCATGGCACATGTATACCTTATGTAACAAACCTGCACATTCTGCACATGTATCCCAGAACTTAAAGTAAAATTTTAAAAATTAAAAAAAAAGAAACTGTAGATACTGATTTAAAAAATTCATTTACGTAGGTTAAATGATTATTTCTAAGTAAACTACTCTTGAACTATTGAATCTTTTTCTTTAAGAATTTTCTTTGCTATTAAAGCCACTCAAACTCAATTTTATTAAAGCTGTCATTGTTCTAGTAGATTTTAAACAGTAATACCTGAATACATTAGAAATACGCAAATATGTATTACATATGGCATCTGGAGAGCAGAGGAGTTTGGTCATCTGGACTTATGCTAAAGTCTCAGAAAAATCCATTTGTCTTAATGATGGTTGACTCGCTCATGCTATGAACATAGTCTTGTTTTTATTTGTTATTAATTTTGTATTTTTTTATTGTACTTTAAGTTCTGGGGTACATGCATAGATCTTGCAGGATTGTTCCATAGGTTCACACATGCCATGGTGGTTTGCTGTCTCTATCCCTGCCGTCACCTACATCAGGCACTTTGCCCAGTGTTATCCCTCCCCAATCTACCCATCCCCCGCTGTTCCTTCCCTAGCTCCCCACCCCCCAACAGACCCCACTGTTTGATGTTCCCCTCCCTGTGTCCATGTGTTCTCATTGTTCAACACCTGCCTATGGGTGAGAACATGTGGTGTTTGGTTGTCTGTTCTTGTGTCAGTTTGCTGATAATGATGGTTTCCAGATTCATCCATGTCCCTACAAAGGACATGAACTCATCCTTTTTTATGGCTGCATATTATTCCATGGTGTATATGTACCAAATTTTCCTTGTCCAGTCCATCATTGACGGGCATTTGGGTTGGTTCCAGGCCTTTGCTATTGTAAACAGTGCCACAATGAACATACGTGTGCAAGTGACTTTATAATAGGATGATTTATAATTTTGGGGGTATATACCCCGTAATGGGATTATTGGATCAAATGGAATTTCTATTTCTAGATCCTTAAGGAATTTCCACACTGTCGTCCACAATTGTTGAACTAATTTACACTCCCCATCAACAGTGTAAAAGTGTTCCTATTTCTCCATATCTTCTCCAGCATCTGTTGTCTCCAGATTTTTTAATGATTGACATTCTAACTGATGTGAGGTGGTATCTCACACTTGTTTTAAGTGATTGAATGATGTGTCTAATAACCCTCGGCTAGATGTACTCAGAACCTCTCCTCCCTGGGACCTCAACTCTCCAGTGAAGTCTCTACTTTAAGTTTATTTTCTAACATGGTAAGAGCCTTCAGTTATGTTATGCTGAGGCCTTTCACTGTTAATAAAATATTAGAAATGGACTTTTTTGAAGAATCTTTTCTGAATGGGTTCCTTGGAACTTTGAAAAAAAAAATAGTTTTTTAGCTTAGTGTCTCCTAAGCATGGCTTCCCATTTTTTTCTTGGTAACATAGTGCTTAGATTATTCAAATTAGTAACCATTATTTTTCTCATGGCTAGAATTCTGGAAACTGTTATGGAAATCATTGAGCATAATTTAATGCCTTTTCATTTTAAGAGCTATGTCAAGGCAGCATAAGAATTTTATTTTCTTGCAGTGGCTCTGGAGTCAAAGAGGCCTGAGTTCAAATCTTGGCTCCACCAATTTCTATCTGTGGGGCATTGTTCATGTTACATTTGTGAAACTTTTGTTTCTCCATTTTTAAAGTGAGGTTTTGGGGATGATTAAACAAGATAACACGTGAAATATTTAATGAAAATGTTTTTGTTAGAGGATTTATTATGTTTAAATTTTGATTACACATGACACATGTCAGGGATCATGCTATGTACTTTGGATAGACAGATGGCTAAGACATGATTCCTGGTTTTTAAAAACTTATAATCAACTGTAGTAGAAAGATATGTAAATGTCTTACCATTTAGCCAGTCACATGGTATATGTGCTTAATTCATACTAGCAGCCACTATAGTTATCATGATTAATAATGAGCTTCCAACTGCATAAAAATGCTTTTAATCCATAGAAAATCCAATCAGAAACAAGTTTTTGTAAAAATAATGTGAAAGAAGCGAGAATTAAAATGAAAGCTTCATATTTCTTTCCTAATTGGTTGTATTTTCTTTCACATTTACAAAATTTTTAATAAAAATATTTTTTATTTCTATGTGATATAGAGAACTAGAATGTACTTTGATGTAAATTATTGTTGCCAGTGCTGTTCAACTTTTATCCACAATTTACTAAGCACCTACATTTAGACAAAGGCACTATCCAGCCTTTTGGGGAGGATTTCAGATGATTGCTATACAAACCTGCTCTCAAGGAATTTCAGATTATCTTAGGGGAGTGAAATAAGGACTTTAAACAACCAAAGAATACTTAGAGAATTTTCTGAAAATAATTTTATCAGTGAAAACTTGTTACATTAAAAGAAACTGTCATTCTGACTTCCATAAATCTAGGCTTGAAACTATGGAGCTGTCTTAAATGACCTTTCACTTTCACCTTTTACATAATCACTCACCAGGTCTTCTCCTTTAACTGTGTTTCTAGCATAATCATTTTTCTTTCTCTTTATATGATCACAGCTATCATCACCACCAGCATCACCACTACCACCACCTCTCTTTGCTCAAAATGAGATGTTTTATATTACTGTCACTAACATTATTATTTTCACAAAGTGAAAAGGTATGTTTTAACAAGCAAAAGAATAGAGGGAAGTAGAAGTAGCTCGAGGCAGTGGACAATGATTCAGAAAGACAGGGCTCTATTACTTGCTCAAGTTATGTGACAACTCTGGACCTGTTTCTTCACCTCTGAAAGGAGGAATGATCTCCCAAGCCCTTTCAAACTGTTTTGGTAATTTACCTCCAGCATATCATTTAAATGCCATCATCAACTGTCCTCTGATTTGTCCCATGTTTTTCTAGCCCCATGGTCTCCTGTTTGACATTTACCCTCATGAAAGGTACAAATTACATCCATCATCACAAGAACCTTGCTCAAATCCCATTGCCTCCATGAAGATCTGCCATACCTATTCTTGAAAACCATCTTTTCTTCAAAGTCCTATACAGCTCATTTGATATTTACTGTGTACTGCCACAAGCTACTAAGCATCGTTTTATGAATACATGACTTACAGCCTCAGCTTGAATAAAGATACTTGAGAATGAAGACCGTTTCGTGACTATCTTCCTTGTTTTATGTACTCTTTAGGCCTATGATTTTTAGTATAATAAGTAATCAATAATTATTTCTTGGTTCTTTCTTGCACACCTGAATAACACTATGCAAAGTGATAGGATGAGTTTTATAAGGAGGTTCTACACTGGAGATTATTGTGTATTTCTTAATGCTGTTGAAGAAAGAGATGTGTATCTAAAATAAATAGACTCTAACGAACATTAATTTATATTTCTATTATCTTTTTTTGTGTTGAGATATCTCACAAAAATAAACATTTTGGCATTATTCATATTACATATTTGCTGTGAATATTTGTAAATAAAGAAAAATACATATACACCAGTAATTATCTTGGCAAACTCTTCAATTATACAATACTGTTACATAGATTACCTATCTATGTGAATACTGGAGTTTTAACAATATTGTGTGTTTGCAAATATTTTATTTATTATTGCCACTAATTTTTACTGCTATACCAAGAGCTATTTATAAGTTGCTCTAAAAACTATTAAAGTGTATTTGACCATAGTCACTATTGCCTACTTTGGTAAAGGCCAAATATATAATGACTTTTTAATCTGTTAACAAATATTGAAGGTTTTTTAACCTGTTAACAATCAATAGGACTCTTGAAATTAGTTCCTAAGAGAGTAAATATTGCAACTTGCAAGGCATGATTATCTTCATCCCTTGTTATTATGTAGTATTATGTCAATGAGCAAAGAGCCATTGTGGTTCTTTCTTATATTTCTTAAAATCATTCTTCATAACCTCATTGATATCTCCAGTAAATTTAGATAAGCTTTTTTTAAAAAGAGGGTTGAAATGATATCTTAAACTAATTTTTCTTGTTACACAGAGTTGAACTATTTGAGGGTTTTATTTACAGTCATAAAAAATTTTATTTGTTATTTTCTGTGAAATATACAGAATTTAATTCATTATCATATGAATTCTGTGGACCATTGTCTTAATTCTAGAGGCACAAGCTTTTATCAACGCACTGAAATAGAGGAATCAAAATATGTTCCTTGCTCAAAGCACAAAAGTGACATACTATATAATATGCTTCTTGATTAGTCATAAATCTCATGTGTTAAATTACATCTCAAAGATTTCAATATGTTTTATGACTTTAATAGTTTAATGGTAATTTCTAATTTGGCATTTGTTGACCTGTCTTGCTTTTTAAATATTTTTAATACAATAATTAACGTATTTTAATAATCTTCCAATGGTTATAAAAATGGCATTGTATAGAGCTAGCTGAATGTTTTTGAGCATTTATGTTGTAAACACTTTCTTAGTAAAACATAAATTGCTACCATATGATCCAGCAGTCCCAGTACTAGGTATTTATCCAAAGAAAAGGAAATCAGTATATCTGAAGAGATATCTTCCCTCCCATGTTTACTGCAGCACTTTTCACACTAGCCGTTATATGGAATCAACCTAAATGTCTGTCAATGGATGAATGAAAAAGAAAATGTGGTATAAAATAGAAATTGATACTTTAATTTATATGAAACACACTCATATTCTTCTCAGTTGTTAACTAGTGAATCATAGATTTAAAGAATTATATTGTGAAGACTAAAGTGATTATTAAAGTAAGAAATTATTTTTTCCATTATATTTAACTTATTTCATACTTTATAGTTAGTGCCAATGAGCAAGACTATTGCATACAAAAGCCAATTAAGTAGTGGTGATGCTACAGTATGTAAGGGAGAGCATTCTTCTAGAAAAGAACTATAACAGTGAGCAATAGAAATAATGAATGAGTGTAAGGTCACTTAGTGTTAAAAACAGCTAAAATATAGTACAGATAACTTGCTTTTTAATGGTGATATTATATAATTTCACCTCGATGTTTTGTTTGTTACGAAAATTGTCCAGGAAGACTTCTCTAAAGATCAAAGGAGCTCTTCCCCTAAATAACTCCAAAGCCAATCCTGTGTTTCTTTTTTTTAAAAAAGTAAGAATAATGTGATGAACGTTTGTGAGAAAGTACAAAGCCAAAATACTCCACTGCATAGCTGTTTCTGCAGGTATTGTGTTGATATATGACATTATTCAGCTTTGGAGTCTCTACATGTATCTAATGTTACATCATTACTCTAAATTAAACATATATAGATAAATGAAATAAATGAGATAGCATATGTAAACCCCATGGCCCAGTCCCTGCAGTATTTAAAATAGAAATACCAAAGAATTGCATTCATCTTCTGAAAGCTATATAGTGGTGCTTCAAATAAAAATTCCATCTACTGCTGCTGCAGCTATTGTATCCTTCTCTATGTGGTACTGAAATAGAAAGAGGCCCAGAAGGGAACTTGTCTGAAATGTCTCTCATTTAAGCTGTTGCTGCTTAAGCAGAAGGTGGAAAAAATGTAATAGGAGTAAATTACATTTAAAAATTTACTCCTAAAGTAAATTTGAAAGGTGGAATAAACCAGCAGATTACGGTGTGGGTGAATACTTTCAGATGTTAACCAGGAGCTCTGCTTGCATGCTGGCAGTTGCCCATGTCTCTTCTAGATTGAGGCACATTATCATGCACAACCTAATTCCAAAAACTCTTTTAAACCACTGGAAATTGAACCCAGAACATGTCTCTAAGCCAGGCTTTTCATCTCAACACCAAATCATAGCATGAGCCAGTCTGTCAAGGATGCTGCTGTTCTCCAGGCAAATTTTAAATGTTGAAATAATGAGTCATATTTTCTTGAAAATCCTGTGCACCAAAGAAAAGTTAGTCATTTTATATATTATGAATATTAATATTAACATTTTCTTAGATAATCTGATAAATTATCAGATTTCACTTTGGGATCTTTTTAAGACAGTTATGCCTCAGAAATATTAGTAAACCCCCAAGCCCTTATACTCATCAGTATGTTCACTACTAGCTGTCAGAAATTCTTGAAAAGTTCTTGTAATTATTGTAATATTTCCTTACTTTCAACTCTTAATATATGGATAATATTATGTCTTGTAGTGGGTATTTTAACAACATGACTCAATGTTTTGATAACATTTCTTTTAGTGTATGTTTTTAGTAACATGATTATTAACTGTAACTTTAAAAATCTGTGGATTAGATATGACCATTTTAAAATGTTTTAAACTTGGAAAATCTGATGGCTTTTTAGTTCAGGCTATAGATCACCTGTGGAGATTGGAGCTGCCAAAAAAATAGCTTAAGCAGCCCTTTGAGTATTCTAAAATAGGGATGTTCTCCAGACCATTGGTTTCTAAAGCTTCCTTTATTTCTTGATGTTGAGCTTTCAGGATTTAGCTACAATATTTACTCAACATCTAAGCCATGCTTTTTTACCAGTCCTGTTTCATATCTTTTATAATCAAACTGCTTATCCCTAAAAAATATATAAGTTTCTATGTATCTGGAAGAATTCTCTGGTGTTTCTTAGATATGGATTTTGATATGTGGAATAAGAATTCAATTCAAGGATAACAGGATGTTGTCCTAAAAAAAAAAGTCTAAGAAAATCAGCTTTTCTTTAACAGTCTGTTAAAGCTCCTGACTAGTAGTTTATCAGCACTATTTTGCCATAGATGTCTTCTCTTCTTTCTCTGAAAAAAATCATGTGCTGCTGCTAGGCCACAAATGTGTTCCCACTGTGCCTGAGATGTGTGGCATAGAAAAAGGGCATGGCCTGAGTTAAAAGCGCTACATTTAAACCAGAGCAGACTTATTTATTAGTTATCAAATCATTGGAAAATGACAGAGCATGCTCTTCTCTTGCAGGACCTATTGCTGAAAATTAAACATGTGAGCAGAGATATCAGAGACGGGGACTGGCTGGCCATTCATTAGTTAAGCCATTCATTCTTCCTTCTTATGACAGTGCCTCATAGGATGGCCTGTGTTGAAGCATCTCCTTTGACTAGGGTCTGTCCCGCAGCATTGAGTTGGCTCACCTAGATTGAATTGTACCAGCAGAAAAAAAAACCTAAAATGCAAAATCATATCCAGACCAAAATACTCTTTCATTTACAGTACTTGTACTACCTTTTCAGAAACTAGATACCTGAGTGTGTGAGGGTAACTTAGAAACTTACTGCATGATTAGAAGTTTTAGAATTAGAGAGAAATGACCATGAATCTGATTTCATGATCAGAAGCAATGGAGCAAGGAATGAGAATTTTTTGAGGAGTGTTTCCGGGAGGCTGTGGACAAAGCTAATGGATAATCCCCACCTTACAAGTGAGTTGACCACTCAAGTAGTTGGAAGGTGGGAGGGTTCTTCTTCAGAGAGACAAATCTGTCCTCTTCACTTGCCCATTTCCAAGGTTTTCACGCAGGTAGAAAACACCTATAATCTGAAGACACTCTTCCTTCAGCTTTGTTAGTGACAGGGGTTTGAATATGTCTTTCACACATTTTCCTTCGATATTTAAATTTCACTTTTCCTGTTTGTTTTTCTCTGAAGTTATTCTAACTCCACTCCTAATGGACTTCTAGAGCTTTCTAATTCTATGCAATTGGTGTTGATTTGTTTAGGTAAACTTTGAAGGTAATCCCCGATTCAACTTCTTGGAGATTCTATTATGTCATCTCTTTTAATCAACTTTATTTTACTCATGGTTTCTTTATGAGGACTCATTAAGCATAATAATGTAGGTAGAAAATTATTAACTCCATAATGCTGAGTACTGGTTGTTATTTCTGATAGTAGCTAGCTGTAAGTTTCCAATTGTTCATTAAATCTTTGACTAAGTGATTGACCCAGTAATCCCATTATTAAGCATATACCCAAAGGAATATAAATCATTCTACCATAAAGGCACATACATGATGCCTATGTGCATTGCAGCACTGCTCACAATAGCAAAGACATTGAATCAGCCTAAATGCCTATCAATGAACAGATTGAATAAAGAAAATGTGGTACACATACACCATGGAATACTATGCAGCCATTAAAAAGAATGAAATCATGTCCTTTGCAGGGACATGGATGGAGCTGGCGGCCATCATCCTTGGCAAATTAACATAGCAACAGAAAACCAAATACTGTATGTTCTCACTTGTAAGTGGAAGCTAAATGATAAGAATATATGGATACAAAGAGCGGAGTAACACATCCTGGGGCCTATTGGAGGGTGGAGGGCAAGTGGAAGGAGAAGATTGGGAAATATAACTGTTGGATACTATGTTTAGTACCTGGGTGAGAAAATAATCTTTACACCAAACCCCTACAAAATGCGGTTCACCTATATAGCAAACCTACACGTGTACCCCTGAACCTAAAATACAATTTAAAAAATAAACATATCTTAGTTTCAGTACAATACACAGCAGAGTAGAAGGGTTAAAAGAGATTGGTTCTGAGGAGGTGAGATGGGGGTAATGATTGACTACCAAAGGACAGCACAAGAGAATTTTGGGGGTGATGAAGCTGTTCTGTGTCTTGCTTGTGATGATGGCTGCATGATTAAGCACTTGTCAGAACTCACAGAACTTTGCTTCAAAAGGAGTGGATTTTACTATACATAAATTCAAAAAACAAGTATTTCATCTTTAAGAAACAAGATACCTAAGTATTGCTTATTGAATAATGTCTCTCCAGAAAAACACATTTTTCAGTTCATGTTTCAGCCTAGGCCTCATCTCATCCAGGAAACCTTTTCTTGCTTGCCTTTATGTACATACGGCAATCAGTAGTTTCTTTTAGGGCTCTGACTGAACATTCAATGAACTTCAGTCTTAGCAATTGTCATAGCAGATTGACATGGGTTATTTATATGTATCTTTCTCTGTAGTAAGAGGAAAGGATCAAAGCCACTTTTTGTAGTGATTGTACATATCACTATTTGGCATATAGTAGATTATTAACTATGGAACTTCTGTTTTCACACACACACACATGAACACATTTCAAAGTTCCTTTAAGTATTTGCTTTAGTCTCCAAAGCCACCCTTCTACCTCAAAACCAACCCTTCTATTTCATTATTCACCGCCTTTTCTCCTATTATGCAACTACTTAGGAAAGCCCACTTTATTTTTGGCTCATGATGGCTAAAATAAATATGTATTTTAGTAATCACTTCATAGAACAGCCTTTGTCCTCTGCTAATGCCAGGTATGAATATATGTTGGAGGTAAGAAGAGTTCCTGGTTGAGAGCTTCAGTTTGAGAAACTATCTGAGATTACATTCCACATTCCACCATGGAACCTGCCTGACCTTGAACAAGTAGCTGAAATCTCTTCTATTTCATCAATTGTAAAATGGGGGAAAACTGTGTCTATCTCATGGGGATCATGTGAAAATTAAGAAATTGCTTACTCGGTGCTTAGCACAGTGCTTGATATGCATAAAGCCCATAGGGATATTAGCTGTTATTGTATTTCCTTAAAGAAGCCCGTATCTCTTTATGCCTAATTTAACATATGGATACATTATTTTTAAGTTAAATGATTTGCTAATAGATGTAGAACGAGTGGCAGACACCTATATTGTAGAATAAGGTCAAGTCCATAAAATATAGTAAATTTCCCCCACTTTCATTTCCCATTACCAAATTTTGTTATTCTCCTTTGAAACTTATTATAGAATTCATGTCAGATTCATCTATGTATTCCCAACAGCAAGTCATTGTCTAGATGCAAGAGAGGTGGAATACTCCAAAGGCATGTCTCAGAGTGGCCAGGTTTGTCAAGTATAGGAATGCTTTGATTACTGGCCTTACTCTTCATACTCATGAATTCTTAAGTTTTATTCCTCTTACAGTCGTAAATAGGCTTTTAGGCTACAAGCTGAAGAGACATAAAACCTCTTCCACCTCTTTGAAATATTTCCTTCAATCCAGTTGAACCAATTCAGGACATGAGACTGCTCTTAGTCTAGAACCAGTCGTCAGGAACCAGTCTCAAGAAATTTTTTTTGTGTTATTTACCTGGAAGTCTTTCTTATTTTGGCACTGTGAATTAAAATTAGACCAATCTACTAGGCAGGAAAAAAAACCTTAATTATATTGTTGACACAGACAATTAAATATGTCAATTAGCATCTACAGTCACATGCATCTCCAGGCTGCTTCTAGGGTGGTGGCCTCAAGCAAGTACATCTTCTTTGTACTCCTAAAGCATCAAGGAGACTTGGAGTGACAGTTCATATCAACATTCCAGGTCTGATTGACTTAGAATAGGGGGTGAATATCAGGGCAAAAATTCCAACACAGGACACAATGTATCAGTGAAATGAACCTCAGCATTATTTGCTAATGTCCAGATCATGTTCCTACTTTTATGTTTCTATTTTCTTACATATCATTACAATGATGCATCCGTGTGGGTCCTTTGATAATCCTCAAAGATCTTGAATTATAGGGTTATAAATAAGTTAACAAGTTGCAGAAATAAACGTTGCTGCTAAGTTTATGTAGCATTTTCCCACATGTACTTTAGAGGTTTGTATTAGAAAAAAGACCCTGAAATAATGACTCAATAACAGCTTTACTAACTTAATTTCAAATTTTTTAATTTTTCTGGGAAATATCGTCAACATCTATTCTATTCTTTTTCTCAATTACATGTACATTTCTATATCAGTGGGTAAGTTGAGAAAAATTCCCTCATGATAATTTTTCATGCTCAAAAATTTTGAAGGGAGTAGGAGTTAAGATAGGCAAGAATGCTTTATAATGATTCTACTCTCATTTCAATTCTTAACATTAAAAACCTTAAAAGTATGTAGACAATAAAATAAAATATCTAGGGATCAGAGCATTGTGCTGAACTTTGAAGGTTTTTTCGGTCAATATATATATATGATGTGTTCACAGAATTCCTTGTCAACAAAGTACGTTTGGAGCTACAGGCCATTTAAGTTGGTTTTTGTGCTTTTTTTTTCTTATGAAGAAATTTTTTGTTTTGTTTACCTGGAAGTCTTTCTTTTTTTTTGGCACTGTGAATTAAAATTAGACCAATCTATTAGGCAGGAAAAAAACATTAATTATATTGTTGACATGGACAACTATGCATGTCAATTAGCATCTACAGTCACATGCATCTCCAGACTGCTTCTAGGATGAGTGGCCTCAAGCAGGTACATCTTTGTACTCCTGAAGCATAAAAACTTGGAGTGACAGTTCGTATCAACACATCCACAATGATGATGCTTGTGCGTCTTCCCCACCAACAAAGGATGAATGCTAATTAATGTATTCAGTTTTTATGTCAAAGGCTGGATCACTTGTGCAATGGGGGTAATCATCCTGACCACACAGGCCTGTTGTATGGATTAAAGATAATATACATGGAACACCTTACTCTGGTTGTGGATCATAGTAATACCAAAAAGATGAAAACTATGATATTCTAACATTTTAGAGACCTGTGCATATACACATAAAAAGTGCACATATCACAAGTACATACCTCAAAATCTAAACAGTCATGTAATCAGTATCCACTTTAAGAAAAAAACAGCACTGCTGGTTCCTCTTTGCAATAATTAATCTCCCAAGAGTAGTCACTGATCTGATTTGTAACAACAGAGATTGGTTTTGCCCTACTATATTTTTGCTGAATTATACAATATAGTCTCTTTTATGTCTGGCTTCTTAGTGCATTGTATTTGTGTATCAGGCATTCTTTTATGTATAGTTATTAAACATTCATTTTATGGGCTGTGTAATATTCCATAGGGTAAACATAACAGTTTTATATAACTAAGTTATAAATAGTGCTGCTACAGACATATATTCTATGTCTTTTGGTGTAAAAATTTACACATTTCACATGGGTGTATACCCAGAAGTGAGATTGCTAGATCTTGGAGCACATTGCACACATTTTGTTTTAATAGATAAGATATTGCCACATATCATAAGTATATAGTTTGATAAATTTAGAGAATTATACTTTTCTAGAGAAAAGGCATCAATATCAGTGCATGTGTATATATATATGAAACAACTCAGAAACAGAAAGACAAATGCCACATGTTCTCACTTATAAATGAAAGCTAAATAATGTGTATACATGTACACATGGACATAGAGTATGTAGTGATCAGCACTGGAGACTCAAGTGTGGGGTGTGCAAGGGGGTCAATAATGATAAATTGATGGGTACAATGTACATTTTTTGGGTGATGGATATGCTAAAAATCCAAAGCTCACCATTACCCAACATACATAATAAAATTGCACTTGTACCCCCTGAATTCATACAAATAAAAAATTGTTTAAATATAAATAAATATGTCTCTCTATATATGCATATATGCATATGCATATACATATGTGTTTGTGTGTATGTATATAACTTACACTTAAAATAAGCATGTATTCTGCAATGAATGTTCAATTTGCAAAATTCATCCATTCAAACTTGTGGCAAGTATCTCACCTCTGCGTTGTTTACTTTTTCCTTCGTTTATTTCTTGCTTTTGTCTAGGAAGCAATAATTTGGGTTGCCTTTCAAGACTGTACAGTTAGCATGAGAACCCAAACACTTAATACACCTGCTAGCTCTTGTGGATCCCTTGAGAGAAAGAAAACAGTGGTTCTTCTACTGGGCAGATAGAGCCTGAGGCCAGGTTTCATGGCTTGAAGATTTAACCTCCTCCACCCCTCTCAGCTGAGTGCCTCTTGAAGCAGTTCACAACTTGTGCCACCATTCTCAAAGGCCCTGTTGTTAATTCCCCTCTTCCAAGCCCCCATTTCAGAGGATCTCAGTTGCTCTCAGAGTGAATTGACTGTTTTTTGAATTCCATGTTACCAATAGCAGTTCTACTGTGCTTATTAAATAACAAGTTAGATTCAGCAGTGTAGTTGGCAACTGAGCTACTAAGTATCCAATGAGTATGTAGAAAATATATTCCCTATTCCAAACAATTGATATTCATATTCAATTTAAAACCATACTCGATACTACTTATGTTTATTACGTTTTATCCCAAATAATTATCTTAGTAATAATCTTTGAAAATAGGCCTTGGTCATCTTGTCTTCGTATGTATTAGAAAGATTACTCCTTTTGACTGGATGATTTAATAAAAAGATGACCCTCACTTTGGGCAGAGATATTTGAAAAAGGCACTTCAACCAGGGGCCTAAGAGGTGAATGGCATGTAGCTATGAATCACGTCACTTGGCATAGGGAGGGAAATGTGTTGGTTTTTACATCCCTCACTTCTTGGTGTTACAGCAGTACACAGACAATTCCTCAATACACACACATGCACATACACAAACATATACTCACTCACTCAGTGTATTGTCTCTTTCCTTGACTAAGTCCTTCTTTTTATTTTTTTATTTTTATTTTTTTTTTGAGATAGAGTCTCACTCTGTCACCCAGGCTGGAGCGCAGTGGTGCAGTCTGGGCTCACTGCAACCTCTGCCTACTGGGTTTAAGTGATTCTCCTGCTTCAGCCTCCTGAGTAGCTTGAATTACAGGTGCCCGCTACCACACCCAGCTAATTTTTTTTTTTGTTTTGTATTTTTAGTGGAGGCAGGGTTTCACCATGTTGGCCAGGCTGGTCTTGAACTCCTGACCTGAAGTGGTCCACCCGCCTGGTGCTCCCAAAATGCTGGGAATACAGGTATGAGCTACTGCACCTGGCCAACTAAGTCCTTCTTATTAAGTCAAGCTCCAAAGCTTTTTTACTTACCTAAGGTGAGTGTGCAAGTATTTGAGGTTTCAGTATTAAAATTCAGAAATATTTTCAGTTCAGTTTAAATATTAGTAAAAAAATCTTGACAAAATACAATTATAGACAAAAAGAAAATTCAGAATATTTGGAATTTAAAGTTGAGGTTACAGCCTTATTTATGAAAAATTAGAAGGATGTTGGAGAGAATAAAACAGATGAGTCTGATAGAAACTGTAACCAGATAATTATGCATATATTTGCATATGCAAAGCTTTCTAGGCAATCTGAACATTTAAACCCACAAATGTGCCTGCCATGAACAGCCATAGAAGAGCAGGCTAGAACAGAAGAGCAGGCAGAAGTTGTAAATGAAATGTGACTTTTAAATGGTTGATCTCCCAAGTATTGGAACAGATGTGTGCTGTTTTCAAGGTTTTGGGTCAAATAATCCAGTAACATATTGAATTGTTTTGTGTCACATCCTTATTATTTTACTTTGTTAGCCATCTCAATCCATGAAGTGCCTATGAGCCCCTTACACAACACTGTTGATTTTTTTTCCCTTATCTATGCAAAAGATTTTTGACTCGGGCTGGGTGCGGTGGCTCATGCCTGTAATGCCAGCACTTTGGGAGGCCAAGGCGGGCAATCACAAGGCCAGGAGATCTAGACAATGCTGGTTAACACAGTGAAACCCCATCTCTACTAAAAATACAAAAAATTAGCCAGGCATGGTGGCATGTGCCTGTAGTCCCAGCTATTCAGGAGGCTGAGGCAGAAGAATCACTTGAACCCAGGAGGCAGAGATTGCAGTGAGCCAAGATCATGCCACTGCACTCCAGCCTGGGTGACACAGCAAGACTCCACCTCAAGAAAAAAAAAAGTTTGATTCAGGTGACTATCAGACTCGTTAAATACAAGTCTTAGTTTAAATTCAAGGGCTGCTAATTGGAAGTCACCATGGACTATGTTCATAAAATAACAGAAAGGAGTTATGCAGAACTTTTTTAAGTGTTATTTAAAAAGTCAGAATAGGCTTTCTATTACTTTTTTTGAGGTCAAATAGATGTAGTGTTTTCTGAACATTTCATCCAGGGTGGTAGCTAGGACAATAATAGATGCTTAAAAAATATTAGATTAAATAAATGAGAAAGACTTTAGAGACATAGTATCAGAATGATCCTTGCTTTGGACCTAATATTGACTCCTATGCCTAAATCTCTTTGGAGAGCTCCTTTATTTTCTCTGCCATAAAGAGTAGGTATAAATTAAAAACACTATTAAATGCCATCTAGCTGAGTTGAAGCTTTCATCACACATGTAGGGGGGTTATGGTTGGGAGGGATCTTTTTTATTTTTTAGGTCTTTAATTTACATAGGACTTTTGAAAAATCAAATAGCCCAAAAAAGCTGATCTTAGGACTAGTTGTAATTGAGAATATTTTCCATGGGGTGGAAAAATCTAGTGGCAGGAAAAGTAAGGAGAAGTAGATGTATGTTAACCTCAAAGGCTGTTTTTTTTGTTTTTTACTAAGGACGTTAAAGCATCATTTTTGCTCAGAAAGGGAGCAATAAAACAAATGAGTGGAAATAATAAAATGGAATAATGGCCAGGTGCAGTGTGTCACACTTGTAATCCCAACACTGGGAGGCTGAGGTGGGAGGATCACTTGGGGCCAGGAGTTCAAGACCAGCCTGAGTAAATTAGGGAGGCCTAATCTCTACTAAATAAATAAATAAATAGCCAGGACAGGTGGTGTACTCCTGTAGCCCTAGCTACTCAGGAGGCTGAGATGGGAGGATCGCTTGAGCCCATGAGGTTGGGTCTATGGTGAGCTATGCTTGTGCCACTCCACACCAGCCTGGGTGACAGAGTGAGACACTGTCTCATAAACAAAAGGCACACTTTTTAGATGTGATAGCATAGAGTAGTTCCAAACCTGGCTGCCTGCTGGAGTTGTTTTGGAAGAGGCTGCACGACTTCAGTGGAGATATCCTAGGTGCCTGCTCAGCAGTCATCTAGTAAAGCAATTAAGCACATGTATTATGAAACTGCAAAAGAGATAGTGTACATAAAATCACTCCGAGCTCCTAAGATAGAGTAATAATCACAACTCCTGGCAACCAAATGAAAGAGAAATAATACAACCCTTGATCTCCTTGATTGGTTTGACATACTAAATAGGTGTTACAGGTTGGGTTCTGTGAGAAACAGACTCTAAAATATTTTTATTTTATTTAATTATTATTTTATTTTATTTTATCTTAGAGTTTCACTCTTGCTGCCTAGGCTGGAATGCAGTAGCAAAATCTCAACTCACTGAAACTTCTGCCTCCCGGGTTCAAGCAATTCTTCTGCCTCAAATTCCCAAGTAGCTGGGATTATAGGCATGTACTACCACACCTGGCTAATTTTGTATTTTTAGTAGAGACAAGTTTTCACCATGTTGGTCAGGCTGGTCTCGAACTCCTGACCTCAGATGGTCCACCTACTCAGCCTCCCAAAGTGCTGGGAATACAAGCATAAGCCACCACACCCGGCTAGACTGTAAAATAAAGTTTAATATGTGGAATACTTATTAGGGAATGCCCATTGGACCAATACCTATTTAAGAGAGGGCTTGAAAGCAGGATTGGACAGAAAGAGAAGTTAAGCTGTAATGCAGGCCCAATAACAGCCTTAGTGTTAAGCAGGCTGACAGATTCAGCAGTTAAGGAGACAGTCAAGCCAAAGAGTTTCATAGGCATCAAAAGTATGATCAGCATGGTGTCAGTTTCCTGTGTCACTTGTCCCACAGTATGATACCAAAATTAAAGAGACCGATGACAGGCAACACAAGTAGTGTGCACTCTGTTGTTGAGAAGCCAATTTCACCCTGCAATTAAGCAGTCTTATACTCTGCAGCTGTACTTTAAGGGGAGCTGAGATGGAGCATCACATGTCTCACCATAACCAGAAAGGCAGTTGAGAAATGTTCTATGACAGTCTCCCACAAGATAAGGTACTTCCCTAAAGATACAGAGGTGGGTGGAGTATTGCCTTGGTAGACGTCCTCTCAAGACTGCCTATCTTCCCATGTTGGAAGACTCACAGAGCATTTGTCAAGACTTGGGTCAATCTGCAGTTGAACTTTGTGCATGTGGCGTATATGGATACTTACAATGTCACTGGGTACCTCCATAGAGCTGTTTCCCAATTGACCAAACATATGGGGAGCTCCAGAACTTAGAATGGCTCTTCAGGGTAGTCCTGAGAACAGTAAGCCTTACTACTCATGTGTTAATCAGTCTTTGGATGATAGCCTTCTCAGAAATAAGTCATGATCTTGTGCAAGGGGGCTCTTCATGGCTGACACAACCCCTAAAATACTGAGAGCTGAAGGCTGTCTGCCACCAGCACTTTCATCTGCCAGGACAAGTTCGTTTTTTTCTTTTTTGAGATGGAGTCTCACTCTGTCGTCAGGCACCAGGCTGGAGTGCAGTGGCACAATCTCGGCTCACTGTAACCTCCGCCTCGCGGGTTCAAGCAATTCTCCTGCCTCAGCCTCCCAAGTAGCTGGGACTACAGGAGCGCAACAGCATATCCAGCTAATTTTTGTATTTTTAGTAGAGACGGGATTTCACCATGTTGGCCAGGATGGTCTTGATCTCTTTACCTCGTGATCCGCCCACCTTGGCCTCCCAAAGTGTTGGGATTACAGGCTTGAGCCACCGCGCCCGGCCACAGGTTCTTTACTGAAGGGAAATCTAAGTAGTTTATCAGTGTCCACCACAGTAGTTAAACCATTCATTCTTCCTTCTTATGACAACGTTGTGCTTATTGTTAAGTAATCACTTTCCAGAATATTTTAGGTTAAGTTTTTAAAATAATGCATATAAATAGACAATTCAAATATTGGAAAAAAGGCTTGCACTTATATTATTACTGAAATGTACATGCTTAAAGGGCTGATTTCTTCTGGGTATTTACATAATTTTATTAAAAAATCCATCCATTTTTAATTAGCTGTTTTTAATAGGCAGTTAGCTAAGATATTATAAGCCATATATTAGGCTAATGGACATTTAACAGCTTAGTTAAGTTCTTTTAATGGAAATGCTGACAAACCTTAATCTGTAATTATAGCAACATTGTGATTACAGAAGGAGGAACCTCTCCTCATTTGTAGCCCTAAAATTCCATGTGCCTGTAAGTAGCAAAGTCCATTATTAGATAAAGACAAGTTATACTTGGCATTACTTGCATTACTCATCTCCTTACTTTGTTTAAATCATTTTTTAAAGTTGTAAAATGTTTTCCAAAACTCAGAATAGTGGCCAGTTAATAGAATGATTCCTCTTATATTGTGATATTTTAAGAAATAGTTCACTAGTTTCTGGTGGCCTCTATACCAATTGACAATTCCTGGCCATTGTGAATTAAGTAAATAATTCTCTATGGAAATATTTTTAATCTTTTAACCCTGCAACTTGTTATTCATCATGTCAGGTCACTTGTCAAAGGTGTTGACATTCAGAATTCAACAAAAGTTTATCAAACACCTATTACAGGACATGAGCTTTTGGGGGCACTGGGCTTACAGCAATTAACAATCAAGATACGATTTGTATCGACATGGAGATTACATTCTCTTATGGGAGACAGAAAAAAAAATAAACTAGAAATATATGCATAAAGAGATTTTAAAACGGTAAAATTACAGATTGTGACAGGATAATCACTTTGGTTTGAATTATTAAGGACATTTTTTCTTTTCCTTTTTCTTTTCTTCTTTCTTTCTCTCTTCTTTCTTTCTCTTTTCCTTTTTTTTTTTTTTCCCCGAGATGAGGTCTTGCTCTGTTGCCCAGGCTGGAGTGCAGTGTGCAATCTCGGCTCACTCTACCCTCTGCCTCCCATATTCAAGCTTTTCTTGTGCCTCAGCCTCCCAAGTAACTGAGACTATAGGCATGCACCACCACACTTAGCTAACTTTTGTATTTTTAGCAGAGACGGGGTTTCACCATGTTGCTGAGGCTGGTCTCGAACTTCTGACCTCAAGCGATCTACCTGCCTCAGCCTCCCAAACTGCTGGGATTACAGGCATGACCCACTGTGCCCAACCAAGGACATTTTTTTGTGAGCCACATTATTTAAACTGAGATCTGAATGACAAGAAGGGGCCAGCTCTTTGATGTAGGGGAATAAAAATACGTTCCTTCTACCCTTCTAGGTTACCCAGCTGGGGTCCCACAAAGTTAAGAGTGACAAAGACAGAATAACAGGAAAACAACCCCAGAAGTTTATTAAAATATTCAGTGCAAACACCTTGGAAAAACCCAATGATGAGTAAATCAAAGGGGTGGTTAGAATGTTGGGTTTGTATAGCATCTGAACAAAGAACAGTAAACTTGTAGAGAAATGACAAAACAAAGAAAAATGAGGTTTAGATATTTAGGGGTGCTGAACTGTGGGAAGGTAACTATATGGGAGAAACATGGAGTAAGGTTTGTATGTGCGAACTCCATCTTGAGATCAACTTGCCATTTTCTTCATGGCCATAAAAATTTCCCAGGAGAGAGGTTTTATAGCAGTTATCCTTTCTCAGAAGTTCTGCTTTTAGTTAGACGAGGGAAGCACTGGGAAGGCTTCTTTTTGCCTATATTGATTCTTACTTGCCTCTAACTAAAAGTAATCTTTATGCCAAAGTGCCATATTTTGGAGCGGTATATACCGATCTCCTAAAGTAACAATCAAAAGGAACAGTATTCTAGGCAGGAGTATCACTAATGAGTAGTGTTTGATGTAATGACGAGTTAGCATATTCATGGGACAACAACAACGATAAGCCAATGTGGCTAAAACATTGAGGATGAGTGAGTTGGAGAAGTAGGCAATGGCCAGCTCATATAAACACTTGTTAGTTGTTATAAATTGTTTAGATTTTATTGTAATTATGGCAAATGATTGGAGAGTATTAGCTTCACTTTGACTGGCTTATAGAAAATGGAATGCAGGGGATGAAAGTGAAATAAGAAGACCAGTCATTTAATTAGTAGCCTATGTGAGAGATGACAGTGGCTTGGAAAAGGACAATTGTAGTGGAGAGAATGAAGCGACTGATTTCAGATTTGTAGTCAACAAGGCTTAATTGGTAGGAGAAAAAAAATCAATGTTAATTCTTAAGTGTTTAACTTGAACAATTATGATGAGAGTGATGTCATTTATTGAGATATGGAATAATAAGCAGATTTGGATAAAAAGTATCAAGAATTTTCATTTGGACATGTTAATTTTGGGATGTCTGTCTATTAGAGACCCTAGGAAATTGAATGTAAATTTGGATTTTAGAGAATAGTTTAGGGCTGGAGAAACACATTAAGGATCTATCTAAAGCCATGGCACTAGAGACCTCTAAGAGAACATAAATGGTCTAAAGATCAAGCTCTGAGACACTCAAATATTTAGAAGTGGAACAGAAGGACATCCAACATCGAATGCTGAGAATTAGGAGGGGAATCAGGAGAGTGTGGTAATATGAAAGATACAAAAGAGTGTTGAAGGGAGAGAGTGTTTAATAACCTAGCATGTTATGAGGGAATCAGTATAATAAAAACATAAGTGATTATTGGATTTGGCAACATATAATTTTTGGTGATCTGGAGAAGAGCAATTTCAATAGAATGATGGAAATGGAAGGTCCAGAGTAGTTGGTTGAGTAAATAATACAAGGTAGGAAAATAGATACAAAGATTATAGATAGACAACTTTTTCAAGAAGTTTTCCTGTGACAAGGCACAGCAAGCTGAGACATTGATAAACAATAGACTCAAGGATGATGACTTTAGAATAACAAATTTCAATCTCATGGGATTTAAGTGTTAGCAAGGAAGCTTTAAAAGTTATATTCCCCACTAAAATGATCTGAAAAATGTTTTTGAACATTTCTCTTATATTCTATTGTATCACATTTATATAACTTTCAGAGAATTGAAAGATGCATTAAGTAATTAAGTTTTTAAATTTTATGAGATTAATAACAATTATAGGATGTTTTCTTTTAGTTGAAATACACTCGCTCAGCCTAATTTTTAAAACTTCTTTCTGAAGTATAATATACTTTGGTAGAAAAGAATGAATAATATAAAGGTACAGTTAGAAGAATTTTCACAAACTGAACACATTCCTTTAACCAGCACTTAGATTAAAAACAGAACCTTAATGATACCTCAGAGACCCGCTTCTGCTCCTTTTCAGTCTCTCCATGCCACCCCCATGGATAAACATTGTCATGATTTCTAATACCATAGATTAGTTTTGCCAGTTTTTGAATTTTATACAAATGGAGTCTATTTGACCTAATTGTAAATATATAGAATTGACATAGTAAGGCACTCATTGCCTTACACTGAAAATTACATTGAGTCTTTGCTTCTCTTTTCATTACCACAAGCTTAGACTTGCTTTCTCACTTCATTATCATCAAGCCTATAGCTTTCACACTATACATTGTTCCTGCTCTTCCCTACGCTATTTTTTGGCAAATATTCTATATCAATCTTACAGTACAGTTTGTAGAACCCCTCCTTTAGAATCTCATAGGGAGCTTGTTAATAATGCAGATTCCTGGGACCCTCCCCACAGTTTATGAATCTGAGAGTGAGGCAGACAAGACTCTATTCTCTCATACCTCTGTAATGTAATAATGTCTTCCTAGAATGTTCTTTGCTGGATCTCTTATTAAAGAAGTCTTATGTTTCCTTTATGGCCAGAGCACATTTTCATGAAGTCATCTAAAATTTCCCACCAGAGGTAATCTCTCCTTCCCCTGTCTATCTCTTTTAAAGCATTACCTCCATTTGCCTTGTATCATAGTTGCTTACACACCTGTCTTTCCGCTGAGGTTATAATCCTCTGGAGTACCATGACTTTGCATTCCTTTGTGTCTCCCAAAGCAGCCAGCACAGTGCCTAGCATACTGTTAGTTCTAAATAACTTTTCTCTCTCTTTTTTTTTTTTTTTCTTTTTTTTTGAGACAGTCTCGCTCTGTCACCCAGGCTGGAGTGCACTGTCGTGGTCATGGCTCAATGCAACCTCCCCCTCCTGGGCTCAAGTGATTCTTATGCCTCCATCTTCCAGTAGTTAGGATTTTAAGTGTCTGCCACTATGCCTGACTAATTTTTGTAGATTTACTAGGGATGGGATTTCACCATGTTGCCCAGGCTGGACTTGAACTCCTGGTCTCAAGTAATCTGCCCATCTTGGTCTCCCAAAGTCCTGAGATTGCAGGCATCAACCACTGCACCCAGCCCTAAATAACTATTTTTTTTAAACTAAATCTATAATACTGGAAAGATGTTATTTCCTTAGAATAATTTAGAGATTAAATGTAGAATCTCAAAAAAAATCCATTTTCAAAAGTGGGTGAAGGATATGAACAGACACTTTTCAAAAGAGGACATATATGAGGACAACAAACATATGAAAAAATGCTCATCATCACTGGTCATTAGAGAAATGCAAATCAGAACCACACTGAGATATCATCTCATGCCAGTTAGAATGGTGATCATTAAAAAATCGGGAGACAACAGATGCTGGAGAGGATGTGGAGAAATAGGAACACTCTTACACAGTTGGTGGAATGTAAATTAGTTCAACCATTGTGGAAGACAGTGTGGCGATCTCTCAAGAACCTAGAAATAGAAATTCCATTTGACCCAGCAATCCCACTATTGGGTATATACCCAAAGAACTATAAATCGTTCTGCTATAAAGACACATGCACACGAATGTTCATTGCAGCCCTGTGTACATTAGCAAAGACCTGGAACCAACCCAAATGCCCATCAATGATAGACTGGACAAAGAAAATGTGGTACATATACACCATGGAATACTACGCAGCCACAAAAAACGATGAGTTCGCATCCTTTGTAGGGACTTGGATGAATCTGGAAACCATCATTCTCAGCAAACTGACCCAAGAACAGAAAGCCAAGCACTGTATGTTCTCACTCATAGGTGAGTGTTGAACAATGAGAACACGTGAACTCAGGGAGAGGAGCATCACACACAAGGGACATTTGAGGGGGTAGGGGGAGAGACAACGGGGGGGGGTGGGGAGGGAGGGAAGGGTAGGGAGGGATAACATGGGGAGAAATGCCAGGTATAGTATGCACCAAAAAGTGAAAAAAAAAAAAAAAAAGAAAATCCATTTTTTTTTTTCATGAAAACTTTACTAGGGCTGGAGGGATAGGAAAATTATGGGTATAGAATTGAGAATCTGTAGGAACTTGAAAGATAAACAATGGTTCCACAAGAAAGACTTTGTTGGAGAGTTAGATTTTCAGACAGTTGTAATACTTCACATTAAAGTTTTGCCAAAAAATAAGTATTTGCCTGTTTTTTTTTGCTTTCCAATGCCCTCATTTTACTTGACTTTTTCAAGTAACTATAGAGAAAGCATGAAAATGTGTTTCTGTGTTTGTGTGCATGTATGATAATTGTGACTGTTTCTATTGCATTGTTATTGCAGAACCTAGGCACACACTCTGTGGGCTTGGGTGCTTTCTCCAACTGAAAAATTCTACATATGGATAAATTATTTTATAGTCCACGTTTAATTTTACAAGTGGTCCCCCTCCTTCTGCTTCTAGAATGGCAGAGAGAATACATATTTACTTACCATTAACACTTGTGCTTAGAGCTTGAAAGAAATGAGACAGAAAAATGAAGTAACATTAACTTCCCTTCTGGAACTATGTTTCTCATATTAGAGCTTTCTCAGAGGAGTTCACTTCCTATCTCTTCAATGCTTCATTTCTCTCCCAGTCTATTCACATATCCTCTTAAAGCAGAAGTTCCCTCTTTCTTTGATTTCAGGAGAGTGTGAGAATGTAAATATAAATTCTAGAACTAAATTTTCACAGTTTTTTTTCCACTCAGCTCTCTTTTCCTCTTCTTCTTTTTTTTGTGCGTGTGTTGTTGTTGTTGTTGTTTTTGTTGTTATTTTTGCTGTTTTCGCCTTCCCATTCCATAATTGAGCTCTTACAGTCCAACCAGAATCTGATTGTAATTTTAAAAAAAGAAAGTTTATTTTTACCTCCTTGTACATGCTTTCTCCTAAAGCAGGAGTCAGAAGCTTTTTTCTGTGAAGGGTTAGATAGCAAATATTTTCAGCTTGTCGTCTTTGTCACAGTTCCTCAACTGTGCTGTAGTAGTGTGAAAGCAGACAACACATACGTGAGTGTGCATGGTTTGTTCCTAGCAAATTTTATGCACACAGAAATTTGAATATTGTATAATTTTCATGTGTTACATATGTAAAACCCAGTCTTAGCTTGTGGGCCATATGACACAGGCAGCAAGTGAGAGTTGCCCCACAGGCTGTATTTTCTGATATTATGTCTTAATTTTTTTTTTTTTTTTTTTTTAGATGGAGTTGCTCTTTTTGCCCAGGCTGGAGTGCAGTAGTGCAATCTTGGCTCACTGCAACCTCCACTTCCCTGGTTCAAGCAATTCTTCTGCCTCAGCCTCCCAAGTAGCTGGGACTGCAGGCGTGTGCCACCACACCTGGCTACTTTTTATGTTTTTAGTAGAGATTGGATTTCACTATGTTGGCCAGGCTGGTCTGGAACTGCTGACTTCATTATCTACCTGCCTCAGCCTCCCCAAGTGCTGGGATTATAGGCACAAGCCACCACCCCTAGCTGTCTTAAATATTAATAATCATTCTCTTTTTCAAATAGTCCACTAATCTCCTTTCGTATTCAGCCCTTGAATTGTAAATGCCATTTCTTCATCCCACTTTTTTTTTGTTTGTTTGTTTGAGAAAATACTATGTATTGTTCCCATGTACTAGGGTTCTGGGGAATGTAAAAGGATGTAGGATCTCCTCTTCATTGGTCCTAAAATTGCACTAGGGACACAGGACAGATTTATGAACAGATAAATAGTATCATAATATAATAATGCATTTCTTTGGCTAGCATTTAGAACTATATAGCTTTTTATGTCATGTGGTTTTTATATGATTTTTTTTCTTATTTATAAAAAGGAAAAGTTTGAGAATTTTCATCACCTTATGTATTCCCTTATTTGAGGGAAAAATATTTACCTACTAAATAGGTATTTATCTTAAAATTTTCTTTGTCTATCTTTATGGAATATAATTGAGCAACTATTTTACTAATACTTTAATATCATTATGAAAATGTTCTCATATTTTTAACCTTATAAGATCAGATAATAGCTATGCCAGTCTATGGTTGAAATGGATTCTTATACTTAACACTATGCTCTTTCTTTTGAGATGTAAAAATATATTTAAATCAGAATTTATATATGTATCAATTCAAAATGACAGTTCATTATTTTGATTAGTATAAATTTTTACAACTATTCTATTATGTATTAAGTTACCAAATGAAGTATCTTTGTTCTAAATATTTAACACTTTAAATTATTCTTTGAAAACTTAAAAGAGTCTAAGAAAAATTAATCCATTCATTTTGCAAGTGGGATAGTTGAATTTTATTTACAATCCAGGGATTTTTGACAGTTTGAAATATAAATGCATACCATACATGTTTAGGCAAACATTTAAAAAGAGAGTGTTATAAAATAATAATAGTTCTTCCATGATTTTGTAGTCATAATGTTTATATTATAAAATATGTATACTGTTGTTATTGAATGTAGTAAATTTCTAATTTACCAGAAGGCAAGAGAATAATCCTAGAAAATTTCTCAGGGCATCTTCAAACTCTGTGATTTATTGCTCGCATATAGTAATTTTCCAAATGACACCCTAGTGAACTGAAAGAATTAATGCCCCTTCCTAAGTCACTTTCACTGAGGGACTGAAAACCTGTAGCATTTTGCCAATTAGAGGAGGAAACAATCTACATTGCAGAGTCAAGAGTACTGGATAAAGGAGCTAAGAGTGGTGCTTTTCTTTCCCTTCTTACTTTAGAAATCCCAATTCATCCTGCATCTTTCTTAAAGGCTAAGTGAAGAAGTAAGTACATTTTTGTAACATGTGAATTTAGCAGATTGGCCTTGTGTTAATTTTTGGCTGGAACTATTACATTTATTTCCAACCCTCTCGTTTATTTGTTGGTTGATATTGGGCTAATTCTGAACCTTTATTGTCAAAAGAACATCAACAGAAGCAGCCCTGCCTGCTTCACAGGCTATGCCTGTACTTTGGAAAGTATAAAACACTGAAAAATTATTAAGAATATAAAATACTAACAAAATGACAAAGCATGAAGATAATAAAACGAGATGTTAAAGAAAATGATAAAATAGGAAAGGATGCCATACCTGGAGTAATTTTTTTTTTCTCCAGTTTATCTAAGGTTATCAAAAGAGCTAAGTGCTCTAAGGTTTCTAGTAAGGAATTACTAGAGTATCGAGCACACCAGGAAACTTTATGAGTGGATCTGTCCTAAACCAAATTTTCTTAATGCATATGTGATGATTTGTTACCACATCCCAGATTATTTAAAAAGTGATTAAAATATATTAGAAACACTAACAAGGAAAAATGGGTAAGACATTGACAGATGCTAAGATCTGTTCTTGAAACAGCACCCAAGGAATTCATTAGTCAAGAAAGAACACAATGAATGTGGGCCCCTCTGGGTTTTGGAACCTCTTTTGTAAAGCATTATTTTTTCCCCAAATAGAAGACATTATTTTCAAAAAGGTAAAAAAGTCTTTGTTCACTATATAGTTTCCTTTCAAGGAGTAAATTAATTTATGTGGAATATTGCAATATTAAATAACAATTTTTAAACCTCAAATAAAAGAGCAGAGTTTTTTATTTTCAATATTTTATTTTATATTAACAAATAATTTTACATATTCATGGAGTACATATTTTGATATGTATAATGTATAGTGATCAGATAAAGGTAATTAGCGTGTTCATCGTCTCAAACATTTATTTATTTTTATTATACTTTAAGTTCTAAAAATATTGTGGAAATATTAGCAAATTACTTAATAAGAATGTCATTGGAGGACAAAGGTTTTTAATATTACATATCATGGCACACATATCAGGACCCAACCCCTCAAGATGCAGAGTACTTTACAAAAATCAAACAGAAGGAAATATATCACCTTGTTGATAAACTATATTTAACAATAACCAAGGCAGATAAAGTCACTTTCAAAAATAATGAGCAAGCCAATGGTAATATAATTCATTTACAATGAGATTTGTCTCATGGAGTTCTTAGATTGTGCTGTGAAATTTAAATAATTCTGACAAATACCAACAGAATAGAGAAATCAATTTCAGAGAAATTACTAACAAGTTTGATTACCTTTCTAACTTTAAGATTTGTATTCATACATATTATTGAAGAGAAAATGAGGACAGAAAATAAAAAGTTCAGCTTATATATTTGCTTTCTCATCTGGGGTTCTTATGGTCTTCAAGAGTAAGTTTTATTATTTCTCCAGCAAATGATATTCTTTTTTTAATTTTATTATAATTTTATTTTTCTATACGTTTTTGGGATACAGGTGGTATTTGATTACATGAGTAAGTTCTTTAGTGGTGATTTGTGAGATCCTGGTGCACCCATCACCCAAGTAGTATACACTGCACCATATATGTAGTCTTTTATCCCTTGCCCCCACTCCCACTCTTCCCCCCACCAAGTCCCCAAAGTCCATTGTATTATTCTTATGCCTTTGGGTCCTCATAGCGTAGCTCCCCACATATCAGTGAGAACATATGATGTTTGGTTTTCCATTCCTAGTTACTTCACTTACACTGATAATCTTCAGTCTCATCCAGGTCATTGCAAATGCTGTTAATTCATTCCTTTTCATGGCTAAGTAGTATTCCATCATATGTGTGTGTGTGTGTGTGTGTGTGTGTGTGTGTGTGTGTATACCACAGTTTCTTTATCCACTTGTTGATTGATGGGCATTTGGGTTGATACTTGGACACGCATGTTTATGGCAGCATAATTCACATTTGCAAGTGATATTTTTAGGAAACATGATGTAAGTGACAGAGACTTTCTTTTTAAACTGCACCCATTTATTTACTTGTTCTCTGAATGGGCTCCAGGCAGCCCAAGTTTCTACTATGTCAGTGTTACATGGATAAGAAACACTATGGTTGGTTTCCACAGAGGCTGCAATACTATTTTCGATTTTGTGAGCCCAAGATCCCACATGGTAAACTGAAGTGTTGATGCCTCTTTATGGCCCTTTGATAAACTCCATGGTTCACCTTTCTTAGCACTTTGGGTGGAGTGGGGAGAGTGCCTGCTTCCTAGCCATCTGATTGGCCTAAATAATCTTAAATGCTATCATGAAACAGGTTCTCTTCATCTGCTCCGCATTGTACCCATCATGCTCTAGAATGCTGGTTTCATGTTGAATCTAGATCAAGTCTGCTTTTCTCCCCTGCCTGTACTCTCTGTGGCTACCTACAGTACTGCTGCTGGCTAGTAATCTAAACCAATAGCACATAATTAGCATATTTGCTCACGTATTTTTTCTATCTTGGTGTAATGTCCTCCTTGTCAATTTAGGGTGAAAATGTAGCAACACGTTACTGATGGTTTAATTTCTGGAATGCAGGTAATGAATGTGTTTTTGCTTATCAAAGGCTTCCCATCAAATATCAAATTCAGAGGAACAGTGTCCAGAGGTCCTAAATTTAAATTGGAGTGAGAAATTCACAGAGCCCCTGAACTCAGGCAAAATGCACTCTGACAAGTCAACCGGATATTCACAGATGGTCTGGAGGATTTGAAGGCTAATTTGGTTAAATAAAATTAAATGAGTGAAATTGTATTGTATGCAGTCATTAATATATCACCATACTTAAAAGGCTTCATTGAAATTTCTTTTACTGCTTCAAATGAAAAAAATCAAGCTATGCTGTAGAAAAGCATTCAAAACTCTTATATAACATAGATAAAACTTGGTTGGATAGTTACAGAACTTTCTCTGCTGCTGCTAGAAAGTTTTAGTGCCCACAAATCTGTTGCTATTAGAATACTTTATTTTATTAATTCAACACTCAATTCTACCATAATTATGTGTATGATAAAAATATTTTTACATGTAAAATGATTATTACCTTTTAAACATCTGACATTCTTCTTTTTTTCTAAAGAAACAGATTTAGCTTTTATTTTACTTTTGTGTTGATACATAGTGATTGTACATATTTCTAAGATACCTGTGATATTTTGATACAAGCATACAATGTGTAATGATGAAATCAGGGAAATTGGGATATGCACCATTTCAAACACTTATCATTTCTTCTTGCAATGCTGTCATATCAAAAAGGAAGTAAATACAATTTCAATTATAAGGACAGTTGTGATTTTAGATATATGGGTATGATACCACCACAAACCATAATTATGTCCCCCAAACTTTTAACATTTCAGATACTTTGTCCCAAGTATTTCATGATAAGGATTGGGCTATGACTCTGTTACAGAAGGGCCAATTGACTAAAATGTCTCTGAACAATATTGATTGCAAGTAGTCTATGCAGTTTTCAGGTCAATATGTTCCAATTTGAAATTTATAACATTGTAACTCTATTCCCAAACCAGCCAATCTCACCTACTTCACTTCCATATTATGGTGGGTGGTCTCAAATAATATTTAAGCTTATGGTTACTTTTCAAGTAGATATGGAGTTTAGCCTAACTTTTGAAACGTCTGCTGAGTTTATCCTGCTAATTATAGAATTAAGTAGGCAGTTTCCAAGTTTAGATTTAGTAGGCAGTTTTTTCAAATCACTTAAAAGTTATATTTTGTTAGGGCATTGAACAGGTTTAAAATCCTACTAAAATGTCATGTACACATAAACCAATGGAACAGAATAGAGAAAACAGAAATAAAGATGCAACCTACAGACAACTTAGTCGACAAAGTCCACAACAAAATAAGCAGTGGGAAATGAATTAAAGATTTAAATGTAAGACTTCAAGCTATAAGAATCTTAGAATAAAATATGGGAAATAACCTTCTGGAGATTGACTTGGGAAATAATTTTTGACTAAGTCCTTAAAAGCAATTGCAAAAAAAAGAAAAATGACAAGCAAGTATTTATTAAAATAAAGAGCTTCTGCATGGCAAAATAAATTATCAACAGAGTAAACAGACAACCAGAGAATTGAAGAACATTTTCACAAATCGTGCATCTGACAATGGTGTAATATCCAGAATCTATAAGGAATCTAAACAATTAAACAAACAAAAACCATAAAACCCCATTTAAAAAATGGGCAAAGACATGAACAAACATTTCTCAAAAGAAGTTATACACACAGTCAACAAACATGAAAAGTGCATCACATCACTAATTATTAGAGAAATGTGAATCAAAACCACAAGAAGATATCATCTCACACCAGTCAGACTAGCTTTATTAAAAAATCAAAAGACAACCAATGCTGGCAAGACTGTAGAGGCAAAGGAATGCTTATACACTGTTGTTGGGAATGTAAATTAGTTCAGCCACTATAGAAAGCAGTTTGGACATTTCTCAAAGTACTTAAAATAGAACTGTCATTTGACCCATCAGTCCAATTACTGAGTATATATCCAAAAGAAAACAAATTTATCTACCAAAAAGACGCATGCACTTGCATGTTCATCACAGCACTATTCACAATAACAAAGTAATGGAGTCAGCATAGATGTCCATCGATGGTGGATTGGATAAGGTAAATGTGGGACATATATACCATAAGATAACTACGCAGTTATGAAAAGAACAAAATCATATCCTTTGCAGCAACGTAGAAGCAGCTGGAGGCCATTTTCCTAAGCAAATTAACACTGGAACAAAAAACCAAATACTGCATGTACTCAATTATGAGTGGGAGCTGAATGTTGGGTACTTATGGAAATAAAGATGGTAAGAATAGAAACTAGGGACTACTAGAGGGGAAAGGAGAGAGGGAGACAAGGGTAGAAAACTACCTATTGTGTACTATACTTACTACCTGCTTAATGGGATCATTTGTACCCCAGACCTCAGCATCACACCGTATATCCAGGTAACAAACCTGAACATGTACGCTCTGGATCTCAAAAAACTGCAAAAAGAAAAGACGTCATGTAAATATTTATGGTCACTAAAAGTATCTAATGTAATTTACATAAAAATAAAAAGTCGGTGGATTAGAAGCATATTCTTTGTATCGTCGTGTCAGAGATCTTACTCTGCTTGGATCACAATGTGAATTCTTTCATATTTTTATGACCAGTCACTTCTTTTTTTTTTTTTTTTTTTTTTTTTTAACACTAGGACTAGCTTTACCTTCTCTCTACATGCTTCTAAGTTTTATATGCACTGTACACTGATGTGTACTTAACCCAAACTCATTTTTCTAGAAGTTTGTACACAATAAGGAAGAGAGAAAACATAGAATACTATGCTAAATCAATCTCTGGCTATCTTTTTTTTTTTTATTGCATTTTAGGTTTGGGGGTACATGTGAAGAACATGGAAGATTGTTGCATAGGTACACACATGGCAGTGTGATTTGCTGCCTTCCTCCCCATCACCTATATCTGGCATTTCTTCCCCATGCTATCCCCTCCCCCAACTCCCTGCCTCCCACTATCCCCTCCTCTTTTCCCCGACAGACCCCAGTGTGTGATACTCCCCTCCCTGTGTCCATGTGTTCGCATTGTTCAACACCCACCTATGAGTGAGAACATGCGGTGTTTGATTTTCTGTTCTTGTGTCAGTTTGCTGAGAATGATGGTTTCCAGGTTCATCCATGTCCCTACAAAGGACACGAACTCATCGTTTTTGATGGCTGCATAATATTCCATGGTGTATATGTGCCACATTTTCCCTGTCCAGTCTATCATCGATGGGCATTTGGGTTGGTTCCAGGTCTTTGCTATTGTAAACTGTGCTGCAATGAACATTCGTGTGCATGTGTCCTTATAGTAGAACGATTTATAGTCTTTTGGATATATACCCAGTAATGGGATTGCTGGATCAAATGGAATTTCTATTTCTAGGTCCTTGAGGAATCGCCACACCGTCTTCCACAATGGTTGAACTAATTTACACTCCCACCAACAGTGTAAAAGCGTTCCTATTTCTCCACATCCTCTCCAGCATCTGTTGTCTCCAGATTTTTTAATGATCGCCATTCTAACTGGCGTGAGATGGTATCTCAATGTAGTTTTGATTTGCATTTCTCTAATGACCAGTGATGATGAGCATTTTTTCATATGTTTGTTGGCTTCACGTATGTCTTCTTTTGTAAAGTGTCTGTTCATATCCTTTGCCCACTTTTGAATGGGCTTGTTTGTTTTTTTCTTGTAAATCTGTTTCAGTTCTTTGTAGATTCTGGTTATCAGCCCTTTGTCAGATGGGTAGACTGCAAAAATTTTTTTCCATTCTGTTGGTTGTCATTCACTCTATTGACTGTTTCTTTTGCTGTGCAGAAGCTGTGGAGTTTGATTAGGTCCCATTTGTCTATTTTGGCTTTTGTTGCCACTGCTTTTGGTGTTTTGTTCATGAAGTCCTTGCCTACGGCTATGTCCTGAATGGTTTTGCCTAGATTTTCTTCTAGGGTTTTTATGGTGTTAGGTCTTATGTTTAAGTCTTTAATCCATCTGGAGTTAATTTTAGTGTAAGGTGTCAGGAAGGGGTCCACCTTCTGCTTTCTGCACATGGCTAGCCAGTTTTCCCAACACCATTTATTAAACAGGGGACTCGCTTCCACATTGTTTGTTTTTGTCAGGTTTGTCAAAGATCAGCTGGTTGTAGATGTGTTGTGTTGCGTCGGAGGCCTCTGTTCTGTTCTATTGGTCTATATCTCTGTTTTGGTACCAGTACCATGCTGTTTTGATTACTGTAGCTTTGTAGTATAGTTTGAAGTCCGGGAGTGTGATGCCTCCAGCTTTCTTCTTTTGCTTAGAATTGACTTGGCTATGCGGGCTCTCTTTTGGTTCCATATGAAGTTTAAGGTGGTTTTTTTCCAGTTCTTCAAAGAAGGTCATTGGTAGCTTGATAGGGATAGCGTTGAATCTGTAAATTACTTTGGGCAGTATGGCCATTTTGACAATATTGATTCTTCCTAGCCATGAACATGGAATATTTCTCCATCTGTTTGTGTCCTCTCTTATTTAATTGAGCAGTGGTTTGTAGTTCTCCTTGAAGAGGTCCTTTACAGTTCCTTGTTAAGTTGTTTCACTTCTTTATTTATTGAACTAATCATTACATATTCTGAGACTCTTTCAGAAAGATAAAAACATTCTTTGTTCATGTGTCTGAAAAATTTTAACCTAATTTTCTAATGTTTTCAGTAAGAAAAGCTTGCTAATACTGAAATTTTAAGTAGTAGACTGAAAAATCATCCCAATCCATGGGTTATATATTCACTTCTTTTTAACTGTATTATTAAATATTAAACTTAATTTATTTTCTTTCTCCATATCCCAGTTTCTACTTATAGGTGATTTGTATGAACTCAGGATCTTCCTTTTCTCATCATATATATATATATATTTTTTATTGCATTTTAGGTTTGGGGGTACATGTGAAAAACATGGAAGAAACTCAGACTCTCTAAAACAATATTTCTATCCATCCATCGTTGGTAACTATGTACTGACATGTTGTGCATCCAAAAAATGTTAGCATAGTTTGTGCACACAAAATAATTCCCGTCACCATATTATGAGCTGATTTATTTCATAAGTATGCTCAATTATTATGAGGTATCTCTTTAGCACCCAAACATATAGAGGACTTAATGATACCTACAATAAGAACAGAAGACAAAAACACCCTGGTCTCTACAAAAGTTAAAGTGTTTTTGCAACTGGGCTCTAGGTCTCAGTTCTGAAAGTAGGGATGAGATGAGGATAGACATGCAGTGTCAGTATAATAGAATACAATCAGTATGTCAGTATGTAATGCAGATGTTGCAAAACAAAATGTACCCATGGGTAGTCAAGAAAACAGAAAAGCATGAAGTAGTGAGGGCTATGCAATAGGTGCCAAGCTGACCACATACTGAAATATTTAAACACTGTGTGGGGCAAATAAAATGGACATTAGAACAGCTTGATGGTCAGTTTGGGATTTCTGCTCTTTCTCACAGTCTCTGAACATATCTTAAAGCCACAATCATCTATTTTTATTTATCGTTATACATTTATTTATAAGCCAGCACCCCTATGATTTCAGTTCTATTGAAATGCTGAGTTGGAAAAGATAGATGGGTGGGGGAAATTTAGTACAGAGGTTTTGTCCAGCTCAAAATCCTATATAAGATATTAATACATGGAACAATATTGCACAATTAAACCATTGATGATAACTGAATCAGTCTGATTCAAAGTATGCATATGAAGAGGAACATAGCAAAAAGAATATTATAGTAAGAACTAGAAACATTCCTTCATGGCTGCTTGATATGGTTATGTCATGTTTAAGAAAATTCTTCTTTATACTGTTCAGATTTTTTTCTTAACAAAGAAGATTCACTCTGTTAAAAAAGAAAGCAGTACTGTGAAATTTCTTATTGAAAACATGCACATACTTTTGTCAGAATGAGTAAAGGAGTAAACAAAATGAGCCTAGTACTTACCATCTATTCTGTTATGCTGTTTTAATCCAAGATTAAAATATTTAACTTCTGCACACAAGACCATTTTTATATGAATATTATTTTTCTGCTTACTTTATTGCTCAATTTTATTGCCCTTTAAAAACACCCATGTTGCTTTCTATGGCCAAAAATGTTTAGCACTTTTCATGATTATACTTTTGTACAGTCCATAATACAACACTTACCTTACACATACAATGTATTTTGTTTTCTGTAAAGTAAAGACAATGTCTGTGTTATTAAGTTAAATGTCAGTTTCAAACACAGGATTTATTAATATTAAAATATTCAACTTTATTTCCTCATTTAAGCAAATTATCATAGTGTGAAGAATGTAACTGCAGCCATTTTAAAAAAATCATATCACATTCAATTATTAGAGCAAACTTTTTTGTACACTTGAACTAGTTTCAGTAACAGTCTTAGAGTTGTACTTTCAAAAATTCTAAACAGAGAGAAATGCAGAGTATAATAACAGTAGGTCTTTGGTTATAGCTGCTTCCAGGAAAAGAAAGCAATTATATATGTTCACATAGCACTGACAAGGAGAAAGAAAACTTTGGAAGGCAAAGAACTTGCATTAGTCTTTTTGACATGTTCCTGTGGTGTGATTTATTATGTAGACAATCAGCTCAACTTCTCAAGTTTGATATCCTTGGAATCATTTGAAATTTAAATTTTAATGAAAATTCATTAATTCCAAGGCCAAAAGAAGTGATTCTAATTGCTTTTGAGAATCAGACTATGAAAGAATTCTTTGGCAAACTTGCACTGTCTTTTCTCTGGTTTATCATTGGTTGCTTCGTAGGTACTTAATTGAAGGTCCTCTGATTATCAGCACAGGCTGACATCAATTCACTTCATGCATTTTAAACAGTAGGCCAGATGTTTAAAGGATCAGCTGAAACATCAATAGCATGCTAGTGTGAATAATAAAATTTTAATTATCTATAAGAAGCAAATAAAAAGCATAAGCATTTTCCCCCATTATTCTGAAGGAGAAGATGAATGCCTAAGCAACATTTTAAGAATGGGTTTAGTGTGACATGTAGGAAAATTTGGGTAGAAAACTTGTAGTTAGCTATTGTATGTATTATTTGCTTCTTTAGCTCACCATATACCCACACACATGGACATACATGCATACAAACAGACACATATACACAACAAACAGAAAATTGAGACATATTGACGAAGATATTTAAGGGATTACTAAGTTTTCCTAAACAAAATAAGATGCTGAGAAACAATGGAAGAGAGGCAGGACATGACGGTTCATGCTTCAGTAATTTACTGGTTTAATGTTTGCCAAGGTTTAAATTAATATAGATGTTTTTGTGGCTAGGAGTAATGATGTAACAATTTGGAATAATTAGGCACTTTTAAGACCTAGAAAGCCCAGCAACTCAGCATGCAAAAATTCTGGTATGTGTGCATTTTACACTTATATATAACAGAGAAATGACAAGTAGTCAAGCGAATAGGAAAATGAATGATTTCTTCAAACATACACGCACATATAGAAATTGTCTTTTTAATAGTATTTTAATGTAACAAATGTATGCATAATTTCTCTATAGTGTTATCTTTATCTGACAGCGAATATGTGATAAATAAATAGTCTCTAACCTTAGTGGTTTTATAGGTTAAACATAAATGAAGCTTTGTATTAAAGAGTGAATTAGTGTCATTCTAATATAAAGATGTTTATCTCATATACATTGAAGTGTCAGATGATTCATTTGTTAATAATAAATTGGGTGAATCAAAATTTTTAACATCTACTTTGAGCTTTGTAATACTATCCACTTGTCTTAAAATGTTCATGAAATTTTTTAAGTCCTTTCTATTTATAGCTCTATTTAGGCCAAACATCTTACAACTTTAAAATGTAAACTAGGAATACAATTTCTGTATTCCACATTGGAAGCATCCATCATATCAGATGAACTTATACAGTTTATTTAATTTTGCAAACTTTATATTTAGTAAATCCTAATGTCAAACATTTTAACTTCTAGGTTGTCTTTCTTTTCAGTTTTAATATCCCCAATCTTTGTGTACTTGTTGAGTGGATTCTCAATAAGTAACCCATAACTATAGATACATACTATGTACCTACAAAAAATAAACAAAGAAATCAATACTTATTCAAACCTGCCCCATAGTAATAAACTATTCATAAATATGCTTGAAAGATATGAGAGTAAGACAAATTTGTGTTTGTACGCTTTTGTGCATGGAATCCTGTGTTTCCATTTTGTGGATCTAGACTTTGGAGTGTGGAAATAAATGAAGCAAATAATCAAGACCCAGTCTTATGTTCAAGTCATAATTTTACTACCTAAACAATAAATAACATTTGCAGTTTGTTTCTATGACTAGGCCTAAAGTCTTGGCAACAAGAACATTATAGAAAGACTTCAACTGTAGCTTCCAGCAGAAATTCTGAGGTTCAGTTTATAGACTAAGAAGCAGTTGAGTGGGGCAAAACTCATAGGCAAAGGATAGATCGTCTTCTCTAACCTAAACAAAAGATTTACAGAGAAGGCATATTCAGATTTTGTTGAAGGATATGGATATATAATCCTGTGTTTGTGTGTATTTTAGACATACTTAAAACATATTTGAGTAGAAAATTCTGCACAAATAGAAAACTGTAACATGTGTTGTATCCACACACGCTGGGCATTTACCTGGCTGAAAGAGCAA
Organism: Ateles fusciceps; assembly: GCA_036589455.1. NCBI lineage: Eukaryota > Metazoa > Chordata > Mammalia > Primates > Atelidae > Ateles > Ateles fusciceps. Next base: position 613,872 of record JAZHEH010000857.1, on the reverse strand, counting down.
AAGCTAAATTGACTTAATTGAATGTTGAATGCTTTATAGTTACTTAGTAGTGACTCACTATTAAAACATATCAAGCTTTGCATAATTAATTTTTTAAAAATCTCAGAGAGAGTTGTTTCAGGTTTACTGAAACAACAGGTCTGAATTTACTGTGTTTTTCCTTTAAATAATCAGTTTGTAATCCAGAATTGAATATCAGTTTCAACTCTACATTCAGTTTCTTTTTTACTTATTTGGACTGGTTTTTGGTTCTGTTTTCTACATAGAGCCTCTCTGTGTAAGATAAAGCCATTTGTGCAGATGAAACTTTACTGAATGTGTTAACCTATTTAAAATATTCACCCAAAAAGACTAGTATGAATTCTTCATATGACAAGCTGCTTGTTTTAAAAGTTTTATTTGTTCTAAAATCCTTTTTACTTATACTTTTTAAGAAATGTATTTCCAATATACAAAAGTAACACATGCTCATTAAAACAAATTAAGAATCGTATTGTATAAAGAACTGATCCATTTCTGCTTTGCCACATTTAACTCCATTAAGTGTTCATGTGAATCATCCATTCACATCAAGACATTTATTTCTACTCGTATGAACATGATTTTAATATATATATAATACATATAGAATTTTGTATATACTTTCCTTTTAAAATAGAAATGAAATTATACAATACATTTATTCTGTATCAAGCTCTTGTCACTTAATAATTTAAGAACATATTTCTAGGTTAATACCTGTATTCTTCAGTAGCATTCAATCCCTCCTCATCTACTTCTTTTCTTCCATTCTAGTTGTGTTTAACATTTCTTCATACAATTGGTTGTCATTTGGTCTTCTCTCATGGAGGATGCCTAACGTTCATTGTCATCAGTTCTTTAAACTTTTCATAACTGCTTGATACTGAAACAGACCTTATAAATATCAACAAAGCAGGAACACTGCAATCAGCTATCAGTTACAGTTGAGCTGAATGACCCAGAATATATATATATACACACACACACACACACACACACACACACACACACACATATTTTCTAGGAGATTTTAAAACTCAAACCTCCGATTTCTAAGACCTGAAGAAACCAGCATAAGAAACTTTGGTCTATATTATTCTGTGAAATGATTTCACTAAACAGTGAGGCATCTCCCACATATGGACTCTGTAATTTATAAGAATAAAGAGTTCATGTGCTTCTGAAGAACTTGAACTACTGTTCTGGCCTCCATACATTGGTTTCTTTGCTATACGAAGGCTGAGAAAGATTTTCCTATTTGTTTCCTTTCTAGCTCATCATTTTAGTGACAAAATAATCATCTTTCATGGTGTTGCTCTTGCTATAGAATTGTTTCAGATTCATTTGACCAAAGGTGGCAAATACAACAGTCCCAACAAAAACAAAAGACCTATTAGAGAATGATGGAAATGAGCCCAGGGAACAATGGCACCTCCACATTTCTTAATTCCAAGGTGGTAAGCAGTGATCCAGACAATTCTCAATTCCAATGCTGAATCACCTTATAATTTCAAATGCCTGTTCTAAAAATTACTTATGTCTACTGAAATAATGAATTGGACCCCACCAGGAATGGCTGATATGCTTGTACCCAGAGCACAACTGTAGAAAGAAAATAACATTTTAATTTATAGAGGTATGATAATAGCTGTTTCATACTGTTTTCAGAACTATGAATGGTCTGCTCCGTAGTTTCTTGTCATTGTACTGAGGCACTTTAATTTCTTACCAGCTGAGAGGAGGAATAGGAGCCCAGTGTGCAGGTGAAATTGGTTAACAGGAGCCATTAAAACTTGGAAGTAAGAGTCAAAATATCATCAATCAAAATGCTTTCAGTGTAGGAAGTACACATGTACTAGCCTGATCCACCTGTCTTTTCATTTAGGTATGTTGATAATATTATAGTCATTTTTAGGTGTCTGTGAACAACTAATTAGATCTGAAGAATTATATTATATATCTTTCTTTACTTTGCCCTGGCCTGGGGTTATAGTTCTCAACGAGTTCTAGACCTTTTAGAAGAAAATGTGGAGAAGTGGTTCAAGAAGAATGCTTTATCTTTCTTCATAAAAATGATAGTGATATTTTTTTTACTGAAGGCTTAATATGTGCCAGGCTAAGGTGGGTTTTATTATCATTCCCATTTTCCAGGCAAAGAAGCTGGAGCACAGAAAGGCTAAGTAATTTGTCCAGGATTGCTCAGCTAAAATATGCTGCAGTCGGGATTTGTGCCCAGACCAACTTCTTTTCAACCACTGTCCAATCCTGTGTCTTCTCTACTCAAAAAGTGTTTCAGCTCCAAAACTAAAACTTTAAAGAAAAGGAAATAATTAATGGAAAGACTAGGTTTTAGTCACAAATTATCTCCTTCCTTACATTATTTGTCTCTTTTTCAAATACTCTAAGCTTTGATTAAAACTGTCTATCATTGTGAATGTTGTAGAATTGCTAAGGTGGAATTGTTAAAAGAATTCAGTTTCAATTAACTTTCACATTGATTACTGTGTGTTTTGGAGGGGTGTTCTTTCTTTCAGGTTAATGGGGCTTTATTGCATATCTCAAAGATTAAAAATAATGATGAAGGAAGTAGACAAACCGGAACTCCTCTCACAATACATCTTTCAATCTCTTGTGCTTTAAATGAAGATAAAATAATGGCTGTGGTAAGGTATCAGGAGGAAGGATGGTATAGATTAAGTTTCTTGTAAACTGGCCTCTGAATTTTCAATAGCTGTAGAAGGTATTGGTTTTCCAAAACTTTGACAAATGGAGGATTCAATCAGCAGTTTTTTTCTGGGTCTCTTACTAGAAAGTGATCACTAAAAACTGTAGAGAAACCACCCAAAGGTGGATAGATTATTATTTTCACTTAAGCATTTTAATTTCTTCAAGAAGCTTTATAATGCAACAGAGCATTTCCAGTCCTGTGTCACTGCTTAAATTTTCTAGGGTCATCAGGTGAACCCAGTGAAAATAAATTAGCCCATGAATGTAATTGACCCTTAATTTATATCACTGTGCAAGTAATCGGTGGGTCTGCTGGATATGGCTTTTGAGCAGACAGGTCAACTTCTTCAAACAGAGAAGAAGCATAGCATAAATTGAAGACAAATAACAGACTACTTGTTTCCTCCTTCCTTGGCATCACCCTTATGGATGGTGTATACATTTATAATGTAACATAATCAAGAGATCTTCATTATCCTACTTTTGGGTACAACTGTTTCATTTCTCTTTTGAATCTCTACAGCTATTTAAAAACTGTATAACAATTCTTTAAAAAACTGCAACATCAGATTTATATTTAAGGTATCTTACCGTCTTATACCAACTTAAGCATCCAGTCTTATCACCCACCCTTCCCCTGAGTGAATCCTTAGCACTGGGCTCCTCCTGCTTTATTACTGTGCATGCTGAGCTCTTTCTGGCCTTCAATTCTAATTTCATTGCAACTGTTGCCTGAATGGTCTATTTCCTTCTCACTCTTTAAATATCTCAGAATTGAAAGCCCGGAATAATCTATCTTAGTCCAAAAGATAGGCTACACTATTCTAGTTCACAGTGATCTTATACTGCCATTAATATACAACATTTAATATCAACTTAATATCTATTTCAGTTCATTACGAGGTCACTTATGCTGTATCTTATATTGTTGCCTTATACTTTTATTGTCTCTTCATATATGTATTCTGGTATTCCCACCCTCACTAGAGGTTACAAATAACTGTGTTAGCTTTCTGATGACTTTCGATGGTATCAGGTCTACCATTTCTCAACCAGATGGCATTCAATAATTAAGTTCATTAACGATGAATTTTATGTGTTGAAAAAGATTTTTTTTCCTTAATGAAGCATTTGTTTTTATTTTTAAAGGAAATCTACCCTCTTAATAAATTTTTAAGTGCACAATACAGTATTATTAAATATAAGCAAAATGTTTCATATCAGATCTTTAGAACTGTTTTTTAATCCTGGATGGCTGATACTCTATGCCCGTTGATCAGCAGCTCCTCATTTCTTCCTTTCCCCAGCCCCTCGCAACCACCATTGTACTTTCTGTTTCTTTTCTTCTTTTTTTGTTAAGCAGAGAGCGATTTATTAGGCAGAGAGAGGGAGAGAGAGAGAGAGAGACAGTGCCCACACTGCCATGTGTAGAGATCCAAGGGAGGAATCCTCTGTACTTTCTGTTTCTATAATTTTGACTACTGTAGAAATCTCATGTAAGTGGATACATACAGTATTTTGTCTTTTTGCGACTTGCTTATTTTATTGACCAAAATGTCTACAAGATTCATCCACACTGATAGGATGATAGGATTTCCTTTTTGTGGCTCAATGATATTCCATTGTATGTATATAACATAGTTTCTTTATATATTCCCCTGTCAAAAGACATTTAGTTTGTTCACGCCTCTTGGCTACTGTAAATAATGCTACAATAAACATGGGAATGTAAATGTCTCTTCAAGATCCTCAATTGAATTATTTTGGATAATTATTCAGATGTGAGATTGCTAGATCTTATGATAATTATATTTTTTAATTTTTTTGAGGAAACTCCATATTGTTTTCCATAAAAGCTGCACAATTTTATATTTCTACCAGCAGTCTATATCTCCAAATTCCCTACATCCTTACCAACGCATATAATGTTCTGGGGCTTTGTTTTTTTAGTAATGGTGATCCTAATGTGTGAGGTAGTATATCAATGCGGTTTTGATTTGCATTTCCATGGTAGTTAGTGATATTGAACATCTTTTCACATAATTGTTAGTCATTTTTAGGTCTTTTTGGAGAAATATCTATTCAGTTCCTTTGCTCATTTTAAAAATTGGATAGTTCAAATTTTTGTTGTTATTATGGAATTACTTTCCTCATATATTTTATTTTATTTTATTTATTTATTTTTTTAACATTTTTATTGCATTTTAGGTTTGGGGGTACATGTGAAGAACATGCAAGATTGTTGCTTAGGTACACACATGGCAGTGTGATTTGCTGCCTTCCTCCCCATCACCTGTATCTGGCATTTCTCCCCCATGCTATCCCTCCCCAACTCCCCACCCCCCACTGTCCCTCCCCCTTTTTCCCCGACAGACCCCAGTGTGTGATGCTGCCCTCCCTGTGTCCATGTGTTCGCATTGTTCAACACCCGCCTATGAGTGAGAATATGCGGTGTTTGATTTTCTGTTCTTGTGTCAGTTTGCTGAGAATGATGGTTTCCAGGTTCATCCATGTCCCTACAAAGGACACGAACTCATCGTTTTTGATGGCTGCATAATATTCCATGGTGTATATGTGCCACATTTTCCCTGTCCAGTCTATCATCTACAACCATCCGATCTTTGACAAACCTGACAAAAACAAACAATGTGGAAATGAGTCCCTGTTTAATAAATGGTGTTGGGAAAACTGGCTAGTCATGTGCAGAAAGCAGAAACTGGACCCCTTCCTGACACCTTACACTAAAATTAACTCCAGATGGATTAAAGACTTAAACATAAGACCTAACACCATAAAAACCCTAGAAGAAAATCTAGGCAAAACCATTCAGGACATAGGCGTAGGCAAGGACTTCATGAACAAAACACCAAAAGCATTGGCAACAAAAGCCAAAATAGACAAATGGGAACTAATCAAACTCCACAGCTTCTGCACAGCAAAAGAAACAGTCATTAGAGTGAATCGGCAACCAACAGAATGGGAAAAAATTTTGCAGTCTACCCATCTGACAAAGGGCTGATATCCAGAATCTACAAAGAACTGAAACAGATTTACAAGAAAAAACAAACAAGCCCATTCAAAAGTGGGCGAAGGATATGAACAGACACTTTACAAAAGAAGACATACATGAAGCCAACAAACATATGAAAAAATGCTCATCATCACTGGTCATTAGAGAAATGCAAATCAAAACTACATTGAGATACCATCTCACGCCAGTTAGAATGGCGATCATTAAAAAATCTGGAGACAACAGATGCTGGAGAGGATGTGGAGAAATAGGAACGCTTTTTTTTTTTTAGAGAAAAAGAGAAAGAAGGAAGAAAAAAAGAATGAAATAAAGAGAAAAGAAGAAGAAGAAAAAAAAGGGATAGAACGGGAATCTTGCTCTATTGCCCAGGCTAGAATGCAGTCTACAAATGAATATTAAAAGCTTTTTTATACCAATAATTGTGTTATACAATGGAGACAGTAAGGAATAAGGGAGGAAAATAACAAACAAACAGCCAACCAATATTTTATTTAAACCTATGAAATGCTATGCAATTGCTAGGGAGTGATTTACTCCCAACCATGTGGTCACTTTTAGAATAAATGTGATGTGTTACTGAAAAAAAATGTATGTTTTGTGGATTTGGAGTAGAGAGTTCTGTAAATGTTTATTAAGTTTACTTGTTTGAGGTTTAAGTTCAAGTCCCGGGTATCCTTCTTAACCTTCTGTCTTGTTAATTTGTCCAATATTGACAATGTAATGTTAAAGTCTCCCACTATTATTGTGTGGGAGTCCAAGTCTCTTTGTAAGTCACCAAGAAGTTGCCCTATGTATCTGGGTGCTCCTATATTGGGTGCGCATAGACTTAGGGGTCGTTAGCTCTTCCCGTTACATTGATCCCTCTACCATTATACAATGTCCTTCTTATCTCTTTCAGTTTCTATTACTTTAAAGTCTATTTTAGCAAAGATGAGAATTGCAACTACTGCTTTTTTTTTTTTTTTTTTTGCTCTCCATTTGGTTGGCAAATCTTCCTCCATCCCTTTGTTTTGAGTCTCTGTATATCCTTGCATGTAAGATGTATCTGGATGCAACTTACTGATGGGTTTTTTGAAGTGGCTGATACTGGTTGTTCCTTTCTATATATAGTGCCTCTTTCAGAAGCTCTTGTAAAGCAGGCCTGGTGGTAATGAAATCTCTGAGTACTTGCTTGTTTGCAAAAAATTTTATTTATCCTTCACTTATGAAACTTAGTTTGGCTGGATATGAAATTCTGGGTTGAAAGTTCTTTTCTTTAAGGATGCTGAATATTGGCCCCCACTCTCTTCTGGCTTGTAGGGTTTCTGCTGAGAGATCAGCTGTGAGTCTGATAGGCTTCCCCTTGTGGGTAACCTGACCTTTTCTCTGGCCGCCCGTAGTATTTTCTCCTTCGTTTCAACCCTGATGAATCTAATGATTATGTGCCTTGGGGTTGCTCTTTTGAGGAATATCTTTGTGGTGTTCTCTGTATTACCTGGAGTTGGGTATTGTCTTGCCTTGCTAGGATAGGAAAGTTTTCCTGGATAATATCCTGAAAAATATTTTCCAGCTTGGATTCATTCTCTTCGTCATATTCAGGTACACCTGTCAAACGTAGATTAGGTCTTTTCACATAGTCCCATACTTCTTGGAGACTTTGCTCATTCCTTTTTACCCTTTTTTCTCTAATCTTGTCTTCTCGTTTTATTTCGTTAAGTTGGTCTCGACCTCTGAAATCCTTTCTTCTGCTTGATCAATTCGACTGTTAAAACTTGTGCATACTTCTCGAAGTTCTCGTATTGTGTTTTTCAGCTCCATTAATTCACTTATATTCCTCTTTAAATTGTCCATGCTCATGAACATTTCGTCAAACCTTTTTTCAAAGTTCTTAGTTTCCTTGCATTGGGCTAGAACATGTTCTTTTAGCTCACAGAAGTTTCTCATTATCCACCTTCTGAAGCCTGATTCTGTTGATTCCTCACATTCATTTTCTATCAGGCCTTGTTCAATTGGTGATGAGGCACTGCAATCCTCTGTAGGAGGAGAGGCATTCTGATTTCGGGTGTTTTCAGCCTTTTTGCACTGGTTTCTCTTCCCATCTTTGTGGATTTATCCACCTGTCGTCTGTGTAATTGCTGACTTTCAGATTAGGTCTCTGAGTGGACGTCCAGCTTGTTGGTGATAAAGTTTTTTCTATTTCTTAATTTTCCTTCGGCGGATGCCCCCTCCCCCACAGAGCTGGACCTTCCCAGGTTCAGCTGTACTTGCTGTGAAACTCTCAATCTTCAGCAGTTCCAACTGCTGTTTTTACTTTTTATTTTTTGTGGAGGGGGGTACCAGCCTTCCCCTGCGGCGACCCACTACGCCGGCCGAAACAGGCAGCGTTAAGGTTCGTGGAGCTTTTCTGCCTGGGAATCTCCTAGTCTGGTTCCCCACTTCAGACCGCTTTTCAATCAGCTGAATGGGAGACTGCTTTCCCGGAGCTCCAAACGCCAACCAAAAGGGCACTCAGTCCCATATACTCTGGACTAGAACCGCCGCGTCGGGGCGCCTGCAAAACGGCCACGCCCCTCCAAAAGGGTCACCCTGGCAACCCGTGGGGCTCCTCCGCCAAGAATCTCTTGGTCCGTGGGCAATGAAAATTCGTCTGAAAATGTGGCGTCCACTCACTCTCTGCGCTTTCAGTGGGAGCTACAATCCTGAGCTGCTGCTAATCGGCCATCTTGGATCTCTCTCCAGGAACGCTTTTACACTGTTGGTGGGAGTGTAATTAGCTCAACCATTGTGGAAGACAGTGTGGCGATCCCTCAAGGACCTAGAAATAGAAATTGCATTTGATCCAGCAATCCCATTACTGGGTATATATCCAAAGGACTGTAAATCGTTCTACTATAAGGACACATGCACACGAATGTTCACTGCAGCACAGTTTACAATAGCAAAGACCTGGAACCAACCCAAATGTCCTCATATATTTTAGATATTGACACTTATCAGATATATGGTTTGCAAACATTTTTTTTCATTCTGTAGGTTTCTTTTCACTCTGTTGATTATTTCCTTTGCTGTGTAGAAGCTTTATGGTTTGATATATTTTTGCATGTCTAATTTTGTTTTGTTGGCTGTTCTTTTAGTGTCTTATCAAAAAAAATTATTGTGAAGACCAATGTCAGGAAGTTTTTCACTTATGATTTCTTCTATGAGTTTCATGGTTTCAGGTCTTATTTTTAAATCTTTACTGCATTTCATTTTGAGACAATTTTTATGTATGTGTAAGATAAAGCTCCAGTTTCATTCTTTGGAATGTGTATATCCATTTTTCCCAGCACCATTTCTTGAAGAGAATATCCTTTTCCAATTGTGTATTCTTGGCACCCCTGTTGAAGATCATGCTAGGTTTATTTCTGGGATTTCTATTCTGTTCCATTGGTCTATATGTCTGCCTTTTTACCACTATCATACGGTCTTGACTGAGGTAGTTTTGTGATTCAGTTTGAAACTAGGAAGTGTGATGCCTCCAGTCTATTCTTCTTCCTCAAGACTGTTTTGGCTTTTTGGAGTCCTTTGTGGTTTCATATGAATTTTAGGAAATTTATTTCTGTAAAAAATACATCTGGGATTACAATAGAAATTATGTTGTATCTGTAGATGGTTTGGATATACAGACTTTTAAACAATACATGAGATACATTTCCATTTATTTTTGTCATCTTTAATTTATTTCAACAATATTTCATAGCTTTCAGCGTACACATTTTTTACCTTCTTGGTTGGGCAATTTACTAAGTTATTTATTCTTTTTGTTGCTATTGTAAATGAGATTGGTTTCTAAATTTCCTTTTTGGATTGTATATTGCTAGCATATAGAAACACAACTGTTGAAGGATGACTTTGTATCCTGCAACTTTGTGAAATTGTTTATTGGTTCTAACCATGTCTCTTTGTGGCGTAACTTTTTTCTATGTATCAGATTATCCAATTTTCAAACATATTAATTTTACATCTTCCTTTCCAAATTTGATATATTTTATTTCCTTTTCTTATCTGATTGTTCTGGCAGTATTTCTAGTACGATATTGAAAAGAAGTGGCAAAAGTGGGCATTCTTGTTGTTCCTGATCTTTTTTTTTTTTTTTTTTTTTTTTTTGAGACAGAGCTTCACTCTTGTTACCCAGGCTGAAGTGCAATGGTGCAATCTCAGTTCACCACAACCTCTGTCTCCTGGGTTCAGGTGATTCTCCTGCCTCAGCCTCCCAAAGTAGCTGGGATTACAGGTGTCCACCACCACTCCCGGATAATTTTGTATTTTTAGTAGAGATGGGGTTTCTCCATGTTGGTCAGGCTGGTCTCAAACTTCTGACCTCAGGTGATCCACCGGCCTCAGCCTCCCAAAGTGCTGGGATTACAGGTGTGAGCCACCATGCCTGGCTCTTGTTCCTGATCTGAAGGGAATAGGTTTTAGTCTTTTGTCATTCAATGTGATATTCGCTGTGAATTTTTCATATATGGTTTTTATTATGTTGAAGTAATTTTATTCTATTCCTAGTTTGTTGTGTATGTGTATCATGAAACAGTGTTGAAATTTGTCAAGTGCTGTTTCTACAACTATTGAGATGACCATAGATTTTTAGCCTTAGTTCTGTTAATGTCCTGTATCACACTGATTAATTTTCATAAGTTCAACCATTTTTGCATCCCAAGAATAAATCCTACATGGTTATCATGTATGATCCTTTTAATATGCTGTTGAATTCAGTTTGCTAGTATTTTAATGAGTTATTTTGCATCTATATTTATCAGTAATATTGTTCTGTACTTTTCTCCTAGTGTATTTTTCTGACTCTGATATTAGGATAATGATGCCCCTTATAAGAATGAGCTTGAACATGATCTCTTTTAATTTTTCTGAAGAATTTGAGAAGGATTGGTGTTAATTCTTCTTTAACTGTTCATTAGCTTTCACCAGTGATGCCATTTGTTTCTGGGCTTTTCTTTGTTTGGAGGATCTGGATTACTGGTTCAATCTCCTTACTAGTTTTAGGCCAGCACAGTTTTTTTTTTCTTCCAAGATTCAGTGTTGGTAGATTGTATGTTTCAAGTAATTTATTCATTTTTTTCTAGGTTATCCAATCTGGTGACATACAATTGTTTACACTAGCTTCTTATAATCATTTTCATTCTTTTTTCATACCAGATGGAATGTCTCTTCTTTCATTTCTGGTTTTACTTATTTGAAATTTTCCTTTTTTTTACTTAATCTATCTAAAGATTTTGTCAATTTTATTGACATTTTTAAACAACCTCTTAGCTTTGTTGATTTTCCTATTGTTTTGTATTTCCATTTTGGATTTCTCTGCTCTAATCTTAATATTTCCTTCCCTTTGCTAACTATGGGCTTAGTTTGTCCTTCTTTTCTAATTCTTTGAGAAAGAAAATGGCAAGGACATAACTTTCTTTGGCAGTTGGAAGGACAATGCTGTAAAAACTCACAAATTAATTATTTTTATCATAATGACAAAAACAATAAAACAAAAAATACTTTCAAAGCAAATGGAAGTTTATCATTTACTTTATCAACTCACTTACCAGACTGCATGATCAGAGTGAAGACACCCTTATAAGAGCCACATAAAACTGGAAGATTAAGAGGAAAGGGCATTCATGTGTATCATTACATCTAACTTACTTCTAAGATGGAGAAACTGAGTTGAGAAAAAGAAAGATTTCTTGTTACATACAAACAGACAGGCAGACAGGACTAAACTCAGTATAGCACAGCCTCCTAAATTCTCCAAAAGTATCATGATACTGTGATTTCATGCATTCTTCAGAAAAAGCAATAGATCCACTATATTCTGGCAAAGGAATTATATAAAATGTCAGCTTTTCCTTTGTCTCAGAAATGAAGTTTTATGTTCCAAAAATTGATTGGGAAGTTCTCCTTATACCTCTTATCCAGTCTACTATTTTACAATGTTTATTTTTGAAGACTTTAAAAAAATTAACAAATAATAATTGTACATATTCATGGAGTACCTACTGATGGTTTTACACATGTAATGTATAGTGATCAGAAAGGGTAATTAGCATATCCATTATCTTAAACTCTGATCATTTCTTCCTGTTGGGAACATTCAACATTCTCCTTCTAGCCATTTGAAACTATATATTATTGTTAACTCTAGTCATCATTCAGTCATATAGAACACTAGAATTTATTTCTCCTATCTAGCTATAATTTATTTTTAAATATGCTTTTTAAACCTGTTCTTATAAATTATTACCATTGTTTTGAAAATATTCTTAATTTTTGCTCAGCAGAAATTACACACCTGTGATAATATCTTTAATTTTAAAAATTACTCGGTTTCATTTACCAGAATGTGAAACACCAGTAATTTAGAGGTGGAGTGAATTTCAGTGATCATCTAGTCCTAATTTCTCATCTTATGGATGTGCAGATTGAGTCTAATATAAGGGTAGAGATTTTCTTCAATGAACAGCTTGTTAACATTAGCTCTGTGATAAGACACAGGAACTTGGCCTCCCAGGCCAGTGTTTTTCCTACTCTATGATGGGCTGCTTTATTGTAAGTTTTAGACAATAGCATTTTCAAGATGCATAGTTTTCTTTCCACAGTTCGTTCTTAATGTTTTTGCACAGAGTGATTAGATTTTGGAAGTAGAAAAAAGGAAATTCTCTTTGTATCCTTGTATCTCTGGTTTGTTTTCTTTTTCTTTCTTTTTTTTTAATCTCTCTCCCTCTCTTCTCCTCTCGTCTCCTCTCCTCTCCACTCCTCTCCTCTCCTCTCCTCTCCTCTCCTCTCCTCTCCTCTCCTCTCCTGTCCTCTAAGGCACATTAGAGAGTTAAGGTGTTAAAGCATACGTAATACTGTTAAATTTTCTTCCATAGAGAAAGGAATGAAAAAACTGAAAAATAGTCCTCACCAAATGTCCAAACTTCTGTAGGCCATTTCCATGGTATCAGCAATGTCCTATATGGTGCCTCAGGGATATGTAAGCAAATGAGCAAGTAGTCAGCTAATTCTAGTTTAAGCAAACACTTGTTATGGCTTACTTCAGGAGAAGTCACTTCTCCAAAGTGAAAAAAAATATGTGCACAGGTCAACCAGAATTTTTTGTAGAAAAAGAAAATGCCTCCTTATGTTCCTGGCTTATTTTCTTTTTGGTTCCACAGTCCTCTTCTCCCTCTCTCTCTCTCTCTCTCTCTCTCTCTCTCTCTCTCCCACACACACACACACACACACAACACATATACAATGATTAAGGATATATGTGAATAATGTTAGCTTCTTATGAATAAATTTAGAATTCTGTTGGACAAAATCAGTATTTTCCTTCTAGCATTTAATTCCTTCCTTTGATTTGTGTATATGGTCTTTCTATTAAAGAGAAAACAATTAGGTGACCTTAAGGTACAGATCCTACTTTCAAAATGTTTACAGAACTAGGGAGATAAATATGGACAAGATGTAAAGAACTATTTTGAGAATAATAGCATGTGATTTATGAACAAAGCATATATATATTGTGTGTGTGTGTGTGCCACAAAGATGCAATTAGGAGGATTGCACAGGGAGATATCATTAGAACCAAGCTTAACAGGTGAGAAGGCTATAAAGACATTTAGAACATGGAAGACTTTTTGACAGTGGGAACAAAGGCATAATGACAAAAGTCAGGGGCATATTTTGGGCTGGAGTGGTGTGTGTGGCTTGAGAGTGGGCAAGAAAAAACACCGCCTCTGTAAGAGGCAAGTAACAGAGGCATGACATTGAGAGCTTTGTCAGCATGCTGAATGTAGTGAACAAGAGCTAATAAAATAAAGAAATGTACCTTTTCTGATGTGTACCATTCCCTTATTCATATACTTTTTGAGGGGAAAATTCATTCAGTGTTGATCTAGTAAACTACAATAGAATCAAATGATAAAATTTATAGGCAAGAGTGTTTCAGCATACCTTATGAGATAACTTCTTTGTAGCTATTCTCACTAGTATTGTGAGCATCACAAAGCAGTGAGCTGAAACTAAGCCCAAATTGACTTGTCATTCTGTTAGGGTTGCTTAGATGAGAATTCTACGTTTGAGAGCTTCTTAGATTCATTGACCACTATGTTCCATTCTAAGATCCATGAATGCATGATCTAACTCTTATACCTTCTTTGAATCTAGTTTATAAAAACTATTTTAGGAATATAAATCTGGCAGTGGTGTGGGGATGGATAAAGAGAAGTGGGGGAAAGACTTCAAGAAACTAAACTCACAATTTATGAGTATTCTTTATTGCCCAAGTCTTCCCAAAGTCTGTCATCAAGAAAGAGGCATTGCAACTCTCCTTTTATAGTTTCTTTTTATTCTGGAGCAATGATATTTTGGTGGAGTTGTTCCTCAGTGAGTAATTAAAGGACCTATGACAATTACAGTCTATCTTCTGCTGCTCAAAGTACTACAAGTATTTGGATCTATTACTCTCATTCATTTCCAGTTAATGTCAGCTTTAGATTTGTTTCAATATGCTATATTATAAAATTTGATTATCATTGAGCCCACCTTCCCACTTAATTTCAAGCAGGTTTCTTGATGACCTGATTAAACCAATGAAACCTGACTAAACCAATATCTGTGGACAGTAGAAAGATGTTATATTGATTTTTGTACGATTAGTCAAGCCATATTCATGCCACGTTTTCATATAGTACCATAATAGATATTTTTCTTGTGGTCAATTTCTTTGATCCTGACCATCTAAATGAGAAGACCAGTAAAATGGGCTAGGAAATTATAGAAAAATACAAATGACAAAAAAAAAAAAAATTGGTCACTTGAAGTCTAGACTAGAGAGTGCAATCAATTTTGAATTAAGGGGTGATAAGGTGATTTGGTCAGGTGGCTGGTGATATAGGAAAGAAACTACATTTTTGAAGTGTTTCATCCATGTATTAAAATTCATTTGGGGTCAAGAACCTAAATTTCATATCTCTGGGAGTAGAAACTAAGTAAAAAAATATGGATCTCAGTTTAATAACTAGAGGAGCAAGAGTGTATCCTTATGTGATTTAACTTCTATGTGAAAAGTGTACCTTAAGAGTAATTACTGGGGGAATTTACCTACTCAGGTTCAGTGCCTACCTGGCCTGCCCAACCATGAAAACTTATTTTCCTGTTGCTCCATCCTTTTTTTCATGCTTTTTTACTTCACTTTCAGAAAAGCAATTATTGCTACCCAATACTAAAATTCGTGGGGAGCATATTTTTCTACATTTCCCAAATTATTTCTAAAAGTATACATAGGTTATTTCATGATCACCATCACAATGGACAGATAGCCTTATTGAATGTTGTCCTGAGAACAAAAAGTTCCAGAGTTTAAAAAACAAGGTGTACTTGCATCTCCCACTTAGGGTTTGTTTGTGGTAGAGAAAGAATCTAGTTTGCTTAAAAGGATGACAGTGCAGTGCTCCCAAATGTCAGATATCATTAAAAGTCTCATATTTGTCTTTTGTAATTTCTCTAGGGCTGTCCATGACGTCAGACCCTAACTCCTGTGCCTTGACTATATAAATAAGCACATGAAAATATTTTAATTATCTTAGTTCACTCTTAAACTAAGACTCAAATATCACTAGATTCTTAATATCATCATTGAA
This sequence comes from Ateles fusciceps, assembly GCA_036589455.1. Taxonomy (NCBI): domain Eukaryota; kingdom Metazoa; phylum Chordata; class Mammalia; order Primates; family Atelidae; genus Ateles; species Ateles fusciceps. The sequence continues at coordinate 598,446 of JAZHEH010000857.1, read as the reverse complement.
CAGTTTTTAAGGAACTGATTTTCTATATGTTCATTCATTTCAACTGTATCTTACGTGTCTATTATTTGCCAAGAAATATTTACTCTCTTAATTCAATATTCCATGTACCTAACATCATAAAAAAAATAGGCCATTTCTTTTAGGTTTCTAAATTATTTATTTAAACATTTTTAAAAATAAAATTACATTCTATCATTATACTCTATTTCAACACTACAGTAAACAGGCTATTTTGTGGTTTTTCCTTACATAAAATATGTAATTGAAATTAAAAATTAAGTTACCAAGAGCCATTTTTACCATGGGGAATGCCCATTTATGAATTATAAGGTTATTTTTTCTTCATCAGCTTTCATATTATTAAGCTTTTCTCTCTTCATAATTACAGAGATGAATAAACACTGAAGGAAACTTAACATTTGGTATGCATTTGTGTACGTATACTTTGTTAGAAAATATTTCCATTTTTAAAACTCAGTAATTTTTGTGATCAAGAAGTCAGCCTGAAGGTAAGAAGAGGTGGCTCACACCTGTAATCCCAGCAATTTGGGAGGCCAAGTTGGAGAATCGATTGAGCCCAGGAGTTCAAGACCAGACTGGGCAACACAGTGATAGCCCATATTTGACACAAGAACAGAAAACCAAACACCTCGTGTTTTCACTCATAGGGAGATGATGAACAGTGAGAACACTGGGCACAGGGAAGAGAACAACACTCACTGGTCTATGTGGGGGGTGGAGGGGGAGGGGAGGGGAAGGAAAGTGGGGGGTGCGGGGAGGATGGGAAGGGACATGTTGGGAGAAATGCCTGGAATCAGGCAATGGTGGGGGTTGGGGAATGGAGACAGCAAACCACCATGGCACGTATGTACCTAAGCAACAATCCTGCAGGTTCAGGATGTGCACATGTACCCCAGAGCCCAAAGTACAATAAAAAATAATAAATAAATAGTAGGGGAGGAATAAAAAAATTTGAGATATATTAAAAATACATGAATTCACATTTCAGTGTTTATAAATAAAGTTTTAATGGAACAGAAAAAAGGAAGATAGCCTGAGCAATGTAAACAATGCCATATTTCAAGTTTGTTTATACATGATTCATGTTATTCGTATAACAATGTGCCAGAAGGCTACAGGTATGTTATTCTACACTATTTTGCCAGGTTTTTAAGAAATTCAGTGTGTTTTTATTTCAGTTCACATAGAAAATTGTTCTAACTTATGCTTCTAATGGACACAAAAGTTTTAAAAGATAGGATTAAAAAGCCCACATGGTGAAGCATTTTTAACTGGATAAAAAACATCTATTGTCTTTAAAATTTTGTGATATTGTTGATTCTAATAGACTCCCTTTTTAAGAAATCATTCCTTATAGAACATAAGATTTACATTTATAATCAAAAATTTATATCCTTACTATAATAAATGTACATATAAAAAGTACAGCTGCACACGTAGGAGGTTTAATTGTACATTTTAATGTAGAAACCAATTCAGTTCTTTTATTCATTAGCATTATTACAATTATTTTAAATTAAGCGTAGGTAACTTTGATTTAGATAAATGATGCACACTGCAGTTAAATTTTATTTTCAATTATGTAGTAATTGTATAACCTAGGCACTATAATTTGTAAACTTTGTGTTTTCTTACTATGTTTCTCCCACTTGGCATAAACACAACGCTTCCTCAAAGTATAATTTTCTATAGACTGAAGTAACTCCCTAAAAACCTGTTTTGGACTCCTAGAGTATTTGATATAGGCAGAAAAAAAAAAAAACACAATCCTTACTCAAATTTGAAAAATGATTGGTCACATTTGGTATAATACTGAAGGTAAATATAATCAAGATTCTATAAATATTTCTGGACCTGCACATTTGTTTGATTAAAATGCATAATTTTCTTTTTTTCTATTGTACTGTGGGCTCTGGGGTACATGTGCACATCCTGCATTCTGTGGGATTGTTGCATAGGTACATACATGCTATGGTGGTTTGCTGTCTCTGTCCCCACCCCCCACGTTACCTACATGTTTCTACTTGTTTATACTGTACTGATTTTAATTAAAAATACCAAAATGTTTATTAAGAAACCATCAGAATCAGAGTTGCTAAATATACTTAACTAGGAAAGTAACTCTTTAATGAGATCATTTATGGAGAAATGTGGAATATTGCCAATTTGATGTCGAGATACAGTACAACTGATAATGAGTAAATGGCATTTTATTAGTGATGGAATACAGTGTAAGAAACACCCCAGTATGAATACAAGAATTACTGAAGAAAAAATTTTTCTTCCTGAAAACCCAAGTGCCTTTCAAGTGCAGAACCTCACTCAACTAATTGTTAGGTATCACTAAAGCCTGATACCTTTTATTTTCCAGTTCATTCAAGCAATATTTTTGAGTCCTTGTACTAGAAAATGGTAAAAAGCTATGAAAACACTTAATGGTATCTGATGTGAACTATGGATCATTTTGACCCATCACTTCTACTTCTACATCTTGGATAAATTCCCACTGTTGTTATAAATTGTACAGGTTTAATGGTGTGTTTGTGGAGGGGGATTGCTTATAGAAAATGGAGACTCTGAAGAAAAAAATAACCCCATCAAAAAGTGGGCAAAGGATACAAACAGACACTTTTCAAAAGAAGACATTTATGTGGCCAACAAACATACGATAAAATGCTCATCATAACTGGTCATTAGAGAAATGCAAACCAAAACCACATTGAGATACCATCTCATGCCAGTTGAGAATGGCAATCACTAAAAAATATGGAGACAACAGATGCTGGAGAGGATGTGGAGAAATAGGAACACTTTTACACTGTTGGTGGCAGTGTAAATTAGTTCAACCATTGTGGAAGACAGTTTGGCGATTCCTACAGGCTCTAGAAAAAGAAATACCATTTGACCCAGTAATCCTATTACCAGGTATATACCCAAAGGATTTTAAATCATTCTATTATAAAGACACATGCACACGTATGTTCATTGCAGCACTGTTTACAATAGCAAACACATGGAACCAACCCAAATGCCCATCAGTGATAGATTAGACAAAGAAAATGTGTTACATATATACCATGGAATACTATGCAGCCATAAAAAGGGTGAATTCATGTCCTCTGCAGGGACATGGATGAAGCTGGAAATCACCATTTTCAGCAAACTGATGCAAGAACAGAAAACCAAACACCACATGTTCTCACTCATAGGTGGGAGTTGAACAATGAGAACACATGGGAGACAGGGAGGGGAACATCACACACTGGGGTCTATTGCGGGCTGGGGAGCCAGGAGAGAAAGAGTAGGGGGTAGGGAGATTGGGAAAGGGTACCATTGGGAGAAATACCTAATGTAGGTGACAGGGGGATGGAGGCAGCAAACCACCACGGCATGTGTATACCTATGTAACAATCCTGCAAGATCTGCACATGTACCCCAGAACTTAAAGTATATTTAAAAAAAGGGAAAATGATCAGAGCAGAAGTAAATGAATACATGAATTTGAAAATAAACAATACAAAAATTAAAAAGAAAATGGAAAACTCTTAAGGGATAAGGAATAAAGTATTACTTCAGGTCTTTATTTGAACTTGGGGTCCAGAGAGCCTTTTCGTATCAAAATTGTCAAGCCACTTCTATTTGGTAATTATATATGCACTAGCATTCATTTCTACTTACCTCACTCTCCTTATGCCCATTTCCTTGCAGTTATGATAATGCATGTGTATTTCATCTCACTCCTTACCAACAATAGAAATAAAATTTCCATTCTGAGAGCTTTCCATACTCTCTTCCAACAGCAATAAGAGAATATTTAAAAGAACATATTACAAATGTGTGAAGTCAGTAAGACATAGTTTTCCTCTTTGTGAGAACTCTAAGTGGATACATACTGTTGTCTCAAATCTCAATTAGACCTTGCTTTGAGGTCCTTCCATTGCCACTCATCTGTTCTCCTTCCCCTGTACTCCAAGTATCTCTCCAGACATAGGTGACACAGCTTCCCAACTCTGTGTTCCAAGAAATGGCAGTGACTCACTTCCTTGTTTTGTTTCTTTCTTATTCTCCACATCCCACGGTCTACTGTTGTTTCCCTCCATTTGTTTGTCCTTTCAGGGCTTTCAAAATCCAGCATAGATACTTATTATAAAATGTCTTACTCTCGCACACACACAACCACTTGAGACCCCGTCAGCCTCTGTCACATAGTTTGGTTACATTCAGAGACTATATTTTATACATCAAAACATTAAAAAATTTTTAGGGTAAACCTCAGTAGTCATTCATTTTTGCTCTCTTATCAACCAATACTTGTCAATCAGCTCTGTGCTAGATTTTGTTGTAGGTACCAATTATCCATTCATAAAGAAATAGTCCCTTTGTTGTGGAATTTACATATTAGCAAGGAGAGGCAAACAATAACTGAATAAATATCATAAAATATCAGATTGAAAAGTGCTATGAAAAAAATCAGGGTAAAGGAAAAACAGAAGCAGTATTTTAGAAAGAGTGGTTAGGAGAGGAGGCTAGAGTGTGACATCTGAGCAGAGACCTAAATCAAGTAAAGGAATGAAACAAGCTACTATCTAAAGAAATTAGTTAGGATAAGGAACTAGTAAGAGCCAGAAGGCCCAAAGATCTAATATGCTGTTATAGGAACAGCAAAGAGACTGGTTGATATGATGTGAAGAATGAACAAACCATTAATGATATGAGTCAAAGTAGAAAAAAATTAAAAAAGCATACATGAGAACGGAGGCCTCAAAATGAAAAAAAAAACAACACAGGTCAAATCCTTGCTCATATATTTAGTTTGCTTTGCAATCTTGGGCAAAATGTTTAATTTTTTCCTGTAAGTTTTTATCCTCCTCTTTATTTTAAAATAGGCACAATGACATCTACCTAATAGGTTCATTGTGAAGAAGTAAAGTGAGCTCATATATTTAGGATGCCTGGCATAGATTTATACACTTAATAAATGATAGTCTTACGTCTACTTGTTTTGTTATTTTTATTATTATTTAACATGCATAGACCTATTCACAAGACAAATAATAAATATTAGTGGCAGTAACTTAGGATGTTTATAAATTGTTAGGACATAGGAGCCACTCAGTCCAATGTATTTGTTTTAATGTAGCCAGCAAATGTGCTATAGATACCAGTAATTATATTTCAATACATTCTTCCATTTCACTAGTTTTATAAACTACATGAACTACCAGGTGTAAATGTAGTACTCGCATACTTATTCTTAACAAACAAGATTGTAAAGATTATGTGTAAATTAGCCCTCCGCCTTCAAGTTTGTTATTGTCATATTTCATGGAAATAGGTAATCTGTAAATTTTTGTCTTAATGATATGTGGAACTGCCTAAAGTACAGTCTTGGCAACTACTTCACATCTTTCCTCCAGAGATAGTGGATAACACTGTCAAGTAAATTCAACACTCTGCATTCACTAATCACAGGTAAGAGACAAGGAACAGAGTGGTCACTAATACCACAAAACTAAAGCACATTCCAAATTAAATATATTTATTTTCTATTACAGATAATGTTTGCTAGACTATTTCTAATTATATGCAAAGATTTTAGGAATGTTTTAATACTTTCACACCTGTATATTTCAAGTTCAATCAAACACTATTGTTAAAATAAATCTTCTCATCTTCTTAATAATAAGATGTGAACCTATCTTGAAAGGTGGTTATTAGGATGAGAGAGATAATGTATTTCATTCACAGTAAAAATATTTCTCTGTTCTTTCTTTCTCTATTATCTATCATCTATATCCATGTATCTATGCACCTATGTAGACTAACATTCAACAAACCATAAGTAGGTATTATTAGCAGTAGAATTATTGCCAATCTTAAAATAAAAAGTAAGAAGAAACATATCCTAAAACATAAGGTCAATTATTACTCTCATTTTTTGGCATATGAAGCCTAAAAGTGTCAATTTCAGGAAAGTATTAATAAAGATTGTGATGACTGAAAGCTCCCTGCTTGACAGTTTGTGCAGTCTTACAGATCTATAAACTCTATCTTTAAGCATTTCAGTGAGGCAACTATTGACTAACCAAGCACTATGCACTATGTCTCCTGACTCTTTTGTCTTAGTATGTAAAAAAACAAAGAGTGGAGACATTATAAAAACTATAGTAGATGGGAACTAGGGAATTATGCAAAATAATTTGTAGATTTAACATGAAACCAAAACATCTGTTCAAGTCAATTTCCCACAGGTAATGTGACAAAGAGTATGAGTTCCAGACTGAGGAGAAGAAAAGGTTGTTCTTCCACAGGGAAATAAACTGAGTGTAATAAACATAATTTTTCTTTCTAAGCATTATTTAAAACAAAAAAAAATGCCATTAAATCTGTCTTTACTGCCTCTTTATCAATGCTCCCTTATCTTTCACCACTTGTTTCAAACTTGCGAGCCTTGGCATTTTATTTTGGCTTTTTGCTGTAATATAACTAAATCAGAGGCATCACAAATATGAAACTCTTCAAATAAACTCAGCAACATTTCTCCTTTTTTAAATTTGCTCATTGGAAATGTAGATTTCAAAATTTAAAGACCCAAAATATGAAATGCAATTATAATAGGCCATTTGTTCATTCAGGTTGATAAACTTTATAAATATTTTTGAAGTTCTAATGCAAAAGAACAAAACAAAATAAAGCTCTCCACAGAGACTTTTCTATATTTGAATTTCTGTGTGACGAGAAGGGTAATCAATGTGAGATCTTAATGGAATCTATGTTCTTCCAGTGATGACGAGGGTCAAATGGAGAAAAATGATCACTTTCTATTCATTATATTAGTTCTATGTGGACAACTATAATATAGCTGATCCTGGTTTTCAGGCCATAAATGTAGGTATGTATTTTCCTAGGTGTGTGTCTACTATTTATATAAGGCAAAAATTCAATTTGTTTAATAATTTCTATATAGGTAGATTATTCTGTCTTTACTGATTAAAAATGACCTGTAGACCAAGAGGCCTTCTAATGTCCACCTTAGAGTATACAGCTTTCACTGTTACAGTTTCCATTTCCTTTCCTTGCCTCTTTGAGAGCAGGAACTAAGACATTTGGGATACATATATCAATGAGGAGACTATGAATGAATTAATGAATGAAATTGTTAATCAGTTTATCCAAGTGTTTAAGTCAATTGCCAATAATTTTATCACCTATGTGGGATTAAGTAGAGGTAACAGTTTAGAAATTTAATTTTTTCGAAAGTATTTGAAAATGTTCAAATACATCACTCTGGTAACTGAGGGAAAGTTGTATTATTTTCTTATGCATAGTCTTATTTTGGTTTTGCCTTTTTAATTTGTATGAACACTTAAACAGCTTGCAAGATTGTAATTTGAATTTTTGAAGCAAAGATCATTTCTCTTCTTAACATCAAAGTAAACAAAGAGTAGATACAATAGGAATAAAATAGGCAGAAAAACAAGAATATCAAGAATATATGGGGAGTGTGAGCCTGTGTTAGGCCATTCTTGAAATGCTATGAAGAAATAGCTGAGGCTTAGGCAACATATTTTAAAAAAAGAGGTTTAATTGGCTCATGATTCTAAAGATTGTAAAGGAAGCATGATACTAGCATCTACTCAGCTTCTGGGGAGGCCTCAGTGAACTTTTACTCATGGCGGAAGGTGAAACAAGAGCAAGCATGTCACATGGTCAGAACAGTAGCTAGAGGGAGGTTGCCCACACATTAAAAAAAAAAAAAAGATCTTCTCAACTCACTCACTATCATAAGGACAGCACCAAGTATGAGAGATCCACCTCAATGATTGAGACATCTCCCACCAGGCTCCACCTCCAACACTTGGGATTATATTTCAGACAAGAAAATAAGTTTAATTGGCTGATGGTTGCAGGCTGTACAGGAAGCATGCCACATGCATCTGCTTGGCTCCTGGAAGGCCTCAGGGAGCTTTTGCTCATGGGAGAAGGTGATTCCCACACACACTTAAAAAAAAACAAACAAACAAACACACATCTCATGAGAAGTCACTCACTATAGTAAGGACAATAACAACCATGAGGGATGTCCCCCCATGACCAAAAAATCTCCCACCAGGCCCCACCACCAACACTGGGGATTATATTTCAACTTGAGATTTGAGCAGGGACAAATATCCAAACTATATTAGTGCCCACTTCCAATTATAGGTTGACATGCCTGCATTCAAAACATCTTATCCAAATCACTGCCTTGTCATAATACTTACATTTTTTCTTTATGGAATATGAACACAAGAAATTAAATCATAGACTTTCTACTTTAAAACAGTGGGCCGCATATTAACATTGGAATAATAGTAATAATAACCATAGTAATAACAATGATATAAGGATACGTGTAGGTTTTGTTGTTGTTGATTTTAAGCAGGCTGTTAACATTAATAGGCATTGTGACTTCAGTGATATCATTAAACATCCTGGTCTAAGATATCCCCTATTGAATAGGAAGGGCTTGCATTAAACTTCTCAGAGCCACAATTGTCTGATAGTGTGTTTGATGTATAATAGCCACCTCAGTGTTGATCTGATTAACTTGGACCTTTATGTAATCATTGAACTATACCCATGTTCCTTTATATATCTCCTTAGTGTTGAACGCTCAAAATTAAGCAAAATAGTCTCCTTATTTTTAGATTCTTGACATTTGTTTTTAAATACTCTCTTCCCAGTGTCACAAAGTTAAATAACATGTTGCTTAGTGAGGACTTTAATGTGGCCATGCCATGGGAAGACCTTATTCAAAATCCCCTTACCTATGAGAGTATCAGATTATTACCCACCACCTTATTTAACACTTTTATTGTTTTAAAGTTCTTAACATTTTTATTAGAACAAAATACTTATAGAGAAACATTTCTAGAAAAAAATTATCTTTCCAAATTGAAATCAGTGGTATGTAAATGTAGAAGTCTGACATAATGATTAAAATACATCGGCTTTGGGCATAAGGTGCAGGTGAAACATCTGGTTTATTACATCACTTTTAGTATGACCTAGGCAACGGTTAATTTTCCTCTAAAATGGATCTAATAATAGTCTCTCATAGGCTTGTTTGATTATTAGATATTTCAGTGTATGTAATATACTTAGGACAGTGCCTGATATCAGTAAGTCTCCTTAAATGCTATTTTTCTTTCTATTTTAATTATTTATGGAAGAGAAACTATTCATTAAATCAAAATAAAATGCTTTTGCATTTATTCATTTCAAAGGTAATATGCAAGTATTGTATTCACTTCCTGGGGTGCCTTTTTGAGCTGAGCTTTGCATGGTTAGTTTGTGTAAAGGTTCAGTGAACTTTCTCATAATGATTTTTTATTGAACATATGGAATCCATTAAGTGTTAGCAAAAGTCACTATTCACTGAGCTGTATCCAAAGGCTGACAGTTATGTCTATCTCTTGCAAAAATAAACACATATATAAATGCAGTAAGAAATATGTTATCTGTCATTGTCATCTCTAAGAGCATTTCCTTTATTCTTTTAATTTTTTTTCAATTGGTTTGTTTTTTAACTTTGTGAGTACATAGTAGACGTATATATTGATGGGATACATGAGATGTTTTAGCATAAGCATTCAATGTGAAATAGTCACATCATGGAGAATGAGGTATCTATCCCTTTAAGCATTTATGCTTTGTGTTACAGTCAATTCAATTATACTCTGTTAGTTATTTTAAAATGTACCATTAAGTTATTACTGACTATAGCAACCCTATTGTGCTATGAGACAATAGATCTTATTCTTTTTTCTAATGTCTTAGAGCATTTCCACAAAAAATACCTGCTTGTTAAATATACCTATTCTAATCTTCATATGAGAAATTAGTTTTTTCCTGTAGAGTGTACTATGACACATCCATGGGAAAATATAATAATCTAATTAAGACTATTTTCTCTCATTTTATATGTAAAAGAATGTGCTCTATCAATTTATTTATTTGTATAGCCATAGGCAACCTCTAAAATATTTAAAGTTCTTAAAAGTCAGATATTTCAGTTAATGTTGTGATTATACAGTTGATTTTGATGAACATGTTCATCTACCAGAAATAAAATACACATACACATTGACATGATTAGGCTTTGTGTCCCCCACTCAAATCTCATTTTAAATTATAATCCCCATAATTGCCATGAGTCAAGAGAGACACCAGGTGGAGGTAATTGGATCTTGGGGGTGATTTTCCCCATGCTGTTCTCATGATCGTGAATGAGCCCTCACAAGATCAGATGGTTTTATAAGGTGCACTTCTCCCTTTGCTCCTTACTCATTCTCCTTCTTGCCACCTTGTGAAGAAGATGCCTTGTTTTCCCTTCATCTTCTACCATGATTGTAAGTTTCCTGAGGCCTCCCCAGTTATGCTGAACTATGAGTCAATTAAACCTTTTTCCTTTATAAATTACCCAGTCTCAGGTAGTTCTTTATAGCACATATGTGTGTGTGTATATGTGTATATATGTATGTGTTTGTGTGTGTTTGGACAGAGAGAGAGAGAGAGGAAGGGAGAGAAGGGAGGGGAAGGATAGAAAGCGAGAGAGAGAGAGAAATAGCCTAGATAGAAATAAAGCTAGCTTCAAGTATAGGTTCTTCTACACTCTCCTATCATACCTTCACCATGGTTAATGTTAACCAGTTGGGGCCCTGTTCTACCTTAGTTGTGGAGTACTTTTGCAAAATTCTAAATCTAATGATGCCTAATTCAAAGACAGTGCTAATGTGAAAGTGTTAGAAACTAAAGACCTATAATAATAATGAGAGATAGAAAACATAAATGGTGAGACAATGATAAATGTAGCGGATGTGTACGAGGTCTTTCATTTGACAGTAGAGATTATGCTCAAGGAGAGGCAATGAATCTTTCAATGTGTGGAGAATGTGTTGCCCTTACAGCATTGTGCAGGAAAGAAAAAAAAACTGAGCAAATGTCAGTAAACAAAACACTCAAACATATGAGTATACAGCTAGGAAAAAAGCAACAGTACTAGATGACAATGAGTACAATGTTAACTCAGAAAGCAGAGAGGTTTTAAGAATTTGGGTAATACTGTGGCTGATGGTACTTATGTCTTAAGCCACAGATGCCATATGGGCTTTGGGCCCAGTTGAATCGGCACCACCTGGCAGTAAGTGGGCAGGTCCATGAATGCCAGGACATCCCTTCCAACATTTGTGGAGATCACCAGGAACAGGGGGAGAGACCTGCTTTGACAGATTTTCAATGTGGGCGAAACCGGTCTATTTTGAGAAAAGATGTTCAATAGAACATATGTCAGCAAGGAAGAAGAGATAATGCTTAGTCCTAAAGCTCTAAAGAGCTGGCTTACGCTCTAACTTGGGGAGAATGCATCCAGGAAATGCGTCTCATCTTAGCCATTCTTTGAAATTGATGGACATTACCCCTTCCTACTTAAAGATGGAAGACGTCACCATATTGATTTCAGATTTTCTTCATTGGTTTCAGTTTAGGATTGTTCCTCCCCATCTTTTTTCTGTATTGGCATCGGAGTTCCCAAGTGTTCATGAAGCATGTATGGCCTTCAGGGATATGTCTGTATACATTGTTATCTTATGGATGCTCACTTTTTGTCTGTACCTTGATTCTGAATGTCTTTACCCATGTGTCCACTTCTTAGTCTAAGTTTAACACCACATGGCCCATGCTACTTTTTAGTTAGGTATCCCCCTGCCATGACCAACTCTCTTTCCTCAGCTAACTCCCACACTCTTTTCAGGGATAGGAAAAACATGGCCACTTCCTGGCTGCATTCGAAGGCCTCGAGAAATTTAGTGAATCTGCCTTTGCTCTTCTTGCTCATGAAATACTGACACATCAGGGCCCCTCTTCAGAAATCCACAAGCATCTAATTTTCTTGCTTCTTCTCCAACTTTCTTTTTTACTCCCCCTGCCCAGAGAGTTCTTATGCCTCCTGTACTAGGAAAAACTCATTCTTAAGGTGTGCTTTTCAAATCATTCTCTGGTTTTCACTTAAACTAAGGTTTTAAATAAGGAAACAACCAAAAGCCAAAATAAAATGAAATTTCCTCTTCCACAGAGCAGAAACTCCTTTGGGGTTAAAGGGCCACTAAACCAAATAGAAAAGTATCTCAGGGAACACAGATTGAACAGAGAGAGAGAGGAAAAAGGCATTGTTGGTTCCCTTTGGGTTTAAAATCTAGTGGGGATTTTAAGCACATACACATACACAGAAACATACACATACACACACACACACACACACACACACACACCAGGGAAGTTATGAAGACTTTGTCTTTCCAACAACCTTGAATTTGATTACTCAGGTAAATTGTTATCACAGTGAAATGTACATGCCCAAGAATGTGCATGCTGAACAATTGGGGTAGTGAGAAAATATTTTTTATCTTATTTGCTAAAAATTAATATTTTGAGTGTATATTTTATAGTATATACACTTTGTAAGTTGTGTCTACATAACTAATGTCAATGTAATTTAATATTTTATATGTGAATATGTATTTATATAGGGTACATGCTTAAAATATGTTTCCTTCTGAGGTACATGAACATTTTTCCCCAGGCACATAAAGACAAATGCCACATGATATAATTTAAATGCAGAATGTAAGATAAGTTGAATTCATAGCAGTATAGAGTAGAATGATGGTTAATAGAGGCTGGGGAGGTGGAGTGACAGAATAGAGTTACTGTTCAAAGATTGCAAAGGTTCAACTAGACAGAGGGAATACATTTTGAGATCTATTTCAGGAACATTGAGACCCTCACTCTAAGTAACAGGAAATCATTTCTTTAGTTAACATATTTGAATATGAGTTGTGATGTTCTATATCCTTTCTATGGATTATACTCACACCTAGATTTTTGTTTTAATTGTACTGTGGGCTCTGGGGTACATGTGCACATCCTGCATCCTGCAGGATTGTTGCATAGGTACATACATGACATGGTGATTTGCTGTCTCCATCCCCACCCCCCACTATCGCCTACATCAGGCATTTCTCCCGGTAGGTATTATCCCTCCCCCATCCTCCCCGCCCTCCCCCGCAACCCCCTGCTGTCCCCTCCCCTCCCCCTCCCCTTCACCTCCCCAGCTAGCCCTGTGAGTGTTGTTCCCTTCCCCTGTGCCCAAGTGTCCTCATTTTTCATCACCCACCTATGAGTGAAAACATGTGGTGTTTTGTGGCAATAGCTTTTCACTCACTGTGGATATCCTACTCATAGACAGATGCCCTGGGTTCTTGGATTTGAGGCACCCAAGAACTGAGACAGTGAGATTTGGGGCCACAAAGATCTATGGATAAGTTTACCTTAGTGATGATAAAATTGATTTGACATGTTTTATGGACAGTGTGCATTTTAGAAAGGGTAAAGACTTGGAAACAGGGTATTTTTGAGCCCAAGTGTTTCCAATAAATGGCTGTATAATTTGAAGCAAATAATTAATTTTTCTTTCTCTCTGTGCCCTCACCTATAAAATGGGAGAAATATATTCCTTCTCATCCTTCTTATGAGGCCAATTGAGAGTATCTAATGAGATCAGACTGAGACATAGCTTTGAAAACTATAATACACACTATCGATACGGGTTTTGAAAATATCCTGTCAGTTAGCACATGCCAAATTTACATGTGACATTTGTTTCAGGTTTTCCTCCCTAAAATATCTTATAAAGAGATCCTCCTCCCAAGAACAACAGAAAGGCAGAGCTTAGACTTAACATGAACTAAAATAACAGCATATTAATTCTTATTCCTTGAAGGCCTGTTATACACTTTGCAAGCACTGTGTATGTTGTTTCTACTTCCCTTGTTCATTTTGCCTTTTTTTACACTTTTTTTACACTGGATTACCATTATTCACCCTGTAAGGAAGGCTCCATGGTTCTCATTTTCAGCTGAGAAAACTTAGGCTCAAAGAAGATCAGTAACTTATCTAAAACACACACACACACACACACACACACATGCACACACACACATCTATATCCATTATTCTTAACCTAGTTTCTCTATTCAGAAGTTATCTCTACTGTCTCCACTTCTGATGATAATCTGTGTAAGCTGATCCAATTGACACAATTACAGGGAACTGCAAGCCCTTTGAGAGCAGAGACTACTTATTGATATCTGCATTTTAAAATTTAATTTTAGCCATCCTGTTTATATGTAATGACTAACAGGTTAGTTTGACTTGCAATAAATATTCCAAATCCTAGACTAAGTAAATATATTAATGTAATGATTTAACTTGATTTTTTTCATCGGCATGTCTCCCTGAAGTCATCATACAAAATTGAAAACAATAAATGTATAGTGTGTGACTCTAGATTGAAATTCAGGAATCCTTCAAGGGTACGTTGTTTTGCTTTCCAAATAGTTCAAGTTCCTTAGTCTGACCAACAAGGTCCCTGACACTTGGAACTCTGTCTATCCCTCTAATTGGCTTTGTCCCTGATGACTACTTCACCCAGAGGTTCTCTTCACCCCAGCTATACTGTGTTGCTGGAGTTTCTCTAATACCCCATGCTGATGTTTCCTTTGTTCTCTGCATAAGGTATCAGTTCCCACCCACAAACTCCTATTTTTCTGATGGATTTTTGTTCACCTTACAAGATCTTTGCTAATGTATTTATTTAGAAAATAAAAGGGTAGAAAAAGGTCACGGAACAATAGCTTTACACCAGACCTTTCCCAGATGAACCTAGTGTATAATCTCCCTAGCCCAACATCATGGCCTAAGGCAGTTAGTAAATCTGTCTTAATGTCCCTGTTGAGTTTTATACTATTATTTTATGAGGATTTATTTTTGTCTGAATTCCTCCCTAGACTTACCCTAGAGAGCAATGACTATTTACCATTTATTCCTTTTAGTATCTCTAATGTTAAGTCCAGAACTTGGGACATATTCTAGCTGATTAGATGTTCATTGAATGATCAAGTGATTGAACAAATGACCATGTGCTCTGCCACAGTCCTGTCAGTTCTACTTTGGTTTTGTTATGTGTTTGCCAGATTAAAGTTGTAGCCTGGGAAATTCAGTTGTGAGATGTCTGCAGAACATGAAAAATTGGAATAATGAGGTTATTTCTAAAATTACTATAATTAAAAATAAATATATATTTATTATTACTATATGTATTTTTCTAGCAGTCCAGTGGAGTTTATTCCATATATGAACATGCACTGGAAACAAAGAATTTCTAGAATACTGAAGATTCACTGATAACATCATTGAAATTAAATAAATAAATGAATAAATAAATAACAGGATTATGATACTTTCTAATTTACTAGAAATTGTATGCATGGCACTTATATTGAATATTGTTAATAGTTACCAAAAGGGGTGTTTAGTGAGTTTCTGTGGAAAATCTTAGTGCCAATAAAATGGAGCATTTCCAGAAATCGATATTCCTCAAAGCTTGACTGTATTTATGCACGGTTACACTTTTAGTGTCATCTGGCTGAATCAGTGGAAGAAGGCTATAACTGAAAATTATTTTTGTTAGTGTATTATATCTTTAATAATAAGAGTTTTAATAATCCATCATTAGAAATAACTATTCCTTAATTTACAATTCTCAATATTTATACAAATAAATGCTCTGTGTCTATCAGTTGATCTTGCCCATGGAGGTTTAATAAAGCACACTAGTGTTTACAAATGTGATTTTAGAGATGGTCATTACTTTGTAAAATATTTTGTGTTAACACTTCCATGAATACATTTTGTGGGAATATACTGTCTCCACATTGCTTGCTCATGAAGACATGATATTCTCATATCATCCTATTAGTATTTTGAAAAGAGATCGATCCCATATTCTATGAGCATTTAAACATTCTCTAGTATTTGTTATCATGAAAACAAATGGTTATTTTACTACACTGGTTATTTGTACTATACTGGTTATTTTCCTCTTGACTTTCCTTTACAGATAACCCTCTATCACGAACAACCTGTCTATATTTGTTGTCTCCACGTCATGTTGGCAGCCTTGCTTTAACACACTGCACATTGACTTCTAGCAGCAAAGGTTCATGGGAGGTACTCTCATCAAGGACACTGATGGTCCTCCTGTTGCTAAATTTGGTGGGTCCTCTATAGTCTTTGTTCTACTTCACTTTATTATGGACCACTGTCAACTCTATTCTGCTTGAAACACTCTGTTCCTTGCTTATATGACTCTACACTCTTATCTCTTTTGGGAATTCCTCATCTGCCTTTGCACTAAGTATTGACAACATTCTTCATAGTTTTGATCTAGGACTTCTTTTCCTCTTGGTGTTATTTGGATAATCTTGTCTTTGAATGCAATTGCCATTCTTATGTTGATGACCCTTAAACTATAATTCCAGCACAAATCATTTTTCTGAGTAGGCTACAAGAATACACAAATGTCTATTAGATCTCTATTTAGATTTCCCTCAGGTGCTTCAGCTTAAAAAACTTACCTGAGCTCATCACCTCCCCTATAAATTCTACTTCTCCTCCCTGGCTCCCTGACTTATTTAATATGACCACCATCCACATAGTTGAATAAAGCAGAAACCAGGACACCAACTATACCTCCAACTAATCACTGAGTTGTGTTAATACGTTCTTATGTTTTCTCTCTAAAATGTCTTATTCTTCCAATATTTACACCCAAAACCAAAGTCATATGACCCTGATCTCTTGCTTAGATTTCAAAACTTGTCTCTTACCTAGACTCTGGAATTTCAGTCTTGCTGTTCTTCAATCTATTTCTACACAAAAGCTAGAGTAATTTTTTTAAAAACAAAAATCTGAATATGTTCATTTTCTGCCTAAAAGCCTTCAGTCATTCTTATTTATTCTTCCAGGCATAGAGTAACAACTTTGAGACCTAGTTTATTAGCTATTTCTTTATGTAACCACAAATGATTCTCTCGCTTGTCTACTCCCCCTACCACGCTTCACCCTAAGCTTTTCCATTCCTCCCTTTCCCCTTTCCTTCCCAGATGGGCTTAAGTCCTTTCAGATTCTTAAATGTTTCTTGTTCTAGTCTCTTCTGTCTCTTTTCCTTGTAACTCTAAAAACTATTTAGCTTACACAGGAAAAATGTCTGTACAATCCCCCAGAACAAGTGATTCTAACATTTTCTGTCTTTCCCCTCCAACACTGGGACTTGAACTCATTCACAGTGGCTCTAAACATCATCACCCCTGCCTATGGCTCCCATTCCTACTTCATCTGAGCTTATACACACTCTTCAAGACTTACATATTTTTTTCTACCAGGAAATCTTGCTAGCCTTATTATCCCACTTTCCAAACCCACAAGTCTGATTAGGTATATATATGTTTGTTATTACTATGTGTATTTTTCTAACAGTCTAGTGGAATAGAAGGTGTATTTCTTTCTATTTCTGCTGTTATAGCTCTTAATGCACTCTCATGCAATTGCCTACTAGAATGTAAGTTATGGTTGGGTAAGAACTGGATCAGTCATATCACACATCCACATCTAGGACCTAGCACGGTATCTAACACACAACCAGTGCACAATACATTTTTTTTTTCCAAATAACTAAAGAGTCTAGACAAATCAAAGTGATTAAATGAGAAGTAACTGTTTTGGTAATTCTTGCATCCTTACTAGAGTCTACACTGAGTAATTTTTATATCAGTTTATACTTCTCTTTCCGAACTGCAATTTCTTCTTTTTTAAAATTTTAAATATTTCTTAAAACTTTAGGATCAGTTGAGTAAAATGATGCTTTTTTTGCCTTTTACAGAATAATTGTATTTTGGAATTTTGATTTAGATATTGTACACACGCCTAAAATAGTACCTTTAGTCTTAAGATGAAGTGCTTCTTAAACCCCCTAAGATGGATTGGTCTATGGGTATGGCTATGGACAATATCTCATTAATTTCTGTAGCCAGTTCTAACACAGGGTCTGGCATAAAAGAACAAGTCAATAAATAGCTGTTGGATGGAATTGAAAAATTAAGTAGCAAATAAAGCATTTTGACCTACAAAGCAAGAAATCACATTTTTCTCTTTGTCACAGTTCCTTAGGAAGATAACTAATTTTTTAGTATTTAAGATGCTAAATATTTATTTTATGTTATATTTACAAGCCTTCTTTTTATGAAAATTAATTTGTGAAAATAGCGCACATATCTTCCTTTACCAGAACATTTACATTTTGGAAACTAACACTGGCTTTTGTTAAAAAAGTGAAATATGTGTGAAATTTATGTTTTAGTTTATTTCAATGCATTAAATTTCCATTTTGAATCTTCTTTGAGATATTCTATTTTTGACACCATAAAACTCTATTAGATCTTAGTATGTTAGCAATGTTTTGCAGTTTTAGAGCCATAATTATTTTAATGGCTACTTTCAGCATGTACATTTTCCACAGGAAAAACAATCTCAAGAACATGAAAAGTGAAATCTATATTTTTGGTTTCAAAAATGACACATCTTAGCTAAAATATCATAGTTTTAATTTCTCAGTGAAAAATACAGTGTAGTAGATAATTTATGAAGAGACTCAATGTTTAAAAATTGAGTCTATAGTCAAATTTATGTTTATAGGACATAGATTATTCAATTACATTTAAAATAATTCATTTAGAAAATGTGATCAATGTAACAAATTCTACTTACTCTTTTCAAAAGCTAAATTTGTTGTTTGAAGTGCTTCTTCTGAAATGCTAATGAACTATCAATTTAATTATTGAGCTTAGAGTTCGAAACTTAATTACAGTGCCACAAATAAATAAGGAAATGGATCCCACAAAAGATCCACACAGTAGAAATGTATGCCAGAGAAACAATCTTGAATGTGTTCAACTCATGGCTTATAACTTGTAACTTATAACTTTTGTTGTGTCTAGCTTTGTTCCCTTAAGAAAAAGAAATGATAATGCTTTTCCGAGAGTATCCCAGCTGTAAGAGCTGTGCATCGGTGTCTAAATACCTTCTTACTCCTCATACCATCCTGGTCCAGGAATCAAAAAATTGTCATCTTTTGATAATCTATATCATATAGTCTTCTGCATAGTCATATGAGGTTAGAACTGCCCCATAACTTTTTCAGGGCCTATGGTAAGTGTGCAAATGGTGGCCTGCATGCCACATATTTAATATTTATAAGGCATAAGTCAAGTCAACAGACTATTAAGTATATCCTGTCTGTTTTCCTTGACAGTTATACCATCATAATGATATGGAGATCCAGATTCAATTTAGAATTCTCTCTTTCTCTCATTCTTTTCCTTTCTTTCTTTTTTCTTTCTTTCTTTCTTTCTTTTTTTTTTTTTTTGAAACAATGTAAGCCATTTATTTCCTGGTGAGGAATTTGGAAAAAAACTCAAATAGCCAACCACTTGATACAATATTCCTTAGAATTTTGTACTAGAATGAGACAGCTTGATAAGAGCTAACTCTAAGCCTGTTATTTAGTATACACTTCCTTTTTTTTAAGCTTTTAAAAAAATTTACAGGCTGGGCCTGGTGGCTCACACCTGTAATCCCAGCACTTTGGGAGACCAAGGCGTCAGATCACTTGAGGTCCAGAGTTCAAGATCAGCCCGACCAACATGGTGAAACCTCATCTCTACTAAACATACAAAAGTAGCTAGGCATGGTGGCACATGCCTGTAATCCCCAGCTACTAGGTAGGCTGAGGCAGGAGAATCGCATGAACTTGGGAGGTGGAGGTTGCAGTGAGCCTAGATCATGCCATTGTACTACAGCCTGGGCAACAAGAGCGAAATTCTGTCTCAAAAAATTACTGTGTTAATAACACTTAACATGAGATCTATTGTCTTAATAAATGTTACATGTACAATGCATTATTATTGACTCTAGGTAGAATGTTGAACAGCAGATCTCTAGAGGTAATTCATCTTACTTAACTGAAATGTAATGTCTGTTGATTAGTACCTTCCTATTTCTCCCTTTCCCCCAGGCAACCACCATTCCAGTCTTACTTTATGAGTTTGACTTATTTCAGATAAGTGGAATCATGCAGTACTTGTCTTTCTGTGTCTGCCTTTTGTCACTTAGCATAATCTTAAGGTCCATCCATATTGTTTCATATTGCAGAATTTCCCTTTATAATGCTGAATAGTATTCCATTGTATATATATACCACATTTATCTATTAATTTGCCAATGTGCATTTAGGTTGTTTCTGTATCTTAGCTATTGTACATCTGCTCTTTTATCCCTACTTCCTTTACTCCATCCTGCACCATGAGGAACTCTGTGCACATAGATCTGGTCACCCAATTCCCCCAGTCACATGTTCAAGTTATTCCCTTACTTCATGCAAAGATTTACCCCTTAGCCATACTCAGAAGCTTACTTTGAAACATTTGCCCAGAGAATTGAGGAATTCTGAATGCCAGATTATGGGAGTGGGGCTTCTAGTACACATGTTGGCTCAGTCCTACAGATTCCTAATAAGAGCTGTGCCTTTGAAAGCATGGGGCTCAAGGGCAAGGGCCCTACTTGTTAAGGTCTAATTTTTTCCTAAAATAACCACATTGAGCTTTTATGTGTAGATGGCCTAAATTGGGCTAACGAGAGGCAATAAGACTAGTTTACATCTAAGCACTTTCCATGTGCTGCTTTTCACGTTTCTGTTAATCCTTACAAAATAAAAAATCAGCATCTCAATTTCCCTGATTTGATCATTGTACAATATATACAGTATCAAAATATCACATGTAGCCCGCAAATACATACAACTGTTATATATCGGTATAGATAAATATATACACATTATATTTAAAAATCAATACTTTAATTTTACATATTTAACAAATCATTAACATATACATTCCGAGAGTGAACTTATGAGGGCCATGGAAATGATTCAGTGACCAAATAACAATAAAATACTCTAAAAATGAAGTGTGAAATGGTGACACTGTAAATCTAAGATCATATCACTTATGAAGTATTGTTTAAAATAAAGAATAAAATATATCTTAAATCACTTTATTTTTATTTCAGTTGTATAAAATCTTTCAATCTGCCTTAACCTAACTGGAACAATAAATAGGTACATTTAAAAAATATAATCCTCCAAAAGAACATGTGGCTCATAAGAGATAACGTGTTGAACACAGATAATATTGGAGTTAAAAATAGAACTCTGCCACATTTGCAATGAAATGTTTGTATATCTGTTCTTCCTAGTAGAAAATGATAAAATAATCCGCATGAGCTTGTACTTTAATTATTAGCTGTATAAAGACTTTTTAGTGAATGAATGCTAGCTGAAAAGCAAATTTTAAATATGAAAAATTAGGAAGACAAACATTCAAATTTGTGGGAGATGAGTAAAACTCATATAAAAATGAATTGTATAGTGTTAGACAGATTGTGTATGAAATATTAATGGCATATTGTCCTGAGCTCCCCTTCTGCTGTTTCCATGTAGATGACTGAATTTCCAACAGAAATATGCCAGGAATGATTATGTGAGTGAGTGTTACTACTTGAGATCATTTAAAAAGCATTTCTTCTTTTTGCCTTCTTTTTACTCTTTTGTTATTTCATTTAGCAGTTAGAAAATACTGTCTCCAAATATGTGAGGACTGCTTAATTTGTTTTTAAGACATTAATTAATTCAACAAAACTATATTGACTGTGTGAGAGAGATCTCTTGGTGAGTATGTGGATTTTTGTTGTGGTAAGAACTTTCCTCTGGAGTCCAGATAGTACTACTCTAGCAATGAAGCATATACCTCAGGCCCAGATGAACCAATGCAATCTACAGTAACAGGTTCAAAGATGACCTATTTGGGACCAATGAAAATCAAGGAGACCTACTGTGAAGGTTTCTGGGAAAATCTTTTTGTCTTGCTTTGAACTAAGTAATATACATATGTGATAGAGCTGCAGACATTCTAATACCATGAGAGAAGGTAACCTGAAATAAGGCTGACATACACAAGAGGGAGACCTAAGAGTACCAAGAGATATGGAGTAGGACTCCTGATCGAACTTCACCTGAAGCCTCCTTTTGCAATTTTCAATGAGGTGAACCAGTAGATTCCCTTTGTTCATTATTTTTGATTAATTTGAGTCCAGCTTTATGTTATGAAAAACTAATAACATCCTCATTGTCACAACTGCCCTCTCCATGGCAGGTACTTTGTGATACTAAAGAAAGCAGTATACAGAGTAGAGCCCAGTGAATAAGAGGGGCAGATGTTGCAAATAAACTGCCTGTTTAAAATCCAGCTCTTCCACTAGATAGCTTGTCACTAAGTAATTTAACCTCCCTATAATCATATCTACCTTGAGGACTTGTTCTAAGAATTAAAGCACAGCAATGCTACTATAAAACAAGTATACAGTAAAGCTTAGCTACTTTTTTATTAAGCCATGCCATGTCATTTCATTAAAATCTTATAGCCATGCTGTAAGGTATTATGATCTTCAATTTATAAATAAGACAGCTCAACTTTTGGTCGAGTGACTTTACCAAGGTCATAGTGCTAGAAAATAATGATTCCAGGTTTCAAGCCAAACCTCTTCAATGCCAAATTTACTTCATCCCCCTCTTACTTGAAATGTAAGATTCACATGGACAGACATTTTTGACTGTTTGATCACTGCTATCTCCTTGTCATATAAAACAATCTCTGGTCCATATTAGGTATTCAATAAATATTTGTAGAGTGAATAATTTCCTTCACAGACGCTACAATCTGGTGAAGGAGGCAGACATGTAAGAGAATTATTTAGGATTCCACAGTTTATGCTGTAACAGAGCTAAATATAATGGGTGGAGGAGGAATGAATAAGTTTGTCTCAGAGCAATGCTTTGGCTATTGAAATAAGTTTTGCTCATGCTTTCATTGAAATGGTGACTATAGCTCACACAACAAATAACAATTAGCTAACGACTTGGGAGAAAACAAGAATGAGTGTTTGCCATAAACATTCCTCATAGCTAATGTCAGGTGTTTGATTTCTCAAAATTTTATATCTTTGACTTTGATTTTCTCTGTTTTTATTTTTTATCTCCATTCTCATGAAGTCTGCGCCTACGAGTTTCAATGTCTAGCACTTCATAACTCTATCATCTCCTCTCAGGCTTAGGGTAGATTTGAGACTTGGATTTATTGTTGAGTAATTTCTTTATGGCATTTTATCTCTGAGACCAGGATCTGGTTACTGAGCATGTAGACAGAAATGAATTTCATCAGCTGGGCGCTGTGGCTCACGCCTGTAATCCCAGCACTTCGGGAGGTTGAGGCAGGTGGATCATGAGGTCAAGAGATGGAGACCATCCTGGCCAACATAGTGAAGCCTCGTCTCTACTAAAAATAGAAAAATTAGCTGGGAATGGTGGCACGTGCCTATAGTCCCAGCTACTTGGGAGGCTGAGGCAGGAGAATCACTTGAGCCCGGGAGGCGGAGGTTGCAGTGAGCCAAGATTGTGCCACTGCACTCCAGCCTGAGTGACAGAGTGAGACTCTGTCTCAAAAAGAAAAAAATGAATTCGTCATTGAACCCAATGGATTCAAACTAGTGGTTAATTAACACACTATCAATGTGATTATTTTTAGTGGGGCAAAGATTACCTGAGAATATTACATTACCATCCATATAGACTAACATTTTCCTCATGACTAAGTTTACTTAGCAAAACAAATTAAAAACAGAAGTTTGTTTGGCAGCACAGAATTGAAGGAGACAACCAGATGGTTATAAGGAACATTTATCCAAACTATGCCAGAACTGAAAGAAATTAAATTCATTCAGTACAAGAATTGTTTAGAATGAGAGAATCCATTTTGTGTCAGCACTTCCCAAGTTCTTGTGATACTCACCGTAAGTTCAATTCAGACCAGGAGGCATTTACTGCCTCTTATGCTGGGTCCTAGGAGGACCACATTTTAAGAACTTAGTGTAATCTTTTAGATCAAGTTTATATGTCAGTTTCTACCTCATTTCTGATTCCTCTGTGTTCCTTATTTCCCAATTTTTCCCCTGCAGAAATGGATGAAAGAAGGTATCGATATTACTGCCCATGCTGTTTATTATTTATCTTAGATTCTGTTTGTAAAGTTTGACCTCTACCCAAGTAAATGACATTTCCAATTGTTTTGGATTGATTTATTCAATAAGTATTCTTTAATATTTTTCCGTGAGGCCACTCAGGTTTCATCAGACATTAGGAATTAATTATGAAAATCTATAGATTGGTACTTGGAGCTTAAAGAAGTAAGAAAGTGGAATGTTAAATGAGGAGGGAAAGAACCAGCAGAGCTGGGATAAAATTCATCTCTATCATCTTCCCACATGCTTGATCTCTGGCATATAATTTACTACCCTTGAACCTCAGCCTTCTCTTCTAAAAAACTGCAGGGTTGTTGGGAGAAATAAGGCAGTTCCTGGGCTGCAGTGTGTTCAAAACAGAGCATTAATTATTATCATCATAGACTTTAGATGATTTACATGATTTTAGCTTTTTAGCAAGACATACTTACTAGTACTCAGTAAAAGCATGTCGACTTTCTAAAAGGAAAATGTGTACGTGAGAATGGGGGAAAGGAAAACAAATTGTTCTGTTTGATAATATAACATTGTAACACTGCACGAAAAACAGTATATGCAGTGACTACCGTCACTTGCTTATGATGCAGCATTGGGATCTCATTAATAAGACACATCCTCAGACACTTCCTTAGTGTTCAATAAATTTCAATTTCCTCCTTTTCTTCAGTTCAGTTTGAGAAGGATGGCAGCAACGTTTTTGTTGCCAAACCTGACAAAATGTATTTTAGCTCTGATTATAATCGGGCATTCTGTAGCAGATGCTGTGGGTGAAATGCCTTCCTCTTAAGGGAATTTAGCTTCTTATGGCACCACGATCTCCCCTGTTGAACATATACTGTCTTAGTTTTAGTAATCCCTCCCTTTTGAAGCCCATTTCTTGGATCTCTCCCTTTGTTATTTCTCAAAATGTTGGATTTTTCCTGGACTTTTCACACTACAGAATTTCTTTTGGTCATCCTCACCGATTCCATGATTCCAACTACATTTTCCATCCATCGTGGAGTCCTCTTTCTTCCAGACTTGTATATCCAACTGCTTCCATTCATACTCTTCGTATACATTTTAATTTCTGTAAGATTAGAAACTGAGATCATAAGCTTTCCCCTACCACTGAGCAGGTTTCTTCTTTTTTTTTTTTTTTTTTTCCCCAAGACGAAGTCTTGCTCTGTACCCACGATGGAGTACAGCGGCGCAATCTTGGCTTACTGCAACCTCTGCCCCCTGGGTTCAAGTGATTATCCTGCCTCAGTCTCCCCAGTAGTTGGGATTACAGGCACCCGCCATCATGCTCAGATAATTTTTGTATTTTTAGTAGAGACAGGGTTTCACCATGTTGGACAGGATGGTCCTGACTCTTGACCTTGTGATCTGCCCACCACAGCCTCCCAAAGTGATGTGATTGCAGGCGAGGCCACCATGTCCGAGCTGCTTTTTATTTCAGACCACGGCACCACCATTCTTGAGTAAGGCACGTTCATTATCAGGTTATACCAAATCTACAATCAACTATCTCTTGAATTTATCCACTTATTTTCATTTGAAAAGTCATTCCTTTACCTGGGTATCCTGCACCTTCTACCTGCACTGATGCAGCAGTCTCTTCACTATTGATTCCCCCTGCATCTCCTGCCTCTCTTGTCTACTTCAATTTATTCTTTACTCTTCAGGGTGATTTTTATTAATGTAAATATGACCTTGTCACTCCCTTGCTTAAAGACCCACTCTATGTTTGTCTTGTATCCCTAACTTCTGGCCTAGAGCTTAACACATAGCAGGTGCTCAGCAAATCTGTGGTAGATGAATGAACAAGTTTTATAAATGCTGAGTGGTCTGCTGTGCTCCTTGTGTCAAGAAGAACATTTTGCAGTCAGGATAGATACATTGGTCCTTTAGTGGGCATTTGATAGCACTTGTATTCTTCCTCAATAGATGATGGATATATCAACTCTGTATTTCAAATGACATGACTTTTGTGAAATGAGGCTGCCACAGTAATGTGAGGGATCTCTCCAAGTTCAAGGGACTTCCACAATGCTTTGTTTAAGGTAACAGGCTAAAGGGTTCAGTCTTAAACTTTCTTTATTTAAGACTGTAGTTCAGGGTTCCTACAGTGGGGCTATAACCCTGAATTACATCTTCTTTCATTTCATGCTGATAATGAGACTACAAACCAAGGGGTATTAGGAAAGCATCCAGGTTTGATGCAGAGAGAGATAAAAACAACTGCTAACAATCTCCAGTCTCCTCAGATTCAAGAATTCCTTTCTTCTTTACACCAAGCCTTTTTTCTCTGCCAGTATTTATTTTGTCTTCTACATGTTTAAGTGAAACAATGAGTTAAGAGGAGGTACAGCATTTCTATTTACTTAGATGCTAGACAACAGGATGAAAGATATGAAAAATATAAAAGTCTCTCTTTTGTTTCTGTCTCTCTTCTCTGTTTCTCTTCCCCGTGTGTGTGCGTGTGTGTGTGTCATAATATTCAACTTAGTCTTTCTTTTCTTTCAAGCATATGCTGTGGCAGAGACAAGTAAATATCCATCAAAATTTGTGGTCCCTCTTTCACAGTATAGAGTTCTTGCTAGGATCCAGCTGCAAGCTAGCAACTGCATTTCCCAGCCCCACTGGCATACAGTTAGAGCCATGTGACTAGTTCTGACCAGTTGAATGTAAGTAGGAGTTATGTTGCAGTCATACCTTTTCCATCATTTTTTTCTTCCCATTTGCTAACCTCATGAAAAGGATTCCAAAGCCCTGGGAGAGGAAAAAGCCTAAAGTGGAAGGACTCAGAGTCCCTGAATTACTGGGTAGAGGAAATGCCCATTTTGTAGTATTCTTTCTTTTTTTTTCTTTTTTTTTTTTTTTAATTTAAATTTTATTTTTTAAACTTTATAATGGAAAATTGTAAACAGACACCACAGAGATTATGCAATAATATATCACCTGTATGCCTTCATTCAGTTTCAACAATTATCAACATTTTGCCAATTTGCTTCACTATTTTATCTCCACCTTTTTTTGCTGAAGCATTTTAAAGCAAATCTCAGACATCTAATCATTTTTCCCTTATATGCCTCCATATGTATTTCTTTTTTTTTAAACATATATTTTATTGCACTTTAGGTTCTGGAGTACATGTGCAAAACATGCAGGTTTGTTGCATAGGTACATACATGGCAATATGGTTTGCTGCCTCCATTCCCCCCATCACCTATATGTGGCATTTCTCCCCATGTTATCCCTCCCCAACCTCCCTACCCCCCTGCTGTACCTCCCCCATTCCCCACAACAGACCCTAGTATACGATGTTCCCCTCCCTGTGTCCATAAGTTCACATTGTTCAACACCCACCTATGAGTGAGAACATGTGGTGTTTGATTTTCTGTTCTTGTGTCAGTTTGCTGAGAATGATGGTTTCCAGATTCATCCATGGCCCTACAAAGGACACAAACTCATCATTTTTTATGGCTGTGTAGTATTCCATGGTGTATATGTGCCACATTTTCCTTGTCCAGTCTATCATCGATGGGCATTTTGGTTGGTTCCAGGTCTTTGCTATCGTAAACAGTGCCACAATAAACATTCGTGTGCATGTGTCTTTGTAACAGAGCAATTTATAATCCTTTGGATATATACCCAGTAATGGAATTGCTGGGTCAAATGGAATTTCTATTTCTAGGTCCTTGAGGAATCGCCACACTGTCTTCCACAATGGTTGAACTAATTTACACTCCCACCAACAGTGTAAAACTGTTCCTATTTCTCCATATCCCCTCAATTGTGGGATCTCTTTATTATAGCAACTAGCATTAAACTCATTATTACGCATACATACAGCTATGCGCTATGAAGGGAAATATATACATTTTTAATAGTTGAAAGAGGAGAAAGAAACATATTTAGGAGGAAAATAATTTAGTCTCTTCAATTTAAAAGTGTTTTATGAATACTGTTTTATGTTCTGGCAGAATATTAAAATCTCAGGCAGCTGAATTACATTAATTTTCAATTCTCTATATGTTTTTGTCTTCAAGGTTTAATAACATCGATATATAACAGTTTGTTTCTTTTAATTTCCAAATTTAAACTTTTAAGTTTGCCTTCTAGGCAGAAATTAAGTCCCATTGTGGAATGAGATTGGATCAACACTTCACAAAGATAATTTAATTTCTTTGTAACCTTAAATGAAGCAAGCTAATAAAGCATTAAATTAGCATGTTGTAAAACTTCCTGAAGTTTTAATATGCTTTTAAGTGGCAGCCGTTAGCTTATTATCTCTAAAGCTAAAGTCAAAATAAATGTTTCAGTTGATGAAATGGAGATGAGGCAACATTTTATTAAATTTAACAAAATATTTTATATCTGAATTATAAAGTACAGATTATCTAGTAATTCTCATAAAAATGTGTTTAACCAGACATGCATTTTTCTCTAATCAGTAGCCCTGGAGTCTTTGGACCACAAATGTGCTTTATCTCAAATGCTTTAACTGTGACATTTTGCTTTCGACTAGCTCGACAATTTCTACAGGAATTATACACTTCACTCGCATTCATCCAGATGAAAAAAACACATGGAGAAATGATTATAATAATAACTAGCATTTGTTTCAGATTTCAGCATTTACAAAGGGTTTTAATATTCGCTTTCTCACTTGATCTTCATGTAAACTGGTTCGGTAGACAACTGTAATTATCTCTGTTACCTGGAGGCCCTGGGTCTTAGGGAGACTGCTTGTCTTCTCAAGGTCATGAAGGTGCTAACTCTGACAGTGTTTTTTTTTCTACTCTGCTACATTTCTCATGTAAAAATCATATTGCAGACAATGTAGGAGAAGGACTTAAGAAAATTAATTCCTCCAGAGAATTAAATTTAAATTGTTTCATTAACTGCAGTACATGAATAAAGGAAAAGTGTTCCCAAACCCATGTAGTATTTTACTATTGCTTATAGTAATATTCTGCACACCTAGTATTGTAAGTATAATTTTCCATATAGCAAAATGTCCTAAATCAGCACTGTCCAATTTAACTTTGTGTGATGATAAAAATGTTCTGTTTTGTGCTGTCCAATACAATAGCCACTAGGTATACATGTCTATTGAGCAATGGTAATATGGCCAGAAACACTAAGGAACTGAGCTTTTATTTTATCTCATATTAATTAACATTTAAATTTCAAAAGCCACATGTGGCTAGTGGTTGTCATTATCGGATAGTGCAGTTACAGAAAATTAGGATTTACCTCTTTAAATATGAAACCTATTTTTAATAGTAGGATCTTTTAATCAATTTTTTTTTTTTTTTGAGATGGAGTCTTGCTCTGTTGCCCAGGCTGGAGTGCAGTGGTGCGACCTTGGCTTGCTGCAACCTCTGCCTACCAGGTTCAAGCAATTCTCCTGCCTCAGGCTCCTGAGTAGCTGGGACTACAGGTGCCCACAACTAGACCGAGCTAATTTTTGTATTTATTGTAGAGGGTTTCACCATATTGGCCAGGATGGGTCTCGAACTGCTCGACCTCAGGTCATCTGCCCACCTCAGCCTCCCAAAGTGCTGGAATTACAGGTGTGATCCACCGTAATTAAAAGTATTTTCCAAATTAAAAGTATTTTCCAAATGCTTTTAAGTGATATTAAGTCAAATGTAAGATTTCTGTTGTAATAGTGCTCTCAACCTAGAGACAATCTTCATGCATCCTTATACATGTTCTTTTTTGCCTTGTTTTAGTTTCATTTTAACATTAAATGCCTCTGTTCTACTTGATATTGCCTTACTTCAGAGACCACCAAGAATAGTGGAGAGAAACACACAGTTGAGGACTTGAGGCTATCAACCATGTTCAACTAAATGCATTCTGATTTAATTATAAATTAGGATCCCCTGTTACATTTATTGAAGAAGGAAAGGAAATTTTGCGAATAAAAAGATATTTGAAAGCAACTGCTTTTCTTGGACACATGATCACTCATAAACTGGGGCTTCCTGCTTTTCAGAGACTTAATTTCTGTCCATATTCTTTTCAGGGATGGTAATAATGATGATGGTGACGATGATAATAATAATGATGAAGCCTAAGTGTAGTAATGCTGCTTCTTAGCTAGACATTAGTCAAATTATTTCCTCTACATTAATTCAGGCAATTATCACAACAATCCCACAGGACAGGTTTTAACATTATACTTATTAAGCTAGCAAATGATATAACTAAATTAAGTTACTTGCCCAAGATCATACAGCCAAGACAGTGGCTCTAGTCCCCTGCTTCTGACCATATACTATGCTGCCTATCCTAGAGCTTTCCTTTACTAAAATAGTAAAACAATATATTCTTTGTTCCATACACTATTTTTTGTTTGTTTTTGAGAGGGAGTTTTGCTCTACGCCCAGGCTGGAGTGAAGTGGTGCGATCTCAGCTCACTGCAACCTCTGCCCCCTGGGTTCAAGCAATTCCCCCAGCCCCAGTCTCCTGAGTAACTGGGATTACAGGCGTCCACCACCAACGTCTGGCTAATTTTTGTATTTTCAGTAGAGACAGCGTTTTGCCATGTTGACCAGGCTGGTCTTGAATTCACTGAGCTCAGGCAATGCACCCGCCTCAGCCTCCCAAAGTGCCAGGATTTATAGGCGTGAGTCACTGTGCCCGGTCCATACACCAATATTTTAAGCAAAGTACACATGCGTAATCTTTATACTTTTAATAATTTCATTGAACTGTTTCCAAAGGATGTTAGTATGAGGTTTTCTTTTTTTCTTTTTATAATTTCAACGTTTATTTTAGATTCAGGGGGGTCCATGTTCAGGTTTGTTACCTGGGTATATTGCGTGATGGTGAGGTTTGGCGTATAAATGATCCCACCACCCAGGTAGTGAGCATAATAACCAATAGTTAGTTTTCAGCCGTTCCCTTTGTCCCTCCCTCCCTCCTCAGAATAGAACAGTGTCTATTGTTCCTGTCTTTATGTCCATGTGCACTCAATGTTTAGCTTTCACTTTTAAGCGAGAACATGCAGTATTTGGTTTTCTGTTTCTGCATTAATTTGCTTAGGATAATGGCCTCCAAGTGCATCCATGTTGTTGCAAAGGCCATGATTTTGTTAGTATTTATGGCTGTGTAGTATTCCATGGTGTATATGTGCCACATATTCTTTATCCCATATACCATTAATGGGTACCTAGGTTGATTGCATGTCTTTGCTATTGTGAATAGTGCTGTTGTGATATATGTACTTTTTGGTATATTTAAAGAGAAATACTATTTTCCTCTTGACACATTTATGTCAGGTTTACTCTGATTTAACTCTCTTTTCTTTTTAGGAGCACCATTCTCTTCCTTTAACATTATGAATAAAATATTTTTTGCTTCTCTTTTTTTATAAGTACAGTTTTATTGACAGAGATATACACATGTCGATATTGTGGACTGGCTGAAAGCCTTCTATTATTTAGAGGTCTCACTCAAATGTAGATTATCAAATTCTGTTAGTGGAGAGGGAAGAATAGCACAACTAATGCTGGTTTCCTTCCCTAGCATTATTTGATGATAAACTCAGATGATAATACCTCCTAGGTCTTGGAATAACTGCAGTAGGACAAGCACCCTCCATTTAATGCTCCTAGGAATCCTTCAAAGTGGTAGCATAATTATCATATAGTAACTGAGAAAACTGATGTTCATAAGTTAGAAATTTTCTCAAGGTTGCAAAGAAAGTGAATGGAAGAGTTATACTAAGTTCTTTTTGATTCCAAGCCCAAATTCTTTTTTGCATTATATGACATTGTTTCCCTGTTTGCATTCTCCATTCTGTGTGTACCCCATTCTGTGGCCTGATCAAAATTATTTTACAGATTCTGAATTTATTTTCCATTAAATATCTGTAACTTATAAAGACAGAAGATACATGTATGTGTGTAGGCACATGTTTCTCTTCTAGTGTCAACTGATAAAAAGATTTCAAAGTCCCCATAAGCTTTAATTCCCCTTTTCTCTTAAAAATTCTATAGAACTTGTATATGACATTCTGATTTTAGCAGACTTTGGAAAACAGAGAGGCCATTAGAAATTCATAGCTTGTATGAATACTTCAGATGAAGTATTCAATACTAAATTATATAATATTTATGCTTTGCAAATTGTATGGTCAGATTGAGTTCCATAAAGGAGAGATAATTTTTAATATAGGCATTCTGTAGCTTCCCTAATGATTGAATTAGTTTAGAACAAAATCTTTAAATTGTATATTTGCAAGTTCAAGTTTTGTATAGTCGTCCATGTAGGCTATATTAAGATTTTATTGAATTTTGGTTTCTTCCTCAGTGGTAATTCAGTATGTCAACTCCCCCATTCAAATTTGCCTTTGGGAAAATCCAGGCCCCTTTCTGGATTTTTAAAGCATATTATAAAAAGTGTTTCTGTGTATGTGTTGAAATTAATGACATCTCGTTGTTTTTGAATCACTGAGGTAATATATACCTACTACTTCCAAAACATGACTTACTTAGAAGGTGTACGTAGTTTTATAAGTTCCATTGAACTGGTTTATATTTTATTTAGAAAGAAAAACTACTTCTTTGGTCCTTAAGGGTGAAAACATGGATTTTATTATACAAGTAACACATATTTATTTTTTTATTATGAAATATAGAAAAATGTAAAAGTGTATAGGGAGTATTTAAAGCAGTGTTGTCCATTGGAAATATAATGTGAGGCAAATACATAGTTTTAAATTTTCTGTTAGCCATATTAGAAAAAGAAACAGAGACACTAATGTAATAAGGTATTTTATTTAGCCAAAATACAATTATTTAAATATATAGTCAATATAAAAATTACTAATTACATATTTAAACTTTTCTTTACTAAGTCTCTGAAATCTAGTATATGTTTTACACTTACAGCACATTTCAATTTGCATTAGTCACATTTCAATTGTCCAGTAGCCACAGATGGCTAACGGCTACCATATTGGACAGCATAGGTTTAAAGAATAATATAAACATCTGTGTTTCAACATTCTGAGTTTAAAATAAAAAATAGAACACCATCAGTATTGCGGAAGAAGCCCCCTATGCTACTGCTTGTTAATCAGCTTCCTTCCTTCTAGAGGCAAAAGTAACTATTATCTTGAATTTCTAGTAAACTATGCTCATGTTTTTTAAAACATATGTTCAACACCTATATTTGTAACTTTAAACAGTAGCTAGTTTTAATTTACCTACATTTGAACTTTATGTTAAGGGAACCACCCGGTCTGTAATAATCTCTGTGAGTATTTTTTTTCTCAATACTATGTTTTACATATTTATTTTGATCAATGTGCAACCCATTGTATGTATATAACACAATGTATATATTTTGCATATGTATAGTCATTTGGGTTGTTTTTATGTTTTTGTTCATCACAAACCACAATACATGTGTATTCTTGTGTATGTTTATGTTTTCTAGTGCATGTTTAAAAATTTCTCAACGGTTTATATTCCCTAGTAGAATT
The DNA here is from genome assembly GCA_036589455.1 of Ateles fusciceps. Lineage (NCBI taxonomy): Eukaryota > Metazoa > Chordata > Mammalia > Primates > Atelidae > Ateles > Ateles fusciceps. Next base: position 564,809 of record JAZHEH010000857.1, on the reverse strand, counting down.
GTCAGGTCATAGGATATGCACACATAAATAGAAATGATTGATTATCTGCAATTGTAATGCACACAAATTTGCTATTTAAGCAATCCGCATTTAAGAATTTGACTGAATTTTAAACATATTTTATTGGAGCCAATCAAAATGAGTTAAGGGTTTGTAATGCTTAAATAAGCAAAGATTACACTTAGTGCTTCAATTCATTTGATTAACCCTGGATATATAAAAACATATCTATAGCTAGTTGTTAAATAGATATAATTATTAATTAGCATTAGTTTCATTTGTATATAAAAATTTCAAAATATTCATGACTTAAACAAGGCAAACACCCACCGGGTGGCTTAAGCAACAGAAATGTATTTCTTATAGTTCTGGAAATTGAAAGTCTGAGATTAAGGTAATAGCAGAGTTGGTTTCTGGTGAGTCAGCCCTCCTTGGCTTGCAGATGGGTGCCTTCTTCTTCATGACCTTTCCTCTGTGTATATGCATCCCTTGTAACTCTTCCTACTTTTATGAGGACACTAGACATATTGGATTAAGGTCCCACCCATATAACCTCTTTTAACCTTGATTACCTCTTTAAAGGCCCTACCTCCACTTGCAGGGGTTAAAACTCAACATATGAATGGGATTGAGGAGACACACTTCAGTCTATAACAAAGTCTATATTCTGAAGATAGTCTTTAATTAACTAATCAGTTAGTTAGTTAATGTTACCTTACTGTGAATGTCTTTTGGATGGAGGAATAAGCTGATGATATGAGAAAGGTAGGTGAATTTCTAGTAAGTGTGAAATTGGTCGGGCCTAGCATGATTTTCAATCAAATACTCTTTGGGGACAAGTAGGTTGAATCACTATGAGAGGTTTAAAAGAAAGCAAGTTGTAATTGCAACATTTAATTAAAAGAAAGCCAGGCTTTGTTTTTTTTTTTTTTTTTTTTTATTGCATTTTAGGTTTGGGGGTACATGTGAAGAACATGGAAGTTGTTGCATAGGTACACACATGGCAGTGTGATTTGCTGCCTTCCTCCCCATCACCTATATCTGGCATTTCTCCCCATGCTATCCCTCCCCCAACTCCCCACCCCCCCACTATCCCTCCCCTTTTTCCCCGACAGACCCCAATGTGTGATACTCCCCTCCCTGTGTCCATGTGTTCCCATTGTTCAACACCCGCCTATGAGTGAGAACATGCGGTGTTTGATTTTCTGTTCTTGTGTCAGTTTGCTGAGAATGATGGTTTCCAGGTTCATCCATGTCCCTACAAAGGACACGAACTCATCGTTTTTGATGGCTGCATAATATTCCATGGTGTATATGTGCCACATTTTCCCTGTCCAGTCTATCATCGATGGGCATTTGGGTTGGTTCCAGGTCTTTGCTATTGTAAACTGTGCTGCAATGAACATTCGTGTGCATGTGTCCTTATAGTAGAACGATTTATAGTCTTTTGGATATATACCCAGTAATGGGATTGCTGGATCAAATGGAATTTCTATTTCTAGGTCCTTGAGGAATCGCCACACCGTCTTCCACAATGGTTGAACTAATTTACACTCCCACCAACAGTGTAAAACCGTTCCTATTTCTCCACATCCTCTCCAGCATCTGTTGTCTCCAGATTTTTTAATGATCGCCATTCTAACTGGCGTGAGATGGTATCTCAATGTAGTTTTGATTTGCATTTCTCTAATGACCAGTGATGATGAGCATTTTTTCATATGTTTGTTGGCTTCATGTATGTCTTCTTTTGTAAAGTGTCTGTTCATATCCTTTGCCCACTTTTGAATGGGCTTGTTTGTTTTTTCTTGTAAATGTGTTTCAGTTCTTTGTAGATTCTGGTTATGAGCCCTTTGTCAGAAAGCCAGGCTTTGTTGATGTGCCAGCAAGACTGATAACTGGCTTTAACATAGATAGTAAGGCAGCACACTCAATCCATTCATCAAGATCTACCAGTAAATTTCAAAGCTTTATCCATTAGAACCACAAGCCCTTCCCTTGCCTACCTTGAGGTGGGATCCATAGGTAAAATGAACATTTGCAAAAAAAGCCACTATGTTTAAGAATTTGTGCTAGTCCTCTAATATCTATAATTTCCTCAAATCCTCACAGGTTTGAATTAATTCAAATTAACCCCATGAATAGAGTGAAAATTCTGAGATTAAAAAAACTGAAATAAGTTATCTGAACACAGACAAAAAGAAAGAGTTGAGAGTATTCTATTTGAATGTAAAATTTTCAAAAAAGTAGAATGGAGTATCAGGAATTACAGTCTTAGGAATACAAGACTTAGGAATACAAGACTTAGGAAAAAATTTGCTGCATGTAATTTCACTGAGATGGAACAAATTACAACACATGTAAAGAAGTTTTAGAACAAATAAGATAATTATTTTACAAGTTTTGAAACGTGTAAGAAATATATGAATACAATTATAATCACATTTGACTAAAATATAAATACCTTAAAACTGAAAAGCCCTGAGATTACTATTATATAATTTTGAATATTTTTAAACCACAATGCTTTGGGAGAGTACTTTAATATTTTACATTTGGAATTTTAATTTGTTGGCTTAAAAATAATGTACTTTGTTTTAAATTCAAAGATTATCTTGTAAATTCAGTTTGATCTAAAATTAGGCAAGAAGCCAAATAAGAACAATTATGTAGCTCAAGATAATTAAATTTTCATGTTTCATTTGAGAAATATATTTATTGTGACATAGTACATGGTAATCTAATGAGCCCAGACAAGCAGTTTTCTCTTTTGTAAAAGGGAACAATTTGATGTGTGTTCAAGTTGCTTAAATAAAAATTTGAATATGGTTTCTCATCACAAGAACCATATAATGATTTTGAAATTATTTTTACTTTGTTAAAGAAGAAAAGCCCTCCCAGAGGAAAAAAAATATGTCTCTAAAACTTATTTTTAAAGTAAAATTATTTTTACTTTATTAAAGAAAGAAAAGTCCTCCCAGAGAAAAAAGAAAAAAAATATGATGTCTCCAAAAAACAAAATTATTTCACAAACATTTTACCTACATTAGGGTTAATACTTTTCAAGGGAAAACGGTAGACGCTGGCTCTTGCAAAAAGAGGCGATCCTTCTTTAGACAAAATGGACACTCTAAGGGTTAATTCATTCATTCAGACCTATTGTGAAGTAATTACTACAGAGACTGAAAAAGTGAAATGCAACTCACAAAAGTTGCTAAGAGAGTCACGACATTAAAATAAAATGAATACTCATTGTGTGCTGAAAATATACTTAGCACCATTCTAGGTGTGATGGAGAGGTTCAGTACAGGCCCCAAGGTAATAGATGCTTCTCCTATAGAGTATGTTTTCTCATTGGAGTGATAAAACCTGTGTCTATGAAATAGGTATAATTATATAGCTTTGGGATTACATATGCCAAAATACATGAGACAATAACTGTTATTTTACTTTAAAGAATGAAGAAATCATGATGAGAAGTAACAGTTAATGAATGCTTTCTAGAAAGAGTAGGATCTGAATTGGCCTTGGGTTGTAAGCAGAGTTTATAGATAAAGTAGTGGTATATCAGAGTCACTCTGCATGTTTAAACGTACAAATTCCCAAGTCTAGACAAATGTGTCTTCAAAAGAAAAGGAACGAACAAATGACTTGAGCTCCCCTGCAAAGACCGTGGGTGGTATGTTGAGCAGCCAGCAGTGACCAGAGTGGCATGTTAAGGGACGAAAGGTGTCAATTAGAATATGATTAATACAAATTTACAGTGGGATGAGTTGTTAGTCTGAGGAGCCTGAATGTGAACCTCTATGCAAAAAGGAACCATTAAATGCTTTTGAAAAAGATGTGATGGGAAGAAAATGATGTTCTTAGGGCAATTAGATCTAATAGTATTCAGCATGCTTACTTATTAAGTTATGTACTCTGAGAGAGTGGAATGAGGGAAAGGGGTCTTTATCTGGAGTAAGACAGGAAGAAGCTAAGCTGTAATTCTTACCGGACTGGAAACTATGTGCAGATATATTATCTGTCATGTTCATGGGTGTATCCTCAGTACATAGCACATGAAACAGGTACTCAATAAATATTTGTCAAATGGATGGATGGAGCGATTTCCGTGTGAAATCTAATATTGTATAGTATGAGAAGAGGGGGAAAAGTCATGACATTATGCTAGCAGAAATTTCATTTGGTATTGAGGATGAAACATTTTCAAGATTTTGCAAAGCCATCCACCCAGAGAAACATTCTGTCACTTTCCAATAATTTTGAAGGATGCTCTTTCTACTTCTACCTTATTACACGATGAACTAAGTAAGATAAAGAAGTCATGTGCAATAAAACAGAGGGAGATTTTCTGAAAGGCATTATCCCAGGAAGTTGTACTCTTGCTTCATCTTGTGATCTTGGATATACTTCTGGCACTACCTCCAGGCCAGTTCCTAGTTAGTTACATATCACATTTACTTCCCACATTTACACCTTCATCATCACCTATGACACTCCTTCATAATGTTACCAAAAATAGTACTGACACAAATATTCTGTTTAAGGAATTGGATCCATATATATAACACATTTATTGAAAAGCTTCATTTAATGCAAGAATTAAAATGAAAATGCTGACGCACTAAGGGTTAGGTCTCACCTATCTGGAAAACTGTATTATCTAAGAGATGCAGATAGCCAAAGTTGTGCTGTGGTGGGCAATTAATGTAAAAATGCAGGCTCTTTTAAACATTTTACAGTGTTTTAAATGCGTGAGGCTGTCCCCCTCTACATTTTTTTGGCACTGCATGTGGGTATGCTTCATTAAAGAGGTGAAAGGCACAGAATCAGGGATGCTACACTCACTGAGTTAATCATTTTGCTGCAGTTAACACATTTTAGCAGAGTGTAGGTTTTAAGGGTGAGAAGGAAGTAAATGATGTTTCAATAAAGTGTTCTTTTCCCCCTCTCCTTTGTTTCCACTTAGATACTCTTAAGTCTTAATTTGCCTCTAAATTTTTTTCCCAGTTGACATTCTTTTCTGAAAAATGCAATGATGACAATATTTGTTGACCTGAAATACATTATAAAAAATTCATAATACTTTGAGCAGAGCTTCCAAACTTCCATTTGCCTCCTGCATCTCCCTTACCTATGCCTCTTTTTAAAGGAAATGTAGTAATCCATTTTTATTATGCTTCCAAATTATTTTAAAATTGGTAATTGTATTTTTTCCCTTTACTTATCAGTTTCTAAGTTGACAATGAGTGTTTGCCCAAACAGTAACCAATCAAAAGGTATAAAAGAGATTCCAGACATATCCAAGAAGAAATTCTTTGGAAAAGCGGGTAAATGGCATCCGAATTCAAACAAAGTAATTTCCAAAAGAAATACTAAATAGTCTCTAAATGCAAAAGTATTGCTCCCCAAAAGCATTTTATGGGAGCATAAAAAGCTCCCAACACATTTTATAATAATACTTCTACTCAATGACTTATTGTGTTGACTTATGTGTTGCACTCAACATTAATATTTACAGCTACTTACCCTAAGTATTTCCTTCACTAAAGCCTTGACTCTTTACTTTTCATGTGTGTTTAACAGGCCATTTTACAGAAACTTATTTGTTTCACCAGGCAGATATTTACTCGAGAACTTGCATGTACCCTACATTCTAAGAATGTTGATGATTAAACTGTGAACACAATAGATTCTCATGGTGCTTATGGTAAGGGCTAGCACACACACATGTGAAATGATCACTGATGATCAAAGGCATAAACACTACGTTTGGAAGAAATAGTCAGAGATCCAGCAGTATCTCAGAAAGTCTAGGAAGTATAACAGAGGGGTGGGATTGCTGCTTCAAAGAACTTCTTGTGCAAGATGTTACCTACGTACCTTAGCTGTGCCAGGCAATGCTAGGAAATGCTGGAGAGAAAAAAAGATGAGCTAGAAACCATCTCTGTCCCATGTGCTTGCGCTGTTTGAGGACGTGAGAAGGATAATACCCAGTTCTCATGCAGTGGAATGAGTACCATAATGGAAATGCACACCAAGAACTAGGCAGTCTGACCAAGAGACAGGACATTTGAGAAAGACTTCACTCAGGTGGTTCTATCTTAGTCTGGATGCTAAAATAGATGTTATATGAGTAAGGGTGATCCAGAAGCATGAAGGAAAGGGAGGGGCTTTCGGAACAACAAGTGCAAGGACATTAAGGTGAAACAGAATACAGTAGAATTCCCAGATTCTTGTTATTGTTCTCCATTAGGCTAAACAAAAGTGTTTCCTTTTGTTTAAAATTTCACGACTGTAGATTGAATAACAGAAGGTCATTTAATAGACCTCTGAACTTAAGGAATTCATGAATTAAATCACAACATACCTTCAATGGCCAGAAAAACTATTGCCTCCTTATGTCAACATTAATAACAGCACCAGCACCTGCTGCTCAGGCCAGCTGGAGGGTTGAGTGTTGCTGCCTAGGTAATGCTCACCAACTGATGTCCTGCCATGAGTAGTTTTGCCAAGTTCCACAAACAAAATCTTAGTATTCTATCAGCATCTAATGAGAATTACTGTCATTAGTTAAATAAAAGAAACATTAGATAAGGAGCAGAATGAAGAACACGCAGTTGATCAATTTGGTGAATTTTGTCAGATGCTTTCTGGGTGCAGGGCAGCTGTGCATCCAGTAGACAGGGAGAATATATATGTCCTTTGTTTTATGTGCTTGTTTCTCTAATCCAAGGGCATAGTAATCAAGGAAATGCAGATGGAGAATAAGTACTTTGTATCTAGAGTAGTGGTTCTTAAAGTGAGGTCCCTGGATCAGCAGTGTTAGCATCATTTGGAAACAGACCTGCATGGACCCATTCCAGATCTGACTTGAAAACTTGTGTAGTCCAGCAGTCTGGGAGTGACCAGCTCACCAGGAGATTCTGACACCCCAAAGTTAAGAATACTGAAATAGAGCTTGTTACTCACAGGCCATCATGCTAAACATCACCTGAAAGCTTGTTAGAAGTAGAAATTCTTGGCCCCACCCCAAGCCTACTAAATCAGAGATTTTGGGAGTAGAGCCAAGAAAACTGTGGTTTAACAACGTCTCCAAGTGATTCTTGTTCATGTCAAAACATGAGAAGCATTGATTGAACTGTTCATTCTCAACTTTGATTGCATATCTGAATCACCTGGGGAGACGAGCTTTTCCAAGCCCAGATCACACCTAGAACAATTGAATCAGAATCTATGGAGGCAGGACCCAGACCATCAGTATTTTAAAATATTCCTTGAGTGATCCCCACAGTGTAGTTGAGGTTGAGAAACACTGTTCTAGAATTAAAGGATCAATGTGTTTGAGAGTATGTTAAGGTCTTAGGCAAATCACAAGAGTGTTAAGAACTACCACCTTCACAAAAGGAGAATGTGCCTCAGATATTCTGGCTCTGCTTTAATTTTAACCTTCAGTATTCTTACTTGAATTATTTTGAGTATACTTAGTAGTACTAATATGAGGCTTGTTACTACTATGTTAAAATTAGTCTTTTAATTAAGTGGGTCTAAATGTTTTAATCTTTAATCTCTACCCAACTAGAAGTTTTCCAAACACTTTGATAATACTCTCCACCTTGCCTTCTGACTTTCACTTATGTTTTTCCAGCATTCTTCATGTGTTACTATTACTAGTAAGACATTCTTCATATGTTACTAGTAATAGTAATGGCAAGTATTTATTGAACACTTACTATGTGAAGATTCTAACTGGCTTTTAATAATCACATCAGCTCTCGGAGGTAGAAGGTAGGGCTCTTCCTTGCTTATCAGGTGAGAAAACTGTATTATAGAGAGGTTAGCAACTTTCCCAGGTCATAATATGTGACAGCTAAAGGGGGTATAGTTGTTGGAATGAAATAAGTCTACTATAGTTATACCAAAAGGCTCATATTTGTCTTACATATTTGATTTGGTGGAGGCCTAAGGGGTCAATTTCAAATTCTTGGATTCCTAGATATGTATAGTTGTATTAAAAATGCTAAAACCCTATTTATCATGCAATCATACACATCACCTAAAGTATTATGGAAATGAATCTGTATTATTAAGGGAAAAAGGCCTGTGTGAAGAACAATGGAAACTTTAATTGAAATTAAATAACATACATTCTTCACACTAAAAGTGCACGTTATTACCCCATAAATTACTTCAGGTGGCTTTGATTCATGTTACATACACTAACATATGTAGAAGAGTGATATAATGCTTCTCAATTAAGTACTAATGAAAGTTTACTATTTAACTGCTTCTTATATAAGAATTTAAATGTTTTCAAAAATATCAGAACTTTTCATTAGGAAGCACTTTTAAAAATAGCAAAACTGATATGCACCATGATTTCCATATAGATTAAATTGAACTTGTAAATGATTTTATAAATTATACTATAGAAACCAAGAGTATATTCAAATTAGATATTTTTCTAAATAAATTACGTATGATTGAACAAATACCCATTGAGAAGTAAATGTATTCCTTTTCTTTCAATTATCTAGGATTCCTTGTTTATCTCTTCAGAAGCAAAATGTCTTCTATCTTATTTCCAGTTAAACATTCTTCTGATTATGTAAATATGGTAACTTTCAATCCTCTTATTTCTGTTTATCTCATCACTCTTCTAATTTAGACATGATCAACATCTTATCTTTTTTTGCATTTCATAGACACCAGGATCCGGAATAATTGAGTGAGCTCAAGAAAACAATAACAAGAATGATGTTTTCAGAAAACTAGCAATCGTTCCTTTAATAAATATTAATTGCCTACCGACTATAAGCAATGTACTGGCTAGGCCATGTGGAGTATACAGAAGTGTATTTAATATGGCTCATTCTCCCTAAGAACTTACGCCTATTAGACAAAGTACATGCATAACAATTATAATGTCAAGTAGAAAATAAATACAGGCCCTAGAATGTACAGCTGAAGTAGCAATTTACATTTATTATACAAAGATTAATTTCCTGCTAGCTAAATCAAGGAAGGCATCATGGAGAAAAAAATATTTCAACACACACATGAAGTAGCAGTAGAATCAGGCTGATGTTAGGGAGGAATGAATGACATTCTACATTAAGAAAGAGATATTCAACATATAGAAAGAGCAGTAGAAGAGCAGTAGAAAAACTAACAAGTGGAAATGGACTCAATTTACAATAGTTGCCTGCCTGGAGTACTTTATATGTTGACTGCAAGTTGCAGTTTAATCAGAACAATCCCCAGTTTCTACTTGTTTATCTTATGTAATTATTTATTGCACCTCCTTTTGCTCTAAAAAATATCCTTGTTTAGACAGTAGATTATCACTCTTTTCCTAAATGAACTGCCCTGTGTCCTGTCCCAGTAAAGGGTGCATTCGGGCCCTTTGTAACTGTGTCTACTCCATGGTTGATTGAAACTAGAGCTTGGCATCAAAAATTAGCTGACCAATCAGATTTCTATTTTTGGAAAAACCCAAGAATTTCACAACAGATACAGAGCTTTATAGCTTCAGTAAATGACAGAGTTGTAGCCTTGAAAGCTATGTACAAGTCAGAATTACAAGGAAGAAAAAATTAAATGAACAGTAGCAGCCAGGTAGTTGCAAAGTCAAATGAAGCAGACACCTAGGGGGTAACTGAGGCACACGAATGGAAGAAAACTGCAGTGAAATTGCTTGAACTCTTACTGATGAGATTTGTACTGATGCCTTGAATCCAGGTCCACCACCTATGTGTTCATTCTTTGTGATGCTCAGAGGTATGACAGATGCTGTTATTGAATTCCCACAAGATTCCTTATTGTTTCACCTCAAACCTTACAATAATCCCTTCTATCTTTCTATCCGTCCAAGCTAGCTTTCTATGATTCATGTTCCTAATAAGCAGAGAAGGGAAAGAGGCTGAAGGCAAAGGGCCCAATTAACAGGTTATCACACTATTTCTGGAAAAAGGCAACAGCAGTCACACTGTTGTCCCAGGAATGAGAACAGAAATGAAAGAAGATAATGGAAGTGGAAAAGATGGGGGGCTTGACAACTGTTTAGATTTGAGGAGTCAGATAAAATAGGAAGCCAAAGATAATTTAGAATATTTTGATTTTGATTTTCATCACCAAATAAGATAGCGGTACCATGAAGAAAAATGCTTTGTTTTTTTTTTAAAAAAACAATAATAATAAAAAGAACTCCTCCAAATAGTACCAAGAAAGGGAGTTTAATAGAGGAAATTGATTACATAGATGATGGGAGAGCTGAGAAACCAAACAAGAAATGGTAAAAACAATGAAGGGATTCACAACCGCAGGAAGTCATTCTCACTTATGGCTGGGGCTTTAAGCCCAAGGTGACACTATGAGATTTCAGAATTTGAAGTCATCTCACGGGAGCTAGGATCTGGTGGGGGCTGTCTGGCAGGAGCTGCAACCACAGAAGGAGGATGTGTCTAACAGAAAGCTGAAACACCAGAGAAGGTCCAGCCATTAGCCACAAAATACCTTCCATGGCGGAGAGAAGAATACCCTGAATTCTATTTTCCCTGCCATTTAGTTTCCCGCTAGTGGTACACATTGACCTATTCCATCCAGAAAAGTACATTGGCAAATGAGTCTGGGAAATGTAGTTTGCAGGAGGACGTGAACCAGATCTTAAGGGACACAGATAATGACTGGTGCAACAACTGACCTATGTGAGGCAAGAGGGAAAAACAGTAATAATATAGTTTTTCTCTAGATCCCTTCATAAACAAAGATGCAAAAGAAATGTGTTAGCTTAATGAGCCATTCTGGGTGGCCCTGTGTGTGGCTTTTCTATGAATAAGATTTTTAGACAAAACAGAGATGACTTCAGATGTCACAAGAAAACTATCAGGAATTAATATTGACTTGATCTGTCACAGGCATCAACAATTTGTATTAAGCCAATGATCTTCATTGTAAATGTCTGGGTAATTGCCAGCAGCATTATAACTAATTGTGTAGATTAGTGTAATGGATTCCCCCACTAACATTCAGGAAATTATGTCAAGCAAAGAGTGCCTGAGTAAGAGTGGCTGTGTCTACTCACTACATTTTTTGGACTAATAACACACTTAGCTTTCCTGTGTTGCCAACATGTACAAAACCAGATTGGGGTTTTGAGTTGTTCATGGAACTATCATTTATTGGGTAGCTCCTGTAGAAGCAAGATATAAACTATAATTAGTAATAAGACAGTCCCTGTACTTCAAAGCTCTTAGGGGAGGCACACAAGTAAATATGCAATTATTATCATACGTTAGGATAACACCATCATGGTGATAGCCACTGAGTGATAGCCAGACACATAGCAAGAGGTACCCAAGTCTAACTTGGGGTAGTCAGAGACTGCTTTCAAGGATGGCTGAGTAAGAGTTAGCTAGAGAGATGATACATATTTCTGGGAGGGAAATTTTCCAGGCGACGTGGTGATCGTGCAGTGATGCAGAGAGCCTGATTTATTTTGGTGACTTCTAGCATTTCAGAACTACTTCAGCAAAAGTTGTAGAGAAGATAGAAGACAGCAAAGTATAAGCAGGGGGATAGATAATGAGGCCTGGAACAGTGGTTTGCTGGTAAATGTTTAACAAGAGGCTCTTGGGGGAGAGAGAGATTCTGATTTGTAGCATTTGGCAAATTTTACTGCACAAATGCTTCAGCATAGTCAATTTCAAGCTACCAGTGTGGTATCATTGAATGCAGAATTGGAAAGAAATGGGCAGTAGCACAGCATTGTATAGTTATTTTCATTATACAGATATAATAGATAAAATATCCAGATAGTATTTAATCGCTATAGATGGAAAATTTAAATATATATACTTTCATGTGCTTCATGTTACTGAATGCCCACAACATTCATTATTCATTCATTCACGTGTTAATTTAACAAACATTTTTGAGCCTCTAATCTATGCCAAACACAGTTCTAGTTGTTGGGATTACAACATCAAACAAAAATATTTGTTCTCACTGAGGTAATACAAACATTAGTATGCCCATTTTACAGCTGAGAAATTGAGACATGTGAGGATTAAGCAATATAGTTAAAAATCACTCAATTGGTACATGAAAGAATCAAAGAGGAAATCAGCCCTCAGATTTTAAATCCAGGGACTCATTTCCACTATATCATACTACCTACCTAGTTGAGCTGGATTTTATCATGGTTCCCTATTTTTATCACCATGTGGTTGGATAAGTAAAATATGTTTATGTGACCTTTCAAATAAATTTGGGTCATTTTCTTGGAAGCTTATCTGGTGTGAACTTTAAAATACTGCAATTAATAATGATTATAATACCCTGAACTCTATAGCAACTTCTTTTGAAGAACTCCAAAAAGCCTCTAAATGTATTTAACTAAGTTCTTCAAGTGAATTAGTTATCAACTGAGAGTAAGATAGTCTTTTAAAAATGCATTAATTGTATTAACCCTTTCAGGCCTATAGACTTAAGTGTTTCTCCAAATAAAAATATTAATTTCTGTTCATTTTCTCTAGAGAGTAATGAACTAATTTTCCTTGACTATGTAGTCAACATAATTAATTCAATCGTGAGGGATTTTAACAATTATTTATTAATTTGAAGGTATGCATAGATTCCAATAATTTAAAAATGCATATTGCCTCTTTGCCCTATGTCTCATAAAACAAAATTATGATAAAGTTATGTGTTACAAAAAAAAAGCACCGATTGTAATGGAGGGTACTTCAAAGGCCATGAACTTGGAAAACAACTTGTTTGCCAGAGACACCCAGCAATAGCAGCCAAAAGATTGACTAACTCCCTTTATATTCAGTTGACTAACTCCCTTTATATTCAGTTATCCTTCAGACAGTTTTGACCTCTTCCTGTGCCTTTCTAGTCATGTGCAATCTTGTGGATATCTTTTCCTTCCTCTTGTTATTTTCGACTTCCTCTGTTTCTATTTGTTTCTAGAAATATTCATGTTTGAATATTGGATTAACTTCCTTCCCATATCCCCATTACCAATCTCTCATTATACCACTATGTTATTAATTTCCCCATGAAATATATCGGGTTCATTACATTAGTTACCAGCTCAAAAAGTGTCAGTGGCTTTCTAGTCCTCACAGGCTCAAGTTAATCTGTATATTCTGACTTTCATATTCTGGGTTCATGCGAACTTTTCAACTTTCCCACTTGCACCTTCTTAGGAGAATCCTCAGGTTCCATTATGCTCATGTTTCATGCCAGAAGTTCTGCTGCCTCTTCCTCCACATAGACTCCACATAGACTATTATACCTTGCTTCTCTTTTAATCCTCCATCTTCAGCTCACAGCCTCACTCCTATGTGAACACTTAAATGATTCTCCCACCTCTTACCTCCTGTAGCACTTATTCTCATGCATCATGTTTGAGCCTTCATTAAATCTACAGTTTTAAAAATATGTTTTTATACTACAGTCTCTTATTCATACTAAAACCTTCAAGTCTATCCATTTTGTTTATACAACCACACTGTAAGGTATCTTAGGTCCAAGAGTACAAGAGAGAGGCAAAGCACGTTGTTTAAATCCACACATACTGTGTAAATTCAGGCAACTTTTTAACCCTGTAAGCCCCAATTACCTCATCAGTAAAATAGGTACTACTCATACTGCAGAACTGTTGTTGGAATTAAATAAAGGTGTGTATTAAAAAGGCTCAACCAGATTTGGCACAAAGTCAGTACTCAGTAAATGCTAATCATTATTCCTTTTCTCTTCAACACTCCATAATTCTGTATTCATATTATCCTCTTTATATCTTTTGCAAAGATACATTCTATTCCAACTCTTTCCACCTGGCCTCAACATTTACGAACAGCCCTCATGGGAAGGGATAGCTTTTGAGGAGCACATCTATGCTCATTTACTTCTCAGGGATGTAAGCTACTCTGCTTACTGAAGGCATATCTTCATAGTTGCACCCAAGTCCATTGTACCCTTATACTCTCAAGTGGGCAGTAGCACATCACCCTGATTTGTAGTAATGACCTGTCTCTAAATTTTCACATGCATCAGACAAATGTTTCTAGTAAGTGTTATCTTACATATTTGTGAAAATATTATCATTATGTGGGGCAATAGCTGAAAGAAAAATTTTTTCAATAGTCTTAATTTTCTAGCTAACATAAATTCTCTCCATTTTAATCATCTGTATAAAGACTTCACTGTTAGCTGAATATTGAGGGACTTTATTCTAATTTTTAAAATTTATGAGGTTCATAATGTTTAAACTTAAAGGGTAAGCTGTTTGTATCATCTACAATGAATGACTAGACAGTAACTAGAAAATGAATCATTGACTTTAAAAGATTTCCTCCCACCTCGCCCCCCAAACCTGTGCTGCTATGTATTTGGCCTGAAATCTTAACTTCTAGTCAATCTTTGGACCTAAAACCTACCAGCTTTTTATATGCTTTAAAATTGGCATGTCTCTTGGAGACCAATGGATGCTAAAACAAATTTTGTATACACTCGGAAATATAGGATAGTAACAACCATACTCCCTGCAATTGCTTTTTAGTACAGATTTAGCAAATGACTGCAAACTGGGTGGCTAAATAGAAATTTATTATCTCACAATTCTTGAGTCTAAGTGTCCAAAATCAAGGTTAATTGTCCCTGTGAAGGCTCTAGGGAAGAATTCTTACTTGCCTCTTCCAGCTTCTGGTAGCCCCAGGAGTCCCTTGACTCAAGTAGCACAACTTCGACATCTGCTCCTGACCTCACATAAGCCTCTTCTTTGTGTGTCTTTCTGTGTCCTCTCTTTTCTTATAAGGATACCAGTCATTGAATTTAGAGCCCACCCTAAATTCATGGTGATGTCATTTTGAAGTTCTTAACTAATTACATCTTTAAAGACACTATTTCCAAATCTGATGACATTCAGGGTTTCAGGTCAATGTGAATATTCAGGGGAAACTATTCATCTCACCATATTTACCATGAAAATTCTGGAAAATGTAGTAATAAAGGCTTCCAATAAACTAGTGTAGAAAGTATTCATGGTTACAGATTACTAAAAAGTTTCACTTTGAGCTCTTAAACCAAAGGTTCTGCAAAACATGTATTTGCTTAATTACAACTACAAGTCCGACATTTTGGTTTGGGATTCATTATTATTTTTAGACTTAGAATAATTATTTTATGTAAAATAGATTCCATAATTGAAGCCCCATACCTCTTAATTTCCCAACATTTATTATTTTTTGTCTTCACACTACTTAATAAATGAGAGAAAATCATTTAGGCCAAAGTTCACCTTGGTGACAACATCCAGACAGCTCTAGGAAATAATCATGGAAGTTAAATCTCTAAGAAAAAAAATTATTTTATACAAAATATTGCAAAGTCGATTCTAGATAGATATGTGTTGAAAGAATGAGTACTATTTCATAGATATGGTAGAGTGGTATCCAGAACCATTAAACAAAGATCTTTCAGGGTCAGTCTTATTATATCTGGAGGTCTACCCAGGACTTATGTGCTTTTAATGAAAATCTAACCACCTGCACCCCACCGACTGTCTAAAGCTAGGGTTTATTGGAAGACTTAGGAAATCTGTCTTCAGAATGTTTCTGAGACTGCTACACCCACCACTTCATTAAAGTGCTTCACTTCACTTCATTAGACAAGGAGAAAAATGCTTGTCAAAATTATTTAGAGTACCATGTATATGGGTATCTTATTTAATACCATTTAATGTTGGTATTACAGGTTATGTAAAATGGAGAAATAAGTCATAAAATTTGACAATAATGGTATTTGATATTATCATTATCGTTTTTTATTCATTCCCCACAGAAATAGCTTGCTATTGGTTTAGAAAAAATGATATTTGAAATAATAAAAAAGGAAAAGGTGCTAATATTCTTTACTCTTTTATCTTTATACTCCAGCCCTTTCACTGATCTCTTCCATCTCTGTAGTTATCCTCTGGTGTCCACAATCAATGAAGAGTTCCCAGTGGTTAGGGAACATCTCATTGAATAAATTATATAAACATTTATTCACATTTCAGGACAACAGGAGCAGTGGCAAATCCTAGCCCACTGTTAAACTCTTAAGCCTTATTATCCTAAAAACACATCCATCCCAAGAAAGAATTTATCAAGACCAAAGGGGAATACATATATTTTTTATAGTACAGTATTTAAAATGAAACAGCTTTTGGCCTGTGTGGTCTCAGTGGGCACAAGGGAAATTCAGGATGCTAGCTCATCTCACACCAAGTTTAATAAAGGGTGTCCTATAATAAAGCTAATTTCTTGCTGGTAAATTGCTTTTTAAGTAATCCTTGCTGTTGCAAGAGACCCATTCATAGCGCTGACACTGGGAGCCATGCTTGAAAGGCTAGATATGCTCTGTGAGATAAGGTAAGGTCCAGGTGGAATCTTCTCTTTACAGGATGACAATGTATATAACTAATATTGTCCTTTGAGACTAGTTTGCATGCAGTTGCTGGTATGGCACTGTTCAGCAGCCTGCTGCAGATAAGAATGAGTGATGATGCCCTAGATTTTAATGGAACTTTTAGAGTGCATGCAGCAGTGGGGTGCAGTCTTCAGCAAAGAAAAACGAGCTGACTTGCAAGCATGAGAGGTCATCAAGAAAGATAAAGAAATAGGACATCCACTCTAGGCTAGGCAAGGCTTTTTAGAGGATATTATGGAAATGAGCAAGAACCAATTTAATTTTTATAATGCCACTCCATTTAACTTTAAAATACAAGGTCGAGGTACTGTGTTTTTCATAATGATTAAAGATTTGGAACACTCTTTCTCTTGAACCATGCTGCATTTGTTTGGCAGAAAAGAAATATGACAAAGAATAAAATCGGGATCGGAAAACAACAAAAACATATTCTGTCAATTGCCTAACACAAGTTAAAAAGCAAAGGAAAAGAGAAAACTGATGTTCATATTCATCCTTATCCCAGTAGAAGGATTTCTTTACCTAAGATCTTATTATTTACAGTTAGTTTGATCCCAGGATGGTAACATAAAATGTACCCTTTAAAATAAAATGGATGTATAAGATTAATAAAAACCACATATCTTTGGATAAAACAGCAGATTCCATCTTCTGGCTGAAAGTTTGCTTTAACCCATCATTTGGTAAACTATTCACTCTGTAATTTATTAAAAGAGATACTATTATTATAAAATTATCTCAGTTTGCATCTTGTTGGTTTTGTCAAAATTTCATTCTGCCAATTCTCAACTTGTAATATCTCTGATATATATGATTAATCTATTTTAGGAATAAAACAAGGAACAGTTTTAGCTTATGCATCTCTAGGTAGTGTTTTGGATGTAAAGAAGGGGTAATTGTGGTACAGTGTAAAGGATTTTGAACTTGAAGCCGGAACCTATGTCTCTGCCAAAAACTAGGTGTGTGACCTTAAATAAGTTACTTAGCTTCCTGAATCTTAGTTTGTTTAGCTTTTTCTATAAAGTGGCACACCTATCTACATCTCAGTTTTGTTGTCAAAATTGAATAAAATATTAGTCTAGAAAGAAATTTATAAACTGAAATGTACTATACAAGTTTAAATCATTGCCATTTTCTTACCCTAAAATTTTGACCTTACTTTTCTTAGCAAATGGCTGAATCTATAAAATTTAACCCCCCACACAGCATCTGGATTCAAGAGAACTACAATCATATCTTTATACAGAATACTAATTATACATACACAGCAAAACACAAGTTTTTCCAACTATTCTCTGTGTTTTTAAAGATTTAGTGTGGGCAGAAGGAATTTTGTCAACTATGTTGGGGGAAAAAATCTGAAGAAATGAAGATAATGAGAAAAAGTACTGTTGATTTAAGTATAGGAACATAAAACTTCAAATTCATGGCAAATATGAGGCCAACTGATTTCATATATATCCTCAGAAAATGGTTTAGTTAATTTAAAAGTTTTTCAATAATCAACACAGGTAATCCCAAATTCAGTGTTTCCACAAGTCTAAGATTCACCATAATTTATTCAGCAATTAATTACCATCCACTTATTATAAGAAAATCCCTAGTATATGTCTTGAGAAGAAACTAATAAAAATAAAACTTGATTCTTTTTTTTTGTTGGTTTGTTTGATTTTAGAAAGTGATTTTATTTAAAGAGAGAGAGAAACAGGAGAAGGAGAAAGAAACAGCTAACTCTCACACTGAGTGAGAGAATCCAGAAAGATGGAATGCAGGAGAGGAAAGCAGCTTCCACACTGAGTGGAAGGGAATAGAGAGAGAGATGGAGTTTAGGAGGGGGAAGACAGGCTTCCACGAGAGAGTGAGGAAGGGGATCCCAGAGGGGAAATCCAGGAGAGAGAAAAACAGCTTCCATGAAGGGAGTGTTCATGGAAGCGGACCCAAACATGGAGTCTAAAACTCGATTCTTTGCTCTTAAAAAACTGTGTCTAAAATAGGCAAGGTAAGATTTTGTTTTGAGGAGCTTGTATTTTCCAGCACTGTCCATTCCAGCACTATAATAGTTTGCCAAAATCCTCACTCTGTGGGTGTATTTGCCTAGGGTGCTAAAATTGCTTAAAAATTTTGTTGTGTGGCTAACTAAAATCACTGAATACCAAACAGTAGCTTTAGAGATGGCAGAGACATTAGATGTCATGCAGTTCAACTGCTTCACCTGATAGACAAAGACATTAAGCTCCATTTCTTAAATTTAGGTATCTGGTTGAGGATACATAGTAGTAGAGCTAAATCAAGAACCTCTTGGGGTTAGAGTTTTTGTTTATGCATTACTTTGTTTTGAAATTAAAAACAGTGCCTGTTTGCTAAGTTAAATTGAAAAAATGCTCTGAAGGAGAAAAACAGCTATAAAAATAGACTTAACTTCCAAACTATGGATCACAATAAACCAAAGAAATAATTTCCATAGCCATAAACTCTTAACACTTCCATAGGACCAGAAAGGCTTGAGGAAGAGGAGAACAAAAAATGCTTTGGGGCTTACCATATATATAGAGAAAGCTAAATGAAGAAACCAGTTGAAAGAGAGCAAGTACACTAATAACAATAATATTACTAATATTAGAGCTATCATTTATAAATGGTATATTATGATCATGGCGACCAGGTACTTTATATCTGCTTGCTCACTCCTTCCTCACATTAATTCACATACTGTAGGACAGATGACCTCTTCAATGACAGGTTAATGAAAGGAAGGGGAATGCATGGGCAAACTAAATTCAGGTGTATCATGTCCACTATGTGGACTGTTGCTATCCAGAGGCCTAGAGCTCAGGCCCTCATTGAAGACAAACAGAACTATCATCCTTATTCTAAAAAAACTAAGAACCCAGACACAGCTGTGCTGCTTATAGAGTAGAATGTGAGAGAAAAGGCAAGCTTTCTTCATGGACTTAATAAACTGAAACATTTCTTCAATTTTGAGATTGAGAAACTTAACCAGTACTAGGCATAAAGATGATATGCTACCTTCATAACCTTGGTGAGGGGGAAATGAGCATTTCTCTCAGTCCTAGGAGGAGGATGACCGTGAAGGTCTTCATTCACAAGAGAAGATAATCAAATGCTTCAATGCCCTTTTAATGGTTTACTCAATATTCACCAAGAAAAGTAGATGGGATTATTTTTGCAGACCCTTATAAGGATAATTTATTCTGATGAGCAGAGACATACCTTTAGTGCATAAATTGTTCCCTTTGTGCTCTTTGTGATAAACATCACCGGAGAGAACAAACACAAAGTAATGACATTGAATTAAAAGACACCAGAGAGGCAACAGCGACTGGCATTTATTAAAGTAAAAGGATAGTGCAAACTGCTGTGCATTGAATTCTGCTCTGAAGATTAACAGGCTGGATCAGGCTTTGACCATCATGGTGAGCAGGAGATTTTTCAAATGGAAATCCCCAATCAAGGTCCTGCTGTACCCAGAAAGGAACAGCTTACAGAAATCTTATGTTTCTTTGCACATACCAAATTGCTTGGCATATTTTATCACAAGGTTTAGTTTCCAGGGAATGTGATCAATAAATCATGATCCCCAATTCCAAATTAACCCTCGGATTTTCTCAGAACAGTCAGTGCATGACTGTCAACTTTTGTGCAATGTGGAAATTAGAATTGATCATGCGTTTTTCCAGCCACTGTTTTAGATTCATATAATATTCGTGAAATCATGTCAGACTGGTATAGCCATGAATTTATACTTCATGCATAAGCACTCAATAAATAACGGACTAAATCAACATAATTGATTTTTTACCTCTAATAATTTCAAAAGTATCATTGAAGACAAGGTTATTGAAGTTGTCACTTTTCTTTCTGAACCTTTGTTGTGCCAGGAGGAACAGATGGTAAAATCAAAAGTGATTAGAGAATCAGCGGGGTGGGGGTGAGATTAGAGGGAGGGATCTTCCCAGTGAGACCTGCTAGCATCTTCCCTGAGTGGTATGTTAGCCCATGACAATTTTTTAGAAATCTATGCCCCTAAGTTGCTTGACATCCAACACACACTTGATGCATCCTACATGTCTAAATATTTTTATTGTTTTTTAGTAGTATCATCTGGTTTATTCACTCTAAAAGTCAAGGATCAAATTTTAAAATGCAAGTAAAAGTGCCTATTTTCTCTCTTTCCAATTCCTTTTTGTTTTATTGAGGTATAAGTTACATACACAAAAAATGACCTTGTTTAAGTGTAAAGCTGATGGGTTTTGACAAATATATGCAGGCTTACAACCACATCCATGATCAAAATATGGAATATTTTTATCACCTCAAAAAGTTTGCTTGTACTCCCATTGCAGTCAGTCTCCTGCCCCACCCCAGCCCCTGGAAATCACTGGTAGGTAAAAGAACTTTTAATCTGAAAGGTATTTTATTTATGGCAGTATCAGTGGTAATAATAACAAGATTTATTCATTGGTTCATTATACATTTGAGCACTTAAATGTGCCAGTTATATACAACCCATTATGCTCAACCCTTGCACTCCTCACCAGGGATAAAGTAGTGGCAGATATAGACAAAGAAGCAGTCGCTATACTAGCCCTGTCTTATAGAAAAATTCTACAGTGTTAGAAATGCACTATATTGCGGCCATTGAGAACTTGAAATGTGCTTAGTGGGAATCAAGAACTGAAATTGTAACTTTATTTAATTTTAATTAATTTAAATTTATATAGCCACATGTGGTTAATGGCTATTGTATTGGAAAGTACAGCTTCTGTGCAATATGAGAATATGATACATTATGAAGCAAGAATTTAACCAAGGGCTAAAGCTTTACTATCACCAGGGTTACTGGTGTTATGTAAAAAAGGAACCTTATAATAGTAAAATAAATCCTTTAAATAGTCAAATACCTGAGGAAGTTTTCTTCTCAAGGGAACACACAATGGCTCATTAAAAGGATGTTAAAACTAGCATTTAAGGTAATTTCATGACGATTTCCTTTGGGTTTCTCATGCTTATCGTATACATAAATAAGCAATTTTAGATGGGACCTGTTTTTGATTTGAACATTTTCTTTATATATATATATATATATATATATATATATATATATATATATAATTATTGCATTTTAGGTTTTGGGGTACATGTGAAGAACATGCAAGATTGTTGCATAGGTACACACATGGCAGTGTGATTTGCTGCCTTCTTCCCCATCACCTATATCTGGCATCTCTCCCCATGCTATCTCTCCCCCAACTCCCCAAACCCCGCTGTCCCTCCCCTTTTTTCCCCCCCGACAGACCCCAGTGTGTGATGTTCCCCTCCCTGTGTCCATGTGTTCTCATTGTTCAACACCCGCCTATGAGTGAGAACATGCAGTGTTTGATTTTCTGTTCTTGTGTCAGTTTGCTGAGAATGATGGTTTCCAGGTTCATCCATGTTCCTACAAAGGACATCAAACATCATTGTATGTGTGTTCAACCTATTTGTTCTGAGACAGACAAAGATTAAGTAGAAGTCATCAAAGTTACCAGAATAATTTTTGTTCTTATGTTTTAGAAGGCATTTAAGGTGTCTAAAATGTGCACTTTAAAACAGATTCAGAGTACTGTGCGGCTGTGGCTCTTATAGTTTACCAGTCATGTATCTGAAAGCCTTTGTTACATCTGTTTCTAATTGTGCACGGATTGTCCAAGATACACAATTGGGTATTCTATTCCATTTATCAATTTGAAGAGGTTTTATCCATATGGTCACTATGGAGTCACATTAAATTGAGAAGTCTCCAGAAGTTGTAGTATTTATTTAAAATTGTAACTTTCTTCAGAGGTACAAATTCTCCATTTCTGGATTTTGAGTACCCATTAGCCATAAGGTTGTGGTAAGAATTTGCAACTAATAGGAACACATCCTGGGGGAGAAACCAGTTGAAAAGTAACTTGATTGTGAGTGAAATTATATAGACATTTTCGACTTCAGGTGGTATTGCTAATTAAGCTATCATGGTAATTTTAGCCCATATGATTCCTAAACTACTTCAGAACCACTTTTCATCCATTAAGAACCCGCTGCACCCACTGCCACATTCACTATCACAGTATAATATGGAACATTTTCTGGAATTCAATAAGTAACTTCTTAACTGATTGCCTATAGAGCTTTGCCTATACAAATTCTTTTCTTTTGTAGTAAAAGAAATTGTTTCAAAATAATCCAATTAGTCCCTAGGCATCTCTAGAAAAGTAAAACCAACAGTATGGCGATAGTCCTTATAAGATATGTAAGAAACTATCAATCGTTGACTTTAAAATGATTTGTACACTTTTCCTTTTATATGTTTTTCTTTTTTTATTGTACTTTAAGTTCTGGGATACATATGTAGAAGGGGCAGGTTTGTTACATAGGTATACATGTGCCATGGTGGTTTGCTGCACCTATCAACCCATCATCTATATTCGGTGTTTCTCCTAACGCTACCCCTTCCCTAGCCCCCCCCATCTTCCAACAGGCCCCAGTGTGTGATATTCCCCTCCCTGTGTCCATGTGTTCTTATTGTTCAACTCTCACTTATGAGTGAGAACATGTGGTGTTTGGTTTCTGTTTCTGTGTTAGTTTGCTCAGAATGATGGTTTCCAGTTTCATCCAAAGGGACATTAAATTGCAAAGGACATGAACTCATCCTTTTTTATGGCTGCATAGTACTTCATGGTATATATGTACCATATTTTCTTTATCCAGTCTATTATTGATGGGCAGTTGGGTTGGTTCCAAGTCTTTGCTATTGTGAACAGTACTGCAATAAACATATGTGTGCATGTATCTTTATAGTAGAATGATTTATAATCTTTTGGGTATATACCCAGTAATGGGATTTATATGGTTTTCTATATTGAAGCCCATGGTCATCTAATAATTAAGATTAGTGAAACTCAAAAGGCTAAAACTAAATTCAAGTGTTATTATTTTGTTTTAATTTTATGCAATGGTGTATATCTAAATTTCATGAAGGTTTTATATGGCATTGCTATCACTTTCAGTCAGGATAAATTTCCCATGAAATAGTCTACAATTTTCAACTGTATGTTGGGTATATGTAAGGAAATACATTTAAGAACTTATCCAGTTAATTAGCTGGTATTATACATTTCAAGTAATTCAATGTTAAATTAATAAGCAATTACTTTACGTGGGAAAGTATGAGTCAAGAGTTAGTACAATGGAGAATCTTAAAAGATGAACATCAAAGAATCTTACTATTGATTTGTTGGTACCTTTGTTTGCACGTCTCTAAATAGACTTGATGTTTTAAATGTGTATTGACAATCATCAGAATCAATTCTGCTTTTAGGCAAAATGTATCCACTAGTTATTTCCCTATTATGAAAGTGATGAGATAAATTGATCTTATCTCAAATGTACGGATAGATGACTTTGAGGAAGACCTACTGCCCTTATGTTTATCTTCTGTCAGCATAAGTAGGACTACATGGAGAGACAATGCTATTTGCTAAATACTTTGTTTTTAAAATAAAAAGATGTCACAGATTATACATTGTAGAATTTATAAGTACTCTTTTATGTCTTTGAATTTGCCAATAAATTTTTATGAAGTTTGAACTTTTTAAATCTATTTTAATGAAATCATAAGCCTTCTGTGAATTCTTTTATTAATTTTATTCTGAAGAAAATCTGACCAGGTTAGGGAAATAAGGTCAGGTTAAGATGTGATCCCAGTGGGAAAGACAGTGATTTAAAATGGGGAAGAGGTACTGAAGTATTGTCTTATTTTTGTTTTTAAATCCGCCTTTCTAACTATTATGAAATCCCGTCCCCATATCTCTTTTACTCCATCAAAATGTATTAACAGGTATGCATTTAATTAATGCTTTTCTTGAGATGATAATAAAATTATCTTCATCTGTCAGGCTGTCTAGGATAAAAGTACACAGTCAGATTTGGGTAACATTTGAGTTGATGTAAATATGCCCATACAAATTAACAATGTTTACTATTTATTGTGTGAATCAAAAGCACTGTAAATATTGTTTGTTCTACTAGAGAAGCTCCACATTTTAATGAAACTTTCTCGGTATTTATTTAATGCAAGAACATCTGGAATTGTTAAAGGAACTGAGTGTTTTGTTTTTAAGTGTTAACATACTTGAAATCCAAAGGGAAAAGTAACTTAGCTGATTGGCTTTTCTTCCTCTTCATTTTAGTGTAATAAAATGTAGCTTTTGTCATAGGCTCACAAACAGTGGTAGACTACACTAACTCTGCATTTGCTGAGTTTAATCTTACCCTCTCAAGTAATGGAATGGGAGTTCACTTCAGAAGCAGCCATGCTTCACTGTCCACTCCTCTCTCATGGATATAGTGTGAACATTAATTAGATGAATTCCATAAAGTACTTTAAGCTCTTTGGAGAAAGATACTCTCTGCATAATTATTCTTAACTCCCATATGCTCTTATGATATAAACCATTCTGCCAGGAAATCCTTTTTAGGGATTATAGCTTAAAATGAGATTTTCCTTATTAAAAGCAGGAAGAATATACATCTACTGACAGACTAAAATATGCTTAAGGTGACTGCTTTTAAATAGGCAGAAGTCTTGAACTATGGAGCCATCCATGCCTGAAAATACTAAGTAATAATGAAAACTGGTAGCAAATTTGGAATATTAATCATCACATTAAGTTGCAAAGAAAAAAAAAAATACAAGCCACATGCCCTTTAAAAATACGTGCACAAATCTTTATTCTAGAAATATGTAACTTTAGGCATAAAGAAGTACAAAAAGTGAATTATTTTATGACTCTGAAACTATCCTTAAATTACTCAGGTGACAATTAGTCTTTAAAGAGTTTTCAAGTCTTAGCTACAAGTTGGAATTACTCTGGAAGCTCTAAAAAAGTAGAGATGCCTAGTTCCCACATGCAGAAATTATCCTTTGATTTTTCTGGTGTGAGACCTGAGAATGACATTTTTTTATTATTATTATACCTTAAGTTCTGGGGTACATGTGCAAAATGTGCAGGTTTGTTACATAGGTATACATGTGCTGTGGTGGTTTGCTGCACCCATCAACCCATCATCTACATTAGGTATTTCTCCTAATGTATCCCTCCCCAGCCTTCCACCCACTGCTATCCTTCCCCTAGCCCCCACCCCCACCCCCCCCCCACGACAGGCCCCGGTGTGTGATGTTTGGGCAAGCTTCCCTAGTGATTCTAGTGTGTCACCTAGGTTGACCTATGGTAAACCTAACATTATGCAGAACCTAGCTATCAGCTGATCCTGATTTTATAGATGACGATCACAGGACCCAAGAGGGCAAATTGATTTATTCAAGATTAAATATACAAATGATAGAAGATTCAAATAAGATGCAGTACACAGAGTGGCTTGTTGATTTTTGACAATGCAGGCATCAGAATTTTCTTTAGGGTTCACCCAGTTCGGGCCTCTTTGCAGCAGCACTTGACTGAGGTTCTTCTGATTGGATCGTTGTGTGGGCAAAAGGGAAAAGCTTAACTGAAAAGATCTGAACTCACATTGTGGCATGGAAGATAATACAGTTTCTGAGTTGTAAATGATTAATATTTATGAGAGAGTACTGCCCTTTCCTCTTCCCTTCGCATAGATGACATCATCGCATTAGTATAGCTAGGTTGGTTGTTTCTTGGTGTTGATCTTTGTTCTGACACAGTTCATCATATATTATCCTGGCTTATTATCTACTTCTAATTCATTGTTTACTAACTCACTAATTGATTAATTCAACATGGCTTTTATTGTTTTGGGCCTGTTATATGCCTGCAACTCTATGTAATGCTGAAAATATTACAATGAATAAGAAACAATCCTGAAGTTTAAGGAATCAGGTCTTTCAGTTACTGTCTTTTATCACAGCTGATATAAAATTGAAGCCCCACTTACTTTTTTTTGTTTTCAATTGCATAAAATTTAGTGCTAAAAACTGTGGATTTCTTTTTATTTTGAGACAGAGTCTTACTCTCTACCGAGACTGGAGTGCAGTAGCACAATCCTAGCTCACTGCAACCTCTGTCGCCCGGGTTCAGGTAATTCTCCTGCCTCCGCGTCCTGAGTAGCTAATATTATAGGAGCCTGCCACGCTACCTGGCTAATTTTTGTAGTTTTAGTAGAGGCAGGGTTTCGCCATCTTGGTCAGACTGCTCTTGAAATCCTGACCTCATGATCCACCTGCCTCAGCCTCCCAAAGTGCTGGGATTACAGGCATGAGCCACTATGCCAGGCCAAAAAATGTGGATTTTTATTCAACTAGATTAAGTACTACAAGTAGGTTTCCATTGACCTTGCTGTTTTTGTTCCCAGTTGCCATTACAGAAATCTGGGCCACTCACAACTTAGGAATGGTGCAACATACTGTGTAATAATTTGCCTTTTGAATAGTGTTTGGATTCATAACTGTCCTTTACAGTTTGGAATAATGACCATTAAATAATCACTATTTGGGGACTAAATTATTGCTGCACTATTCCCCCCAAATTACCTACTCCTCTTTTCCCAGTCAATGTATCCTAATATTCACTTTGATTACCCTGAGAAGAAAGATATTGTTGAGCATCACTTTACCTCCTCAAGTTTTGGTATTTCAAAGATTCATGTTTATGCTGTGTTGATTCCATTAGCACTAATACTATTGGTAAAATTCTAATTCACATTATTGTCTTTTTTTCCAATTTTTATCCATGCCTATGTGGTGTTCCTTGGCAGTTATAAAGCCATGGCTAATTCATGGATGATTTTGTTATGAAGTTCAGCAGTCATATTTGTACATTTTTGAATGGGATTTAAAGACCTTTTTTTTTTTCTTGATGTACTTCCTTATTTCTCAGCAAAGAAAATTCAGGCATACAAGAAATCATGATCAAATGTCATCTTCACTATTGTGGGTGTCATTAATGGTGTAGGGAGAAATAGAAAATAGATGCAAAGATGCATTTAGCAAGAAAATGAGGTCTTTAGATTCACCATGAATGTGGCCCCTTCTATGAAAAGTAGTTAACACCCAACTGCAAAGTTGTACTGTACCAGTTTGGCTTTAACCTTTAACTAATATGAAAATATGGAATTGTGTGGTGGTGTTCACAAAAAAGAAAGCTCATTATTCTTAATTATCATCAATTAACATTTACCGACTACCCATGAGGGAAAGTTAATTTGCTCTTGAATGGAACCAGGTTTTTGCCTTATTATTTCTCCCTTGCTTATTCCTCTCTGCCTCCCTCCCCTCTTTCCATTCAACAAGGAAAAATATATAAAGCAATTTCTAATTAGCCAGTGAAAGCCTCTAACATAAAATTTTCAAAGATGTGCTATAAATTATCCACAAAATGAATAACTTTTCCATTTTTGTTTGCATTTACTTTTTTCTTATTATAAAAGTAATAACTGCTCATTTTAAAATTTGAAAAATATAGGAAATTGCACAGAAGACAAATAAAATCACTACAAACTTATTGATACTTGTACATATGTTTGTTATTTCTAATGCATTAATTATGATAATGCATCTTTTTTTTTTCAGTCTTTCTAATGTTTTTGTTTGTTTTTGTTTTTTTTTTATTTTTTTATTTTTTATTGCATTTTAGGTTTGGGGGTACATGTGAAGAACATGGAATATTGTTGCATAGGTACACACATGGCAGTGTGATTTGCTGCCTTCCTCCCCCATCACCTATATCTGGCCTTTCTCCCCCATGCTATCCCTCCCCAACTCCCCACCCCCCACTATCCCTCCCCTTTTTCCCCCCGACAGACCCCAGTGTGTGATACTCCCCTCCCTGTGATAATGCATCTTTTTAAACAGTAGAGTAATCACTGGTGATTTTCAAATTTGCCTACTCATTTTTCACTCTGTGGACTTACTTTTCTACCTCTTGCTCTTTTTCAATAAATGAGTAAATAAATATTTAAGTAAATAAATACAAATTTAATAACTTAAGCACTCAAGCACACAGATACATACACACAGAGAATTTGGAACTTCAAAAATGTCATCCTCTCCCAGAGTCACAAGTGAGTTGACAAGCACGTAAGGAAGGATAATCAGCAGAGCCTTCTCATATTGCCCAGATGGCTCAAAATTCATCATCCCTACCAAACAACTATTTGGGGCTTTGAAGAAATATCCATGACCCATTTGAATTCTTTAATTTCTTTTGAGTTCACTTTGAGAACCAGGTGACAAGTGAATTTCCTGACTTGGTCTTTTAAACCTGTTAGGGCAGTTGCATGGAGGTTTTGTGGGCACAAGATTGCAATGAGGAGTTCAACAGGGAGAAATTCATTTCCCTATACATGTGTGGTTAATCTGGAGTGCTAAGGTCAGATATAAAGCAGGTGCCTACTCCTGCATAACTTGGATTAAAACTGTTTCCAAAGGCTAATAATGCTCAAGTCTTGTTCTACAAATGACTGATGTATAACTTCAGGCCATTTTTTCTCCAGTTAGTCTGTGTCAGTGGGAGTCCCATTTCTGGGGGAGCAGCCCCATGCTTTGTCAGGTGCTGAGCCCACAGAAGGTTAATGAGAAAAGAAGGCCTCTTGCCAGACTGATTTCCAGATGATGCATGGGGTTATTAGTTTGAGTTCCTTAAGAAGATTTTTCTCACCTGTCCTCCCAACTTCTGTTTATCTCATAGATGTTAGAGGGTTTTAATGGGGGAAGTAAAATATTTAGGGGGGGAAGGGACAGCGTTCATAGGAATTTTGCCTAACTTAATTTTGTATTTTTAGCTCATTTGTAGTCATTTTACTTTGTGTTTTGTCAACTGAATTTTGTTTGCATACAAAGGCACAACATGTTTGCTTCAGACCTGTCACTCTTAATTTTAGCATGGTTAGACAAAAACTGAGATGCTTTAATTGTCTTCCTTATCCCAGTTTAAGTGCTGCAAAATCTCCCAGGCAATGTCATGGGCAACTAAGGGATAAAATCAGAGATTTAAAGGTGCCAGGTTTCCCACGCTTCTAACAGTTGGCGTTTTGGGTGTATAAAATCCCTCAGCTTTCTTCTTTAGTTTATGGAGTCTCGTGGAGGGAATAGCAGGTTTTTAGCTAAAATTATCATGCTGTCGACTTGGGTCTCTAGTGCATCCTGAAGAGCTTGCATTATTTACAGAGGCTGGGCTATCATTTTAAATCCTGTTGCTTCAATGCCCGTTATCATTCTTGACAAACTCTTCTAGCCTGTGGTCTGTTTTCCTCTGTTTGCTTCAATTTATTTTCCTGAACAACCAGCTGAGCAAAGATTTACATAACTTTTGTTTAAACAAACCCTGTACAGTTCACTCTTTCAGCCAGTATACAAACACTTTGAGACACAGTTACATTTTTCTGTTTTAGTCCCAGATTCTGTTTATTTGATACATTTTTTGTGCCCACATTTTTGTCTTTGTTAAGTCTCTTATAGAGTCACATAAAATAACAGAAACCATGGCTACTCAAAAGTCATTAATAATGAGATTTTTAGCTACTGTTTCTGCTTGTAAATTCTTCATTTCACATAATACAGTCTCGAAAGACCACAGAGAATTCAGCCTCGCTTATCTCTGTGTTGCAGATAATGGCTTCTAGCCTTACCCAATCCCAGTGCAGCTTGCTTGCCATCCAGGAGTCGATTTTGTTTCCACTTGACATTAGCGTATTAAAAAGATTGGAGATTGACAAGCAACAATGTTCTTATTAGAAAGGTAATCAAGGTTTAGAGCCTGTCTGTCATGAAACTCCTAGCATCTGAAAACACCAAGGGGCTGACTACCACTGACCCAATCACCTATTTCAGATTCTTTCCTATAATAAGGGACCTGAAGTGACTAGCATACTGATAACATTTTCCTAAAATAACTTATTTATTTCGGAATTATTCTTTCAACTCTTAATTACAATCTTTTCTTTTTCCCATGTCTTCTTTCTACCTCCACAACACATTTAATTACCTATATTCCCCAACCTGTACCATATTAAATTTTTTATGGAACTTTTATAGGGTAATTTATTGGAAGGATGGCTTTGAGTATCATTATGTTCAATGAATGCCCTATTTTGACAAAGAGATGGCTAAATTATACTGAAATCTTTTTAATCCACCATGCTTCTGCTTAGGTGTAAATGCAAATCTGTTCTTTACATTTGTGATTGAATTGAACTTGAGAAGTACTGCCATATTGATTCCTTCTGCAAATAAAATTAATTACATTTCCCTAAACTTTCTATACTCTCCCAAGAGATTGGCTGCTTTTGTATTATAGATTTTTGGTGATCACAGAGGACAATGCATTATCACAAGAACAATAAGATTTATTTTTACACTGGTAATGAATTTTATTTTATTTCTGGATTTTTTTTCATTCATATCCATCTCTTCTCACCCTCTGCCATACAAAAGTATATAAGATTATATCAATTGAAAAAAAAACTCGAGTGCAAAATTACAGAAATAAATAATTAGGTTCTTTTAATGGAGGAAGTTTAGTTGTGGATGGAGAAGAGGAGTGAGCCAAGACAAAAGAGGGACCATAGATGATCATATGTTTTGCAGCTATTTTAAATTGTTTGTGTGTTTGCTTTAAAATATTATAAAATGAAATGTTAAATGCAATGCATATTTAGAGCCAATGATAAGGGATAACTTCAGAAATGTAGCATCATCATCATCTAGTGCTTTTCATAGTCCTTTCAACATTTCCAGACATTTTTAATGGCCTGCTCATGGAGGTAATGCCCTAATTTTAACATATCTTTTCACACCTCTGATTTCTTGCTTCCTAATATTAAATGTCTTCAAAGCTTCTTTGACCACTAATTCCTTATCAGGAGGATAAACCAGTTTATTCTTTAAGAAACATTAGCTACACAAAACCAAAATTCATTCCAACATAAATCCTTCACTATCCTCTCTCTGTAGGTTTGGTTTTGATTCCTCCTATTGAAATTCAACCTTCTTCCTTCAGACATCCACAGTTCTTACCTTCTAACTTCCCTGGGAAGTATCTATTAGCTCCCATTACCATGACCACTATAATCCCCTCCTCTTCTCACTCTCCATTTCTTTACAGTGCATTTTAAGTCTCTTTATATTCTTTATCACCTTGTATTATGCATCAGTTTTCTTAGTTGTTTGTTTTATATTGCCTTCATAAATTCCATGAGAGCTCACTGACTGCCATATCTTTAGCACCTGGAATAGTGCTTGGACCATAATGAGCACTCCTTAATTATTTGTAGAATAAACTTTCAAAATCAACCCTAATGTATTTGCTAAATTCATTGGCTTCTCTGCCATTTGATCTTGTTCAAAACTACTGTGATATTCCACTTCCTTAAAAAACAAAACAAAACAAAACAAAAAACTCCGTAACCCTTTAGCTTCTGTAATATTCATAGTTTTTAATTCCTATCATATGTCAAAATCATCAGTTGGGGCTCATTGTTTTCTCTTTCTCACTCTGACCTCACCTTTGTTTACATCTCATCTTCTAGCTTTGGGTATCTTGCTTTTATCTCTGTTCCAACCTGTATTTCTAGCCCTACTACCATTTTTGCATTTGTAAACTCCTAGAGGACATGACATGTGGATATCTCTGTAGGATTGCAATTTCCATATAACTTCACAAATTCATCCCTCACTCTCCCCTCCAAAGTCATACCCCCAATTGATTTCCCGTTCCTTCCAACCTATTAAGGTTCAAACCCCTTTTTGCTCCTCCATTGCAGGCTATAATTTTCCTTCTCAATACCTCTTTTTTTCTGAGTTCTTATATAAAAATCATAGTACCTTATGTTGTAATTGCCACTGGTCGTTGTGCCTGCTTTCCTTTCCTTTTATTATTATTATTATTATTATTTGTGTGTGTGTGTGTGTGTGTAACTCTTTATATATTTTTTTAATTTTTAAATTCATTTATTTAACTTTGGGGGCATACTATATCTGGCATTTCTCCCCATGTTATCCCCTCCCCCACCCTCCCCTCCCTCCCCCACCCCCAGCTGTCTCTCCCCTACCCTCCTAAACTGCCCTCAGTGTGTGATGCTCCTCTCCCTGAGTCCATGTGTTCTCATTGTCCTTTCCATTTGTAATCATATTCTCCTTTCCAATCCACTTGTAATATTGTGATCAGCCATAAAAATAACTTTTATCATGTCACTTGTCTCCTTAAATCATTTAGTAGGTCCCCTTTGTTTACAAGATTTGGTATAAAATCACCTTTACTGATATTCAATGCCTATTTTAATATAATCTTAATATTATGCAGTCATAAATCACCCCGTGTTCTTGTACTTTTTAATGCTTATACATGCCATTAAGCTGGTCTCAGCAACTCTCAAAACTTATTTGGTTTTTGGAAAACCCCATAAATTATGCTTCTTGTTTGTAGACCTCTTGTTTGTCATCTCTTGAATATCTGTCTCTCTCTCTCTCTCTCTCTCTCTCTCTCTTCTCAAGTACAATATTTTGTCTGTATAATCAAATTGGAAAGTAATCAGGTATTGCCACATGACATGAATTCTATTGTCTTGAACATTAAATAAACTTTAACTTTTTATATGCTTACATCTTGCTTCTTAAACAGAGTGTTAACTTTCTAGAAAGTAACAATCTAATCTTATATTTATTTTAATTCTGATTTAGTAGCATACTTTGTATGTGGTAGGATATGTAACTGCCTTATACGTTGCTTGCATGAGTTATTAATTTTTTTATATTTAATCTGAGGAAGTATTAGCAATGTTAAAACTGTACCACATGAAATTGAGTAAGTGAACCATTTTTAAAATGTGTTGCTTAACTTATTGTACCATTTTCTCATAATCACAGCTCAAGTTAACTTTGTACATATTATTTCTTGTGAAATGCCAACAAACTTAAAGCAAGGAAAATAACAGGTGTAATCAGACTATAAAGCCAACCTTAACACTAGCATAGTCCCTTAGCTCATATGGTAACTACAATAATGTGCAGTGACAAACAGAATATTGTGCTTTCTTAGCACACACTTGCCTACTACTCTACTGTTGTGGATAAAAACAGACATACTTTAGGGGAAACTATGTTATTTCAAAATAATGCCTTAAAGGTTACTCCAGGATAAGGCATTTGAATGAACTTATCTAGTAAAAGAACATTTTAAATAATATGAAGAGCTCACCCAAAAGGACTGTGAAGTGTTTAGTTGAAAAAAAGTAAAAATGTCAAAGACTTTGAAAAATAGTTTCTCGCAGTATATTTTAATAACTTAGGAAGACATTAAGCATCAGTTTATCAAAAACTATTTTTGTACATTTCTTCTAATGACAGAAAAATGTCAACATGATTTTTATCATTGAGAATGTGCAAAGAAACCCTTTGTACAGTTTTTTTTTCTATGAATGTTCCCCTAAGATTAAAGCAAATTTCCAACAAGAATTGGGGACTCCAAAAGAAGGAAGGGAGAGAGGGGGAGCAAGTGCTGAAAAACTTCCTATTGGGTATTATGTTCACTATCTGGGTGATGGAATCAATAGAAGCCCAAATTTCATCATCACGCAATATACCCTTGTAACAAACCAACACATGTATACCTGAGTCTAAATTAAAAATAGAGATTAAAAGAAGAAAATCAATATATAATCTAGTAAATACCTCTCAAGCGTTCTCATTTTTAAAATAACATTTTAGATTATGATTTTTCTAATAAAATAGGATCTTCATTGTATATAAGTTTATCTCTGAGTTACAGAAATTTTCTCTTGATGTTTTTTCCCTGTATCAGCATGTTTTACTCCTATTTTTCCTCATTCAATCTTGGCTTCCAAGATCAAACAGATAGAAAGCACAAAGATGATTTTTCTTGCACTTGAAATCACAACCTTAATATCAGACATAATAACTGTTCCAGGTCTGTCAAATAAATGCATTTGAGCTTTCTTCATGGATAGAATAAGGCAGAAT
This sequence comes from Ateles fusciceps, assembly GCA_036589455.1. Lineage (NCBI taxonomy): Eukaryota > Metazoa > Chordata > Mammalia > Primates > Atelidae > Ateles > Ateles fusciceps. The sequence continues at coordinate 530,335 of JAZHEH010000857.1, read as the reverse complement.
TTCTGACCTGAAGAAATCTAGTATTTTCCAAGTTTGCTTTAAGAACATTTCTTAATAAATTTAATATAATAAAAGGAAAAATCACAAAGGGGCTAGAATTTGGAACTGATTGGTAATAAAAATTTTAACTTTATCAATTTAACTTCAACAAATTACTTCTATGATTGTTAATTTTATGTGTCAACTTGACTGGGCCACAGGGTACCCAGATGCTGGATCAAACATTATTCTGGGTGTGTTTATGAGGCTGTTTCTGGAGAGATTAACGTTTGAATCAGTAGAGTGTGCCAAGAAGATTGTTCTCCCTTGTGAGGGTGGGTCTGATCCAATCCAAGACCTGAGTAGATCAAAAAGACTGATTAAAAGGACTTCAATTGATCCAATCAATTGAAGACCTAAGTAAATCAAAAAGACTGATAGCTAAAGCTGGAACATCTATCTTTTCCTGCCTTTGAACTTGAATTGAAATCTTGGGTCTTGAGTCTAAGCCTCCAGTTCTGGGACTGGAACTTAACATCACTGGCTTTCTTGGTTCTCATGCCTTTGGACTCAGACTGGAACTATATCCTTGCCTCTCCTGGGTCTCCAGCTTGCTGACTGTAAATCTTGGGACTTCTCCAGATCCGTAATGAGCCAATTTATTACAATAAGTCTCTCCTTCTCTGCCTTGGAGGGAGGGAGAGAGAAGGAGAGAGAAAAAAAATGAGAGCACAAGAATGTGAATGTAAGAGTGTCCTGACTAATATAATTTCTCTAAATATCACTGGTTACTTTTCAAAGTTATAATATTGGCATAAAGGCAACCTCAATTTTTCTTAGAGTTAGTGTGTGAAAGTTTTTTGAATGAATTAATATGCTCTGCGGGCTTGAAAATACTATGAGAATTTAATATTCTGTTATTCTTAGTGTTGCTATTTTTAAATAGCATTTTTCCTTGTGAGTCATTTTTTAAATATTTGTGCAAACCCTGTTATCATTTTACTCAGGCTAATATCCTAAATCAAGAACATTATAACATTTCAGGAGTCTAAATTTCAGACACTTAACATAATATCCCCAGGACCATCCATGTTGTCACAAATGTCAGGCTTTTATTCTTTTATATGGCTAAACAGTATCCCATTGTGTATATATGCAACATTTTCTTTATTCATCCATTAACTTAAGAAACACTTAAGTTGATTCTATATCTTGGCTATTGTGAATAATGCTGCAATAAACATGGGAGTGCAGATATCTCTATGACATACTGATTTTATTTGCTTTGTCTCTACCCAGTAGCGGAATTGGTGTATCATATGGTAGTTCTATTTTTAAGTTTTCAAGGAACCTCCATACCGTTCTACATAATGGATGTACTAATTTACATTCCCACCAACATTGCATAAGAGTTCCCTTTTCTCCATATTCTTGCCAACACTTTTTATCTTTTGTATTTTGATAATAGCCATTCTAACTGGAATGAGATGGTATCTCACTGCGGTTTTGATTTGCATTTTTCTGATAGTGATGTTGAACATTTTTTCATATTTTACATTAACTAAGCTAGACAGAGAAAGACAAATGCAGCTTGTTCTCACTTATATGCACAATCAAAAAAATTGAGACTGGGGAAAGTAGGGAAAGGTGAGAATCGGGAGAGGATTGTCATTGGGTATAAACTTACAATTAGAAAGGAAGAATTACTTCTGGTGTCCTGTTGCACAGAAGGGAGAATATTGTCAACAATAAGATATTGTATATCTCAAATTAGCTGGAAGAGAGGGTTTTGAATGTTTCCACCACAAATATATTATAAATGTTTGAAGTGTTAGATATGCTAATTATCTTGATTTGATCACAAAATAATACATACATGTATTGAAACATCACATTGCACCCTATAAATATGTGCCAATTGAAAATTTAAAAATAATAATTTTCTCTAAATGAAGGATTAAAAAGAACTTCAGACATACCTGGCATCTGTGGGTGCCTTGAGGTTAATTTTTCTTTGTAGTTAACGTTAACCACTGTTCTCTGATTCCCAGTGAACACCTTTACAATTAATTCTCTTTTCTTCTACCTCTAATATGTTGACCCTTACTAAATCTTAATTTTTAACTAAAATGAATGATGACTTGAAATGAATGTATAGAACCCTCCATAGTTATTATCCATCCACATTATTGGAAAAAATACCTCAGAGCACCTGGTCCTACTGCTATGGAAATGTTATTATGCATATAAAGAAGGAGAAAAAAATATAAGCAGACTATTAGAATGCTTTATACAAATAATAACGTATATGTATTAGCAGAAATCTTTGTTCTCTATTACATGTTTTTATAAACATCCATTTACTACTTTCCTGAAAGTCACTAAGATACTTCCCAAATCGAATGAATTTTCTTAATGCACTAAATATCAATTTGATGGCCCAGTGCCATTCAGTCACAATACCGTTCTTTCACAGGCAGGCATAATTTTTAAAACTCCAGAAATTCTTTTGGCTGGTGTGTGTTTGTGGATTGATTAATTAATTGATTGATTTTTTTAAATCTTCTTAGTCAAAAGCCCGTTATGAAAAACATCCTGATTATAATGATAATAGTAACAAGGAAGCCATTTTCCATGGGTTGAATGTTAACCAGGATAGATGTACACAACCTGCTACAGCAGAAGTTTGGCCAATATAAGCAGGCTCTGGCATCTGGCCTGGTTCTTACTGCTATTACATTTCTTTATTAAAGACACAAAGTGATTGCCTCATCTAAGGCTGAGATTTTCTTTATGTAATATAGCAAACAGTTTGCCATTTCACAGAAGGAGGAAACTGATCCAGATATAAACCTTATGTTGGTCAAAGATCCATTCACTGATATTAAAAGCATGGAAAATATTTCTGATCCAGTGCAAATATGTATGAGGGGAAAACTTAGTCTGAATTTATATTTGGCAAAATCAAAACCAAGTGTTGTTTATTTGCAAAGAAAGCCCTGGAAAGCTGGCTACATCCCACATTTGTTCTTCTCCTTGCTGGAACCCAAATCTTTAAAATTTGATTAAAAGGCACAGGGAGGGGAGCATCACACACTGGGGTCTGTCGGGGGAAATAGGGGAGGGACATCAGGGGGTGGGGAGTTGGGGAGAGATAGCATGGTGAGAAATGCCAGATATAGGTGATGGGGAGGAAGGCAGCAAATCACACTGCCATGTGTGTACCTATGCAACAATCTTGCATGTTCTTCACATGTACCCCAAAACCTAAAATGCAATTTTAAAAAAAGTGAATTAAAAAAATAAAAATAAAATAAAAGGCAATGAGTAGCTTATAATACTGTACTGCTTTTGGATCAAATCAGTAGCTAATAAGAACAACAGATCATTATCACTTGTAATTTATGGCCAGCTTTACTACTCCCAGCATATACCACCAGTATTTCACATTTCAAAATAAAGACTTATTCTGAAAATATGTATACTATATACATTTATGTATATACAATATATAATTTTTGAATTTTATATATACAACAATATATATATATAATTTTTGAAGATAATTCTTGTCAACAGTGCATAACGGAGCAGGAAAAGAAGAATATTAAAATGTGACAACCAGATACTCACTCATATAATTTTATCCACGACAACACTAGGTGGTGATAGTATTATATATTAAACTTTACAAATAAACAATCTGAAGGAGACCAAGTGACTGGCTCAAAGTCACATAATGATAAATGGACAAGTTATTGTACCTTCTAAATCTTACTCCTCTGGACTTTGTATCAAATCAAGCACCTGCCATTCCATGACAAAGCACAAATTTCTCTTAAATTTCGATATCTATCTAATACGGTTTTTATGTAGTCTGATTCCATATATAATTTACTATTTTCTCAAGGCAGTATGTATCTGCTTTTCAGAAATTATTTATTTAGATGTGTACTGGAAAATAAAAACAGGTGGGAGCTGCTACTAAAATGTATTTTTCAAAATAATTAGAAGTTGTATTAATATCATTGCCAATTTATTTTTCATTTGCAAAATGGTGTTCTTGAATAAGATAGAGTAAGCATAACACAGAGGGAGAGCTTTGGAGTATAAAGACCGGAATACTTGAATATGTTTCTGATTTTGTCATTCTTTTCTTATGTAAAAAAGATTATAAGCAAATGGATTTAAGAGTAGTGGTCAGCTAAATTTTCTGACAAATGTTCATTTAAGCATTTACCCTTAATACTCATGAATACAAATAAAGGTCTTAATTGTTTGGCAAAGCATGCTGAGTTTTACAAAACGATTCAATAGTGATTTTTGATAATAGATCAATAGCAAACATTAATTTAAATGTCTTCTATTTATGATACACAGCTAGATGATAGATAAAATAGATAACTGATAGATAACTAATAGATGATAAATGATAAATAGGTAAATATAGATAGTTGATGGAGATGATCTTTCCCTTCACACACATACATATAGGCACACCCCATTTCTATCATAGTTACCAGGATTCAAACATTTTGTCTCACTGAGTGTTTTTCTCAATGTGAACATGCATATAGGAATATTATAGTTTTTGTTTTGTGCCTATTTTAGTTTATTTTTTTTATATTTCGGGAGGATGTCTTTCCTCCTGAAATTATATGGTGGTTTCACTTTATTTTTCGTTTTTGCTTATAATTTTTAAAGCTCAGTGTAGAAAAGTTTGAAAATGCACAAAAGTATTTAAAAAATGAAAACAACTATAGTCTTTCTCCCATAGGTTGCCTTCTTAATAGATTTTACCTTCGTTTGCAACCTTTTGATGTTTTCTTAAGTTTTGTCCTATTAACAAATACTAGTGTACAAAAAAATTTATCATCTTGTATTTAATATTTTGCTGATCTTTTATTTAGTAATTAAATTATTTTATATTCTAAATTGTATTTTTAAATTCAATACAATATAGTAAAACCCCAGATATGATTGTAAACAATAAACATTCTCCAATTATTGGGCATTTGGAGTCGCTTCCAAAGTTTGGTCATTGCAGTGAACATCCTTGTACATGAATCTGTATATTTTAGTTGATTTCATTCCTCTCTCCCCTTCACTCAGCGGGCTCCAACCATTCCTGTTTTCTTTCAGCTTCTTTGTATTAAGACATATAAAGTTCTGACCTGACTCAGGAGCTTCATATATCCTGTTTTCTCCATGTGGACAAGTTGTTAATTCTGTGATTCTCTGTACATCTCCCACTTCAGTAACTTCATCTCAAAAGCCTTTGCAGGTCACTTCAACTGAAGTTACACCATAATCTAGCAAATCCTCACTTATTGAGTTTTATTAGTCCCCATTTTTATTATTCTTCATTATTCTCTGTTAAAGCATCCCATGATTTTCTTTTGTCGCTCTTACCACAATATGTGTTTATTGTGTGTATGTATATATTTGTTTGTTTATTGTTTATCTATACCTGGAATGAAATGCCTAAGGTCAAGAACTGTCTGATATAGGGTGCAATATAGTCAATAAATATTTATTGAACAAATCAATTAGTTTGCTCAGTCTTGCAGGCAACTGTTACTTCTGTACATTTCAGTATCTAAAATGAAAATGTTAATGTTGGTTGTCAATCAAAATGTAAACGTTGGTGTTTACCAGGTAAGACCTCTGTCAAGTTAATCCATATTTACCCAAAGGCTATTATGTAGAAGCAACGTAAATATTTTCCTAAGTGTTGATTTTCATATTTTAAGGAGACAATGAATTTCTCAAAGCATTTTATTCTACACAGCTATCTATTCTGGAGAGTGGGGCATATGTTTCTTAATATTGTTAAAATTGGCAAGGGGATAATGTTGCTATGAACAAAGAACACTTAATCATCATGCAGAAGTTTTGTTTCTGATTCTCAGTTATGAACAGCAGAGATTTTAAAAAGTTACCTTCATATGCTAAATTAGGAATGGCAGAAGGTAATATTTTAATGTTTATAAATGGTTCTTGTCTGAGTCATTGGTTTCTATTTTTATGAATTCTCTTTTTGAAAGAAATTATAATGATTACTACCAGGTCTATTCTTTTATATTGTTTCTAATTCTATGGTGATCTTCAAAATAGAATATCAATTTTTAATACTTGGGAATGAAATTATTCTTCATATATCATTTCTTTGTATGGCATACAATGCAATTTGTTGTCCCATCATTATTTCAGTATGACCAATTACTGAAAAAAACATATTGAGATAAATCATCCCACATGCTGTTTGCCAGGACAGACATCACACTGTTGCAGCACTTTAGATGAGTCCCATTCAACCCTGAATTTTTATAGAGAAGAACGTAACATGTTTATATTCATTTCTGAAGATAGGCTGATTTTATTTATTGAAACATACTAGTTTAAAAATCTGTCCATTTCTGTAACACCTGGTCTGTCTACATACCTTGAATTATATAAATATAAAACTAAACTTCCCCTAATCTCCAGTGTATATATTGCAAGCAATAGCATGTGAAAGAAATTAAAGCCATGTTTGTGTTTTTTCATCCTGTGAGTACAAGACTTTTCAATAAAAATGAATTACTTTTGAGCATATTTGTTTGGACAACAAACAAGAGAAAAGATCTCTTTGATTGATAGTGGACAGAATTTTCATTAACAGCAGAAATACCACAGTCGCATCATTCACCTTTGTGTATCAAAAGAAAATAGAAAATTAGATGTGATGAACTCTACGCAAATGTTCACTATGCATACTTTATCCATTAAATACATTATCAAGAATCATGTCAGCATGACATTCTAATATAGCAGCTTTACAAAAACATGTAATTTAATCTAGGGATGCTGTTGTCCTCTTTAAATCAGCTTCAAACATATTCTGGATTGATATTTTTCATTCTTTTTTGATCTACATTGTTTATTCACATAATGATTATATTTAATTGAATATAACAGCATTATCAAAATGAAAGATGAAATAGATGTTTAGTAGGAAGTCAGTATCAAATCATCTTTTTCCTACCAAAAAAAGATATATAATTATGAAGCATTTGATTTATTATTTTTACAATAAATTAAACATGTACAATTTACCCATTTTTTGCATTTTCTACTTTTCATAAATTAAACGTGTACAATTTGCTCATGTTTTGTATATTCTCTGCATATCTCTTTAATATCTAAGTATCTGAGTCAGAAAAGAGCCAGTACTGAATAATGGTAATCTCACTGAAATGTGGTAACAATCTGAGGCTTGGTGCTGGGACTTTTACCTGCAGGACAACTTGGACAAGTCTTTAGACCCCCAATACCTTGTCTTTACTACAGAAATAATAAGACATTTTTCCGACCTCATACTTTGTATGAACCTCAAGTGGAATAATCATCTGATAGCACTTTATGAAGTATATAAAAGTAAGAAATTATCACAATATGATAATTGCAATTATTATTTGGCATAGTATTAATGATGTCTTGATGTGTATCACAAAATCAATATTTCTGTATGGTAAATGCCTTTCCTGATTTTAACAAAACATCATACCAGAAAAGATGAGTAGGTAGATACTTAAGTTATTGTTCCTGAATCTAGAATGTATTGCAAATGTCCCAGGTTGATCTTTGTACTTTTTTTCCTTACAAATTTCTTTTCACATTGACATTGTGATATTCCTTTAAATGTAGAATACAAGGCTAACCTTATTTGTTTGTGTTTACCAATTAAAATATCTAAATTGCTTAAAGGAGCAAATTGAGTTTTAAGTTTTATTGATTTATACCCTTATTCAATCCACAAAGGATAGGGGCAGTATATAACAGAATTTCAAACTATAAATGAAATATTAATAGAAAAGAAAACCAGGAGAGAGTATAAACTGAAGTTTTGTATTAAGGCCAAGGATAAGCAAAAAAAAAAAAAAAAAAAAAAAGTAAGTATAGAAAAAGAATTGTATGTTTTAAGGGAACATGTCCATATGATAATACCTATTATCTTTATATTCTGAATGTCAAAACAAAATTAGAGCCATTTCCACTTATTTCACTACAATACATCTGTCTTAATAATTCTAAGTTTTCCTGATTTCAGTATTCATCTCTATTTTTGCAAAAGGCAGTATGTTCATAAGATATCAAGTTAATTAAGTTTATGGAACTTTTAACAACATTTTTAACAACCTTCCTCCCTGGATAGTTCATGGTAGACATGAATGTATTCAAAACTAATATATAGAAAAATACCATTAAAGAAAGTTCTGAAATTATATTAGAAGAACTTAATAATGTCACTTGAGAAAGAAAAAAAAATGTTACTTATGACTTTTGATATATTTTATCCACTGTATGTGACTATATCTATGAAAAATTTTAGTAATATCTACTAGTACAAATATGGTAGTAAATTATGTCTGCAGGTGTTGATACCATAGTACATGAAATATGGTAACTTTATTTTTAAATATTGCATTTAAATAATTAAAATACAATACTGGAAAGACTATTTTATCTATTCTGTCACTCTTGAATAAAAAAAAATCCAGAAAATAGTACCTTGTTTTGGTAAGATTATATTAATTTATTTCCCAAATGAGTATAAGGTTATTTTTTTCTGATGATAAATACATGTCTCCTCATTATAAAAATACATTCAGAGTGATGATAGAAGAAAACCAAAAGGATAAATGTAAACAATAATGTCATTTTCCAAAAATCACCTTTGACATTTTTTTGGATGTTGATCTAGTCTAGCTCTCTTTCAGAAGACTCCCTCCTGTGTAGGTTCCCCAACTCCTCTGCAATCTTATTTCCTCTTGTTCTGTTCTTTTGGAAAGGAAACACAGTGTCACCATGTCAAATACACAAAATGGTGCATGTATCAGATCATTGTCTCTGTCCATTATTTGCCAGAGGACCTCAAACTTTTTCAGGTGGTAGGCAACTGGATTTCATGTGGCTCCTTGTAATATAGAACACAACTAATTATTTATATGGTTACTTCATTTTGCGAACTGGGGACAATTTTATTAGCTGAAAAAAGAAGTGATTTTTAAGTTGTTTCGAAATGTGAAATTCAATTTTCACACTGCAAAAGAGATTAAACGGCAAACACAGGCACACATGTCTAGTGTAAGAACAAGTTGTCATACAAACCCAATTTAGCTGCCTCTACGTTGTCTTTGTGAACAAGTGTTTGTTTGCTTCTTGTTCCATCATCCAGAAATGCTCTTTAGCAGGAATAGATGGAAAACAGTTGCAGTGACTTCTTCCTGTCTTTAAAAATTGGGATGACATTTGCCCATCTGCAGTGTTAACCTAGTTCCTCAAAGACCACTGACAGCAGGGTAGGACTGTATTGCACAAGTTCTCTCATTTCCCTAGAATATAATTGGTCCAGGGCCAGAGATTTTAGCTCATTTAGAGCAGCAAGGTGCTCTTTTAAAATACGCTCACCTATTTTGGGCTTCATTTCCCTTATACGGTTATGCCTTTTCCAGTCTGATGAACATTCTTCTTGATAGAGCAGACAAGCAAAAGGAGCTGTGCACTGCTGATAGAAAGCAGCAGTGTCATCTCTATCCCTAACCTTCTCCCTTCTGCCCCAATCAATGAACCTTCGTCTTTCTGGTTCTTCTTTCTCCAAATGGAAGTAAAAAGGCCCTGAATGTTGTTTTTAACATTATCACAAGCCTCAATTCATTCCAAGCTCTGTTTTTCCTCACTGTTTATACAGTTCTATACTGTTCTTCTATTGTTTGCCCTCAGTTCTCTGTCTCTCATTTGTTTCCATATTCATAATTTATTAGAATCTGAGCACATCTGAGGATGTCCATACAGTGGCACACATCTTATTGGACACCAGAAGTTGTTTTACACTCACTGGGATGATTTGTGGTTACATTCTCAAAATTTTATTCTAAAGAGAATTTACAGGCTTTCTTGAGCCATTTTCTCTTTACATTCAAGCTCATTGGATCACTACACTTTTTCCTTCTTAATCTAATAAACATACCTCTGCACATATACACGTGTGTTCCTGAAAGACAGTTGCCACTTGACTCATCTTATAGATTGTTTAATTTGATCATTGTGTGTGGGGATAAAAAGGGTGAATTGTACAATATCCCTGATGGTTCACAAAGTCTGTTCCTGTGTAACCTGACTAATCTTCTGAACCCTTTTAAATTCTGTCTGCAAATGACTGAGGTTTGACAATCAGCCTATTTCAGTTAGTTCTTTTCTTGCATAAGAAGAGTCCATATATACTGGGTGAAGTAAGAGAGAGAAAGTACTTAGATTTGTTGGATGCCCTGATTGTTAGTATGGCTAAGGTATTGTGTAATAAGGAGAGCAGTTAAAATGATATTGTTTTTATTTCTTAATTGCGGTAAAATTTTATATAAGATGAAATAGACTTATTTGGTAGAGGAGGAAGAGTTTGTTCTTACTCTGTCATATTTAGTTGAGAATTTCAATCTGTCAAGGTACTTTGTATAATATTCGGATTCTGCCATCTAAAATATTTTCCATTCCTTCTTAATGGGTGTGACTGTGGCAGGCATATAAGTTAGTATAGGTATTAAATGCTCAATCTGTTAACTTTTGTCAAGTGGTTCTACAGAAAAAGTGATAATCAAAAATTTTAAAAAAATATATTTCCATTACCTCAGAAAGTTTTTTTATGCTATCTTTCAGTCAATTCCCAGCCCCAACAGGCACCTATTCTTCTGAAGTTTATCACCATAGATTAGTTTTATCTTTTTAAAAATTTATATAAATGAAATCATACAATATGTTCTATTTTGATCAGCATACTGCTTCTGAGACTCATCCATGTAACTATATCAGTTGTTCATTCCCTTTTTGATGGGTAATATTCTATCGTATAGATACACCACAATTTGTTTATCTATTCCTCTTTTGATGGACATTCAAGTTGTTTTCAGTGTTTGGCTATTATAATTAAAGATGCTGTGGACATTTGTGTACAAGCCATTTGGTGAGCATATGTTTTCATTTAGTTTGAGTAACTCTGTAGATGTGGAACGGCTGGGTCAAATGTTTAACTTTACGAGATATTGTCAAGCAGTAAACCGTTTTTTAAAGTGGTTGTGCCACTTTACAATGCCACCAGTGATGTTGGAGAGCTCCAGTTACTCTACATCTTTGTCTATGTTTGATTGTGTCAGTCATTTTAATTTTTGCCATTTTATAGAATATGAAGTGCTATCTTGCTGTGGTTTTAACTTGTATTCCTCTGATTACTAACACTATTAAGGATTTTTCCATGGATTTACTGGCCATTCATAGATAATGTCTGTTCAAGATTGTACCTTTATGATTATTGGGTGAAAAGAGTATCATTTTGAGGTCATTAAAAATTTCGAAGACTGGGAATGACAGAGACATTTTCCTGTTTTATTTCTTTTCATTTTACTTTCTCTAAAGAGTCTACTGGAATGCAGTGTTGCTGCTTGAGCATCAGTGCATTAGCTTTGTAAAAGCTCTGTTCCATGGCATCCCCACCACTAATATGGAGTGCAGAACATTTGAATTGTTTTTGACCAGCTTCAGCATCAGCGCCATTTTTTTCATTAGAAGCCTATTAGGTATTTAAAAGTACAGAAATAGAATTTAACCATGATTTTTACCAGATGTGTTATGCTCTTAGAGATTTCTATAACATGCACGAAAATTCGGCAGTTTCACAACATACCAAAAAAAGAAACTCAGTCACTCATATAGTCATTTAGTAAAAAAAAAAAAAAAAAAGATAACTGATGAGAGTGCTGGAAACCTAAAAGGTAAAGAAGACAATGTCCCTGAATAAAAGACAATCATAAATTTTAAATCAAAATAATGAAATTTAGGCTGGACATGGTGGCTTATGCCTATGATCCTAGCACTTTAGGAGGCTAAGGTGGGAGAATTGTTTGAGGCCAGGAGTTCAAGACCAGCCTGGGCAAAATAGTGAGACCCTGTCTCTGAAAAATTTTTTTTTTTTTTAAATTTTACTTTAAGTTCTGGGTACATGTGCAGATCTTGCAGGATTGTTACATAGGTATACACATGCCATGGTGGTTTGCTTCCTCCATCCCCCCCATCACCTACATTAGATATTTCTCCTAATGCTATCCTCCTCAATGTCCCTAACCCCTGCTATCCCTCCCCTAGTCCCCACCCACCAATGGACCCCAGTATGTGATGTTCCCCTCCCTGTGTCCATGTGTTCTCATTGTTCAACACCCACTTATGAGTGAGAACATGTGGTATTTGGTTTTCTGTTCTTGTGTCAGTTTGCTGAGAATGATGGTTTCCAGCTTCATCCTTTTTTATGAGCACATCCTTTTTTATGTCCGCATAGTATTCAATGGTGTATATGTGCCACATTTTCTTTATCCATTCTATCTTTGATGGGCATTTGGGTTGGTTCCAGGTCTTTGCTATTGTAAACAGTGCCGCAATGAACGTGCGTGTGCATGTGTCTTTATAATAGATAGATTTATAATCCTTTGGGTATGTGCCCAGTAATGAGATTGCTGGGTAAAATGGTATTTCTGTTTCTGTATTCTTGAGGAATTGCCATACTGTCTTCCACAATGGTTTAACTAATTTACACTCCCACCAACAGTGTAAAAGTGTTCCTATTTCTCAACATCCTCTCCAGCATGTGTTGTCTCCAGATTTTTTAATGATTACCATTCTAACTGGTGTAAGGTGGTATCTCAATGTGGTTTTGATTTGCATTTCTCTAATGACCAGTGATGATGAGCAGTTTTTCATATGTTTGTTGGCCTCATAGATGTCTTCTTTTGCAAAGTGTCTGTTCATATTCTTTGGCCGCTTTTTGATGGGGTTGTTTGGTTTTTCTTGTATATTTGTTTTGGTTCTTTGTAGATTCTAGATAGTAGCCCTTTGTCAGATGGGTAGATTGCAAAAATTTTTTCCCATTCTGTTGGTTGCCGGTTCACTCTAATGATTGTTCCTTTTGCGGTGCAGAAGCTCTGAAGTTTAATTAGATCCCATTTGTCTATTTTGGCTTTTGTTGCCATTGCTTTTGGTGTTTTAGTTGTGAAGCCTTTGCTTATGCCTATGTCCTGAATGGTATTGCCCAGGTTTTCTTCTAGGGTTTTTATGGTGTTAGGTCTTACATTTAAATCTTTAATCTATCTGAAGTTAATTTTTTTATAAGATGTAAGCAACGGGTCCAGTTTCAGCTTTTCTGCACATGGCTAGCCAGTTTTCCCAACACCATTTATTAAACAGGGAATCCTTTACCCATCACTTGTTTTTGTCAGGTTTGTCAAGATCAGATGGTTGTACATGTGTGGCGTTGCCTCTGAGGCCTCTGTTCTGTTCCATTTGTTTATATCTCTGTTTTGGTACCAGTACCATGCTGTTTTGGTTACTTACTATAGCCTTGTAGTATACTTTGAAGTCAGGTAGCATGATGCCTCCAGCTTTCCTATCGTCTCAGCCCAAAATCTCCTTAAGATGATAAGCAACTTCAGCAAAGTCTCGGGATATAAAATCAATGATGTTCAAAAGTCATAAGCGTTCCTATACACCAATAACAGACAAACAGAGAGCCAAATCGTGAGCGAACTTCCATTCACAGTTCCTGCAAAGAGAATAAAATACCTAGGAATACTACTAACAAAGTACATGAAGGACCTCTTCAAGGAGAACTACAAAGCACTGCTCAAGGAAATAAGAGAGGACACAAAGAGATGGAGAAACATTCCATGCTCATGGTTATGAAGAATCAACATCGTGAAAATGGCCATACTGCCCAAAGTAATTTATAGATTCAATGTTATCCCCATCAAGCTACCACTGACCTTCTTCACATAACTGGAAAAAATCACCTTAAACTTCATATGGAACCAAAAAAGAGCCCACATAGCCAAAGCAATCCCAAACAAAACAAAACAAAAAACACAAAGCTGGAGGTTTCACACTAGTGAGACCCTGTCTTTACAAAAAAAAGTAAATATCTGGGTTTGGTGGTGTGAACCTGTGGTCTCAGCTACTCAAGAGGCTGAGGTGGAGGATCACTAGAGCCCAGGAGTTGGAGGCTGCAGTGAGCTATGATTGTACCATTGCAATCAAACTTGCATGACAGAATGAGTCCTTGTCTCTAATAATAATAATGAAATTTAATTTTTATAGACTATGAAAAACACAATAATGTAGATATGGTACCAGTACAGTACAATTTATTGGATAGATAACTTTTGCTTGAAAATATATTCACAGTAGAGAGAGTATTTGGGGTACATCTTTATCCATTTAACAAACAAGTTTTAAGCACTACCAGGTAGCAGACACTTTACTAGGCACTAGAGTGAGAAAAGGTTATAGTTCCTGCTCTCATGGATCTCGTGGTCTGGTAGATTGGAATGAAAGGGTTACGTAAGTAGAAATAAAGGCACACATAATGGAGGTTGGAGAATAGTCAAAGGTCTGGAGAATGACCAGGGCATCACTGTGAGTTCTTTAATTGTGCTAAGGCATGGATGAAGAATTGGAAAGTCGTCGTGAGAAGCCTAAAAGGTATCTCTCAGGGATGCTATGAGGTTCTGAATGTTATATAAGCTATTTGGGCTTCAATAGGCAGTTACTAAGTATTTAGTGTAAATTTTTGAGCAGGGAAATCCACCGTAAGAACTATCCATCTGGAAGATTAATCTGGAAAGATTGTGTAGAATGTTATACAGTGAAAGAGTTTGAGAGGAAACAATTAGGAGGATGTATTAATAACATAGGTGAAGTGTAATGAATAACCAGGCTGGAGGGAAAGTAATAATGATGGAATTAACTAGGCAAGAAGTTTAACAATTAGGATCAGTAAAATAGGATTTGAATTGGGAGAATGAAAAAAGAAAGGGACAAAACACAGATGAACTGGAAAATATAGATGTCATTCAAATAAATAATGTAATGAATATAAGAAATCAGTTTTAGGGGTGTTATAAATGTTGGCTTGAAAATGTTTTATTCGAGGTTTCAGTAAAATGAAAAAGTCCTGAAATGCTATGTGGTAGCTTAAGAGGGAAGCATTCCTAGAGAGAAAAATATAGAAAATATTTACATTTCACAATTTAATCTCTTCCTCCATACAGGTTAGATTGATAAGAAAGTAAAACCTATAGTTTTTGCCACTTTTTACAGCTATCCCTAACCTTTTAGACATTCACATGAATAATTGAGAAAAATCTAACAGAAGACTTGCTTATGTCATTTGTCTGCTTTATCCTTAGGTTGCTCTGGCTTGCAGATGGTTAAATAAAATAAAGATCATTGATATTGTACAATCTTCTGATAATGGGGTGATAATCCATTCTTGTGCATGTTTTTTTTTCTTTTTGATTTGCAGAGGGCATGCCCAGTGAACAAGAGATGCACAATTGTTCTTATCATCACCTCTTCTCATCTAATTCCATGGGGAGGAGTATTACCATACAACAGATAATGAGTTTAAAAATAAGAAACCTAACCTTAGAACTTAAGGCTTGGGAAATAAAAAGAGTAATTTGTGTTTAATGCATGTATAACTTGGCAAGAGGGACATATAAGGCTTAGTGATGCCCAACATGTGCTTAGATGTGGATTGTTAGTTGATGTCTTGGGGTTCTGTAATCTAAGCTAAATGCTCAAAATCAATTAATTGATGTTAGACAGAGGGATCTGTTTTGATTCCTCTTTATCATATTTCTAGGCCTTCCATTTTCAAGAGCCTGAGAAATGAAAGCTTTCCTTAATAACTTGTTATTTGTGGTAGGAGATGAAACTTTGAAAAACCACAGTTGTTTTTAAATGTCTCTTTTTTACTCTAGACTATTGTATATATTTCAAGAAGTCACTTTTGAACCTTTCCCGAATGAGATAGCAATCAAGAAGATTATAATATCTTGCTTAGTTTTCTGCTCAAGTTATCAACAAATATTTCTTGGCCATTATTAAGCTGAGCAGTGTTCAGCACTGTGCTTGGTGATATAGGAAATGGGGAAAAGACAGTCTTTAAGGTCTTTATAATAATACTTATCACAACCCATTGCTTCTTTTCCTTAACATTTTGCCAAATTCGTTGATCTATCTTGCTCTAAAAGCAATCAACAAAGTTGTATTGTAACAGAATTTTCTAGGCTGTCCACATTAAATTGAGAGTGTTGACAAGAGAATGTAAGCTTATTTATCATTGAGTAGTTGCCCTAAATTAAATATTTGTTGGAGTCAATCACACTAAACAGAACACATACTGCATTGAACAATTGACCTACATTAGACAGCATTTAGAGACTATGCCATAGCAAAAGCCCATGGAGTCCTTATGAAAACAGAATAGAAGTGTAATAAGGAACAAGTTTAATTCTGTTCTCTTAAAGCACAACATTTTCTCAAAATATATTTTGAAATCATCTTTGAGCATTGTGTTTTTACTGATAGGTGGGTGGGAGTTAGGGTAGGAAAACATGAGCAGCTTTGTCAAAACAGTATTCTATTTTCTTCATATTTGTGTAGAATCATGCTGCCTCTCAATTTTCTACATTATACTAATTATGATATTAATCTCTCTGCCAGCAAATGAAAATAATACATATTAGATGTAGCAAGTGTCAATAATGACAAAATTAGTCATCATGCAGATATTCAGGGATTCCCAAAATATGTTTGGATTATGATTGCTAGCTTTGAATTTGCCCAGAATTATTTCAATAAAAATAAGGGACTCAAACACATTTAGAGCAAAACTCACATCATGAATTTTGGACCTAGCTCTGCCAATAATGCTCTCCATTATATTTTCAGTCCTAATATTTCCTCTGAGCTCCATACTAGTATCTTCAACTACCTAAATGATATTCTCTTCTTCATTTCTATGTCCAGTGCATTGTTAAGTCCTATTTATTTACTTTCCAGTTATCACTTGTTTCCATTCACTTCTCTCCTATTTCTGCCACTGACTCCTCCTCAATTTAAGTGACCATCCTCCCTCTCTTTAACTACCATGATATCTTCTATTTGGTCTCCTTACTCTCTATTCCAGGACTCCTCCAATTCATTTATCCTCTGCAGCGAATGATGGCAGGCACCTGGCACAGTGTCTGGCTACTAGGAGGTGTTCAATCAATAATTGACTTACAGAGTGAAAATATAGGCATGGCAAATACCAATAGAGAACTACAGGATTTTAGAACCAATGACATTAGATCTTTCAATCAAATATTTCCAGTCTATAATCAAGTTTAATTACACATTGTCTTATTTTTGAAAAACAATTTCGTTGCTTTTTTCTATATGCACACATACATATTGTATCACCTTCTACCCACCAAATGGCTTTTGAATAATTCTTTATGTGGCTCCAAATTGATAATATCTCTAGAGAGAAGAGAAATGAGAAATTTTAAAATGACCTATATGTCTCCTTTCAAATATTCTTTCCTGAGACAGTGTTTTTTTGGTTATGTGCAATATGTTCCATGATTAAACATTTAATGTGTTCAGAATCATGCTAGTAATTATGTAGATAGAATTTTATGCCTGAAGTTATGTGTTCTATAACCAGGATCACTTAATAAAAAAGCAAGTACGGCTGTGAACAAGATGGCTTTTTTATCAGAGAAAGGCCAATTTGTTTTCTTAACAAATCTAAGTAAATGGAGAGAAAAAACACAGCCCTTAAATGTTTTCTATTTGTCCTGAAGTTCTCATGAATGAGTTAGAAGACAAGGATTAAATAAATCTGTGAACCTAGAGAAAGCAAACATTTGTTTTAACAAAGTAAAACCTATTTGCTTTGCAAAATTCTGTACTTTGTAACAACAGTTTTCTTTAAAGCAAGGGCCACCAATTCAAATGCCTTTAAAAAATGATTGAATGCATTCATGCCCCACCTAAAAGCATTCAGATTATTAATCAACGTTCTAATGCCAAAACATGTCTGGAGCCAGATTTAACATGCAGCCCTCAGTTTCAGAGGGCAAAATTTAAAAATATATATATATTTTTTTTCCTCACTTTAGGTAATGCTGCATTGAATCTTTGCTTAAAATTGAGGAATATATGATTTTTTTGGCCCAGGGCATCGTTTCTTGGAAGAAAAAGAAAAACAGCCCAAGATACTTTTACAAAACATGTAGCACTTAAAGCACTTTATGATGAATTCATTTGGTATACACATTAATAACAGTGATAATGATGGATATATATATAGATTCATTATAATGTGATGTGAATAAGATAAATACATCAAAAGAAAATTTCATTGTAATCTGATGTTAGGTAAATGTCCCATTAAAATAAATTGCTACTGTACCTAATTTTCCTTCAGTTCATTGGCAGGATGTTTGCTCTGGAAAAGAAACAGTCTATTTCTAGTTTTAGAAGGAATTCTCATTATTCTTTTATAGCAACCATTATCAGGAGCAGATGGGAAATTGTTCCAAGAGCGTATCTACTATTATACGTCATAGGAAAAAGAGGGTATTAAATGAAATCTAAGAAGACCTGCTCTTAACTCTAGTTCCTGTAACAAACACACACAAACATTTATATGGTTTCAGCATTTTTATTAGTAAAGTACAACAAATGTTTACTGAAATGAAAAAAAAAAATGATACCAGGAGAAAGAAGAGGCTAAAAAGGTGTATTTTATTTCTGATTGTTTGTTGTAAGACTAATCCTTTTTAAAATGATCAAATTTTATTTTATATACAGGGGATACATGTACAGGCTTGTCACAGGGGGAATGGTGCATGATGCTGAGGTTTGGGATACAGATCGCATCACCCAAATAGTGGGCATAGTACCTGATGGGTAGTTTTTCAACCGATGCACATCCTCCCTTCCCACCTCTACTAGTCCACAGTATCAGTTGTTTCTGTATTTATATCTATGTGTGTTCTATGTTTAGCTCCCACTTATAAGTGAGAACCTAACAGTATTTGTTTTTCTGTTCCTGCATTAATTTGCTTAGGATTATGCCTCCAGCTGCATCCATGCTGCTGCAAAGTGCATGTTTTCATTCTTTTAATGACTACATAGTATTTCATGGTTTATATGTACCACATTTTCTTTATCAAATCTATCATTGTTTCACAACTAGGTGGGTTCCATGTCTTTGCTGTTGTGAATAGGCACAAGACTGGGCCTTTTTATTTGACTGAGTTACTTGCAGATTGCTACTAAAGATCTGGAGGTCGTTAGCTAAAAGTTGAATCTGTAGTGCAGTTCAAATTTAGAAATGTATTTTCTGTTCAAAAGAAGAAAGCCTTCATTTGGTCTTACTTAATATTCAGCTGTAACGTCTAATACGTATGAGAATGACACAAAATAGAAATATAAATACCTGTGCAGAGGAGGAGCACTTAGTTCCCCGTGGCCTCTCAAAAGGATTCTAGAAAGAGGAAACTTTTACGCTGACTATTAAAGATAAGAAACGAATTTGTCCTACACAACTTAGCAGTATCGTCAAGGAAGTAGAAAGTTTTCCAGTTTTACTGGGAGTTGGAGCTAAGCTTGAAAGTGAGGAGGAGAAGTGACGGGAGAGGCAGCTAAGAAGGCAGTGGGGAGAAGAAGATGGTCCTTTCCATGCTCCCTGTTGTACCAACATGTTTGGATATTATCTTGTAGTACATATGTGGACTTGATTCTTATCCTCCTCATTCTGAGCTCTCCTTGACCTTGATTCTTACCTCCTATAACTTTCTTTTTTTTTTTTTTTTTTTTTGAGACGGAGTTTCGCTCTTGTTACCCAGGCTGGAGTGCAATAGCACGATCTCGGGCTCACAGCAATCTCCGCCTCCTGGGTTCAAGCAATTCTCCTGCCTCAGCCTCCCGAGTAGCTGGGACTACAGGCATGTGCCACCATGCCCAGCTAATTTTTTTTTTTGTATTTTTAGTAGAGACGGGTTTTCACCATGTTGACCAGGAGGATGGTCTCGATCTCTTGACCTCGTGATCCACCCACCTTGGCCTCCCAAAGTGCTGGGATATAGGCGTGAGCCACCGCGCCCCTGCCCTCCTATAACTTTCATTCTTTCTTTACTCAAAAAGGGCTACTTATTTCAGCCATTTTTCACTGCTTTCTTATCCTTCCTAGTTTCTTTTCTATACTACTTTTCCACTCTTTTTTTAATACTATTTTTCCTCTCTCTCCATTTTCCTAATTTTAAAGATTTCCCAACTTTAGCCATCTTTTGATTCTTCTGACTATACTCAGATGCTCCCATAAGGTTATCAGATCTTCCAGCAAGATAGAGTCCCTTAGTCTACGGACAGGCTAGGTTGAATGTGTCCTGTTGCTGTGCTTAGCAGATGCCTTGAGTATTTGTCCATTTATGTTGCTTCCTTACAAAAATCCATCATCTGATAAAAGTTGAAAGATATTACTGAAGCATATTAAAGTCTCTGAAAATACTATTGACTATTTTGTTCTAATAATTAACATGACTGGTAAAATTGCTTTATTTATCATTGAGGAAAGCATCAGAAACTGTATTTCGAACTCCTGAATTCTGGGCACTTACAAAGAGAAACAATGAGAATCATCTTAGGATAAAAAAGAAGAGAAAGCACCATATTTGTTTGAAATTGCACTATGAAATTCTCACTTTCACAACTCTCCCCAAGTTTCATTTTATTACATATTTTCTCTTGACCAGTCAGCAAACTCATTTAATGATTAACCTGCCTCAAAATAATTCGTTAACAAAATTACAAGTAAATCTCAGTATTGGATTCTTGACACATCTGCTTGTTCAGTGAAGATTCCTTTCTCTTCCCCTCTATTTCCCTGTCTTTATATTTTCTATCAATTGCATTTTATCTCTTTTGTTTTTCTGTGTTGCTCCCTAGTTTGTGATTTTTTGCCGATTTTTTATTTCCTATGTAATTCATCCAATTTGTCATAGTACAGTTTCTTATAACTGCTTCTTAGCTTATTCTTTTTCTTCATTTGTCACATTTTATTTTTCATCTATTGTATTTTCATACAGTTTTGGAAAGTTTTACAAATAGACTTTTTAAAAAAATGTGTGCTTGCCTGGGGGATCACCTGCAGCAGCTGCAGAACAGTAACGGTTGCAAAAAAATAAATCTGCCCTTCCTAAAAAAAAATAAAAAATAAAAATTATGCAACATCTACCGGTACTCTGTTTTAAAGTAAATACAACCTGTGATTCTACTTTGTTATAGAAAATATTCACCCTCACCTTGTACTCTCTTATATAAAATATATACCCTCCATGTGTACTCAGTTTTAAAGTAAATACTACCACCTTTTGTACTCTGTTATAAAAAATATACACCCTCTAAATGTACTCTGTTTTAAAATAAATACACCTTCTATTTCTAAAAAAAAAAAAAGTGTGCAATGTTTTCATATAAAAGTTAGTGGATTCTTTTTCTTATATCCTTCCCTGTATAAAAATAAAAATGTAGCAATTCTTTCTTTGCCTATATTTCTCCTTTCTTTCCCCACAGTTTGACCAGACTTGAAGGACTTACATATATTACAGTGCTATTTTCTATAATTTAGGATTACCTTTTGACTTAAAAAGCAGAAGAGGAGTTGAAAATAATACAATAATTCTACATGTCCCTCCTGCTTCCCTGTCCTCTGCACATGTTTCTAACCTACCCTTTCTTTTTTTACTGTATCTGTTTCATATACCTTTGTCCCCAGAAATTCTGATTCACTAGACTTAGAGTGGAATTCTGGGCTTTTATATTTTGAAAAATCTCCCCATGGGAATTAGATATGTACTTCTTATTAAGAATGAATGCTTTAATATTGGAATCAAAACACAATAAGCTTTTTAACTATGATAAATATTCCAGCAGATTTAATTATGATTTTCTTTTTGTCCAGAACTAAGACTAGATGTTAATTGCCAGAGAAATAGATAAGAATGCCTATGACAACAGTACATTAATATGATATGAAAGTTTGGAAATTTTATTGGTAATGAATAATTCAGTACTTAAAATATTTAGAAGCTATAGAACTAAAATTAATGTCGTTCACTGGGTGAAAAAAGTTGATTGAGATTTTACATTTAATTTTGTAAATCCAATGTTATATTTTCCAGCTCAGAAAACACCATGTACAAATTTTTACTTTCTGTTTTGATCCCTTATTTTTCTCCCTTATGCTTTATCACTGAGAACTCTCCTTGAGCAGGCCATGCACTGTAAATATTTCTCCTGGTTGCAAAACCTTCTCATACAAATGCATTAGATGACTTAATGAGCTCTACTTTCACAAAATTAAGAAATCTGAAAGCCCCTGATTTGAGATTCTATATAAATGAGATTTAGATCTAACAATCTTAAATTATTGGTTCACTCTTAGCTATTCAATTCTGTCTCTTATTTGGGAAACGGAAATAATAAAACCATTGCTGATTCTACAATTAGGTTGTAAAAGTCACTGTAGTCACCAGCCATGAAGCAAAAGGGCCAAGATCAAAACTACAAAGCAAAGAGGCTGAGATAAAAATGCTGTAGCAGCTTTAGTTTATAGCATTATAAGCACCAATGAGAATTTCTTGATCACTTAACAAAGACTCAAAAGGTCCATTACCTGACAACTCAAAATGATATTCCTGGACCAGCGGTATTGGCATCCTTTTGAAGTTTGTAAGAAATAAAGAATTTTGGTGCCTCCACAGACCTACTGAAGCAAAACTTGCAGTTAAACAAGATCCCCAGGAGATTTTTACACACATTAAAATCTAGGAAGCACCACTATGGTACACATCTGATTCTGATGTCGGCCCATGCATTTTTTTAAAGAATCAAGTAATAGTTGTGAGTATTGGACACTATTGAAGGAAAAAATATGAGCCATGATATTTACTCTTTAAATACCTTCTGGACATCTATGTTTTAGGGATTTTTTTTCCCAATTCAGTAGTCACTATGCTTGCATGATCCAGTGTAACGAACAATTGGTGATTCTTATGTAATAGTTCATGTTGTCTGAATAGTTTATGTTGCCTCAAGTTCTCTGCCCAGGCCCCAAAATACACCAAGGCCTGTACTCCTCCCTTAACTCCTCCTCTTACACAGTGCCATAGAGTCCAATTTTATACTCCTGGTCAGATCATGGAGATTACACACCACAGGTCTTAACTTCTGCCACACTCTCACTGCTCCTAACCCTCCATATGCCCTAAGTCCTACCCATTCTTTAAACTCCAAATTCACCCAGAAGTCGCTTCTGCTCATCCTTTTTGCTGAGATCATCCCTATTCTGACCTACCATTTACTGACCACCTTGTTGTTTATCCTACTGTATGTAGTATAACAAATTATCACTTAGAACTGTGTCTTATCTTTTCAACTAGATTATACACTGCCTAAAACCTAGAAAATTATACTTATTTATTTGAATCTTTAGGAGGATAAGTAAAAAGTATTAATACTAATGACACCATGGTGATGATGAGCCTGAGCTTCCTCCCTTCCTTTCTTTCCTTTCTTGTCCTCTCTCCTTTCCTCCCTTCTTTTCTTCCTCCAACCCTTTCTCTCTCTCTCCCCTCCACTTCTTTCCAATTTCTCTTATTCATAAATTCATACATTACTCAGTAGACACTTATTGAAAGCTTCCATGCAGCAAACATGGTAGTAAACAATAGAAAACAATCATGAAAAAGACACAATATCTGACCTCAAAGAATTTATGATATAAAAGTAATGGCAAAAAACATGATTACTTTTGCACCAACCTAATATATAGACACAGTTTGTTATGACTGGTGTCTCTATTACTAAGCAGTGACTGTCACATGCAACACTGATCTGAACAGGTGGTAAAGAGTGAGATGTAAGCAATGGAGCAAAGCCAACTAGTTACAAGGAAATATCACATGTTTACTAGAGCACATCTCATGGGCATGCAAGAGAGTATGGCCAGGACAGCTTGTGAATAGTTCAGTAACTGTGCATAGTTTTATATTCATTGTGAGGTACCGTGTCACTGGAATAATGACCTTGTTATCACTTTTGCTGATTTACAGAGTATTTTAATTGCTAAAAGTAAGCTACCAAAATTTCTAGTATTCAAAAATAATTTTGCTCGAATGTAGTAAAAAAAAAAAAAATAAGCCAAGAACTGCTTGTGAAATGAGAGTCTAAGGGAAGCTTTACCTCAATCTCAGAAAACATGCATTCATTTCTTCATTTAGCAACATGTACTGGGGCCTACTATAAGCTTGGTATTGTGTCAAGGAGTAGGAGAATATAAAAATATAAGAGAATTTGAATCACATCTATTAGAAGAGTGTTCTACATATTGACAGCATTCCGTCAGTAACATAAGGATTTGAGTCATTTAGATTTAAATATGGGAGGTTCTTAAGTTCTCAGATATTATTTCATTTTCTAAGGTTTATATTTAGTTAATGTGCTATTTTAATTGCCTTACAAATTCTAGATTATCTTTTTTCTTTGAGACAGAATCTCACTGTTTCCCAGGCTGGAGTGCAAGGTCGCAATGTCGTCTGACTGCAGCCTCCGCCTCCCAGGTTCAAGTGATTCTCCTGCCTCAGCCTCCTGAGTAGCTGGGATTACAGGCACCCAGCTCCATGCCTGGCTAATTTTTGAATTTTTTTGTAGAAATGGGGTTTCACCATGTTGGTCAGGCTGGTCTCGAACTGCTGACCTCGTGATCCGCCCACCTCGGCCCCCAGTGTGTTAAGATTACAGACGTGAGCCACCATGCCCAACCTAGATTATCTTTTTTTTTTTTTTTTTTTTTTAAGTAAAACAGAACATAATTGCCATTTCTATTTAATGGTAAAAAAGCTTTTTTGTTTTGTGTGTACTTGGTTATAATATTCTCCTTTTCAATGGAACTATTTTTCTGATAGTTTTAAAATTTCATTCAGGATAAAAAGTAAAGCAATATTTTAAGCTTCACAATCATAAAAAGTGTTCTGGTAACTATAGATTATTTTGAAATTTATTTACCTACCTTAGGGATTATCTTGATGGGATACTCCTGAAAGCAATTAATTCTCAGTTTTATGTGGCTTATAATGCAAAATATATTGATGCAGACAGAATTTGATATAAATTTCCTTCTAACAGAGCAATTATTTTTATTTAAATATCTCTAGAGGGTTTTTTAAATACTGTGCCTAAAGCTATGTTTGTTATTTTTCACCTCTCATATCCACAATCAAGAGGAAACTCAAATACTTTGTTCATGTTTAAATTTTTACAACCTTTCATAGACTATTAAACATGGAACATCCTTGTGGGGACAAGAAATTGAATTTACTCTTGAGAAGTTTTCCAACTAATTTGATTTGCAGGACATTTATAACATCCTCTAGCTGACAAGCTTACAAAAATAAAAACTGGAGCTAACCGAGAGGTGCTTTTTCCCTGATACATAAAAGGTGTCTTTCTGTCTTGTATCCTTTGGATATGGGCATGTCAGTTTCATATAGAAATTTTCACGTGGAGCTTTTATATTTCTTTCTTTCCCTGTACAACTGCATGTTGTAGCACATTTTTTAATCTTTTCTCAAATAAAAAGACATGGGGCTTCATTTTTGTTTTGCCTTTTTGGTATCTTACAGGAACTCCAGGATGGCATCGGGCAGAGGCAAACTGTTGTCAGAACATTGAATGCAACTGGGGAAGAAATAATTCAGCAATCCTCAAAAACAGATGCCAGTATTCTACAGGAAAAATTGGGAAGCCTGAATCTGGGGGTGGCAGGAGGTCTGCAAACAGCTGTCGAGAAAGAAAAAAGAGGTAGGATGACAGATCAAATAGAAACTATAACATTTTAGCAGAGCTTTTTAAGCTGTCTTAAAAAAATATTTCCTGAGAGATTATAAGCAGGGTGAAAGACATTAACATTAAGGAACCCATCAACCGTTAATCTAACAGTAGTAATTTTATTTTATTTTATTTTCATATACTAAAATATATACTTGTTGCTAGTTAGTGCTTTTCTGCTATTTGAAACTGTAAGTTTGTTTTAAAAATCACACATGATTGCCTAAAGGGAATGTCTTCAGTATATTTTAACTTCAACAAGCTGAATCTCAGTTATTTTTCAAGATTTTAAAAAGCAATTATAAATGATTGTGTTGTAGGAAGAGACAGATCTTTGCTTAGTTTTAAAAATAGCTGTGAATATTACTATGAAGCTAAAAAAAAGTGATAGTGATATTTACCTGTAGTTTCACCACATTTGTGAATATATTATTGAAAAGGGAACTTGAGCCAAAAATGTTCAAGTTTAATGGGGAAAACAAAACCCCAAAAAGGTTACTGTCAAATGTAATCATCATTTAAATTTCCCTTGGAATGTATTGAAGGCAAGGAAAGCCAAATGTGTGCTGCTGCAGTTGGAAAGCGTAAGATAGTTCTATAAATGGGATTTTGTATTATGCTTCCAGTTGTTGATGTTAATGTGTCTTATTTCGTAAGGGGAAGACTTGGCCTTTATTTACCAAATGATACAATTGTTGTGAACAGTGAAGACATCGTTCTGTTGCCAAGCTTTTGCATCCCACCTATCATCCACATAATACGTGGATTTTAATATTCAGGAAGCTAGAACAACTCATTGGTGATTATCTTTTGTTACTAGATATATTAAAAAGAAGATTTTAGAATTATGGCATTTGTCTTTGCCCACCTCCTCTTTCCCTCTTTATTCATGTTACATTATTCAGAAAGTAGATACAATTCACATTTTGTACAAAGAAACATATTAGTTGACCTAAACACACACACACACACACAAACACACACACCTTGCCAAAGTTAAAGAATGATAGCCTCTCGAAAATCATTTTATATTAAATCTTGGTTTTGAAAAATCTTCTTGATTATAGATAGACAATGAAGAACTAAACTTTGTAGTTAAACTACTTGATCCCAGATTGAAATTCTTCTATTAATCATACTAGTATTTTCATTATTTAAATAACTGATGTGCTTATACAATGAGCAAGTATAAACCTGTATAAATGTTACTTCACAGAACTAGGCTCTAATCCTAATCTAAGAGTGGAAGAAATAAGAAAATTTAAAAAATTGGTACCATAATATATATATATATATATGTATATATGTATATACACACACACACCTCGTACACACACACACACGCATATATATAATTCATAAAAAGGATTAAACTGATTGGAAGATTATTTTTATATAATATATATTGTTTCCTATTTTTAAATGTCTTGCTCATATAGTATATGAATAGTGCATATTAATATTCTCTCTGATAACTCTCATTCACTTGAATTTTCAAAATCTTGTTATCTGTTATTCGGCTCTAAAGGCACATTATAATTTATAAAGAAAGATGTAGCAATATGCCAGTTTCACCAAATAAGCTCTAAAATTTTTGATCTTTCTAAGTTTATTAGAAAGTAGTATACACTGACTCTGTTGTGAAATACTATACAAATTTTAGGTTAATTTACAGCTAGGGATTTGGCTGTAATTAGAAAAAAATTTTCCCATTTAAACATGTTGATCTACATTAAATATTGCACTTTTGTGCTTTAAAAGTCAAGATCAGCTTCCTTGAGTTTTTTTTTAAACTCAGCTTTTAAAGTTGTCTATTTCACGCTACATTTTAAAAATAAATGTTAACATATTTAAATTACCACTGAGATCACTTTTGTGGCATACTTCCTCAGGATTTTTATATCATTTAAATTTTATGAAATATAAAAATGTAATAAAATATAAGTGCTGGTTCTACCAATATACTCATAGCTATTTCAAGCATCCGGTAGCAAATCAAGTAAAAATAAATAAAATAATATTTTTTAAATAGTATGTTAACCTAACAATTATAGGAGGGCTTTTGTCATTGAAACTATTTGTAATGAATGGCATAGTCTCAGGTGCAACCCAAGCAGAAGTTAGAAGGAAACAGAAGTTATTTATTGCACAGGTGAAAAATAAGATAAATAACAGTCCACATTTTAATAAGATTTCCAAGTGATTCATGTACACATTAAAGTTTTGAGAAGCATTGCCTTGGGTAAGCACACTTTGTCCTCAGTTTGCAGCATCTGTCCCATTTTGTTCATTTATATTAATTGTATTTCCATAGATATTTGAATCTATATACCTCATACAGACCTTTATATGATGATGATGGTTAGGGTGGTGGTGGCAGTGATGGTGATAACACTTAATATTGTCAGGCACTGTTCCAAGTATTTTACATAGCTCAATACTTGTAACAACTCTATGAAATAGTTGCTATTCTCCTTTTAATTTTACAAGAAGGCAATGAGGTCACAGACTGATAAGACTCTTTGCCCAAGATTGCTCAGCTAGCAAGTTTTTGAATCAGGATACAGTCCCACAGTCTGACTCCAGAGTCCTTACTCTAGATCGGATTTTGCATTATTTATCTGTTTTGTCCTTTAGGATTCTCTGGTTCATACTTATATTTTCTTCCCACCAACCTTCCACTTACCTTTGATGGCTACATGTAGTAGCAAAAGAACTGGACGTAGAATCTGTTCTGACTTCTTTTTCCAACTGTGTTTTCCATCATTTCCACTATTTCCATTTATGTCTGAAGCTTTTAATGGCCTGAATTTTTCTGTTCTTCATCTTTCTTTGGTTGAATTCCCTTCCCCCCTTATTTTTTTTTCTCAAGATCTTACACATCCCTCAAGACTCATCTTAAGTGCTATTACCTCAGTGAATGTGACCCGCTCTTCTCATACATAAGCAGTTTATTCTCTTAAGGTTTTTCTTGCCCCCCTTTTTATAATACTCATGTAATATTTTATGTATCTATCATGTATCATTCCTATTTATATTTGCTTTTCTCCAGCAAGATTAAAAGTTTCATGAGAGCAGAGAACTTTTCTTATTGTTATCTCTATAACCCACAGTACTTAACAGAAAGCCTGATACATCGTAGATGGCCAGTAAGTACTTTCTTAATTTAAATGGTAAGAATTTTATTTACATTCAGATTAAACTGAAGATTTAAATCTTTACAGTTGACATTATTATATAGGTTAAAAATAGATCTAAAGAGCCAGACGAATTTTTATGTTTTTATCATGTTACCACATATCCATGGGTACATTTGCAATTCTAGAAATTGACCTTGATCCTTTCTAAGTCTTAAAAAAATGGAAGGAATTTGGTTAATAATGTTTTAGATGTTCTTCAGAATTTAAAACATTTAAGAGACAAGTGACTTCAATTTCTTTAGCTACTTATAGCAAAAAGCAGCTTTTTGATTCAAACAACTTGTACTTTTTTTTACCCAAGTCTCACCATATCCTAATAAATTTTAAGTGAACTAAGTAGG
This sequence comes from Ateles fusciceps, assembly GCA_036589455.1. Classification (NCBI taxonomy): domain Eukaryota; kingdom Metazoa; phylum Chordata; class Mammalia; order Primates; family Atelidae; genus Ateles; species Ateles fusciceps. The sequence goes on along the minus strand of JAZHEH010000857.1, from coordinate 501,012 downwards.
AATTAGCCCTGAAACTGAATATTTAGCCTTATTCTACATAGAGCCACAAGATGTTCTAGATGCAATCCATATCACCAAAAAGCTATTTTTAGATTGATGAGAGAGAATCATACAGATATTATTATTCACAGGTGTCATGGAAAGCTCTATCTCTTCCCATCTGTTCTCTGTCTGACTCTTGAAAAGCTTTCAAGGACATTCATAATTCTTCATCAAAAGGCTATGAAAAATCAGCTTCATAGTTAATTGTTTTATGTCACATTTTATTTTTTCAACTTGGCTAGTTCTAGTGAAACTGCACTAGCTGGCACCAAATACGTTGTTGCATTAGCTGATACTAACGATACCACTGTGTGGAGATATACAAGTGAATGCACTTTATTCGTAGCCTTCCATGAACTTTTATGTGCCTGGGAAAGTAGGAGATAGGGAGAGTTTGTAGGGAACATGATCTCTGGGATGGGCCTTAAAGGATGAGAGGCAGCAAATGGAGAATAAATGGACATGCCAGAGAGAAAAAGTGACAGGAGCAAAATCACTGAAGCCAGACAAAATGGCCTACATTTGAAGGACTATACACAGTTCAATATTAAAAAGCTCTCTTAAAAAAGCAAGCACCATTAAATTACCCTAAACTCTTCATTTTCTGTGTATAAACTGCCCAATTCCCACTCCAAACTTAATTATGGATACCAGCAACCTGTAGATGTTTTTGAAAGATATTCAAGTGTCCTTTCTGGTACTCATGTACTTTGGCTCCCACCATTTGATAGTATATTCTCCAAGAGTCAACAGTCTATGGTTCCTACCCTGTCTATGCAAGTTATTCTTGTTAGTAAAATTTTCCTATTTAATTAAATATCACAAAAACTAATGAAATAGAAATGGAAAGATAAGAGAATTGTGGTTTCTATGAATACTAAAAAGGAGCTTGCATGGTGGCTCATGCCTGTAATCCCAGCACTTTGGGAGGCCGGGACGGATAGAAAACCTGAGGTCAGGATTTCAAGACCAGCCTGGACAACATGGCAAAACTCCATCTCTACTAAAAAATATAAAAATTAGCCAGGTGTGGTGGCACACACCTGTAGTCCCAGCTACTTGGGAGGCTGAGGTGGGAGAATCCCTTGAACCTGGGAGTTGGAGGTTGCAGTGAGCCAAGATCATGCCATTGCACTCCAGCCTGGGTGACAGAGCAAGACTCCATCTCAAAAACAAAGCAAAAAAACAAAAAAAAACAAACAAACAATAAAACAGTGCTGTTGAATTAGATATAGGTAAGACATCTGTTTAAGATTGGGTATGAGGGATAGAATCCCAAAAAATTGGAGGTATTTTGCATTCAGATGATTTCCAGCATCTCCAAATATGACTGTACTTTAAAGAAACCAAACTATATGTCACAGATTATGAAATATAGAAGTGTTTTATGCAAGGAACAATATGCTTAACTTCAGTCCGTGGGCTTTTACTCCAGGAAAAGTTTTGGACACCATACCAAAAGGTGAGGTAAATGAGTGACCATTTGTATATTCTAAGAAAAATAAAATGTTTGAGTATGTGTAAACACATTTTATATAATTCCGCCAATTTTACAATATTTTTCCAAAAACCACCTATCCACTTCCCTAATCAAGTTTGATAAAGGGACTTCATTTTATATATATAAAGGCTGAAAAATGACACAGTGACAAATGGAACAGTCAAAATGGACCAGATTATGGAAGATTTAAAAATCTCAAACAATTTTTTCCAGGATAGGATATAAGGATATTGGGAAGCTGTTGTTTATTTTAAATTATACTTTAAGTTCTGGAGTACATGTGCAAAACGTGCAGGTTTGTTACATAGTTAAACACATGCCATGGTGGTTTGCTGCATTCATCACCCCGTTATCTACATTAGATATTTCTACTAATGCTATCCCTACCCTATCCCCCTACCCCTCAACAGGCCCTTGTGGGTGATGTTCCCCTCCCTGTGTCCATGTGTTCTCATTTTTCAACTCTCACTTATAGTGAGAATATGCGGAGTTTGGTTTTCTGTTCTTGTGTTAGTTTGCTGAGAATGATGGTTTCCAGATTCATCCATGTCCCTGCAAAAGACATGAACTCATCTTTTTTATGGCTGCATAGTATTCCATGATGTATATGTGCCACATTTTCATTATCCAGTCTATCATTGATGGGTATTTGGGTTGGTTCCAAGTCTTTGCTATTGTAAACAGTGCCACAGTAAACATACGTGTACATGTGTCTGTATAATAGAATGATTTATAGTCCTTTGGGTACATACCCAGTAAAGGGATTGCTGGGTCAACTGGTATTTCTAGTTCTAGATCCTTGAGGAATCGCCACACCATTTTCCACAATGGTTGAACTAATTTACACTTCCACCAACAGTGTAAAACTGTTCCTATTTCTGCACATCCTGTCCAGCATCTGTTGTCTCCTGATATTTTAATGATCGTCTTTCTAACTGGCATGAGATGATATCTCATTGTGGTTTTGATTTGCATTTCTCTAATGACCAGTGATGATGAACTTTTTTTATATATGTTGGGAAGTTTTTATATGCTTTATATTTGCATCCTCATATGCCCCTTTGATAGTTGAGCTCAGTGTGAAATAAAGAGAGTGAGAAACTGGTGGCAGGGTGGCTCAAGTTAGAGACAATGAGTGAGCAGAATAGAATTACAAAAATGTGACAGATTCAAGAAATACTTGATGAAAGTGGAACAACTTAGTCATTAATTAGATGGGATGATGAGGGGAATGAAGGGACAATTCTAAGATGATCTCTTTTCCAGGTTTTTTCGCTTGGGGGAACTGGCTGAATGGAATGCTGTTAGTTAGGATAGGAAATACAAAGGAGAATAACCAGATGGAAAAAGGAAAGCAAATCAGACATACAGAGCTAAACTTCGGATATAATAGCCTTAATGAGCTTGTGGAACATTTAAAATAAGGTAATCAGAAAAATACACATTTGAATGTGTAAGTTTGAACATCAGGAGGAAGACAAGGGCAAAAGACACTAAGCCATTTTGTTCTCAATGTAGAGATGGTAGCAATCTCCATTCAACTAACTGCTTCTCTGTACGATACCTTTCTCAAGTCATTAATTTGCTAACCAGTAAACAAACAGAATTCCCAGAGTACACATTAACCATTAGTCGCTGCTGTGGAAAAGGAGTTCAGGTATCAGGAAGCCAATGTGGCAGATGAGCATTAGTGGTGACAAATGAACCAAAGTAATATGGGTGATCTTAATGGGGCCACAGAGTACCACTATAAACCGTGACAAATCAGAAGGGTTAGCAAACAAAATATTTGGGATAAATCAGGAAAGACCTACCACAACATACAGGAATATAAGTTCAAAGATTTCATCCTGCAGATTGCCGATCAGAAATGAGCCTTTTTATTTTGGGGCACTCTAGGGAATGAGTGGATGTCCATATGCACATTTAAAGTATGACTACAGCATTTATTTGACTATACTGCAAATGGTCAATACAAGGGTAGCTAAAGAGCCCATAACATGAAAAATAAAGACAAAGAAATACATGCCCCAGTGGGACCCCTTAACTTGGGTTCCTATAAATTCACTCTCCCTTTAAGGTTATTGCATTTAAAGTTTATTTGTTTATTGACTTAACAGCAGCTACACCAAGACTGTACCATTAAAAAAAAATACAAAAAAAAAAAAAAAAAAAAACCAGGCCAAATGGCATTGTGCATTTATTTTCTTTGTTGCAAAGAAACTTGAATAGTTTACCCTCAAAGCCTGTCCTGTGCAACGTACTTCATAATTAGAAGCATTCATTTACAAAGTGCTTTTTATGTTAGAATCACAAACCATAACCTTCCAAAGGAATGGCTATCCACAGGTGAGTGACCTAGTTTCATTTGCAAAAGAAAACCCGAACTCCTAAAAGAAAAATGTGTTGATCATTTTATTGATTCCTTCCCTTGGTTTAATATAATTAGTGGATATCTTAGATATGAATAATAAGTCTATTATCATGTTTCCTTTAAAATTCTCTTTTACTAACTTTATGTTGTCATAGTTTGACCATTAATATAAATCTATATTTATAATGATGTGATTTTTTTCTAGAAAGTTTAATTTGAATGAAAATATTTTATTTCCTCTTTCTTTTTCTACTATAATAAATACGTTTTTAAAATTCCTTTGTAAAATGGAAAGTACTACATTTGTGTAAGTTGCCAATCTAACAATTTCTCATTTACCATTATGATGGTGAATATATAACAATCCTTATTTTCAGCAGAAAGCCTTATCTCTTATTTCACAGGAACCTTGTCCCATTTAATTATTCTCTCCTGAATGCACATAAACACAAGCATATCTGTACCCTTTTTCTACTGCCTCTCTATCCCTGATCAGGTGAATGTTATTAGTTCAAGATTAAAACATAGATATATTCGAACACTCCTTGCCAAATGTATTCCACTGTACTTGCTCAGAGTTCATAGCTGTGAATAACAGAATTTTGTTGAAATAAGCCAAAATGGACTTTAGGAGAAGAAAGAACCCCTGTTCCTATTCCTAAAAAAACAAAGTGATAAGAAAACCAGTTCAAAATGGGCAGAATCCCAAAAAAAAGAGCCTTAGCTCCAAGAACTATAAACCAAATCATACCCTAGATTCTATTTTGAACTCTTAGATTCAAGCGATCCACTATCTTAGCCTCCCAAAGTCCTCGGATTATAGGCATATGCCATGACATCTGGTCCCCGTACACTAGATACTAAATGTTGTCATGGACCACTCTACCACTGCAGACACTGGGTGAAAAATGTCATTGCTACTAGAAAGAATTCTAGATAGTGCCTTATAATTCTGCCACCCATTCCAGATTTAAAAACTGAACTTCTCCCATCAGATTCCATTCTTATTTGGGGATTTTGTTCCACATAATCAGAGTGTTCAGATTCTGGGCAACCAAAGTTAACAAATGTGTCTTACTTCCCCCTTTCTAGTTATTATTCCGATTTGAATCTTCTTCATAGTCACTGTCACTTAAACACGCATTCTCTATTACACATCTCCCTCCCCCTCTCTCTCTCCTTTTGCTTTTAATCCAAATCACTGCTCAGAAACCATTATTGCCAAGTATGCCAATGATTTCTTGTAGTTCAATCCACTGGACATATTTTAGTCCTATTATTTGTAAGCCATGTGCCATCAACTGGACATTTTCCATATTAGCGCTTGGTCCTATCTGTCTTCCATGTCACTACTTTTATCTGACTTTATTTTTACCTCTCTATGTAATTCCTTACTATATGGATGACAGTGCTTGCTTTTACCTGCAACTAACATCCTGTTGTTTCTCTGGGATATGTTTGAGACCCTCCCTTCTTCTCATTCTATACAGTTTCCCTGATTGTTATCCATAGCAACAAATTAGCTTCACTGTATCAATTTAGAATGAAATCTAGAGAGATTAAAAAGAACTATAGTAACTAAACAAGGTAGAAATGTATTTATCTTCATGTAGAAGGAATCTGCCAGTAGGTAATCCAAGGTTGGTATCATTGCTCTATGATGTTGAAGACCCAGATCCCTTTCTATCTCACAGATCTACCATTCTTTGGTGTCGTGCCTTACAGTCATGGATCAAGATAACTATCAGATTTCTATCCACCACAGCTGCTTTTCAGGCTGCAAGATGTAGGAACTGGAGAGAAAAAAGGGGTACCTCTAACCTTTTAAAGGAAATTCATGGAAGATCTACATAACACTTTAGCTTATATATCATTGGTCAGAATTTATTCTTGTGATGATGCCACACTGCAATGGACATTTGAAATATAGTGGAATGGATCATGGGGTAAGCAGCTAACAGTCTCTACCAAAGTCACCTATTTCATTTTATACCCTAAGTCTAATATTTGGCCCAATAAATAGTTTCAGATTAGACCTACATATCTAGCTTCAAATGGAGCATTTCCTCTTCTGTGTCTCAAAACCATCTCAAAATCAGCATATCCAAAACTCATCATGTTATATTCCTCCCCAAAATCTACTGTGGGTAGTATCACTATATATTCATGTACCGAAACTATAAACTTGGAAGTTGTAACAGCTAGTATTAATGACACTAAATTTTGGGTATCTCTCTATGAAAGGGACTTTGATAGAGTTTTACAAATGTTTTCCACTTAATTGTCACAATATCTTAGTTATAGAGATTTCATATGTCCATCATCTCACCTGACTCTTTGAGATGATAAGCATAGCATGGCAGTATTCTTATGTGCATTTACAAACTATCAAATTACAGCTCAAAAAATTAGGATATATGTTCAAGGCTAACCAAAGTTATAGAAGGATTGATAACTAAAAGTCAGTGATCTAGACCCAAATATGTGCCTTTTCCTTTATTGTTACATATGAACATATCTAACTATGTGAACAAAGCAGCTAATAATGATGATGGGGTAGGACAAATAAGCAAGTGAATGTTCCCCATTACATTTATGATTCTTCCTCTGCTAATTTAACACCTTCAAGCCTGTGTGTTCTCAGATATGTGCTTCCTCTTAATGTCTAAGGAAAGTTTTATTTGATATGCTTTTATCAACAGCTTTTTTTGAGATGGATTTGGCTCTGCCACCCAGGCTGGAATGCAGTGGCGTGATCACAGTTCACTGCAGCCTCAACCTGCCAGGTTCAAGTGATCCTCCCATCTCAGTCTCCTGAGTAGCTGGGACCACAGGCACGGGCTACTACACCCAGCTATTTTTTTTTTTTTTTTTTTTGGTAGAGACAGACACGGTTTCACTATGTTGGCCACCTGGTCTCGAATGCTTGAGGTCAAGTGATCTGCCCACCTCAGCCTCCCAAAGTGCTGGGATTACAGGCATAAGCCATTATGATTGGCCTGAATTTTTAAAATTTATTTTTATTGAGGTAAAATATACCTCTATATAAAATAAAGGTAAATACGCCTTTACCATTTTTAAGAATATAGTTCAGTGGTAGAAAGTACATTTATATCATTTTTCCCCTTTGCCCCTCCCCCACTTTTATTCGTGACCTCTGGTAACCACCAAGGTACTCTCTATTTTCATGAGATCCATGTTTTAGCTCCCACATATAAGTGAGAATACACAATATTTGTCTTTCTGTGCCTGGTTTATTTTACTTAAAATTATTACCTCCAGTTCTATCCACGTTGCTGCAAATGACAGGATTTCATCCTTTTTATGGCTGAATAATATTCCATAGTATATATAACACCTTTTCTTTATCCATTCATCCCATAAATTTTAAATTGTGTGGAATTGGAAAATACATAAGGGAAAATGATGATTGTATAAAAGTATCCAGAAAAGTAACATTTACGCAGTAAAGAGAACAAAAGAATTTCTGAATGTGGATATGGTTTGTGGAGTGTTTCAGAGGTTGAAAGATTGTGAAGAACTCGATAAGTATGAAAAAAGTGGGGAGGAGAAGAAATGGAATTTCTAGAACGTTCTGTAACTTGTAGATGAGTTCTTTATATTAATTTCAAAATGTAAATTGAAAATATAATTATTTTGCAGTGATCTATTTTTGCCAGTCTGTGTCTCTGTTGGTGTAACCCTTTAATGAATATGGGTCATGTGGATCCTGGATTTCATTAGAATTACATGTGCGAATCAAATCTAACTTTATGAACCAATGCAATTATTGTTTTTTAATGATTAGAGTCTATCCATGACAAAAAACAGCTTGTTTCTCCTACTGATTTATTTGAATGTTTCTTGGTGATTAACCTTTATATTAGACAGTAGAAAATCAGAGTACTCGGACTTCAGGTTGGCCATTAAATAAACCTGGCAACTAAATGCTGGGTAATAATCACTCATCTTCCCACTTGTGTTTATTACCTTTGGAGGTATGTAACATGGTATCTTTGTGTTTATATTTTTAATTTGTTCTCTTTTCTCTTGTGCCAACTGCTTAAATTATGTGAAGTTCATTTTACTCATTCAAAAATTAACATATTAATACATATTTATAGAGTTGTTGTAAGAGTAAAGATAATGTAAATAGATTGGCTAGCTCTATGCCTAGCACATGAGTAGGTGCTTAGAAGTTAGTGTCTGGGGACATGACTTCTGGGGTGATAAAGTGAGTAGCTTGACAAATCTACTCCCCAAGAATCAATAAAATGGGACACACTGGACAACACATTTTATGACCCTGGATATCAACCAATGGCATATGCCAAATTCAGTGATTATTTATAAAGAGTACTAAACTTTGTATATGAACAATATGAATCTATGGTATATTTGCCTATATTGCTCCCACTCCCCACTCCCAGCTTGGTCAAGCGTAATAGTTCTATTAAGGTAGAAAAAGCCATGAAAATCAGCAACTTCATCACCACAGGGACTTGATTGCATTTGAAGCACAAGTTTAAAACTCTATATCCAGAAGCATTGTCAGTAACAGTGGAGTCCTAGGTGGCAAAGAAAAAGGGGGAAATAGCAACTCAGCTGGCCTAAAGATGCAGCCTTGATTGGAACAAGTAAACTGACAAACTGGCCACAAATTAAATTAACCAGCCTATCTGCAAAATCAGGCAGCTGTAATGGGCCTCAATAAGGACTCTTTGTGTCTCCTTTATGAAAACTTTAAATGTGCCTGCATGTTGAATATACCCTCCTAACACATATAAAGAACCTTTAGCAAAATTTGGAAGTCTTACTGGCTCGAGGTATTTAACATTAACTGCCGACCAACTATTGACTAATGCAAATTAAACTATGTATGCTTCTAGGAAATTAGGCATAAAGTTTGTTTCTGTTGTTTGACAGAGAAAGAATATCAAAAACCACAAACCTTGGGGAAACAGATTCCACAGATTTCATCTAGGCAAGTTATTAAAACTTCAGTTTAAAAACTCTAGGCATAAGAAAGAACATCCAAATTTGGTGCTATTTTAATAGGTTATTTAAAATGTCAAATTTTCAAGAAAAAATTATGATACATTCGAAAGAGACAGGGACCTGTGACCCATTCTCATGGGGGAAGAGCAGTCAATAAAAGTTGTCCCTGAGTTGGCCCAGATATTAGCAGACAGAGACTTAAAGGCTCATACTATACATACCTTCAAACAACTATAGAAAAGCATGTTTAAATAATTAAATGAAAGTATGATAACAATAACTACCAAAAGAGAATCTCAACAAAAAGATACACACTATAAAAAAGAACCAAATGAAAATTCTAGAATTGGAAAGCAGAATAGCCAAAATTTTAAAAATCACTAATGGGGCTCAGAGCAGCAGATAATATGACAGAAAAAACACATCAGTAAATCTGAAAACAAGTAAAAATTATCCAATCTGAGGATCAGAGAAAAAATAGTATAAAAAAAGAACATAATTCATATACTTGTCTCAAAACATTGAGTGTATCAGTGTAGATGTTACAAAAGTTCCAGAAAAAAAGAGAATATTACAAAGGCAGAAAAATTATTTGAAGAAATAATGGCCAAATACTTCACAAGATCATGAAGCACAACAAACCCCAAACAGAATAAACACAAGGAAATCAATACCCAACATCAGATTCAAACTATTGAAATAGTTTCAACTGAAATTATTGAAAGACAAATGGAAAAGTCTTTAAAACAACCAGAAAAAAGTGACTCATGTACAGGGAGCACATGAGTGACAGTTAATTTCTCATGAACAATAGAGGCCAGAGGTACTGGAATGACACATTCAAACTGCTGAAAAGAACACAAAATTTCCAACCAAGAATTCCATATAAAAACAAAACTATCCTTCAAAAATACAGGTAAAATAAAGATATTACCAAGTTGAGAATGAGAATATTTCTTGCTAGCTGATGTGACTTACAAGGAAAACTAAATGAAGTCATTCAGGCTAAAAAAGAAATGTATATTCAGTAACTTGAATCCTAATGAGGTGATAAAGAATCACAGAACTGATAAATATATAGATAAATATAAAAGACTGTACAAATATAGATATATATTTTCTATTAACTTTTTAAAAAGACCCAAGATTGCATAAAAATTTTAACATTGTGTTATCATGTTTATAGCATATATAGATGTAATATGACAATAAGAGCAAAAAGCAGGAGGAGCCCAAAAGGAACTTGGCAGAGAAAAATTCTCAATTTTAAAGTGTTAAATTAGCTTGAAATTAAGTAAATTATGATAATTAAGATGCATATGTAATCTTTAGAGCAAGCACTAAGAAAATAAATAGTTAAAAACAATTTAAAATCATACACTAAAAATAACTATTTAACAAGACAGTGCAGTAAAGGAGAAACAGGAACAAAAAGATATGAAAAAGATGTGAAAAATGCAATGTGGCACATATAAATGTAACTAAAGATTGAGAATTCCCATTTAAAAAATCTGAAATTTGAAATGCTCCCGAATCTGAAACTTTCTGAAGGTTGATATAATACCACAAGTGGAAAATCCACACCTGACCTCCTGTAATGAGTCACAGTCAAAATACAGCCAAAACTTTGTTTCCTGCACCAAATTATTTAAAATACTTTGTAAAATTACCTTCAGGTTGTATATATATAAAATATAAATGTATGTGTGTTTAAACTTGGATCCTATCTCTAAGATACGTCATTAGGTATGTGAAAATATTACAAAATCTAAGAAATCCAAAATCCGAAACATTTCCAGTCCCAGGTATTTTGGATATGGGATATTCAACCTATATGCCAGTAGTTATAGTAAATGGGAGTGAACTAACCACTCCAATTATAGGCAGAGATCTCAGACAGAATTATTTAAAATATCCAACCATAATCTGTTTAAAGAGAAATGTGTTAGAGCCAAAACCTTATAATTTGAAAGAATAAAGATGTACCATGCAAATTGTTTCCATATAAAAATGGAGTGACAATACTAGTATCAGACAAAATAGACTTTAAGATAAAGTATGTAACTAGAGAAAAACAAGGACATTTATAATTATAGAAGTGATCAATTAAGCAGAAAATATAAAAATTATAAACATATATAATTAATAGGAGAGTCCCAAATTTTATGATGCAGAAATTGACAGAATTCAAAGAATTAGATAATTCAACAATAATTATTGGAGACTTCGAAACCCTACTCTCAATAGCTGGCAGACCAATTAGACAGAAAAATAGCAACAATATAGAAGAATTCACCAAAACTTGTTAACCAACTTGACCTAACTAACATTTATCAGACACTCCACCAAATGAAAGCAGAGTATATATTATTTTATAGTGTGCATGAAATTTTCTCTGGGACAATTCTATGCTAGGTCGTAAAACAAATCTCAATATACTTAAAAGGTTTGGATTCACAAAAATTATGTTCTCTTAATATGTCAGAATTAAATTGGAATTCAACAACAGAAGGAAATTTGGGAGATATCAAAATATTTTGAAATTCAACTTCTAAATAATCCATGGGTCAAAAAATACATAGGAAATTATAAAACATTTTGAACTGAATAAAAATAAAAGCATGACATGTCAAGATTTATAGGATGTAACTAAAGCAGTGCTTACAGGGAAACTTCCAGTTTTAAGTACCTATTTTATAAAAGAATAAAGTTGTCAAATAATTAACTCAAAGTTTCACCATAAAAACTAAAAAAGAAGAACATGTAAACTCTAAGCAAGCATAAGGAAGGAAATAATGGAGACTAGAGCAGAAGTCAATAAAATAGAAGGAGAAGAAAGAAAAATCAGTGAAACCAAACACTAATCTTAGAAACAGGCTGGGTGCAGTGGCTCACGCCTGTAACTCCAGCACTTTCAGAGGCAGAGGCGGGCAGATCACCTGAGGTCAGGAGTTCGAGACCTGCCTGGTCAACATAGTGAAATCCCGTTCTACTAAAAATACAAAAAATTAGCTGGGCATGGTGACACGTGCCTGTAATCCCAACTACTTGGGAGGCTGAAGCAGGAGAATTGCTGGTACCTGGGAGGTGGAGGTTGCAGTGAACTGAGATACTGCCATTGCACTTCAGCCTGGGCAACGAGTGAGACTCTCTCAAAAAAAAAAAAAAAAAAAAAAAGTAATTTTTGCATGGAAAAGCTTTAGCTAGACTGAACAAAAAAGAAAAAAAAGAATTACCAAAATCATAAAAGAAAGAAGGATAATTACTACCAACCCTACAGAAATTAAAAAGACTAGAAGATAATATGAACAACTTTGTCAATAATCTCTGCAAAATATATTAAATGAAAAAATTCTTAGACATGAATTACCAAAATTGATTCAAGAAAAATATAGAAATATGAATAGACCTAATATAAATACAGAAATTGAATTAGTAATTTTAAATTTTCCAACAAAAAATCCAAGGTCCACATGGCTTTACTTGAGAATTGTTTCAAATACCTAAGAAAAGAATATCAATCCTACAAAAACTATTTCAGAAAAGATTAAAAGAGGAAAATTCCAACTCATTCTACGAGGTCAGTTTTGCTTTAACTGTAAACCATGCAAAGATATCACAATACAAAAATTTACAGACCAATATATCTAATGAACATAAATGCCAAAATCCTTAACAAAATATTAGCAAACTGAATCCAGAATATATTAAAAATTTATATGCTACAACCATATGGAATTTATGTAATTCAGTTAATTTGGCATTCACAAATAATGTAGCATACCATATTAATAGTAAAAAAAAAAACTAAAACCAAGTGATCTTATCAATAGGCGTAGATAGAGCATCTGGCAAAATCCAACACCAGTTATGATAAAATTTCTCAGCAAGTTAGAGATGATAACATAATAGAGGTCATCCATGAAAAACTTATACCTAATATTATTCTTACGGTGAAATAGTGAGGGTAGTTGTCAATTTTTACCGTGCTATAAAGACATATCCAAGACTGGATAATTTATAAAGAAAATAAATTTAATTGACTCACTGTTCCACATGCCTGGGGAGGCCTCAGAAAACTTACAAACATAGCAGAAGGGGAGAGGCACGTCTTACATGGCTGCAGGTGAGAGAGAGAATCTGAAGGAAGTGAAGGAGGAAGAAAGAGAACCTTATAAAACAATCAGTTCTTGTGAGAACTCAATCACTATCATGAGAACAGCATCAGGGGAACCTTCCCCATGATCCAATCACTTCCCACCATGTCCCTTCCTTGACACATGGGGATTATGGGAATTACAACTCAAGATGACATTTGAGTGAGGACACAGCCAAACCATATCAGTGAGTGACTGAATGTTTTCACCTTAAGATCATGAATAAGCAATAATATCTGTGCTTAGTACTTCAATATTCAACATTGTAGTGGAGTTTCTAAGCAAGGAAGGAAGGAAGGGAGGAGAAAGATAGGAATCTGAGGCATCCACAGTGTAAAAGAAGAAGTGAAATTCTCTTTATTCACAAATAACACAATCCTGTATGTAGAAAAATCTGACATCCACAAAATGATGCTAGATCCTAATAAGTAAGTTCGGGAATCTTGCAAGATAGAGAATCAGTATACAAAAATAAATTACGTGCCTGTGTACTAGCAATAAAAATTGAAAATGATACTAAGAAAATAATTTCATTATTTGTAGCATAAAATAGATTAAATTGTCATAAATATAAAAATATAAGTACTAAACTTGTACTGTAAAAACTGCAACACATTGCTGAGAGAAATTAAAGATCTAAATAAATGGGGACATATTCCATGTTCATAGATTGGAAAACTCAATATTGATAAGGTGGCAATTCTCCCCAGATTATTCTGTAGATTTAAGGCAATCTCTGTCAACATCTTAGCTGACTTTTTTGGCCCAAATTAAAAAACGGATCCTACAATTTATATAGAAAATCAAATGTATGAAATAGCCAAAACAATTGTGAAAAGAAGAAAAAAAGTAGATGACTTTGAAATTAGGACATTATCTTATTTCAAATCTTGATGTAAAACTGCAGTGATGAAGACTGTGTGGTACTGTCAAAGGACAGGCTTATAGATAGCCTGCAGGTTTATGAAACAAATCTATTCATATTTCTATTTTTTTTTCGTGAATCTGTTCACTGCACTCTTAATGTTGACAATGAAACAGAGTTTATATTCCAGCAATAAACCCTTATATTTATGGTCAATCAATATATGACAAATGTGACAAGACAATCCAATAGAGGAAAAACTTATTATTGGGTAGCTTATCATTAGTGTATAGAAACAGAACTCATAGTTATACAACCTAACAGGAAAAAAGCATATAACTTGATTTTTAAAATACTTGAATATACATTTCTCCAAAGAAGACATACAAATGACCAACAGGCATATGAAAAGGTGCTCAGCATCACTGATCATCAGGGAAATGCAAATCAAAACCACTGTGAGACGACCACTATCATCTCACACCTGTTAGGATGGCCATTATAGAAACAAAACAAAAACAAAAGAAATATTGTTGAGGATGTGAGGAAATCAGAACACTAGTACACCATTGGTGGTAATGTAAACTGATGCAGCTGCTATGGAACACAGTAGAAAGGTTCTTGAAAAAGTTAAAAATAGAACTACCATATCATCTAGCAATGTCACTCCTGGGTATATATATCAAAGAATTAACACCAGGATCTCAAAAAGATATCTGCATTCCCATCTTTTTGGAAGCATTATTCACAATAGCCAAGATATTGAAACAGCATAGCTGTGCATAGAAGAATGCATGGATAAAGAAAATGTGGTATATGCATACAGGGAATATTAGTTGACCTGAAAAGGGAAGGACATCCTGCCATACTTGACAATATGTATGAACCTGGAAGGCATTATGCTAAATGAAATAAGCCATTCACAAAGGACAAATACTGAATGATTCCATTTATGTGAGATGTCTGAGATAGTCCAGCTCATAGAACCAGAGAGTAGAATAGTGATTGCCAGGGGCTGGGGGAGGGGGAACTGGGAGTTACAGTTCAATGAGTATAAAGTTTCAGTTATGTAATATAAATAAGTTCTAGAGATATAGTGTACAACATGCTGCCTGTACTGTGTACATTATTAAGAGGTTAGGTCTTAAGTGTTCCTACCATAAAAGAGGAATAAGAAGGAGAAGGAGAAAGTGAAGAAGAAAGAAAAAACAAAGGGGCATGAGCAAACTTTTGGAGTTGATGGATATGCTTTTTACCTTGATTATGGGGATGGTTTCATGGTTGTATGCTTACATCGCAATTCATCACATTCTATACAGATGCCCCTCACCTTAGGCTGGGGTTACATCCTGACAAACCTATCATAAATTGAAAATGTTATGAGTCAAAAGTACATTTTTAATTAATGATATTTTTAATTTACAATGAGTATATCCAGATATAACCCCATCTTCAGTCCAGAATTATACTAAATGTGTATTGCTTTTGCACCATGGTAAACTCCAAAATTGTAAGTCAAACCATGGTAGTAAGTCGGGAAGATACGTTTATTAATTATAGATCCCTCACGTATACCTTAAATACTTAATGAAGTTGTTAAAAGAAATGAAAATTAAAAGTTGACTGGGCACATGGCTCATGTCTGTAATCTCAGTGCTTTGGGAGGCCAAGGCAAGAGGATTGCTTGAGGCCAGGAGTTCAAGACCAGCCCAGGCACATAACAACATTCTCTCTACATAAAATTAAAAATTTAGCCGAATGTGGAGGTGCAAGCCTGTAGTCCTAGATACTCTGGAGTCTGAGTTGAGAGAATTACTTCAGCCCAGGAGTTGGAGGTTACAGTGAGTTATGACCATGCCACCACACTCCAGGGGACCCTGTCTCAAAATAAATAAAGTTTTCAAAAATATTGATATCTCGATGTTTCTCATTATCCACTGTATTTAAGGTTTAGCTACTTATGCTTGATGCTTGAGAAAGTCATCTCATTTTTCTCCTGATATTCGTATGACATAAATTTACTATATATATGACACACAAATTTATGTATGCAATATTTTCTAGTAATGGCCTTTTATTTTACACACATTTTCATTATGCTTTGCCTTTTAAGTCATATAGCAAAGAAATTATGTGGTATTTTCTTAGCAACTATCAATTCTCTCAGGAGAATGGAAACACAATCCTCTCGTATATTCAGCTGGAAGGTAATGGTGGTCAGCTCCCAGTGGAGAGGAAGAAACTTTCTTCAATTTTCACAAACCTACAGAGAAATTTTCTCCCTCAGTGCTGTCAGTCTGCTGTATATCCTGTTGATCTAAGAACCAGAAAACACATATTTTAGTTTATACTACCTTGACTCTATTGTACATGGCTAGGTCTGTTTGAAAAAGAAATCTTTGGAGATACCATTTGGATTCTAGTATTTTTAAATGTATGCTTAGCTAAGTGAAGTGGTCTACCTCATGGGTGAAAAACCAATCTTGAGTAATCTATTAGGTAGTCTCCCTAAGTTCATCTGTACTTTGTACCCAATTTTAATGAATTTAGTAATTGATATGCATGTAAAATAAATAATGCACTAATAACGTTCATGTAGAATCAAATTTTAATGCCCAGAGATAATGTCGTAGAAGATATTACCTGTTCATCCTGCTGGACTTATCTGCTGCTACTCTCCATTTTTCTCTCTAAACTTTAGCCACACTGGTCTAGTTTCAATTCCTCTGAATCACTAAATATTTTTCTACCCCTGATAAATGCTAATTCCTTTGTCTTGTACCATGTGTATTCCAGCTGGTTTTCAGGGCTCAATTTCTATGTTACTTAGTCAGAGGGACTCACTGTTTCAACCACACCCTTTTCAATCTAAATAAGATCCACTGCTCTTCTTAGAAACAGGTTAAACATTCCAAATAAGTATTTTTGTTCTTAGACCATATGTCTCCATTCAAAAGACCAAAATATTCCATTAAGTCCTTTGAGAAAATTCTAAATGTTGAGGACCTTGATTATTATTGTTATTATTATTTCTTTCCTATGTTTACCCAAGACTCTCAACAAGTTTGCTTTGCTTTTGTACTTATGACACATAACGAGATTAATAATGTTTAGAAAACGTTTCAAAAATACACACAGAGGAGACACATCTTAGTCTAAAGTAAAACATGATACCCAAAACCGTAACTATACCTGACCACTGACACCATTTCTTCGTGGAAAGTAAAATTTCATACACGTTTGCCTTTAGGAGCAACGTATCTATGAAAGTTCTGAAAATAAAAGTTTGTAAAAAAGGTAGTACTTGTAACAATCCTCATTTTTTCTTTACATACTCATGGTTTGCACTAAACTTTTCTGTATGATTAGTGATTTAATGCTGATATCACCAATGACACCGTAAGCTCCATAGACATATGGAGTGGGTCTGCTTTGTTAACTCCTGAATATCCAGCAAAAATAGTATAGTGCGTGGCACTCAGTAGATGTGTAATAAATGTTTGTTGAATGTATAGCTACACTTCAATGCTTATTGCATTTTAAAGAAACACATTCACATATCTGTATCACTGACTAGCCTATGAACATTTTGTTAACTGCCTCATCATGTAGCACAATCAGTACCTGGTATGTGGTGGATGCTCAAATATTTGTTGATAAAAAAACAGTAAATTAAGGACAGACAAGCTTGCCTCAGTGAAATATAATCTGCAAGTGAGCAGTGTGTATGTCATTTGAAGGCGCCCAATTTAGCCTAGCCAGCATATCACATACATTCCCAGTGAATATTTAAGCAGTTCATTAGCTCTAAAAGTTGGCCCTCATAGTGCTTGGCCTAAATTATTCACCTTCCTCTGTCTCTAATAAATTTATTGGCAAATTTCTGAACTCCAATTGGAATGTCTGTGGTAGATTTCTTCATACGTAATGTATTATTTCAATTTTCATTTTATATTGGATGATTTGCTTGTCTGAGGACTTCTTTATAATGACAAACTCCATGTACATGATAAGCTGTCATTATTTATGCCCGATGACAAGGACAGACTTTTTTTTTCAACAAAAAAATTATCTTTTCACGTACTGTATGAGCTACTTAAACTGTGGATATTCAGTTGTTCTACAATGGTTATTACACGTTTTTTCTCATAGCACCTCCTTTATACTCTTAAAAATTGTTCAGGACTCCAGAGAGCTTCTGTTTATGTAGACTTCGCATATTTAAAACTAAAAGTGATAACTGTTTAAAATATTTGCTTATTAATTCATTTTAAAATAGCATGTTGAAATAAAAAATGCTTACTTTTAAAACTATATTTTCTACAACAGAAACAATATAGTGAGAAGAGTGATCTTGTTTTACATTTTTGCAAATCTCTTTAAGAGAGAGCTTCAGAGAAGACAGCTGGTTCTTATATCTGTCTCTGCATTCAATGTGCTATCATACCTTGCATCCTGTAGCCTCTGAAAAACTCATAAGAGAAATGAGAGAGGAAAAAGTCAAATAATATCTTATTATTATTATGAAAATAGTTTGGACCTCACAGACCCACTGCATGGGTCTCTAGGGACCCCCGGGATCCCAAGACCACATTTAAGGAACTGCTGTTTAAGGGAATATAACTATTTTTGTACCTCCTGTGGCTATATTCTTTTAAATAATAGTAAGCTGTGTTTCTGAAGAACTAGCTGCAATTGTATGCAGATTTTAAATAAATGAAACAGAAACACTCTTCGCCTTCTGCTCCAGGATGAAAGTGATGATCAAAATGTTCCTTTCTCTCTTCTCTCTCTCTGTGTCTCTCTCTCTCTCTCTCTCTCTCTCTGGAACTTTGGGTTTCCTTTCTCTATATATGCTTTCACCTATATTCTACTGGAAACATACATAGTGTGAGAAAATAGATGACATTTTCTGGGTGTGGAAATTATTACTTCCACGAGGAATTCAAAATACAGACACAGTAATAAAAATCATCATAAAGCCCAGAGGGGAAAAAACTGAGTAAAAAAGGGTGAAATTATAAAATAAATGATAAAGGTGGTTATGGGTTAGGAAGAAAGAGAAAAATAAGAAAGAAACTTGCATAATGTAAAAGCCAAGACAAGGAAAGTGAGACAGAGGCATAGCTCGTTGACCATTTTCCATGTTTGATTCTAAGGTAAGTAGACATAAGTTTCTCTCACAGTTGGAAACATTAAACAAATTTAAACAGAATAGATATTTATAATCAGATGTCATGTCTAGTTTTTCTATATGTCCTGTGGAATAATAATTGAATAAGGTGCTAATGATTGTTTCAGGGATAAGGAGTATTAATTGTCATAGACATTTTCATGACTACACATTCCACTCGGTTTATAAAAATTATACAGATTTTCTTATATCAGAATTCTCATATCTTTAATTCCCTAGCAGGTGTCTAAGAAAGAGATTTATCGCATAGCAGATGGTGGGAAACCCGAGTAAAGTGCCAGATAATAAATGTTTTTGGCTTTGTGGGCCATTCAATCTTTGCTCCTGCAACTACTCAACTTGCTACTGTAGATGAAGTAACCATAGACAATATGTAAATGAATGAGTTCAGCTCTGTTTTCAATAAAACTTTATTTATAAAAACAGGTGGTGATAGTACTGGCCTTATAAGCCATGTAGTTTACAAACACTTGGTATATAGCTTTTTCTGGTTTAATTTAGTTAATTTTACACAGCAACTGCTCTCCATACACACATGCTTTGTTCTTCATGGAAGATCTCCGCAGACTACTATGAATAATGTTATTACTTGGAGATATACAATTAAGATGTTGTCATCTAGGAGATTATTAATATAGGAACTAAGCAAATACTGTATGCTAGGAACTCAGGATAGTGTTATCACAACAGATAGAAAAATCTGTCCCTAGAGTGTAAATTAGTTCAACCATTGCGGAAGACACTGTGGCAATTCCTCAAGGATCTAGAAATAGAATACCATTGACCCAGCAATCCCATTACTGGGTATATATCTAAAGGATTATAAATCATTCTATTCAGAAAGACACACTACACACATGTTTATTGCAGCACTGTTCACAATAGCAAGACTTGCAATGAATCCAAATGCCCATCAATGATAAACTGGATAAGAAAATGTGGCACATATACACCATGAAATACTATGCAGACATAAAAAGGGATGAATTCATGTCCTTTGCAGGGACATGGATAAAGCCGGAAACCATCATTCTGAGCTACCTGACACAAGAACAGAAAACTAATATGACATGTTCTCACTCATAAGTGGGTGTTGAACAATGAGAACACACAGACACAGGGAGGGGAACATCCCCACACACCCATCACACATTGAGGCCTGTCGGGTGGCGGGGGCTAGGGTTGTGATAGTAGGGGATGGGGCAATTGAGGAGGGATAGTATTAGGAGAAATACCTATGTAGATGATGAGGTGATGGATGTAGCAAGCCACCATGGCACGTGTGTACCTATGTAACAAAACTGCACGCTTGCACATGTACCCCAGAACTTAAAGTATAATAAATAAAAAAGAAAATCTGCCCCTAGGCTACTTGCAAAATTTTGATGAACACAGGAATTACAATATTTCCTTTGATAGAAACATCATGAGGGGCTATGGTACTACCTAACAGGACCTATGACCTATACGTGGGTTGGGGATGTCTAATTAATCAAGCAAAGCTTTATAGAGGAAGTGATGTCTACCCTCAGATCAGAAAGGTCAACCTGGAGCTACCTAGATGAAGATGTATGGAAGGACATCCCAGGGAAGGGAACATTGTGCGATAAAGTCTGACATGGATATAGTACTGTATTTTAAGGAGAGTAAGATGTTCCATGAATTATACAGTGCAAGAAAGATAAAGAAATAGAGTAGAGACCAGATTACAAAGGGCTTTTTGATCCATATCTAGAGAAGTTATATTTTATTCCATTGGCACTAGGAAGTTGTTGAGTGTATGAGAAGATGACCTGCAACACACTTTACAAAGATTGCTTATTCTAAAGTGTCAAGAATGGATAAGAAGAGACAAGGTAGGAGGCAGAAGCTAATCAAGAAAGCAGTTTCAGAGAGGCTGTTAGAAATCAGAGCAGAAAGGCCATTATTAAAAGTCAAGCAACAGATACTGGTGAGGTTTCAGAGGAAGGGGAATGCTTACACATTGTTAATGAGAATGTAAATTAGTTTAGGCACTGTGGAAAGCAGTTTGAAAATTTGTCAAAGAACTTAAAGAGAGCTGCCATTCAACCTAGCAATCGTAATTACTGGGTATATATTTAAAGAACACAAATCTTTCTACCAAAAAGACACATGTACTCACATGTTCATCACAGCACTATACAGTAACAAAGACATGGAATCAACTTAGGTGCCCACCAGTGGTGGATTGAATAAAATAAATGTGTTTCACATACACCATCAAATACTACACAGTCATAAAAAGAATAAAATCACATCTCTTGTGGGAACATGGATGCATCTGGAGTTCATTATCCTAAGAGAATTAACCCAGGAACAGAAAACCAAGACATGCTTGTTCTCATTTATAACTAGAAGCTAAATATTGGGTACTTATTATAAAGATGCAAACAATAGACACTGGGGAGTACTAGAAGGGGAAGGAAGGAGAGGGTCGAGGGTTGAAAAAATACCTATTGGGCACTATGCTCACTACCTGTGTAATGGGATCATTTTTACCCCTAAACCTTGGCATCACATAATATACTCAGGTAACAGACCTATACATTATACCACCTGGATCTAAAATAAAAGTTGAAATCAGAAAAGGAGAGAAGGAAACAGTGACAGGAGGATGTAGAGAAGTGTAGAGAAATCTCAAGAGAGATTTCTCAAGTACATTTATGAGGACATGCTTATTGATAGGCTCTGGGAGTGAGGGAGAGAGAACAATCAAGGATGACTTCCAGATATTCAGCTTAAAAAAATGGGATCTGGTGGAGTCATCCATTGAACTTGACAGAGGAGCAGGTTTAGGCAGGAAAATGATGGTGTTTTAAGTGTCTGGGAAGGGAAAAACCGAACTGGGATTTAAATCAGAAAAACTATTTGAGTCATGCCTCTTAATTGCATGGTCTACCAGATGTTAATGGCTTTGTGACAGGCTTTACTGATAGATGATGTAACTCTGCCTCTAATAGATGAAGATCCAAAGCATCCTCAGATTTTTCCAAAGTCTGTTTCAGCGCCTGTGTAGACAGCATACACAAAAATTTAGGGGGAAGTCCTGGGGCTCAGCTAGCTTATTGGATCTGTTAAAGTAGCATTGGAGAACACAGTTCAATCTGGAGATTTCCCAAACATATTAATTTTTATCTAAATCTAAATTCGATGTGGGATATATTTAAAAGGTATATGTGGGATATGAATCATAAAAGACTTGAGATTCTAGATAGAATCTCTTAACCGAAGCCTCTTTCGCACCACCTCTAGTACTCTCCTTTCCTCATTCCATTTCCCAACTTCTTGTTCACTTCTTTGTTGTTTTAGGAGATTCTTACTACAACTTTGCCTTAAGGCCTTTGTACCTGTTTTCTCTGCTTATGGCATTCTTTCCCACAATATTTGCATAGCTTGTTCTTCACTTCTTCATTTCCATATTACCTAACTTTATTAAAGCTGCTATATAAAAAAAAGAAAACATACCTCAGTGGCTTAGCATAATAGAAAGTTTCCATTCATGCAAACTTTACAAAAGTGTTCTGGTTAACAAGTAGCTTTCCTCTAACTGGTGAATCAGGGGTACCCAGGATACTTCAGTTTTGTGGCTCCGATGTCTTTAACATATGGATTTCAAAATCACTGTGATCTTGTACATTAGAGTGAAAAAGAACAAGGAATATTACCTATGTGGTGGTGGTTGGTGGAGGTGGGGTTATGAGCCAGGCTTCGTATTCATGAGCATCACTTTTGCTTACATTCCATTGTCTAGAACTCAATCATGTAGCCACACTAATGGCAAGGGAGACTGGGAAATGGCAGCTAGTTGCACCATTAAGAAAAATGAGTAAACTTGTCTAATGAGCAGCTAGCCAGTCCCTACCATGAGGTCTTTACTCAAATGTCCTCTTCTCCATGGGGCCTTCTATGATCACCCTTTATAAAATCACAACAGCTCAGCATCTTCCCCTCAATATTTCCATCCCTCTTCCATGCTTGATTGTTTTCCTCTGTAGCACTTACTATATCACAATTTATATATATTATTTCTTTATCTTGTTTACTGTCTGCCTCCCCTTCCTCCCAATAGGATGAAAGGTCCATGAGGCCAGGATTGCTGCTGATGTTCACGGCTATATCATTGGATACTAGTGGACACTCAATCAATGGCTGTTGCATTGTAATTAGCTATACGCTTCACCTAGAAGTAGTCTCATCTGGTGGCACATTTACTCATAGATTGACATTAATTCTCTAATTTTTTTCCCCAGCAAAATTTGTCAAGGTAGTTTGTCAATAGAGAGAAATGAATTTGTTAGATGGCTCATCAAAAGTTCTATTTTGAGTAGTCCCCCTGTGTACTCATAATGTTTTATACATACTTCTATCTTTATAAGCACATGGGCTTAGACACAATTCTAGGATTAAAATAGAAAGCTCTGTATCTGTATTTTCCCTTTTTTGTACCTCCTTTTATTTTTTTTTCTACCTTTATTTTTCTTTGAGTGCTGTTAGTGAAGCACTAGGCTAATCTTGGGTTTCTGAGGACAAAAATTAATCCTCACAACCACACTATAAAGTTTTTTTGTTCTAATTTTAAGACAAGGAAACTGAGAGCTAAAGAGGTTAAGTAACTCGCCTGTGTTCACATAACTCAGCTAATAACTAGCAGCATTTAGATTTGGACTTACTTTCCATACAGGTATTCGCATTGCTAACCTTCAGGTTTTCCCCTCATCATTCTCCACATCTACCCTAAAGTTGTTAATCATTCCTTAATAGTAAGGCATGAATGACTGAGAAATATTCATATATTGATTATATATTAGATTAGGGGGATAATCCCCCCTCAGGAGCACTTTATTCCCACAAGACACAAACTTTAGGCAAAATGAACAAATATCTAATTGTATTACTCAAGCACTAACCAGGTATGGTAGACATGTGGGCTTATAAATAAAGTTGATGCTTGGGTTCTGATTCTGATAATTTCCTACAGAGGGCGTCACCTGAGGAAGTTACTAGGTGTGCCTAGAAATGAATCCTTTGTTTTGTTTTATTTTTCTCTCAGGGAGAGTCAACTTACACTTGAATTCTTCTTAAGTTTCTCAAATGACAAGATGGTCATTCATTTTACTTCAATCAAAATAACAAAGTACTATCTGGGAAAGTACTGCCTAGACTTATTCTTCATTTATGCTTATTTTGGAGGCTCGTAGAAGTAACCTGATAGAGGAGGACAAAACACACACACACACACACACACACACACGGGAGAAAACAAATTTAACACAGTTTAGGGATTGACTTTGGTGGTATGACATCACCATTTCAAGAGTTAGATGGCATTGTAAACAAGCTATGCAAAGAATACTGTTAAAAGTAACTCATTAAGTGGTTACATGGTATAGCTCATAGACATATGGCACAGAAAAAAGATAAAACTATCTTTACATAACATGAAACTGTATTTTGTTATATAAATGTGTGCTTGTGGCTTGGAATAAAATTCCTAGTGAAACATTACTCATAGATTCAGCAGTACTGTACCTCAGGCCTCATGGGTATAAGTAAAGATGATACCCTTTGGAAAACTGAGTTAGGTGACAATAAGTACAACCATGAGGATGCAAATTTCAGTGTTGAAGGTGCATGTGAAGAACTTGAAAAAAACTGTTGTATGAAATATGAATGAAGAAATGTGATCTAGTGATATAATATTTTGTACTATATAATTTTAAAGTAGTACACAGAATCAAATTAATTAATTAAGCATTATATGTAAACAGGTGATAGTTATATCTACATTTTCTAAAGTTTCTATGTTAAAAGTGATCAAAAAACTTGGAGAAAGTGACTTCTCATTTGGAAAATGGGAGAGTCACCTTTAGATATATAATGTATCAATCTCTGGAACTTCAGTTTCTTCACTGAAAGCATATGAAAGCCAATCCAAAGGATGTATGGAATATTAAAAGAGATTAACTGTGAAACTATCTAGCACTTTGCCTGAAACAATTGTTAGATCCCCCACCAAACTCATGCCATGTGATCTGGCAGATTATTCCTCTTACTACAAGAGCAGCCCTACAGAAAATGTTCATTAAGAGTTAATGTTAAATTCACTGAATTTAGCAACACATGAATAGCTCTTCCTTTCTGATTATTCAAATCTCTCACCATCATAATATGTGCTTCCTTTAATTTCATTAGGAACATTTGTAATGTAAATGGTAACAGAACCAATATTTCAAACAGAAGCCATTCTTTAAAAAAACACCAAATGGAATAGGGTTGGGGGAGCCAAGATGGCCGAGAGAAGCCAGCACCAGAATGCAGCTCCCAGCGGGCTAGAGGACTTCACAATTCTAAAGGAGGTGCTGGGTTCTTTTCTGTGGGACTGACAGGGCACTGGACTTAGGCCCAGGGAAGGAGCTGCAGGGCAGAGCTGCCCAGGGGGACAAATCACGATGGGGGGGGGAGCGTGTCCCCACCTGAAACGTGCAGCTGGCTCGGAGGGTTGGGGACATAACCCCCTCGGTGCTCCATTTGGATCCTGCGCTTACCTCATCCCTACACCCTCAGACCATGAGAGCCCTGCCAGATGGTGGGGCACCATGGGTAGTTGATGCAAATCTGAGCAGCGGCTACTGCTGGGCATGGCAAGTTGTCACAGGGACCTGGGCAGGAGTTTGGACCAACGCCAGCTGGACGGACCATCCCAAAGAGGGAGGCAGAGTTGAAAGCAGGGAAACAGACCGTAAGGCGTGGCAGGCCCCACCTCCACAGAACTCAAACTGAATCCCTGGCTAAAGGGCTTGGCAGCAAATACACCAGCTTGACCCCAACCAGGAAGATCCAGCTCTGGGAGAGATGCCATTGGGAAGGCGGGGCCAATCTCACCTGCAAACAAACTCCAGGGAGGTCCACCCACCCAACAACCTGATTGAACCCCAGAGAGCCCAGCAACGCCCTCTACAGGCCAAAAAAGATACAGCTCCAACCTCAACGGAAAAAAAGTCCACTTAGAGAGTCCTCCTGAAATCACCAACTTCAAAGATTAAAGGGAGATAAATCCATGAAGATGAGAAAAGAACCAGGGCAAAAAGGATGAAACCGCCAAAGAACAGAACACCTCTTCTCCTTCCAGGGATCACAACTCCTCACCATCAAGGGAACAAAAAAGAATGAATCTGATGAAGTGACAGAAGCAGGCTTCAGAAGGTGGGAAATAACAAACTTCTGTCAGTTAAAGGAACATGTAATAACCCAATGCAAAGAAACTAAGGACCTTGAAAAAAGGTTAGATGAAATGCTAACTAGAATAAACAGCTTAGAGAAGAACATAAACGACTTGACGGAGCTGAAAAACACAGCATGAGAACTTCACGAGGCATACACAAGTTTCAACAGCCGAATAGATCAAGCAGAAGAAAGGATATCAGAGACAGATCAAATCAATGAAATAAAACGAGAAGGCAAGATTAGAGAAAAAAGAGTGAAAGAAATGAACAAAGCCTCCAAGAACTATGGGATTATGTGAAAAGACCTAATCTACACTTGATTGATGTACCTGAATGTGACAGGCAGAATGAATACAAGTTGGAAAACACTCTTCAAGATATTATCCAAGAGAACTTTCCCAACATAACAAGGCAGGCCAACATTCAAATCCAGGAAATATAGAGAACACCACAAAGATATTTCTCAAGAAGAGCAACCCCAAGGCACATAGTTGTCAGATTCACCAGGGTTGAAATGAAGGAAAAAATCCTAAGGGCAGCCAGAGAGAAAGGTCGAGTAACCCACAAAGGAAAGACCATCAGACTCACAGCAGATCTCTCGGCAGAAACCCTGCAAGCTAGAAGGGAGTGGGGGCCAATATTCAACAGCCTTAAAGAAAAGAACTTTCAATCCAGAATTTCGTATCCAGCCAAACTAAGCTTCATAAGCGAAGGAGCAATTGCTGAGAGATTTTGTCGCTACAAGACCTGCCTTACAGGAGCTACTGAAGGAAGCACTAAACAGGGAAAGGAACAACCAGTACCAGCCACGGCAAAAACATACCAAATGGTAAAGAATAATGATGCAATGAAGGAGCCATGTCAGTTAACGGGCAAAGCAAGCCAGTAACAAAATGGCAGGATCAAATTCAAACATAACAATATTAACATTGAATATAAATGGCCTAAATGCCCCAATCAAAAGACACAGACTGGCAAACTGGATAAAAAGTCAAGATTCATGGGTGTGCTCTATTCAGGAGACCCATCTCACCTGCAAAGACTCACATAGACTCAAAATAAAGGGATGGAAGAAGATTTACTAAGCAAATGGAGAGCAAAAATAAGCAGAGGTAGCAATCCTAGTCTCTGATAAAATGGACTTTAAACCAACAAAGATCAAAAGAGACAAAGAATGGCATTATATAATGGTAAAGAGATCAATGCAACAAGAACAGCTAACTATCCTAAATATTTATGCACCCAATGCAGGAGCACCCAGGTACATGAAGCAAGTTATTAAGGACCTACAAAGACACTTAGACTTCCACACAATAATAGTGGGAGATTTTAACACTCCACTGATAATATTGGACAGATCAACAAGACAGAAAGTCAACAAGAATATCCAGGACTTGAATGCAGATTTGGACCAAGTGGACCTAATAGACATTTACAGGACACTCCACCCCAAATCCACAGAATACACATTCTTCTCAGCACCATATTGCACTTACTCCAAAATTGACCACATAATTGGAAGTAAATCACTCCTCAGCAAATGCAAAACAATGGAAATAATAACAAACAGTCTCTCAGACCACAGCACAATCAAATTAGAACTCAGGATTAAGAAAAGCACTCAAAACCACACAATCACATGGAAACTGAACAGCTTGCTCCTGCATGACAAATGGATAAACAGTGAAATGAAGGCAGAAATAAAAATGTTCTTTGAAACCAATGAGAATGAAGACACAACGTACCACACCCTATGGGACACATTTAAAGCAGTATCTAGAGGGAAATTTATAGCAATAAATGCCCACATGAGAAACAAGAAAAAGATCTAAAATCGACACCCTATCATCAAAATTGAAAGAGCTAGAGGAGCAAGATTAAAAAAACTCAAAAGCAAGCAGAAGACAAAAAATAACTAAGATCAAGCAGAAATGAAGGAGATAGAGACACAAAAAACCCTTCAAAAAAATCAATAAATCCAGGAGCTGGTTTTTTGAAAAGATCAACAAAATAGACTGCTAGCTAGACTAATAAAAAAGAAAAGGGAGAAGAATCAAATAGATGCAATAAAAAACGATCAAGGGGGAGATCACCACCGATTCCTCGGAAATACAAACTACCATCAGAGATTACTACAAATAACTCTATGCACATAAACCAGTAAATCTGGAAGAAATGGATAGGTTCCTGGACACTTGCACACTCCAAAGACTAAGCCAAGAAAAAGCTGAAATCCTGAATAGACCAATAATAAGGTCTGAAGTTGAGGCAGCAATTAATAGCCTACCCACCAAAAAAAGTCCAGGTCCAGATGGGTTCACAGCTGAATTCTACCAGACATACAAAGAAGAGCTGGTACCATTCCTGTTGAAATTATTCCAAACAATACAAAAAGAGGGAATCCTCCCTAACTCTTTCTATGAGACCAACATCATCCTGATACCAAAATCTAGCATAGACACAACTAAAAAAGAAAACTATAGGCCAATATCCATGATGAACATTGATGCAAAAAATCTTCAATAAAATACTGGCAAACTGAATCCAACAGCACATCAAAAAGCTTATCCACCACGATCAAGTAGACTTCATACCAAGGATGCAAGGCTGGTTCAACATACGCAAATCTATGTGTAATCCACCACATAAACAGAACCAAAGACAAAAACCACATGATTATCTCAATAGATGCAGACAAGGCCTTTGACAAAATTCAACAGCCCTTTATGCTAAAAACACTCAATAAACTAGGTATCAATGGAATGTATATCTCAAAACAATAAAAGCTATTTATGACAAACCCACAGCCAATATCATACTGAATGGGTAAAAATTAGAAGCATTCCCTTTAAAAATTGGCAATAGACAAGTATGCCCCTCTCTCACCACTCCTAGTCAATATAGTATTGGAAGTTCTAGCCAGAGAAATCAGGCAAGAAAAAGAAATAAAGGGCATTCAATTAGGAAAAGAAGAAGTCAAATTGTCCCTATTTACAGACCACCACATGATTGTATATTTAGAAGACCCCATCATCTCAAGCCCCAAACCTCCTTAAGCTGATAAGCAACTTCGGCAAAGTCTCAGGATACAAAATCAATGTGCAGAAATCACAAGCATTCCTATACACCAATAACAGACAAACAGAGAGCCAAATCATGAGCAAAGTCCCATTTACAATTGCTACAAAGAGAGTAAAATACCTAGGATTACAACTAACAAAGGAGGTAAAAGATCTCTTCAAGGAGAACTACAAACGACTCCTCAAGGAAATAAGAGAGGACACAAACAGATGGAAAAACATTCCATGCTCACTGTTAGGAAGAATCAATATTGTGAAAATGGCCATACTGCCCAAAGTAATTTATAGATTCAATGCTATCCACATCAAGCTACCATTGTCCTTCTTCACAGAACTGGAGAAAAACCACTTTAAACTTCATATGGAACCAACAGAGAGCCCATATAGCCAAGACAATCCTAAGCAAAAAGAACAAAGCTGGAGGCATCACGCTACTGGACTTCAAACTATACTAAAAGGCTACAGTAATCAAAACAGCATGGTACTGGTACCAAAACAGAGATATAGACCAATGGAACAGAACAGAGACCTCAGAAGCAATGCCACACACGTACAACCACCTGATCTTTGACAAACCAGACAAAAAAAGCAATGGGGAAAGTATTCCCTGTTTAATAAATGGCGTTGAGAAAGCTGGCTAGCCATATGTGGGAAGCTGAAACTGGACCCCTTCCTTACACCTTATACAAAAATTAACTCCAGATGGATTAGAGATTTAAACATAAGACCTAACACCATAAAAACTCTAGAAGAAAACCTAGGCAAAACCATTCAGGACAAAGGCATAGGCAAGGACTTCATAACTAAATCACCAAAAGCAATGGCAACAAAAGCCAAAATAGACAAATGGGATCTAATTAAACTTAAGAGCTTCTGCACAGCAAAAGAAACAATCATTAGAGTAAACCAGCAACCAACAGAATGGGAAAAAATTTTTGCAATCTACCCATCAGACAAAGGGCTAATATCCATAATCTACAAAGAACTAAAGCAGATTTATGGGAAAGCAAACAAACAAACCCATTGAAATGTGGCCAAGGATATGAACAGACACTTTTCAAAAGAAGACAAATATGTGGCCAACAAACATATGAAAAAATGCTCATTATCACTGGTCATTAGAGAAATAAAAATCAAAACCACATTGAGATACCATCTCAGGCCAGTTAGAATGGCGATCTTTAAGAAATCTGGAGACAACAGATGCTGGAGAGGATGTGGAGAAATAGGAACACTTCTACACTGTTGGTGGGAATGTAAATTAGTTCAACCATTGTGGAAGACAGTGTGGAGATTCCTCAAGGATCTAGAAATAGAAATTCCATTTGACCCACCAATCCCATTACTGGGTGTATATCCAAAGGATTATAAATTTTTCTATTATAAAGACACATGCACACATATGTTCGTTGCGGCACTGTTTATGATAGCAAAGACCTGGAACCAACCCAAATGCCCATCGATGATAGACTGATTAAAGAAAATGTGGCACATATACACCATGGAATACTATGCAGCCATAAAAAATGATGAGTTCGTGTACTTTGTAGACACACGGATGAACCTAGAAACCATCATTCTCAGCAAACTGACACAAGAACAGAAAACCAAACACCGCATGATTTTGCTCATAGGCAGGTGATGAACAATGAGAACACATGGGCACAGGGAAGGGAACAACACTCACAGGGATAGGTGAGGGGGTGAGGGGAGGGGTGGGAGGTGGGGATTGGGGAGGAGGGGGAGGGATAACACTGGGAGAAATGCCTGATGTATGCAATGGCGGGGAATGGGGGGGGATGGAGATGGCAAACCACCATGACATGTATGTACCTATGCAACAATCCTGCAGGATGCAGGACGTGCACATGTACCCCAGAGCCCAAATGCAATAATAATAAAAAAAAAGCTAAATGCCTAAATGTATTGAAATGCTTCTAAAATAAAATATTTAGCACTTATTTGCAGATGGGTAATGTTAAATATCCCATTTATTATTATTACTACCACTTGTCTGATTAAATCCTACCATAAGCATTAAGCAAATCGGTAAACAAATAAATAACACTTCATGTGATGAATGCCAATATAAAGCACGTTTAAACTGTTCTGTCAAGAGACAAGCCTGGAAATGCTGGCTGTGCTTCTTTGCTTTTCTGCAATCATGTGAATACATAAATTCAAATTGCAGCTTATAAAACTTCAAATCGAGGCTTTTGAAATTTCAGAAAACACATGCGCTTGGAAAAGCAGATTATAACAAGGTCCCAGTGGGATTTTGTCACCATCTTTTTTACATTTCAAAGTATTAAAAAAAAACAAATCTAGATAAGAAATGGCTACTAAATGTTTTCATATTTAAAAGATGGTGTTTTTTTTTTAAAAATTAAATCACTGGAAAAAAGTTTTTCCACAAACATTGTGTAAAAAGAAAGATAGCAAAAAGCTTAGCCAAAGCTTTTACTATTTGATGATTTACACTGAGTTCTTGAGAGTTTTCTAAATTAGTATACGGTTAATATCCATAAAATCATATGCAAGATGTCTTTCAAATTGATCCTAAGGTTAATTATAAAATGTACTTAATTATTTATAGTGCACCTTTGAGTCTCAGATACTCTGTTTCCAAAAACACTGTAAATATAGAAAATTTAGCAGAATTATATTGGAAAGACAGTAATTCTTCACAAATTAACTTCTTGATATAATGCAATTCCATTTAAACCTTCAGAGAGAATTATTTTATAATTTGACCAAATGATAAATTACATAAGTTAGAATAACTAAAGTGGGAATGTGGGTTAACCTACCAGAAATTAAACATTTTAAAGCTGCAATGATTGACATAGTGCATTCCTGTCACAAAAATCTACAGTAGATTAACAAGCAGAAACTTAAAATATAGTGAAGAAAACACCATAAATCAATTCAGAAGAGATGGTGCTGGGGTAAAAAATAGGAATTTCTGAAAAACTCTTCAAGGTTAGAAATAACACTATACAAATTTAAGATGGTTTTCTTTTTTTAACAAATGAATAAGTAAGGATCAAGAATAAGTAAGAATATCTGAACAATGGTAAAATGTCCACAATTTTAAGACTACTATCAATGAACATAATATCAAAGAAATAAACTGTTAAATTTTATTTAAAAAAATATAAAAGGCAAAATGGAACGTGGAAACATATTCTCAATAAATCTGTGTTTAAGATAATATGAAAAGAGCTCTTAAAAATAAGAAAACACAGGAAAAATGGGCAACAGACGTTGCAGATAATTGACAGTAGAAACTAAATGAATAACAAACATGCACACACATACAACATTTTCAACTTTCCTATTAATAAAGTACTTAAAATATCTATGGCATGCTTTTTATTTGTTTTATCAGGTATATAAATTTTAATGCTCAATAGTGGTGAAAGTGTAGTGAGACAAGTATTTTCTAACTGTTGTTGGTAGTTTATGAGTGTTCTGAGTACCAGCCTTGACAGAAATTCAACAACGTGTATGTAAATCCTTAGGATTCCCATTGTTAACTTTTCATTCTTATTCCAGCAGATATGTGATTCAAAATGTATAAACAAATGTGCTTATTGTAGGCTTATTCATTATAATAAAAAATGAAAGCAAAAAAATATCCTAATAACGCAATA
Source organism: Ateles fusciceps (assembly GCA_036589455.1). Taxonomy (NCBI): domain Eukaryota; kingdom Metazoa; phylum Chordata; class Mammalia; order Primates; family Atelidae; genus Ateles; species Ateles fusciceps. Next base: position 467,901 of record JAZHEH010000857.1, on the reverse strand, counting down.
ATGGTGAAATACAGGGTACCCATATATATTTTATTACTAGGATCTTAAAAATCAATTTTTCAAAGAATAATTAATGACCTACAGAGATATAATAGAATAATAAATGAAGAAAATTCACATATAATGTTTATAGAGTTTGATCTTAGTAATATTTCTAAATCTCAACTATAATGAATAAGTACATATCTCTTTGCTGGATAGTCTTGTTAGGAAAAAATACACAAGTAAATAATTTGAGATATATTTGAGGAGAGGGGAATATTTGATTTAGAATTTTCTAAACTTGAGTTTATTATTATTTTTTAGTTTGATATTATTTTTTCCTGCTCTTTAAATTTTTGTTTGTTTGAGGGGCTTGGGGTGTTCTTTTCCTTAAAATTGTCTCTTTCTAGATGAAAGCTGAAAATGTTTAAAAGCCTTGCCAGTGTGTCTAGGTTTTTCAAATGTAATCAGATTTTAGCAAGATTTTACTTAACTAAAAGTATTCAGAACGCTGTGCAAAATCATCTGGAGTCAAATAGTAATGGAGCCAATGATTTGCAGAGTAGTAAAGAGAGAGAAAAAGATGAGACATACCCTCAAAATCTAGACCCAAGGAATTAAGTCAGCTTGAAATATTTAAACAAACAAAGGATGCCTACACCAGAAGTTTTCTTCCACAATTGATTCTAAGGTCGGAATCTGAGGGGAAATGGTGCTATTCCACATTCTAAAACAAGCTGCCAGCAATCCAGACAAACCACTTCCCCATAGGGAAGCAACATCGGTATTATCTCTATTCCCCGACAATTTCCAACCTCCTCTGTACTCCATGTCCCAGGAAAGATTAAGAAGACTGACATAGGAAGGGGTAGTAAGCTTTGTGGGGAGTGCAGTTTTTGTGGTAAGGGACAGTTCCTTCCCTTCACTGCTTTCATCTCTCTGAAGTCAAAAGTAGAGACTTTGAGAGAATCACTGAGATTAAGTATGTAGACTCCAAGAAGGAAAAAGCATCCCCCTCACTTCACTGAATGTTTGGAATCTGAAGAACACCTTCACAGGTCTGTGTAGCTTTTGGAGAGGCTAGAAGAGCACCGTAGGCATTCCTCTGGCTTTTCATATGTAAGCACTTAGAGTGGAAAGAAAAGGAGGAACCATAAGGTTAGCCATACTTAAGAAATCAACAAAAGGCCAGGAAATTGAGTTATTCCTATTTTCAATTTTAAAAAGAGATAATTGTCAGTGATTAAACTTCATAAAATGGGCCAGGCGTGGTGACGCATGCCTGTAATCCAAGCACTTTGGAGGCCAAGGCGGGTGGATCACCTGAGGTTGGGAGTTCAAGACCAGCCTGACCAACATGGTGAAACCCCGTCTTAAAAAAAAAAAGAAAGAAAGAAAGAAAAAAAAACTTCATAAAATGAAGCAAGAATGGACTCAGAAAATAGCAAACATGAAATGTTAATTATTAGTTCAAAAGTTAGTTTACCGTGTTTTCTCTGCCAACTGATTGCTAATGACTAAAGTCCTTATTTCCAGGTTTCCTCTCTCCATAAGCTCTAGATCTCTTGATTTTTTAAACTAGTACTTTCCCCAAATTGTATGAGGCAATAAAATATACTCTCAGCTGAACTAAATAGCATTCATCTTCCCAGCCAGATAAGGTAGAAGTACTCCTAGACCAGATGTTATATTCAGGATAAGTTAAAAACTGACTCTGACCCCAATGACCCAGGAATGAACCAGGATTAACCATTTATTATCTGTATGACCATGGGAAAAAATACTAAGCTTCATTTTGTGCTATCTGTAAGTGATGAGATAATAGTACATATTTAATTGTAGTATTGTGAAGATTTGATACTCAGCTAAGTTCCTACCATGTATTAAGTACTCATAATTGTTAACTACTAATACTGACCACTATCCTTCTATCAGCAAATCCTACTGAGTCTTCTTCTACATTGTAAACTTTTCCTGTCATCTCCTTTTCCCTTGCTACAACTTCATGCACTAGACCTTCATTGCTTTATTGCCTGGCAGATTGTCATAGTCTAATGAATGATTTCTGTCTCTTGTCTTATCACACTTACCCAGAATCATCCCCCACAGAGTAGCCGGAGTGAGCTTTTGATGAAACAAATATTTTACTACTAAAAACCTTTAAGTAATTCATCTAGTTCATTACCTAAAGTTTAAAAGAGTAAGCAACATTCTAGGTGATTCTTAACCCAGATTCTAACCACCTCACCTGCTTCATCTTATAACCTTTCCTCCATAAATCTCGAATAATTTGCTAAACCATAATATCAAATAAACGAGTTTGTACATGGATGGGAGGCATCAAAATATTTTTATTGGCAAAAATTCATATAATAAAACACTAATGCCGATGGAAATTGATGCCAAAACATTATCAATTCTATTAATGGAAAATAAACTCAAGCATCAGGCAAGTAATGCCATAATAAAATTCAGATAACAGTTATCTGTCATTACATTAAGACTTAAAACAATAATCCTGAAACAACCAACAACTTGATAGTAGCCACAAGAAGCCTAAGTCTCTATGGGAGGTTCTGCAAACTAACCAAATTCCATCTATTCTAAGCTGCACATTTTACAACATTAACATCACTGAAATAAGGGCAAGGTTTCCTCTTTGCCTGCTGGTCAGGACACATGTGGCTTAGAAGAAAATCACAGAGACAGTAATTGGAGCCCTCTTAAGAAATGCTATGAGGGCAGGTGCAGTGGCTCATGTCTGTAATCCCAACAGTTTAGGAGGCTGAGGTGGGAGGATCATTTGAGCCCAGGAGTTTGAGACCAGCCTGGACTAGGCAACAAAGTGGGACCCCATAGCTAATAAAAAACAAAACAAAACAAAAATAACAACAACAACAAAAAACCCAAAAAGTTTAGTTGGTTGTGGTTGTGTGTGCATCTGTAGTACCAGCTACTGGGGAGGCTAAGCTGGGAGGATCACTTGAGCTGGGAGGTCGAGGCTGCTTGTAGGCTATGAAGGTGCCACTGTATACTCCAGCCTGGGCAACAGAAGGAGACCCTGTCTCCAAAAAAAACAAAACAAAAAAAGAAATGCTACATCATTAACTCTCTTGATGTCACAGAGAATGATATTGTGTGGGAAAAGACAGACACCTATGACTCTGAAAAGACAAATGATACAGGAGAGTCAGACTCTAAATGTGAAGGTGTTTTAGAAATATCTCAACCAATTTTTTTCATTTATATTTTACTTTTCATGCATATGAAAGAGGGACCTATGACAAAACTAACAATAAATCTAAAAGAACAAGAGTAATAGCAAAATAAAACCTCTAACTGATAAGTGTCATAGTTTAATCAGCAGCACTCTTCTCCCGCTCCTCCATCCTCTACCTCACTGGTACTTAAAATGATGGTACTCTATGGCCTGCATCTTAAGAGGTCTTTAATTTGATGAAATATTGTAGTGCATGTTCATGATTAAATGAGACGATGTTTCACAATCAATATTTCAAAAGAATTTGGAAAGATTATTTTATTTCAAAATAACTAAAAGAGAAGGACTTGGAATGTTCCTCACACAAAGAAATAATAAATGCCTAAGGTGATGGATTCCTTAATGACCCTGATTTTATTGTTACACTTTGTATGCTTGTATTAAAGTATCACATGTACCCCATAAATATACACAACTATTATGTATCATAATTTAAAAGAAATGTTTTTAAAAATTAAAAATAGAACAGAAATTCATGCAAGATGAAAAAGAATGCTGGGATACATTATTAATTCACTCAACAATTATTTATCCTGTGCCAGGAATTGTTTCAGGAGCAAGAATTGCAGCAGTAAACAAAACACACAAAAATCCTTGCTCTCACAAAGCTTCATTTCATGTGTGAGATAGATAACACAAGAAATAAATAACAAAATTAATAGAATATGATCATTTTAAGAACTAAAGAGAAAGATCAGAGAGAAAAAAGTAGAAATTTGGCAGGGAGATACAATTTTAACAAGGGTCGTTAAGGAAGGCTTGCAGGAGGTGAGGGAGCCAACCATGTTTGATATTTCAGGGACGGACTCTAGGCAGAAAGAAGAGCAGGTGCAATAGCTCAGAAACAGGACCCCATCTAGTGTATTAGAGGAACAGAGCCAAGGGTGCCAGTGACTCTCAGGAAGGATAAAAGGAAGTAAAAGTAGATGGGAATGTGGTCGAGAGATAGAAAGAGGGAATCATCAAGGTCTTATAGATCAGTGCTATTCAATAAAATAATTAGGTAAATCACCGATATAATCGAATTTTTCTGGTTGCCACATTAAATGGTAGAAGAAGACAGGTGTAATTAATTTTAATATATGTTATTTAAATCAATATATTAAAAATATTGATTTCAACCCATATATGATATATGCAATATTAATGTGATATTATATATTATGTTTTAAATAATTTTAAATAGACTATTTTTAGAGCAATTCTACACTCGTGGCAAAACTGAGCAGGAGGTAAAGAGATCTTTTTTGTATACAAAGTATTCGAAATCTGGTGTGTATTTCACACTTACATCTCATCTCAATTTGTGCCAGCCACATTTCAAGTGCTCAGTAGCCACATATGATAGTGCCTACCATCTTGAACAGCACAAATCTGGACCTTTGTAGAACAATATAATGACTTTGGCTTTTGTGGTGAGAAGAAGTAGAAGGGCATGGAAGAGTTTTGAGTGTAGGGATGGCACAATCTGACTTGGATGTTCAACAGATACCTCTTGCTCCTGTGTTAAGAATGTACAGACTGTAATTGGATTATTTGTAACACAAAGGAGAAATGCTTGAGGGGATGGATACACCATTCTCCATAATGTGCTTATTTCACATGTACCCTACAAATACACATACCTACTATGTCGCCACAAAAATAAAAATAATAAAACATAAATATTTGTAAATAAGTGAATAAATGTATACATGAATTTAAAAGAGAATAAACAGAGGGAAGAATGTAACTTTACAAGTCCGAAACAGACTTTCAACAAGCTCTTTTAAATATAACAACTGAAGATAGACAAGCCTAAGTCCAGTAACCAGACTCTGATTTGGAGAATGTTTGTTACTGTAGTTCTTTCAGGGCCCTGTCTTTAAACAGGCTGCATCTTATTCTGCAACATGCTGATCTATCTTCATGCTTCAAGACTCAGATCATTATCTTCTGTGGGATGTCTCCCAAGCACTGCCCCAGAAATAACTTCTCCTCCTACAAGACTTAATCATAATCCTTGGCTTACATGCTTGTTTCTTCTCATTGACTATAAAATCCTCAAGACAAGGTATATAACACATACATCTTTAATCCTAATGCCCAGTAGAGTTCTTGGAAGATAGTAAGCTCTCAATACACATTTGTTAATAGGAAGCAAAAAAATTTTTAGCTAATCATTCAAAGAATGGAATTATCACAAATATCTATCGAAAGTACTGTATTTATGCAATTAAATGCTATACAGCCAGGTGAATGAACAAACTAAAATTATATGCATCGTGGATTATTATAAAGATAATTTTGAATGAAAAAGGCAACACACAAGGGAGTATAAGCCATATAATTCCATTTTCATAATAATCAGTATAGGCAAAATAATCAAAGTTGATGGGATATGGGTTATACTTGGAGGTAGTGACTGCAAAGGGGTAAGAGGAAATTTCTGGGATTCTGATAACATTCTGTTTCCTTCTGGTTGTACAGTGTGTCCAATTTTTAAAACACCATTGAGCTATACAGTTAAATTATGCACTGTCCTGTATATATATTATACTTAAAGCTTTCACAGAAGATATACATAGTTTCTAAAGACAACAAAACAAAAAATTTTAAATTATTTTAAGCACAAACAATTTTGTTCAGCTGTCTTACAATTCAATATATAAGAATAAATTTATGGCTAATTAGCATAGCGTATATGCATTCTTCATAATTAAAACTTCCACGAGTACAACATATGTTAAGTATTTTAAATCAGTTTTTCTCTTTCCTCAAATAAGGCTGTGAGTCATAATTTGGAAAACAGTTCAGCATGTAATAATATAGTGTTTTTATTTTAAACCAAGCTGAAGCCACACAGAGCAGAACTGCTCCACTGAGCCCTATCCAAATCCTTGATCCACAGAATCAGGAACAGATAAAATGGTTGCTACTTAAACAAAACAGAAACCTTGTTTATATTTTTGTCCCATAATTTTCAATAAGTATACTTTAATTAAACACTTTTAAACCTGCAACTTGAGGTTATAAACTTCTTTTAGGTGGTTTTCAACCAGGGACAATTTTGTCCCCCACCCCCTAAAAACCCCCAGCATATTTGGCAATGCCTTGAAACGTTTCTTGTTGTCTCAGCTCAAAGGTAAGGCATTGCTACTGTTATTCAGTGTGTACGACAGGCCAGGGATACTGCTAAATACCCTGCAATGCACAGGATAACTCCTCACAGGAAAGAATTATCCAAACTTAAATGTTAGTAATGCTAAAGTTGAGAAACCTTGCTCTGATATAATGACATAATGTTCGATTGATTGATTGATTGATTGATTGATTTGAGGTGGAGTCTCACTCTTTTGCCCAGGCTAGAATGCAGTGGCTCGATCTCCGCTCACTGCGGCCTCTGCCTTCCAGGTTCAAGTGATTCTCCTGCCTCAGCCTCCACAGTAGCTGGGATTACAGGCGCCTGCCAACAAGCCTAATTTTTATATTTTTAGTAGAGATGGGGTTTTACCATGTTCGCGAACTCCTGACCTTAAGTGATTGGCCCACATCAGCCTCCCAAAGTGCTAGGATTACAGGCATGAGCCACTATGCCCTGCTAGGAGTTTTTACATCAGAATTTTTCTTGATCAATTTTAATCTCTTATCATTTAGAGATTCTTGAAATATTGAAATTCCCTTATTCAAAGTGAATGAATTTTCTTAAATTATGTATTTTTAACATCTTTTAAATTGCTTATTTTTAAATTGTTTGCCATGTTTGTTTTCCAATTTGCAGTAAAAAATATTTTGAGAAATATGTTGTTTATAACAATTTTATTCTTTTTTCTCCAGGCTAGAAGAACAAAAGAATATCTTGTCAGAATTTCAAAGAGATTTAAATGAATTTGTTTTATGGTTGGAGGAAGCAGATAACATTGCTAGTATCCCACCTGAACCTGGAAATGAGCAGCAACTGAAAGAAAAGCTTGAGCAAGTCAAGGTAATTTTACTTTCTCAAATCCCCCCAGGGCCTACTTGTATAAAGAAGTATATGAATCCATGTTTTAATTTAATCATTGGTTTTCTGCCCGTTAGGTTATTTATAGTTCCTTGCTAAAGTGTTTTTCTCACTTTATTTTGTCTTAACCCTGCAGTTCTCAACCAGTGCACATATGAACATATGTGTGTGTGTATACATATATATATATTTATATGTATGTGTGTGTGTGCATATATATATTCCTCAAATAAAGTTGGGAGATATATATATATATATATATACCTCAGGTACATACACACACACACACACCTTATTTGAGGTATATATATATGGTTGTGAGGTGTATATATATATATATATATATATACACCTCACAACCTTATTTGAGGAATATATATATACACATACACACATATCTAAAGGTATATAATGCACAATTTTTTCTTAAAAAGTGATTTGAATTTAATTTTAGATTTATTTGAGAACTTTACAAGTTCAAATAATTTTAAAAACTGATTAGATTGTGGAATCATAAAATCTAAATCTAAATGGGAATCACTTTTTAATCTGTCCTGGTCTTCATACCTGGAGATTTGACAATCGTCTTTAAAAAGAAGAATCCCTTTTCTTAGGGAAGATCTGAATTGCTAAATCAATCTCACTACTTCAGCCTCTAATTAAAGGCGTTATATTCCCCTGATGCAATGTTTCATTTTAGCTTATTTGTCTGGGGGTGTGGGATGTGGTGTTGGTTCGCATTCCGTTTGGTTAAATAGACATCCAGCTTATTCCAATGGCTTTTCATGCCTTTGGAATATCTGCTTATTACTGATTACTTCCCTTGGCCGACTGACATGCTCTGATTGTACAGTTGGATTAACTTTCATGGTTTTAGTTTTAGGAAAGCAACTCTTTTGGCTGTATTTCATTTTAATTGTTGAACAGAAGGTGAAAGAGGAAGAGAAATTAATGTTTAATCATTCGCTGTTATGTACCAAATATTAGATATATTGACATCCACTATTTTATTTAATCTTCATATCAAACTTTGACAATGGTTGCTATTATCCTCATTTTACAAGGTCACATAATCAAAAGGAATGAAATTGCTTCTTTATCAATGATTCAGTTGGTTTACACATGTAGAGTCCATTGTCAAACATTTATTTCTATGAAACAAGAAATTTACGCCTGAGCAAGAGATAAAGTATAAAAATAAAATATGACTTAATTCAATAAACAAATATGGAGCACTGACAATACATTAGATGTTTTTCTAGGTATTTGATATTCAAAAAAAAAAAGAGAAAAGAATGGGAATCATTTGAAGATGGTTATACCCTAGAACAATGAACTCAGTCTATTCTTGGAAATTTATCTTTCCTAAATGTATTGAGTGTCATATATAGTAATATAACTGATAATTCATTTGAGACATATTTAGTCACATTTTCTTATTAATTAATACACATGATTCTATTTTCTCCTGAAAGAAACTAGATCAGGGCTGTCAAATAGAATTTCTGATATGATGAAAATGTTCTGCATTATCCATTTTTGTAACAGCTAGCCATTTGTGTCTTTTGAATGCCTGAAGAGTTGGTAGTGTGGCTGAGGAACTTGAGATTTTATTTTCGTGAATTTTGATTAAATGTTAATAGTGTTGTATGGTGAATGGGTACTGTAGCAGACACTGCAACTCTAGATGACAAAAATAAATAAAATACAGTTGTTAACATCATGGTGGTTTTGGATGTCTTGGGAAAGAGCACACACTATGTGATACTGGATGACTAAGAGAAATTTAGGGAAATGGGGTAATAAAATGAGGATTCCAGAATAAAACTACCCAAATTTGAACCACAGCTTTGTTGCTTGCTAGATTTGTGTCCTGGGAGATGTTATTTAATCTGTGTGTGTGTATATATATATATATATATATATATATATATATATATATATAAGCAAACCAAAAAATAAAATATAATTAAGATAATAGGATCTACCTGATATAATTATTATAACATGAAGATAAACTAAGATAATAAATGTGAAAAGTTAGCACAGTACCTGGTACTGTGCATATTGAGAGTAAATACTCTCAATGTCAATTACTTCTTAAGATGATAATGAAATTTCTTTCTCGGTAGCATGCTATGTTATGCTATGGCATTCTATGATACCCGAGAGGCTGATGAATTTATTCACATTGTTCTATTTCTGATAGAGATATGTTTTCAGAAGCTAACTTTATTTGGAGGATTGCTTTACCACCTTACATTTTTCTCTTAAAAAATTATGAGGGATAGTATGATCTCTTTTTGTTCTACAAAGGTTTATCTACTAGGGAGTGAGTATTTCAATTAATCCACTCTGTGCTCTGATAGAAAACTGTTGGTATTTGAGGTACCACTGGGCCCTCAGTCAAGTCACTTCATTTTGATAGACTAATCAATAGAAGTGAAGACAAGGTAGTTGGAATTGTGCTGTAATTCATTTTAAACGTTGTTGCATTTGTCTGTTTCAGTTACTGGTGGAAGAGTTGCCCCTGCGCCAGGGAATTCTAAAACAATTAAATGAAACTGGAGGACCCGTGCTTGTAAGTGCCTCCCATAAGCCCAGAAGAGCAAGATAAACTTGAAAATAAGCTTAAGCAGACAAATCTCCAGTGGATAAAGGTTAGACATTAACCATCTCTTCTGTCACATGTGTTAAATGCTGCAAGTGTTTGTGTTTATTTTGTTTCCTGGGTGCTTCATTGGTAGGGGAGGAGGCTGTGTGTGCTTTGTTTTTTAACCCGACTGTTTGCCTTGGCTGTATGTTTGGTTGTGGCTAGAAAAATGATGATGGTGAAGGGCTTTACGTTAATGACTAAATGCCAAAATTTACACCACAATTGTTTTGCATAAATTATTCTGCAGAATTAGACTGAAGAAATGATGAAGTATTTAATTCAGTGACCAGGTATATACTGACAGTGTTTAAGCTAAAAGGATGTGGTCTAGTTCTAGTTGAACAAATATCATAAATCGAAGTTAAATATTCACACCTATAGTATAGACTTAATAATTAATATATGCTAACATTCTCCTCGTTTATTTACTTACCTATTTATTAACTTGCAATTTTTCATCTTTCCACCTTGAATACTATATAAATCTAATATTAATATTATTTATTAAATGAATCCTTATTTTATACAAAGCAAGTAGTGCATATGAATTTATAATAAAAAGCAACATCAATTGATCCAGCACTATTTATTCAAAGATAATCATTTCCCCACTGTATTGTCATGGCATCTTTGTCATAAATCAAGTGAACTTGTGTGTATAAATCTGCTTCTGGATTCTCTATCCTCTTCCATTTGATTAGATCTGTTCTTTAACAGTACCTTTCTGGCTTAATTACAACCTTTTTTTAAAAACAATTCTACTGAGCTATAATTTGCATACCATTAAACTCACCCATTTAAAGTGGAAAATTCAATGTTATTGGGATATTACTTTTTTAAGGTGTAGTAAAATGTTTAACATAAAAATCTTGTCATTTCAATCATTTTGTGTGTACAATTCAGTGGCATTTATTACAACCATCACCACAGTTTATCTCCAAATTTTTTATTACTCCAACCAGACACTCTGTAATCATTAAGCAATAGTTCCCCTTTCTCTGTCTTCCCATCCTCTAGTAGACTCTCGACTAATTTCTGTTTAAATGAATTTGCCTACTCTAGATCTTTTATATAATTCAATTATATGTTTGTCATTTTGTGTCTGCTTTACTTCAGTTGGCATAATATTTTCAGGATTCATCTATGTTGTAGCATGTGTCAGAACTTCATTCTTTTTTATGACTGAGTAATATTCCATTGTATGTATATATGCAATCATTTTATTTACACATTTTGGATCTGATTGTGTAAATCAGCCAACTTTGTTCTTCCTGTTCAAGATTGCCCTGGCAAATTTTGGTTCTTTGAATAAATATTAGAACCATGTTGTCTATTTTTACATAAATCCTACCAGGATATTGCTTGAAATTTTGAATTTGGAGATCAGTTAAAATCTTTACAATACCGAGTCATCTAATTTGTGAACATTTTGAATTGTGTCAGATTATTTATTATATTTTTAAAATTGATGATGCTGACTTTCTTATAATAGATCATTTACATGACATAAAATATTTAGGAACGAAAGTAAGTACCAATTTTATGACACTAAAATCAAAATGTATGCTTAAGTCTCTGTAATTCAACCAAGTAGTCATTTTTTTAAAAATTCCTTTTTAGTTTCTTCCTTTAATGACTTCAAAACATTTGTGTAAAGATATATGTATGTAACAAACCTGCACATTCTGCACTCTGCACATGTACCCCAGAACTTAAAGTATAGTAAATTTAAAAAAGATAAAGACTTTTGTGTATGGAGGGAAGGTGGTATCCCTGCAATTAAATTTTATAGCTACAAAACAATACAAATGAAATACTCCCTCATAAAAAGACAACAAGGAGGAAGGATACCCAAAATATTCTACAATATCCCAGTACATCTTATCACAAAAAGAAAAACAAAAATTATAGGAAATATGAGAGAACTATCTAAAATATACAATAGCAGCTTTGTGGATTGTGAGTCAAGGATTTATGTGTTCTGCAACAGAATAAAAAGTCAAATTTTTATGACAGAAAATTAATACTAATATTATGAACACCATCATGTATAGACTTATATTGCTACATAATCAATAGTATCTTTTCCTGTGCCAAAGTCATAATTTTAATGCAATGTCTTTGCCATTAAATGCCACAGGATTTGGAATTTTATTCATTAGTCATATTAAAATTATTCAATCATTTTTTCTCTATCCACATGCCTCTGTATCCCTGTCAGTTTAGATTTAGGGATACTAAGCAAATGATCAGTGCCAGATTTACGTAAATACACAAGTTTTTTTAAAAGTAAAGAAAAATGGTTTGTAACACTGCCAGACAGTCTTCATCTTCATTAAACCTCAAGCTCTTACTTATTACAGGAGGGTAGACATAAAGGGGACCCCCTCCTTGTGTTTTCCAGCCCTGTTCTTCATCCAGAGGCTAAAGTGGGTGATATAATTGGAACTAGTGGGTCATAGTTACTGGGACATGAGTATGTCAATTCCTTAGCACATAGTTTCTCCAAATATATCCTAATATCATAATCAGTTGGCAGGTGCCTTTCTCCACAGCTAACACTAATACACTGCATTCTGCATATTGAGCCAACTGAACACTTACTTTTGTACCTTTACAGATCATTGCTGAAGAGAGAAAACAGAGGGTGAAGATAATATAGCTATTTCTTTAACGGAGTGGTGAACCGTATAATGAGTTCATTGCAAGTGTGTTACCTTGCTTTGGCCTGGGTAGCTTCTTTTTAAGCAGAAATGGAAAGGGTTTGCTTTAAACTGAATATGGCCATTAGCTTAAATTTATGGGCACCTTCATGCTATGAAGGTTCATGAAGTGATATCCTCATTCTTGTCTAATACATAACTACATAACTTAACCTTTTACAGTCTTTAACAATAATATCGAGCCACAAAGTGGGGGATGTTGTTAAAGCTAGCCTCTGTGTTTCTCTCTGAGCATCTCATTCTATGATCTTCAAATACATTCCTGACTCAGTTGCTTTTAATATTTATCACTCTTCATATTTCTTTGTATTTTCTCTGAACATTTATGTGTGTGTAGAAGGCTCTCTCACCATCATTATCACTCTCTTCTAAGGTTCTCACTCTTTTATGCTAATTTTCATCTATGAATTGACATTGTACTATGTTTATTATGAATCTACTTTTCTATATGTATATTTGCCACTCTTTTTCTGCCCCAGTAGTTTATGTAACACATCTTTTCTACTCTCTCCCTGACCCCTTTTTATTCCAGTATCATCTCCTTTCATGTCTTTTTAATTTTTTTGTCCCCTTTCCTCGTTCTTTATTGGTCTTTGTACATGTAGTAGATGGGTATTTTTTAACTACCCCTTTTATTTAAAACCAAAATATGCTTTATCATTCTTTACTTTTGAATCATATTGTATGCTTCATTAATTTAAAAAGTGAAAAGATGGAACATTCATTTTGCAGGCTCAGGATTATTTAGTAGAGGGAGCCTCATGAAAGTAAATCATTTTCACATCTTCTAGATTAGAACACTGAGACCTAGAAAGGTTGTGTGACTTATTTGAGACCCATGTAGCTCTCTATTTAAATATAAAAGTGATTCCAATATGAAGAGTGGGATTTTGGACCTTTTGGTGATGCTCAAGTGATTTTTATGTGGATAATATCCCAGAAAAAAAAGAAAAAAATATGGAATCTCATTTCATTCCATTGCTCCTTTAAATATAAAAACATGGATTTATTTTCTTTTAAAAACCTATATGAGTTTTTGCTTTGCTTTTTGCCCTTTGGAGAACTAGATGCTATTTTTTGAAATTACTTTCTAGAACCTTCTCTACTGTGGAACATTTATGATTGTGTAGTAGAGCAAAACGTGTTTATGTTGTTTCATAATTAGTTATAATCCTACTGTTTTTAACGTCAAGTAATTTTACATGTACTGTATGTTATACATTCCTATTAGTTTTAATAAATGTATTTTCATTTTGTTGAATAAATTTAAAATTTTCATCATATTTTACGTGTAAACAGTAATTTACTATCTACACGTAAAATACCATTGACAAGTAAAATATACTGTTTACATGTAAATAGTGAATTACTATTAATTTGTTACTGCCCAGACAGTATAAAATGGTGCACATAAAGAAAAAAGCATTTTGGGAAACAGTTAAGAAATTTTTCTGGAAAGTGAATTTTAGTTAAGTGCATCTTTAAAAATCTTATTCACTTTACCTAGGAAAAAGGTAGGTTTACAAATGTAACATATATCACAAAGCTTTAATATGGGAACAATTTTTGCAATATTGATAATAGTATGGGTATTATTTTCAAAATAAATCACAAAATAAAAATTATGAAACTAAAACTATAGTGCAACTCTTAGGACAAACTATCTTCCACACTATACAGTTGGCTGTTATCTAAATTGCCAGAAATCTAATTCATTTTGTATTAACCCCTAATCATGTTGCTTCTAAATATGTATCTGAGGAGTAAACACGTTAGATTTATTTTCATTTGTATAAAGTAAATAAATGTTTAGTCTTTTTCCAGACATGTTTGCCATGTAATGACAGTCATTATTAGTCATCAGTATAAATTTGAATAGCAAAAAGGAGAAAATTAAATAAAGCTAGAGCTTGACTTTCCTACTCCTTGCTCAAAAATGGACACTTCGTCCAATGAATTTCCTGTCACAAGATGATGATTAGTAGATTGTTGTAATAGTTGCCATTCAGTCCTGCCCTTAATGTGATTTTTTTTCAACCAAGAATAGAATCTTCACTGGTGTTCTTACCATATCGACTGGTGTTTATGGAACCCTGAAAAAAATGCTGTAAATAGAAATGATAATAATAATTATAGGAAATCATTTCTCTAGCTGGTCCCCTTCATAGCAGGGACCACATAGTTCCACTGAAGCTTTTGTGTGCTCATGATTTTCTCCCTTAAAGTGTATTTGTAACACAGTTCACACAGTGTTTAATTTTATAAATCTGTGAGCTAAAATGCTATTATATAAGAAAACGGTGTTCACCTGTTTATTAGGCATATAGTCTGATAGTTCCTAGAAATCCATTATCTTGGATGTTTTCTTTATGTAAGTTCCTGGAAATCCATTATTTGGATGTTTTCTTGATGTAGTTAGTAATTACATCAAAGCAGTTATACATTCATTAAATTATTTATTCAACAGCTATCTAATGAAAGACTACTGTGTGCCACATTCTGTTCTAAGCATATCATAATCACTTCCCACCCTTGCCTTATTTAAAGGACACGCATAATTTTATAGTGCCTGGCATTATAAATATTCATATCTCTAATTTATAGTTGCTAAATAGTTTGAGGCTGACGGTTGGGGGAAGGGAGTAGTAATTTAAAGTTTATAACGTAAGCATCCTTGACTTTGCCTGCTATAATTTCACACTGACATGAGGTTTATTACTGGGTTGTGTGTCATGAGTACATCTCAATTTGCTCTGACAGTTCTGGTTTTTGCCTGTTATCCTATCATAATTTTTAATAGCTCCCGCTTTCATTGTCATGAGTATTCCACTTTAGAAGATAAAATATATAGAGAGGGTCACCCTAGTTATGAGAACAAACATCAGGCTTTTAGTGCTAGACTTGGCCCAGTGCTCAATAACTATTATTATCATTATTGCTTTTGTTTTTATCAGCAGCAGCATCGTCCTTGTCATCATCATCTACCCTCTTAATACTTTAGTTAAGCTGAGAATTTCGGCCTATCCAAGAAACCTGATTTTCATTATCACAAAATTTATAACACTTCAATGACAATAAGTATATAAGAAGATGTGATATTTAACTTTCCAAATTATTGAAATGCTATGCTATATATGGAAAACTCTTTCTAACCATGTTTTTCCTCTATTCTCAAATCACAATCGTCAACACAGAGGAAGATTTCTATAACCAAATTTGTGGCTTTTTCCCCCACACATCAAATAGCAGACACTAGCTGGGTGTCATCTAATTCCATCCTGACACTATCTACCAAGAGATAGTGTCAGATCCCATAGATTGAGGGCTCAGTCCCAGGACTGCCTCCTCTGCCCTCACACACATGAGTCTCAAATCCAGGTGTCTGGAACTTCTGACCAATGGGCTTCAGGTTGAGGTTTCCATGACCCCCCTCTTTAGGTTCAATTAATTTGCTGGAGCAGCTCACAGAACTCCAGAAAACACTTACTTTCACCTATTTATGATAAAGGATATTGCAATGGACACAGATGAAGAGATGCATAGGGTGAGGTATGGTGGAGGGGGAAGGAGGGAAAGGGCATGAAGCTTTCATGCCCTCCCTGAGTGCACCACCCTCTAGGAACCCCCACGTATTCAGCTACCCAGAAGCTCAATGGACTGTGTCCTTTTTGTTTTTTATGGAAGATTCATGACATCAACATTCCTTCCCCCCAGGGTATATGATGGGACCCTCTAATAGAAGGGTATTAAGACCTATAATCTGAAAGGTGGGGGAACATTAGCGTGAAAGGAGAGCAGGAGGTCAGAGGCCTGCCCCTGAGACCCAACACACCCAACAATATCACAAAAGACTGTAACAACGGCTATGGGTGTTATGAGCCAGGAACCTGGATAGAAACCAATATGTACCGTAATACCACATAGGCAATCCCAAGAATATGGATCAGACACCTTACAAACAAGGAAAAAGTAAACAGGAGTGGTGAAGAGGTAATCTACTATAGGTATTAATGATGGGATTATGGATTATGGATTCCACCTGCTACCAGCTATGTACTCTAATACCTACTCTGTCCACACCTCAATGATAACATCCATAAAATTCAGAGACTAATAGAGGATGCCTCCCGAGGTTGTGGTGAAAATTCAATGAGGTGGTACACGGGAAATGTGTAACACAGTATCTGGCATATTGTAATTCCTCAAAAATGTGAATTGGAAAACAGCAGGAGTAATATAAAAATAGAAGGATGCAAAGACCAAGCACAAAATTATCTCTGATTCTCACCTTCTCCAGATTCTCCAAAGTCTCACCTTCTTAATCAAACAGTCATAAATATGGCTTATGGGGGAGAAAGCTGAACTATGTGCTACTATTATGAATGCAGCAAGTGAAGGAGAGGAGAGTTAGAGGCAGAAAGACAACAAAATGGCTCTTGTGGAAGGCACAGAGGGTTTTCAGCCAGTGCTCTCCCATGCCACTGATATCATTATTTTCATTGTCTATGACCAACTAGCATTTCAGCTAAAATGTGTTGGAAAATGATAGATTTTTCTCCTCACGTTGCCTAAGAAGCCCAAAATATCCAGCATTGTTTTCAAACACCAGCATTTTCACTTTTAAAGTATGAACATAATTCAGATGACCTTTTAATTCTGAACATCATGTTTATCAATCAATTGGCCTAACTTTAACCCAGAAATCCAAGCAGAAAGCAGTTAAACTTTCACACTGTTTCTCCATCCCTTCCCCTCACCTTTATTTTTGATATCATTTTCCTCCATTTTGCAAAGTGATGAAAAACCATTTGTAGAAAGTAACATTGAAGGCAGATAATTTTCTATTAGGAAACCTCACCAAATACAAGACAATTTATTCATTTGAATGTAATATTTTTTTTATTGCATTTTAGGTTTGGGGGTACATGTGATGTAATATTTTTTAAAATGTAAACAAAATTCCAGCATAAATTGTGAAGCACTGATACTAGTGCAACAACTCATTTCCATATTGAAACTTTATGTGTGCCACTATATACATACTGAGGATGTATATCAAGCATGTACATTTATCACTTAAGTATGCTGTGCCCCAGATTTTGTTAAAAAGCTAATTTTCAACTAAAAACAGATTCAAATATTCTTGGCAATCTCTCCTCCCTGTTCGTGACGAATTTAAAATGAAGAAGAGTATAAATGATGATGAAAAGAGAAAGGAGGAAAAATATTTCTTAACTCTGGACCTTCAGTGTAACATGTTTAAGTAAGTCCTTTATTAGCACAAAGGTGTTTGCCTACAGCAAAGGATTCTAGAAAGGAGAATATATGATATAATAAAAAGAGATTTTGCTCATGTAAAATGTTTTTCTTTCCTTTTGTTTCTGCAGTGCCTTTACTTATTTAGTATCAACACTGAGACTAGAGGGTGTTTCCTTTCTTTCTAATAATTTAATAATCATGAAATGATATTAAATGGAAGCTTTCATATGCCAACTCCTTAAACTGAGGTTGAATAAGGAACAAAGATGAAAGGCCATATTTAAGAACACATATTGTGAATTCTAACCCAATTTCATTTATTATATCACCTGCAAAGCCAATATGTAATACAAAAGTAAAATAACAGGGCAATCTTTTATTAAAAATCAAAATCATATCAAAAATGATCTTTCTGTCAAATCTTTATACTCATACATCAAGATGTGAGTTTATTTATGTAGCTAAAAATATTTAATACTGAATGCTGACTACTATATTGAAGTCAGCTGACCCCTAGTGCTTCAAACTCTAGGAAAGGGATACCAAATGCTGGGTTGGTTATGTACTCCATTTTTATTGTAGACCACCTGCCAGGGCTTATAACAGATCTGTAATGGGTTTCTTACCTTTTATTGTGTAGAAAATGGACTGATAGATTAGGCCTGGGGCCAGTGATCCATGGAACCCCAGGTTTGCAAGAAAGAGTTTATCACCATTTGATGTTATTTCTGTCTCATGTCAGCTGAGAAGGATGAGCCAGATTATCTGAAAGTAAGCTGGATGCCAAAATCAGCATTCCCCTCATTTATCCACCTTATAGTTGAGGGCAAGGCCATTGTATGGGTAACAAAAGGGCTGATAAGGGCCTGATGGAGAAGTTTTGTTTTTCTGCCTTTTAATTGGCTTGCTGATATTAGAACTAATTATAAGACATTGAAGAGAGCGTTTCATTGTTTGTTTCTAGAGAAATCAATCAGTTTTGCTGTAGAAATGAAAGCATTTTGAGCTGAATGTTGCACTTATAATTTGTGAACATTTTCAATTATCACCAGGACAAGTATAGTCCATCTTTGTCATGGTTGGCCGAGTGTGGAGGGGGAAGACATGGACCAGAAAATGGGCCAGAAACCGAAGTCATCACAAGGGTATTTCAGGAAAATTCTATTTGTTCTGATAGTTGCAATCTGTAGGCAACCTGTAACTGATGCATATAACTCAAATACAGTCTAAAAAAATTTTTTTATGAAAGTGACGCATCTGACTGTGATGTGGGTGACATCAACAGTTTTGAATAAGACAGTAGTTGTTGGACTTATTGAAACTTTTATAAAAGAATGAACATTCTGACCTCAACTGCAATGTAAGTGACTATCATGAAGATTGCTTTCTGCTGTTACTATGACTGTTGTGACAAATTTTAGACCATTGCAATTATCTCCTAGAGGTTGCTTTATTGTTTTATTTTTATCAGTGGTGTGTATTTTTCTGTTAGTATCATTGAGATGCTTGTTAAGGAAGAGAAATTAATTAGTATTCAGATGCTGTATAGGTTCTTATTCATTGGAAATAAATAAAGGACAACACACAAAACAAAACAAAAATAGAAAAGACTTTATGGGTAAGATTTTATATAGTTTGGGGAGCAGACAAAAACTATTTTGAGTACTAAAATAATTAGGAAAGATGGTGTGGCCAGTTGCAGTGGCTCACACCTGTAATCCCAGCACTTTGGGAAGCCGAGGAGGGCAGATCATTTGAGGTCAGAGTTCGAGACCAGCCTGGCCAACATGGTGAAACCCCGTCTCTACTAAAAATACAAAAATTAGCTGGGCGTGAAGGCAGGCACTTATAATCCCAGCTACTCGGGAGGCCGAGGCAGGATCATTGCTTGAATCTGGGAGACAGAGGCTGCAGTGAATGGAGGTGAATGGAGATCAGGCCACTGCACTCCAGCCTGGGCAACAGAGTGAGACACTGTCTCAAAAAGAAAAAAAAAAAAAGAAAGAAAAAGAAAAGAAAGAAAGAAAAGAAAAAAAAACAAAGATGTTGACATTAACATGTTCAAGTGTTTATGCTGAAACTAGACTACACTATGATTAAATTATCATTTCTACTTTGGGTGAAGGATGAGTTTTCTTAATGATACTCCTTTCAAATGTTTTAGTTCACATGCCGTTAATTCCCAAAGTGGCCTCAAATATTCTAATGGTTTGTGTAATGAGTGTCACCATTCCACCTTCTCATTCTCCATGCCTCATCTCAGTCCTGGAAAGATCACTAAACTTGCAGTTAATAATTCAGTCTAGACCCCGGTTCACCACTCACTAACTCATAACTATGGGCCACTTATTTAAATTTCTTAGCACCTCTAGTTCCTCATTTTTCCAACAATGATGCATTATGAAGCTCGTTGCTCATCTCCCATGGTCTAGTGAGGAACTAAATACATAATATATACTAACATACTTTATTATGAGGAGTTAAATTGTGGTTACTGATACAAGTAGGTACCATAAAATTCTAATACCAGTGGTAAGGGGAAAAGATCTATGTGCCATCACATAGAGCAGAACTTCTCAAACTTTAAGGTACAGAAGGTCCTTGAATAATGTCATTTCCTTTAACATCACTGTTATAATATTGGCAAGGAAAAAAAATGCTTCTCAGCCAGGGAACCACTGTCTGTGTGTGGTTGGCGTGGTTTTCTCATGTCTCTGTGGGTTCCCTACTGGTACTCTGGTTTTCTCCCACATCCCAAACTGTGCACATTAGGCGAATTGGTGTGTCTACATTGTCCCTATGTGAGTATTTATGTGTCTGTGACTATGTCCTGTGATAGAATTGGCATCTCTGCCAAGGTTGGTTCCTGTCTGATGCTCTGAGCTGCCAGGATGGGCTCTGGCCTCCCAAGTTCCTGAACTGGAATATGTGGCTTGGAAAATGAGTGACTGATTTAATATAAATTATTGTGAAATAAAAATTCATATACTATCCAATAATCATAAAGATGCATGACAATAATTGATGCTCTACAAAAGTGCTCAGTGAGCTGCCATATTGGTTCTTGTTTGTTTTTGAACTTTGTGGTGAGAGAAGGCAATTCTGGCAATTTTTGCTTTGCAAACATTTGTTCCTTGAGTGAATCACCACCACTACAACCACCGTCACTCACTGATTCACCAAAAACTGGGTAAATAATTTTCCTACTGGTTTTTATTAATCTTTCTAAAGTGGATGTACATCTCACATTTATTTCAAAGTTTACTAGAAGAGCTTGGGTCTTTATTTAGATGTTTGGTCATGTTCTTGTGACTACAAGTATGCAGTAGGAACTTAATTCTTGTTTATCAATTAGCCTATGGTAAGATTGGTTTCATTATATGTCATTTTGCCTAAGTCCCAGTTTCCAAGAATCTATCAACAACATTAATTGATGACTTACTGAAACAAGAATCACCTTGGGATCTTGTTAAAATCAGTCTACTGATTCAGTGGGTGTTGCATAGGACTTGAGGTTCTGCATTCCCCCTGTAATTTCAAGATGCTAATGCCTTGGCCCCCTTGGTCTACATCTTAAATAGTAGGGATATAGAGAATAGCTGTCAAGAGATGTGTAGGAGTTGACCACCAATCCCATTCATCGGAATGCATACAGTGCATTCTGAGATACTGGAAAGGCCTTTGCCAAAAGATTTGTCTCTTGATATTTATGAAGCACATTCATCCAACCACAGAAGATACATGTCAACTTTGACAGAAAATATGAACACATTCGAATTATGTATACTTTCAAAACATAGATCTTTGTGGGGTTCATAACCCAAGTATGACTTTCCCACAGAACCACTCAATTTCCTTCCTCTTCTCCACAATAGATTGTATATTGCAAGAAGCTCACCTCTACCTACCTTATTCTTCAGGCTTTCTTCTCAACTATCTTCTAGATACATTTAACCAGTGGGAGGCGTTGGCAGGAGATTGGAGAGCAGGGGAAGGGAATATTTCAGAGTATTTCTTTCCCCTTCTTCACTGCTTTGGGCAACGGCTGGTACAGAGTAAGTGGCCAAAAAATACTAGCTATGATTAGGTCTTCTAATAATGATCTTCTAAAATACCTTTTTCAGTGGTTACCCACATTCGATTGCCATGAATATCTCTTCAGATATCTTTGCAATTAATTGAGCCTGACTTTAGATACTCATTCAAAATCAAAATCAGTAATTTTAGGATTTAGGACTCTGGCATTATTTAAGAACTTTTAACTGTACAAAGCCTAACTCCCATTTCTGGCTTTCCTCTATGTATCAGTTATGTAATATCTACAATATTGTAAAATTTGCAATAGTGTTTTGCAACAAATCACCCTAAAATGTATTGACTTAAAATTACAACCATTTATAATTGCACCCAGTCTGTGGGTCAGTTGAGCTGTTGTGTTGTTCTGGCTCACTCATACATTTTCAGTCAGCGAATGGGTGGGGTAGTGGCTGGCTTATCTAGGGTAATAAGCTCAGCTGGGATGATTCACCTCTGCTCCATATAGTCTCTCTCTTCCTTTGGCGAGCTTTCCTGGGCTTGTTTTCATGTAAGAAACAGGATTCTAATACAGAAAGCTGAAGGGAACAAGGCTTCTTTAAGCTTAAGCTTAGAACTGGCTCACTCATTTCTAACACATTCTATTAACCAAAGCAAATCACAAGGCAGGCCCACATTCAAGGATTAGGGAAATAGATTACAACTCCTGATGGTAGGAACTTTAAAAGTCACATTGCAAAATGATGTGCATGCAGAGAGGTCATCAGTGCAATCTACCACACCTTGTAATCTATTAAGTTTCCCACCCCTCTCACAAGTAAGGTATTCAGTTAAGATGCATTCCTATGTATTCACATTTCTAATCAACTAATCCTGACTCTCATGTAATATCAACATAGTATCAATATTCTCAAACGCCAATAGTGTAGAGGGTCACAAAGATCCTCAAAGATACTTTATGCAAAATCCTAGGAGGATAGAAGCAGAGTACATTTGTTTGTTTATACATTCAACATTTACTGTTTCCAATATAGTATTATGCTAAGGAATAAGGATAAAGTTATGAACAAGACAGAAACTTGTCTTTATGGATCTTACATTTGGAGGGGACAAACATTAACATGGATGATATAATTACAAATGCAGCTGTTCTCATTGTCTTTTTAGATTTCTCATGTTGTAGACTGAGCTACTGTAATAAAAATACCCCAGATTTCAATGTTTCCAACAATATAGATATGTGTATCTTTCTGACATAAAGTCCAGCTTAGGTACACAGTCTCTGCTCTAAAAAGGAACACAGGCTGGCAAGGTGGCTACACTATTCTCAGTATATTGCTGCATTTAAAAATCTCCATGTTGCTCCCATAAATATCCATGCAATCTCTTTCTTATCAAGAAAACATACACTACCTTCCCAAGAGAGAACAGTCAAGGTCTCATTCACTTACTGCATCCAGCTAAAAGTCCATGCACTGTCTTCTCCATCAGATCCACATATTGTTTCTCATGGTCCAGTGACCTATAAAGTGAAAGTCAAGCTATCTGCTCCTACCACAACCAAATCTCTCTTCTTAATTTTTTAAAAAATTTTTGTGAGTACATAGTAGGTGTATATATTTATGGGGTACTTGAGATGTTTTGATACAGGTATGTAATGCATAGTAATCATATGGAAAACAGGGCATCCATCCCCTCAAGCATTATTCTTTTGTGTTACAAACAATCCAATTATACTCTTATTTATTTTTAAATGTACAGTTACATTATTTTGATGATAGTCACCCTGTTTGTGCTATCAGATACTGGGTATTATTCATTTTTTGTACCCATTAACCATCCCATTTCCCCTCCCCTACTTCTCCACCATTCTTCCCAGCCTCTAGTAACCATCTTTCTACTCTCTATCTCCATTAGTTCCATTGTTTTGATTTTTAGATCCTGTAAATAAGTGAGAACATGAGATGTTTTTCTGTGCCTGGCTTTTTTTGCTTAATATAATTACCTCCATTTCCATCCATGTTGTTGCAAATGACAGGATCTCAATCTTTTTTATGGCAAAATAGTATTCCATTTGTGTATATGTACCACATTTTCTTTATCCATTTGTTTGTTGATGGAAACTTAAATTTCTTCCAAACCTTGCCTATTGTGAATAGAGTTGCAGTAAACATAGGAGTGCAGATATTTCTTCAGTATACTGACTTCCTTTGCTTGGGTATAAAGCCAGCAGTGGGATGGCTGGATCATAGGGTAGCTCTATTTTTAGTTTTTTGAGGAACCTCCACACTGTTCCCTGTAGTGGTTATACTAATTTACATTCCAATCAACAGTGGACAAGGGTTTCCCTTTCTCCACATCCTCTCCAGTACAGGCACAAAGACAGCAGTAAGTGCTGAACCACCTATGCAAGACCTAGACTATAAATCCACTACTTCTCTCCCTCTCCACACCGCCATACCCACCACTCCATTCTGAGTTTTCAAATGTAAGCTAAGAAAAATGATTTAATAAAGCTTTTTGAAGTCCAGGATGAGAAAAAAAATTGCTTTTTATCTAATCCACCATCAACGTGATAATTGCTTAGTTCAAATTGTGGTGATGTAAACAAGCACAGCAAGAGAGCGTAGAATAGGGATATCTGACACAGTCCAGAAGTGGAGGGAATGGTTGTTTGAGATAATTATTAGAGGAGATACTGTGATTTAGTTTGAAGGCAAAGCTCACTTGAGTTCTCTAGTTCTGGATACACTTACCGAAAAATTCTTACCCAAACAAATAAATGTCTCAGCAATAAGAGCAGCCTTTCCCCAAATTCCTAAGTTCTTTTTTTTTTTTTTTTCTTCAAATTCTTCCTCTGGACTGGATGCTGACCTTGTCTTTGACTTATTCTTCACCACAACTCAGAGTCATTATATTAATCTTGAAAGAGACAGAGAGGCCACTGCCTCCACTAATAATTTACATAATAATTTTTCTACAATTTGGTGCTAATTAAAATGTGAAAGGAGTAGTGATGATATCGGTAAATGTAATAAGGTCATTCTTTGTTCCTGAGAGCAAAGATAATGTTACCACAAAGGGGGATTGTCTGTATATTCACATAAGAGCAGGAAACAAGAAGAGAGACAGAGTAAGGTAAGATAGCATACTAGTGTATCATACAGTCTGGTAGAGCCAATGTAGAATATTTATTTCAAAAAACAAATAAAAATAAAATTCTGCTTGGCTTTGCGAAGCTGCTTTTTATCCTGTAGAGTTAGTTTGACATATTACTACTCTGCCTGGTTCAAATTTTGATTTTACTCTGTTCCAGTTATATATGCTATGCAACAAACCACCCTAAAAGTTACTGGCTTTAAATAACAAAGTTTTACAATTTCTGATAATTCTGAGAGTTGACTATGATATTCATCTGCTTCACCTGATATCAACCAAGACACTGGGAAAGCTGGAAAGTCCAAAATGGCCTCACTCATATGACTGGCCGTTGGTGCTGGCTACCAGCCAGGAACTCAGCTAAAGCTATTGGCCATAAACTTCAGTTTGTTTCCATTCAGTCTTCTCCATGTGGCTCCTTTGGCTTCACCACAGCTTGGTGGTTGAGTTCTGTGAAGGAGCCTTTCTAAAGAGCAAACACCAATCGTCAAAGACTTATCAAGCTTCTGTTTGTATCACACTTGCTAATATCCCATTGGCCAAAGCCAGGCATATGGCCAAATTCAGAATCAAAATGAGAAGGGACTACAAAAGACATGCTTTCCAGGAGTCATGATTAATTGTGGGGTTGCCAAATAATCACCTTCCACACATTCCTTACTAGCTAAGTCATCTCCCTGTGGTCTTAGTTTTCTCGCCTAGAAACAGGAACTAAAAACGGCCTACAAAAATGGACTGATATGTATTTGGTTGGTGCAAAAGCAATTGCAGTTTTGGACTGTGAATTTTAAATCATCATAACTAGGTTCAAACACATCTTTATTAACCAAAGTAGGAACCATTACAATCAACACATTTTTGCCAAGAAAAAGTAGTGTGTTTATTCCTGTAGGGTAAAAATTCATACTTCGGGATTCAACAAACTCTTGGGAAGCATTTGCTCCATCCTGCTACTTGCCGAAGCATTTTCTCTGTAAAAAGTTGTAGAGCTGCTGGAAGAAGTTGTAGTCCATTGGTGAGAGGTCATGTAAACATGGCAGATGAGGCAAAACTTTGTAGCCCAATTTATTCAGCTTTTGAAGCGTTGGTTGTGCGACGTGTGGTCAGGTGTTGTCATGGAAAAGAATTGGGCCCTTTCTGTTGACCCCTGCTGGCTGCAGGCTTGGCAATTTTCGGAGCATCATCTCATCAATTTGCTGAGTGTACTTCTCAAATGTAGTGGTTTCAGTGGGATTCAGAAAGCTGTAGTGGATCAGGCTAGCAGGAGACCACTGAACAGTGACCATGACCTTCTTTCGGTACAAGCTTGGCTTTGGGAAGTGCTTTGGAGAATCTTCTCAGTCCAGCCACTGAGTTGGGCATCGCCAGTTGTCATATAAAATCCACTTTTTTGTTGCACGTCACAATCCCGATCAAGAAATGGTTTGTTGTTGGCATAGAATAAGAGTAAACAATACTACAAAATGACAATTTTTTTTTATTTTCACTTAGCTTAGGAGGCACCCACTTATTTAGTTTTTTCACCTTTTCAATTTGTTTCAAATGCCGAATGACCATGAAATGGTCGACATAGAGTCTTGGGCAAGTTCTCCTGTAGTTGTGACAGGATCAGCTTCAATGATTCCTCTCAATTGGTCATTGTCAATTTCTGATGGCCACCACTACGCTCCTCATCTTCAAAATTCTCATCTTCTTTGGCAAACTTCTGAACCACCACTGCACTGTACGTTTGTTGGCAGTACCTGGGCCAAATGCGTTTTTAATATGAGTTGTCTCTGCTTCTTTATAACCCATTTTGAACTCAAATAGGAAAATCGCTCGAATTTGCTTTTTGTCTAACATCATTTCCATAGTATAAAATAAACATAAAATAAACAGCAAGTAATAAGTCATTAGCAAAAAAACATAAAGCGATAAATGCTCATTAAAATGATGTATGATATAACCACGTTTATTTAAAAATGTATTTCAATATCAAACAGCAAGTTCCATCAATGTGAAAACTGCAGTTACTTTTGCAGTCACCTAATAACACATTTAAGAAGCTTAAAGCTGTGCTCAGCACATTGGTAAGACACCTGAGTATTAGTTATTGTTATTTTTAGTAGTTTTCTTACAGAGCTGTCAATGAAATGAAATACTTTCCAAACAGTGATAAAACTAGAAAGCAGCAATACATTATAAGCTTCTATCCTAATCTGCCTTCCCTTAAGGCCTTAAAATGTATCATTTCTGTGAATGTTACCTCTGACATGAAAATACCATTACACTGTTCTGCAATTCCCAGTTGATTCTGACAAGAGCTTCACCCTCCCTCTCTCTTTCTTTTTCTCTTCCAGTCTTGCTCTTCCTATCCCCCCATCTCCTTCAGTCACTTTGATAAGGCAAATTGCCCTGCAGTCACAAATCCTAGACAATCAAGTCTGTACCTATGTGGGGATGCTGTGGATTTAGTAAGGGAAACAGTTCCTTGATAAATTTATCTTTAGTCCTGGGTTTGCAACCCCCTGTGTCATTCAACTCTAGAAATCTGATATTTTCTCCCACCTGTCATTTTTCCTCAGGCTGCCATCACAATGAGCCCACCCAACATTCTTTCCATTTGTTCTTTTTTCTTCCTTGCCTCTCATTCCCTGCCTAGTCTACCTAGAAAGTGTACCTTTTTTCCTTCTGTCTTACACCACTGATCTCTAAATCTGGCTTCTCCTCTATAGTCCCATAGAGCCTGCCTTGTCACCTCCAAACAAGATCCATCCTGGCCTCCTGTAATCCTAGCCCCACAGCAGTATTTCACTTACAGCATTCATTAGTTTCTACCTCATGTGTGTCAGGCATTTAGTTTGTACCAATATTTTATTTCTTTTTATATGTATACCAAGCCTGCACTAGACAGTCCAAGCAGAAATTTAATTGATTCCTGTTTTGCAGTCCTCCCCACACCATAGCAGAGTTAAAGATTCCTGGGTGTGTTAGGTAATGATGGTTAATATTTATTAATAACTTACTGTGTGTCAGCTATATTCTAAGTGCTTTGCACTGTTAGAAGGAAAATAACCTAAGACTTCCAAACAGCAGTCTAGAACAAAGTTAAATTCCTTGCATATGTGGCAAGGGAGAACGTGGTACATACTAAAGGATTAATAAATGTTCACTATTAAATTGATTGTTGTGGTAGTGACAGTGGTGGTGATTTTTAAAGTGTGGATAGAATAATTTTTTTCCAACAAATCCACATCAATATATTTAAGGAAAGATATGAATTTCATTATATCTTTTTGTGTGCCTTTGAGAGGACACCCCTGGCACCAAACTCCCAGGCAAATGCCACCATCTGTATGATTTTCCTTCATTTGCCAATGTAGGCACAGCAGGTACTACTAGGTTAACCTTTTCTTCGCAAGCCTTCTCTCAAAATAGTAAACACTTTAGCTGTTGGAGAGCTCTAATCTCAGATTGCAAATTTAAAAATCTGTCTCTTGAGTTCAAAAAATAGAGATAAAAAATAAAAATCTCTCTTCTAGAACATAATGTTTGAACTGTTAATATTTTCCACATTTCACATTATGGGATTATGAAATATGGTTTATAGGTATTAGCAAATTGAAAGAAAAGTATTATTTGTTAATACTAGCCAAGAGATTTATATGATATTCGAGTAAAATGATAGAATGAATTATTTTAAAAGTCCATGAATCTTCACCTTCTGTGAAGTATCATGGAGGATTAGTGCTAACTAAATATGCCTGTATGTAACTGACTTAATGCATATATTGGTTCTCTTTATGCTGTAAATGGTAGATAACTAGCCTCAAACTGATTTAAACCATATTATCAAGGTTTCAGTTTTTTTCTTTCGCATTTCTCTAGGTTCTATTTTTCTGACTTCCCTCTTGGTGACAAAAATGGCCTGAAGCAGTTTCAGAACCCACATCTGCAAACTTACTTTTGATGAAAATCATCTCTTTAGGGACATTCTTTCCCAAAGCATCCAGGAAAGATTGCTCTGAAACTCATTGCCTGAATTAGGTCACATGCTCATTCCTGTGCTAAATCACACCTCACTCATACAACTAAAAGTCGTTAAATCTCAACCAAACTCTACAGCTGCACCACAACAAAGGTAGAGAAGTAGGTGCAAAGTTCCTCAAAGGAAAGTAAGGGTGAAAGATGATTGAGTGATAGACAGACAGGTAGACAGAATAGATAGATGAATTAGGAAAAGATAACCAACTAATATCTGTCACATTGCTTTAACTTGATTTTTTAGTCAATTAATGAAACTGAATAATGATGTTGACATTACAATACTTTCCAAATGTAGGCAGTTTGTGGAGATCATTTAAGCAAAAAATATATTGTGTTGTAGCAGATACTGTTGGTTTCACACCCATATCCCTTTAGCACTTACCATTTTTATACATGGTGCTTTATTTCCAACTTCATGCACTTGCTTCTCTTGCTTCTCTTTTCCTGTACTTGCTTCTCTCTCTGCTCATTCTTGGGAGAGAGTAGAAATGTAGCAGTTCTGCCATTGTAAAGCAGCAGTTGATAGATCAATACCCTGTCCCCCTTGCCCTTCAGATCTAATAACTCCAAGCTTGATTTCCTACGTCTTCTTTTAGGGTAACGAGGAGTATTAAGATTCAGTTGTTCACATTGGTGACTTGCATAATAATATATCCCTTATTGGCAATCTCCCCTATTTCACTTCTTCTCGGCCTGTTGGTGTGTCCTGGGATCATATCCCAAAGCTTGAGTTCCAATTCTTATTTCTGGGTCTGATTCTGGGGAGACCCAAATCAAGACAGCTGGCTTCAATACATAAGGTGAACTGGATATCAATTGAATCAGAATTCCATGTCATTTCTTTTCAAATTTATATCACAGTAAGTTGAAAAGATGTTGCATCTTCCTTCCATGATATTTTTCTGTTTCTGTATGTCTTACATTCTGGTGTCTCAAAACATGGCCACAGCCAGGGGAATTGAAATTTGGGGTAAATGTCCTATTTTAGAAGGTCTACATTTAAGGCATGGACTTGAAATTGAGATTAGAAACATAAGTACATGTGAGCATACAGTAGAAAGTGAGGTTGGAGGAGGAAATTGTTTGGATTTATATAACCAATGGGGCTGCTTAGTCTAGTCAAGGAATTTCAGTCATTTCTGTGGAGACTAGATGACTGATATTATATAAAGATACCTCTGGAAAATTGACTGTACAGTTTTACTAAATATGGATGAGAATATCTTCATTTAATGTTATCATTATGTCAAAATAATAATAGAATGGATATTGTCTTCAAAGACAATTTTTTTTTTTGAAACTCTTCAGAATGTCTTTTTTTTTTTTTTATTGCATTTTAGGTTTAGGGGTACATGTGAAGAACATGGAAGATTGTTGCATAGGTACACACATGGCAGTGTGATTTGCTGCCTTCCTCCCCATCACCTATATCTGGCATTTCTCCCCATGCTATCCCCTCCCCAACTCCCCACCCCCCACTATCCCTCCCCTTTTCCCCCGACAGACCCCAGTGTGTGATACTCCCCTCCCTGTGTCCATGTGTTCCCATTGTTCAACACCCGCCTATGAGTGAGAACATACGGTGTTTGATTTTCTGTTCTTGTGTCAGTTTGCTGAGAATGATGGTTTCCAGGTTCATCCATGTCCCTACAAAGGACACGAACTCATCGTTTTTGATGGCTGCATAATATTCCATGGTGTATATGTGCCACATTTTCCCTGTCCAGTCTATCATCGATGGGCATTTGGATTTTAAATTAAATATCTCACACATTCCTACTCATTTATCAAGGGCTATGTCATTCATGGCAGTATAACATAATTCTTTTCACTTTCAAAATCTTCCAGATGCAGAAACATTCCAATATTTGCTATAGACGAAAGTATGCCGTTTCACAATTCAATGGGAAAAAAGAATTAGGAAAAATGCTTTTCAGTAAGTTTATTTAGTATCATCTACAAGACCTCGTATGAGACCTGGTTGGTGTTTTATAGAATGGAACATATCAGTCTGTTCTCACACTGCTAATAAAGACATTTCTGAGACTGGGTAATTTATAAAGGAAAGAGGTTTAATTGACCCACAATTCAGCATGGCTGGGGAGGCCTCAGGAAACTTAACAATTATGGCAGAAGGGGAAGCAAACACATCCTTATTCACATGGCAGCAGGAAAGAGAAGAATAAGCAAAAGAGGGAAAAGTCCCTTATAATATGATCAGAACTCATGAGAACTCCTTATCACTTGAACAACATAAGGGTAACCACCCCCATGATTCAGTTATCTCCACCTGATCCCTCCCATGACATGTGGGGATTAGGGGAATAACAATTCAAATGAGGTTTTGGTGGGGACACAGCCAAACCATATCAGAGTTTCTCATCTGAAAAAAAAAAAAAAAAAAACGAATTTAGTTTCAGAAAGCTGTGATTTTATGAATCATTTGAAAATTCACTTCATTATTTTTCATGCATTTTGAAGCCTTTATCCTTTAAAAGGAAATGGAATAGAACTATTATTTGTCATTTCTAAATTGTGCATTCATCAACAATTTTCAGAAGTTACTTCCAACATGTTTTCAACAACTCCATATTCCATGTTAGTACACTACACCTCAATTTTTATATTATAATTAATTCCTTACTTCTTCCTCACTTTCATCTCATACTCTCAAAATGTGTTAATCCCCTTTGCTCTTTTCTCCATCTCATCTATTGTCCCTTCTCCCCCCCCCCCCCTCTTCCTTTTTAATTTCTGTTCTCTTTTACCTGAAATCCTTCTCTTCATCTTTTGCTACCAATTATGTTCTTAATTGGTTGAAGTGAGCAAGGTAGGAAATTTTCCACTTTTTTCCATTATTTCACATGGTTTATCTTTAATATGTTTTAATAAACAGTTTAACATAAATCATACTTCCAGTTTAACATGCAAAATTTAGAAAACAGGTGAAAAATATGCCTGCTTTTTCACTTCCAAAGTACCAAGTTTAAAATGTTTTGTGATTTTGAGGCATCCTTTTACCTAAAAGCAGTCTTAACAGATTCTCAGCATTCCTCTCTGTGTGAAATTGTAGAAACTTTTAAAAAATTATTTGAAGTAGCAACAACTCAAATATAAATTGTCTGTTTTAAATGCAAGGTGCTAAAATAAAACTAGAAGATTGACAATATGATTCATCTTTATCACTGTTCTACTTAAAATTTGAAAATTAATGTTAGAAATGTGAGAGAGTGCATGAAACCTTAATGGTTTTATCATTTCATCTGAATACAAATTTGATTTCTCTTTCTGACATTGAAACTTTAAAAGTAGCCATTATTTCTCAGTAACCCATTAAAATATGGTCTGTTCTTAAATTTGCAATATTCCTATACTGAAAACCCTACAACTTCATCATTATTTAATTTTTGTATTATCATATTTGTTTCCTAAAAAGATTATAACATTATGAATTAGTTATGTATTGCTGCAAGACTATTACCACAAAGATAGTGGCTTAAAACAATATATATGTGTATGTGTGTGTGTGTGTGTGTGTGTGTATATATATATAGGTATATCTATATATATACACACACCTTTAGAATATCAGGATACATATGGGTCAGAAGTCTGTGCATAGATTACCCAGATTCTTTGTTTCAGGGTCTCTCACAAGGGCTGCACACTAGGTGTTGGCCAGGGCTAGGGTCTCATTTGAAAGTTTGACCTGGAAGGACCTGCTTCCAAACTCACCTGGTTATTGGTAAGTTTCAGTTCCATATGGGTTGTTGGACTGAAGTCCTGGTGTCCACCTTTAGTTCCTTCTGTCTTTAACATGACAATTCACCTCATCAAAGCCAGTGAGAGTGAGAGAGAGAGAGAGAGAGAGAGAGAGAAATTACTAGCAAGACAACACTCACAATCTTAGGTAGCCTAATTAGAGAAGTGATATACCTTTGTTTTTAATGTACTCATTTGTCAGAAGCAAGTCAAAAGTCTTAACCACGTTGAAGGGGAGGAGATTGTTAAAGGGCTCAAATACTAGGAGACAGAGATCACTGGGTGTCATTTTAGAGTCTGCCCACCATAGATTATTTGCCTTCACCTACTGGCATTTCAAAATGCAGGTAATACTCTAGGTTTCTCCAAACATCATTTTTTGGTATTGGTATAAGCACTATTTTTATAATTGGAGAAGTGTTTGTCATAATCCTTTATGTGTAGTAACATAATATGTGTAGCAACATAATATATTAAGAAATTGAATTTATTCCTTAATATTTCAAAAAATACATGGGGTTGGGGGGACAGCTATGTTGTCACAAACCTTAATACAGATATGACTGGAATAGATTATGAAAGATTTTTCTCTAAGAGATAGTATAGGACTTAAACCACTGAGGCTCCCAAATACAGATGATTCATATTCATTTAGTTTTCATACAAAATTTCTCATGCTGATTTAAACTCTCAGATTTCCATATATGGTGTTTCCTTTTTAATAAAACAAATGCCTATAAAATTCCTGTTTTCTTTTTCAAAAGTATTGTGACAAATACTTCCTAGTAAAACCTAAAGATATCCTTGAAATAATTTTTTATGCTCTCATTTATGTTAATAACTCAATATTGAAGTAATGTTTTTTTCTTATTTCCTGGTAACTAAAATTCTTACTATATTCATGAAGAGCTCTGCCTCTCTTAAAAAGCTTTTATTGCAAACAGGAATGTCAAAATACAACAAAGGTACAGCTATGATTTTTCATCTGTAATGTAATTTTAAGTATACATTTTATTGCAGAAGCAGAGATTTATACCCACATTTGCTTTCAGTATTCACAGAAGAATTTTCATATATATTTTTTAAAATAGGAAAATGACTGCTTTGGTGTGGTGATAGTATGAGACAGTATTTATTATGAAAAGGATTCTCATCTTCCATCTTTTTCAAACGGTGACTCCAATATATTTAACATTGCTGGTTTTATAATATTATAAATATTCCTGAGGGGAAAAATAATAAGAGACTGATAAGAATAATTAATATTGTTCAAAGTTTAATCAGTTTTTTTTTTAAACAAAAACTTGGACAAAAATCCAACTTTCCTTTTAGATCAGTGCTCTCTAATGTGGTAACCACAGCCTACCGTATGAGCATTTGACATATGGCTAGTCCCAACTGAAATAGGCTGCAAGTATAAAACACTCACCAGTTAACAAAACCTAAGTATGAAAAAATAAAGTAAAATATCTCATTGGTACTTTTTATGTTGAGTACAGGTTGAAATGACAATTTGGCTATATTAAGTAAAAGAAAATATAATATTAAAATTAATTTTACCTGTTTTTTACTGTTTTAATGTGTAGAAAATTTTAAATTACGTGTGTCGCTCTCATATTTTTATTGGACATCATTGTTCTATATAAACAATGGCAGTGCTGAGAGGTGTCAATAGGAACAACTGTCTTTGTGAAGAAGAAATTAGATTAACCCTATAATATGTATTTTAGCCCCAGAGTTGCTTAGAATTGAGTTACTCTGTTTTATTGAAAATAGGTTTTCATTTAAAATCTCTGCCTGATGTAGCCAACCAATGATTCAATGAGCAAACAAAAATCTTAAAGGGGGAAAATCATTTTTTGGGGTCTATTTCACACACCCAGTATGAAAAAGAAAAACAAAAATCCAGAACTAGGATTATAAGGGATGTAATTCTTGGATTTCTTTTGGTCTTATAATGCTTTATACCTAGAAGATGTTCAACAAATTATTATTGAATGATTGTAGTTTTACCATCAATTACATTTTGTAGCAATGTATTTATTAGTAGCAAAATCTGAGTGTTTACTAATTTTTATCACCTAATCAGGAAATTAATACTACTCTTATATTGCTCTGCCTATGCTCAACTCACTGGTTTAATCAGCAATGGCATCAGCTACACCATCATCTGCTAAATTTTTCAGAATGTTATGGTTTGTAAACCACTATATATTGTATAGTGTTTCCTATACTTTAGCTCATTTGAATCACAGAAATTATAGGAGGTGGATCTTGTCTCCTTTGTTCAGAAAAAGAAATCCAGGTTTAGTGAGGTTAACTGACCTTGTTTAAGATCAGCATGTTGCTAAGTGACAGAAGATGTTCGCTTCTCACCTGAACTTTGCATATCAAAAGAGATTTAAAGAATTAACCTTGGAGAGCAGAAGTGACGGAGTGAATATTTTATCTTTTGCCGTCATAATAATCACCAATTTGATATTAACGCTGCTAGTCATCTCTAATGAAGAGTAGTTACTTTGAAGTTGGTTGATTGATTCTTGATTGACAGAAATATTAGTTTTCAGAATGAATTGATTCATTAAAGAAATAAAACATTGGGTTTATTCATTCCATAAATAATTGAACATTTATTATGTGCATGATATCAGCCTAAGTGGATACTTAAAAGGAATAGAGATTACTATAGTTAATAACAATGTATTATATTCTTAAAAATTGCCAAGAGAATACATTTTAAACATTCTCACCATAAAAAAAATGATAAGAATGTGAGGTAATATCTATGTTAATTATCTCAATTTGGCCATTCCACAATGTATACATATTTCAAAACATTGTGTTATACAAAATATATACAATTTTATGTGCTAATTTAAAAATAAACTATAAAAAGTAAAAATCACTAGGATCATGGAAATAAAAATGTTTACATTTATGTGAATATTAGTAATATAATAGAGGGTATATCTAAAATATAGTGTCATATTGATACACTTTTGTATGATTATTATAGACTACAAAATAATAAAGAAATAGAATTTTTTTTAAAAGGGAAAATAATAGAAATTATAGTGAGGTGGAAGAGAGAGTAACCCTAAACCCTTTATAATCCTTCCATTGCCTTGTAGTATGGTTTGGAAGATAATTATGTGGAAAGTTGAAATTGCAACAAAGGACGGTAATACAGGAGTTGCCCAAGGACAAACAATTATTTTCTCAAAGTAGAGCAGAAGCAAAATGGCCTTGGACCACAGTGATGAAGAATGACCTCATGTAGACATTGTTCTATTCTGAAGTAGAATTTGCAGTACTCAAGAGAAGAGGAAAGATCATGATAGGTAGAGAAACTGTAAACAAAATATGGTAGGATTACTCCTGAGTAGAGTAAGGTGATTGTGTTTGAAATTGAAAAGGTATGTTTGGGCAAGAGTTTGAAAATCTGCAGCCACCATGCTAAGGGATCTCAAATCTTTATCTCTGAGTAAGGGCAACGGTTCTCATTAATGATCCTTGAGCACAACTCTGTCTCATTAAAGATAGCAGATTCAACTGCTTCTAACATTAATCCATATAAGGGAGTAAAGTGATCCAATACATTATTTTTCCTCAGTAAATGATTCGTAAAGAAGCCCTTTTGGCTCTGCCTTGTATGTCTCCATAGGAGAATATATCAGAATCTGCAGAGGAGCATGGGTAGTGTAACCTTTTTCTATATGCACATACAACAAATACTGATAATCCACTCACAGGAGAGGGACTCATTTTTAAGAATTAAATTTTATTTTATAAGACTCAGTCTGATGACT
This sequence comes from Ateles fusciceps, assembly GCA_036589455.1. Taxonomy (NCBI): domain Eukaryota; kingdom Metazoa; phylum Chordata; class Mammalia; order Primates; family Atelidae; genus Ateles; species Ateles fusciceps. Next base: position 431,228 of record JAZHEH010000857.1, on the reverse strand, counting down.
ATGCAGGGGTTGAAGTACAGCAGGTAGAGACTGGAGGTCTACAAACTGGTTTGAGATATTTTTTTTTTCTAATGGCCCAAATAATAAGGACCCGAACAAAATTCTTGCTTTGGGAATGTGAAAGGCCAGGCTGGATATAAGACGTAGGAAGTTCCAAACTGTCCCACATTTTCCTTTCTTCTGAGCCCTCCAAACTGTTCCAAACTCTGCCTGTTCCCCAGTTCCAAAGTCTCTTCCATGTTTTCGGGTATCTTTCCAGCAGTGTCCCACTCCACTGGTACCAATTTACTATATTAGCCCGTTTTCACACTGCTGATAAAGACATACTCCAGACTGGGCAATTTACAAAAGAAAAAGGTTTAATGGACTTACAGTTGCAGTTGGCTGGGGGAGGCCTCACGATCATGACAGAAGGCAAGGAGGAGCAAGTCACATTTTACATGGATGGTGGCAGTCAAAGAGAGAGCTTTTGGAGGAATACTCTGCTTTTCAAAACCATCAGATCTCGTAAGACTTACTCACAATCACTAGAACAGCACAGAAAAGACCTGCCCCCATGACTAAATTACCTCCCACTGAAACGCTCCCACACATTTGGGAATTCAACATGAGATTTGGGTAGCGACACAGCCGAACCATACCAATGATGCAAAATAAGACTGTGGAGTGAATTACACATGAAGAACAGGAAAGTAAATGAAGAGGAGCTAGGAAATATAGATACTGCGAGGATATGCTCCCTATTCTACAAAGAAGAAAGGGGCTTAAAGTGTTTACCCCACAAAACTAAAATCCAAAAGCAGGTAAGTCATAAACACACTGTTACACCAAGGCCTTCAAACTCTTATTTGTTTTACTACACTACACCTGGGTTGCATTTTAGACTTAGTAAATTTGAGGTAAATGAAGATTGAGAATGAGAACAAAATGATAAAGAGAAGCAGTCTCGCTTTCTTACTACTAATGGTCATTGCAGTTTGTGTGGACTCAAGCAGGGGATGTTTGTACCACTGAAATCTAAACATCTATTTCAAAATTATAAATATAAAAATTAGGTTGAGCTATCACGACTCCATTACAGACTTATGGAATTTGATTCTCTGGTATGCAGCTTGGATATACATATTAAAACAAAACAAAAAACTCCTGCCCAATTGATTCTGCTGTGTGCTCTAGTTAAGACTATTATCGTTAAGAAAATAAATCATTGCTGTGTGGAATGTTTATCATCATATTAAAAAGATAATTTTGCAGGCCTTCCCATCTTCCAACTTCTAGAGACAACAAATCCAGATTTGAAAATCAGTCATATTAAATAATTATATTGATGTTTACCCATTGTTTTTATGTTATTACTTTCTTCAATTTTCACACATATTTGTTCATCAATTGGTTATGATGGACTTCACTTTTTTTCAATCTTACAGATGGCATTTCTCCCTCCAAAAATCAATAAGCACCTGCTGACTTTATTTATTCTAATATGAAGACACAGAAAATGAATATGGCCAAAAAAGGTTAAAAAGTAAGCCTGTTTTTCGAAAGACTGAATTGTCCATTGAAGCAGAAAATTATTTTCAGTGCATTGGATTTATGCATTGTTTTAGCCTTTTCCAACCAAGTTAGAAATACACTTTCTTATAAAATTGAGATTATTACAAATCCTGTGCTATGCAGCTGAAATAATGTACCTATGCCAAGGTCATATCTTAAAAGTTTGGAGGAGCTCACTGCAACTAAGTTTATAAATGTATTCCACATAACTTTCAGATACATTTCAATAATTTAATTTTTATTTTTTACCTATATTGTCTTAATTTTCACTTTACCTTTGACAGTATTTCATACATATTAATTGTTTGAAGAAATTAAGCAGACAGTATTCTAAAGTCAATATTGAGTCTGCTAATGAAAATGGTTAAGTTAATTAACTAAATGGCAACCTTCACTGAACTTATTCAAAGCTATTTCCCCTCATGATATGTTTTCCTGAAGAAATGATGCATAAAAATTAAACCCGTTATTCTCTATTGTTCTGTATCAGCCTATAAATTGTCACATTACATGTTACAACCTGTTGCATGATGATTAATTATGACAGTTTAATGGCATCAGGTAAAAGATGAAACCCTAAGGGGTTACTCAAACCATCATCCCTTAAGAAAAGAAATTTTAAAATGTTGTTCTATCAGAAATTCAGTTAATTATTTTTAAATTTTAGATCAAAAACAAAACTAAACTATTTTTTTTCATGGTGCTGCAAATACCTTTATTTTGTTCCTTTTTTATGGCTGAGTAGTATAGAATGGTGTGGATATATATATATATATCACATTTTCTTTATCCACTCATTGACTAATGTGCATTTGGGCTAGTTTCATATTTTTGCAATTACAAATTGTGCTGCTATAAGGATGCGTGTGCTGGTGAAACCCCATCTCTACTAAATATACAAAAAATTAGCCAGGCATGCCTGTAGTCCTAGCTACTTGGGAGGTTGAGGCAGGAGAATCACTTGAACCCAAGAGGTGGAGGTTGCAGTGAACCAAGTTTGTGCCACTGCACTCCAACCTGGGTGACAGAGAATGAGACTCAGTCTCAAAAACAAAAGAACAAAAGAAAAAGAAACACATGCATGTGCAAGTATCTTTTTTTATATAATGACTTATTTTCCTCTGGGTAGATACCTGGTAGTGGAATTGCTGGATCAAGTGGAAGATCGACTTTTAGTTCTTTTTTTTTTAATAATTTATTTATTTTACTTTAGGTGCATGCTATATCTGGCATTTCTCTCCATGTTATCCCTCCCCACCCTCCCCTCCATCCTCACCCCCACTGTCTCTCCCCTCCCCCACAACTGTCCCCTGTGTGTGATGCTCCTCTCCCTGAGTCCATGTGTTCTCATTGTTCAACACCCACCTATGAGTGAGAACATACAGTGCTTGGCTTTCTGTTCTTGGATCAGTTTGCTAAGAGTGATGGTTTCCAGATTCATCCAAGTCCCTACAAAGGACACGAACTCATCATTTTTTTATGGCTGCATAGTATTCCATGGTGTATATGTACCACATTTTCTTTGTCCAGTCTATCATTGATGGGCATTTGGGTTGGTTCCAGGTCTCTGCTGTTGTACACAGGGCTGCAATGAACATATGTGTGCATGTGTCTTTATAGTAGAACGATTTATAGTTCTTTGGGAATATACCCAATAGTGGGATTGCTGGGTCAAACGGAATTTCTATTTCTAGATCCTTTAGAAATCGCGACACTGTCTTCCACAATGGTTGAACTAATTTACACTCCCACCAACTGTGTAAGAGTGTTCCTATTTCTCCACATCCTCTCCAGCATCTGTTGTCTCCTGATTTTTTAATGATCGCCATTCTAACTGGCATGAGATGATATCTCAGTGTGGTTTTGATTTGCATTTCTGTAATGACCAGTGTTGAGCATTTTTTCATATGTTTGTTGGCCTCATATATGTCCTCTTTTGTAAAGTGTCTGTTCATATCCTTCACCCACTTTTGAATGGGGTTGTTTGTTTTTTTCTTTTATATCTGTTTTACTTCTTCGTAGATTCTGGATATTAGCCCTTTGTCAGATGGGTAAATTGCAAAAATTGTTTTGCCGGTCTGTGTCTTTGATTGGGGCGTTTAGGCCATTTATAATCAATGTTAATATTGTTATGGGTGAGTTTGATCCTGCCATTTTGTTACTGGCTGGTTTTCTTTCTCATTAGTTGACTCGTTTTCTTCATTGCATTTTTGGTCTTTGCCAACTGGTTTGCTTTTGCAGTGACTGGTACTTGTTCCTTTGCATGCTTACTGTTTCTTTCAGGAGCTCTTGTAGGGCAGGTCTGGTGTTGACAAAATCTCTCAATAATTGCTTGACTGTAAAGGGTTTTATTTCTCCTTCACTTATGAAGCTTAGTTTGGCTGGATATGAGACTCTGGGTTGAAAGTTCTTTTCTTTAAGGATGTTGAATATCGGCCCCCACTCTCTTCTGGCTTGTAGAGTTTCTGCCAGAGATCTGCTGTGAGTCTGATTGGCTTCCCTCTGTGGGTGACCTGACCTTTCTCTCTGGCTGCCCTTAGCATTTCTTCCTTCATTTCGACCCTGGTGAATCTGACAATTATGTGCCTTGGGGTTGCTCTTCTTGAGGAATATCTTTGTGGATTCTCTGTATTTCTTGAGATTTGAAATTTGGACTGCCCTGCTAGGCTTGGGAAGTTCTCCTGGATAATATCCTGGCATGTGTTTTCCAGGTTGGATTCATTCTCCCCATCATATTCAGGTACACCGATCAAGCATAGATTAGGTTTTTTCACATAATCCCATATTTCTTGTAGGCTTTGTTCGCTTCTTTTCACTCTTTTTTCTCTTGTATTGCCTTCCGTTTTTACTTCATTGAGTTGATCTTCAATCTCTGATATCCTTTCTTCTGCTTGATCGATTCAGCTATTAAAACTTGTGTTTGCTTCACTTAGTTCTCGTGCTGTGTTCTTCAACTCCATCAAGTGGTTTATGTTCTTCTCTAAGCTGGTTATTCTAGTTAGCATTTGGTCTAACCTTTTTTTAAGATTTTTGGTTTCTTTGCATTGAGTTAGAACGTGTTCCTTTAGCTCTGAGAAGTTTGTTTTTATCCACCTTCTGAATCCTGTTTCTGTCAATTCTTCACACTCCTTCTCAGTCAAGTTGTGATCCTGTGTTGTTGAGGAGTTGTGATCCCTTGAAGGAGAAGAGGTGTTCTGGTGTTTGGTGGTTTCACCTTTTTTGTTCTGGTTTTTTCCCATCTTTGTGGATTTACCTGGCTGTGGTGTCAGAGGGCTGCTTGATGAGGTCACTTGTCTGCCTCTGGGGGCGCTGCTGGGTTTCTAGGGACTCCTTCAAATTACTAGGGAAGCTTCCTGTGTCTTTTTTATGCTGGGAGATTAGGCCCGCCTCTTCCGCTGACCTGTAGGCACGGCTGGGTTGTCGAGAATGCCGTCCTGTTGCTACGTAGGCTTCCTGTGTTTTTTGTTAAAACATATAGCCCAGTCCCACCCCTCTAATGGTGGGTTGTGCCCTTCCTCCATTGGGCTGGATCATTCAGTGTTCCTCTCAGACTGTGGCACTGGCTACGCAACCCACTAGAGTCAGAGCTTCAGCCCTCTGGGGTTTGTAGGGGAGGTTAGGGACCCGCCCAACTGCACCAGCTGTCTCCCCCTTTCAGCTTTCTCTCTCTCCGGTCATGGGGTAGGGGCTGCCCAGCTGCTACTGCTTACAGCTCCTTCTCTCTCCGGGTGGGGGGACGGCAATAGCTCAGTCTGCAGACTGTTATTCAACTCCACACTTGTAATTCCTGGCGCTTGACTGGCAAAGATCCCCTGTTCTGTGTATTGCTGAGGCTTTGGGGGAAGCACTGTATTTGGACTGGAGCGCCAGAGGTGGAGCCTCCGACTCACCAGTCAGATGCACTTTCTGGGTGAAGCAGCACCCCTCCCCGCCTCGGTCTGCCCCTGAGTGGGCTTTGCTCACCCTCGGACCAGACCTGTTGAAATGCACCTGGTACCTCGGTTGGAGCTAGGAGATCTCTGGGTTTCTGTGTCTCTTTCCTTGGGTGTTGTGTGCTGGAGTTGTGTCTAATCCACCATCTTGGATCCTCGACTTTTAGTTCTTTCAACTAAACTATTTTTAATGTACTAGTGATAAATCAGATAAAATCATATTTTATTTTTGTCTTGTTTTTTTTGTTTTAGCATCTGTAAGAAATAATCGAGTCTTTAAAGTAAAACAAAACAAACAAAAAAAAGCATCCATTTTGCAATGCCTATACCAAAGTAGTTATTTTAGGATACTGAATGGAATGTTTTTCTATACTCCATAAAGGTAAAAGAATAAACAGAAGTGGATGTGGTTTTGAGAAACTTGAAGCATATTCTCATTTGGCAGTTTTCTTTAAGTCAAAGAATATAACATGACAAATATAAAATTAGATATGAACATGATTATTTATATAAAGAAAGTAAATCATAACAAATTATACATTTTTAAAAAGATGACAGATACCACATACATCACAAAATTGAAAAAATAAGCAGAATATTTTCTTAATAATAAACTATCTCTACAATACTACAATATGCTGTATTCTGAAATAGTTTTTCCTATCTTTCTGGATGCATCCTCTTTTAGCACCTCTTCATGTGAGAGAATCAAAGGATAATTTACTCTTTCCTCTAGCATTGTTAATTAAAATTTGACTTCTATCATTGATAGTTTAGAAAGTTTCTTTTAATGTGTGACTTATTATTGGTGATGTCACATAAATTATTACAATTTATTGTCAAATTTAGGAAGACCCTACCAGGTTTCTTTGACATATAAACTGTAAAATTTAAGATCATTCAAGTTGTCTTCTACAATAACTAATAAATATTTTTCTTTTAGTCATACTAAACCCTGATGCTAGGGATCACCCCAACTTTATCAGGCAAAGAAGTAGCTTACAAATCAATCAAGGAGCATTTATCCTTACTTTTTGGAAGAAATGGAGAAGGGTAAAGTGTTAGTTTAAATACACTCAAGAACAGAATGTAAGACAAGAAATTGGAAGCTGAAAAGTTCATCCTCAAATGCAAGAGTGAAAGAATAGGGTTACTGAAACAGGAAAGGGGGGAAATCCAAGAAAAACTATGCCCAGCTTTAGAGAATCTCCTAAGCATAGGGATGTTGGCAATGTGCAAATGTAGTAGTTGTCACAAGTCAGCCATGTCAGAGGTGATTCCAGCCAGCAAGTGTCTGCTGCAGAGGAGATATTTGGAAAGCAGAATGAGCTCTGTTTATACCATTACTGGGGCTTGGCTCCTTAATGGTTTCAAGTCCCCCTTTCACTCTAATCCTTCTAAAGTCAACTTTATATAAACTCTTTTTAAAAGTGTTTATCCCTATAGAATAAGTTCAAAAATTCATTTTCTTCCACATTTCAATTGTAACTAAGATCCCAATAATTAGCAAATAAAAATGTGAAACATCCAGAATTCTAAGCATAACTATGTCCCGAATACTACAAAAAAACTGAAAAATATTAATTGCTTATACAAAATGTAAATTTAAATGATATCCTGTATTTTAAAAGGCAACCCTAGTCATAAGATCTCTTTCCTCTTCCTCACACACTGCCAAGCTTGAGCCAACAAAGTACCTTTTAATAGGCTGCCCAGAATAGCTTTTGATAGTTTAACCATTAATTAATGCAAAACTCAAATGAGATATCCTCTGAGAAATCATCCTTCTCTCCTGCCTCCTGTCTCTCCATTCTCTCTCCAGGAGACAGAGGCCCTTCAGACTCCATGCCTTTGTAGTGTATTTTGCCTGTCTTTGTTAGATTATTCATCACTTGGTAATTGAATTATGTCTTTAAATGTTGTTTTTCTTCCAGAGTAAGTGCTCACTGAAGGGAGGGATGATTTACCTAGCATAGTGCCTGGCACATAAAAGGCCCTAAATAATTTTTCTTTAACCATTAACCAACTAACCAATTCACAGTTTTTTAAATGATTCAAACCACTTTTTAAAAAAATTTAATTCATGCTTCACCTGTAAAACTATGTATATTAATTGCAATCTGGAATTCTGAGTAATTTATATAAAAGTGATGAAAAAGACCATGACTACAAATTTGTAGTTTTAATTCCAGCTTCAATTCATGCAAACATTACAGTCACAGTATCTATTGTTTAAAAAGTTTCATCAGGATGAAAAATAAAGATGTCTGTCTAATAGGGATGCTCTAATGGACAGCTATGTATAGACTTGAGAAGAGTCTCCTCTTCACACAGCTTTGGAGGCATAAGTTGGGAACAGAGCAAGTTCTGTGTTCGCCTTTCAAAGGCATGTTCCTTTCCTTTACATTGACAAATATTGTAAAGATGCCCCAAAACTTCTGTGAATTTCCCACAGGACATAAGATACTTTGTATTTTCGTAACTTATTTCGCAAAGTGGTGGTTCCCAAGGCCTGAGAATAGCTGTGTCTAAGCTCTCTGTTGGAAACCAGAGCCTAAAATGTTGCCACATCATCAGGAATGTAGCTGCATACTTAGCCAGAGCCAGGAGATGAGCCCCACTAGCAAAGCCCTTGGGCTGGACAAAATTGTTAGCCATTTGGTGTAGGTCATTGCACTAGGTCCATTACACAGGTTATCTGGCAGGAATCCTGGCTTTGGAGGAAAGATGTTAAAATCCTGTAAATAAATGACTGAAACACCATAGCAGTTGATTGTGTTAAGCCCTTATCCAAAATTGCTTTGTTAAGCTCTTTTATATTGCTCATTATCTTGCTGTGAAGAAAATTAAGCTTACATCTGCTTAGGGTGACAGGGTATCCTGTTGTCATGGGATTTTCCACATTTTAAGCCTATGTCACAGGCTCCCAATAGACCCTCAGAGAACATCTTTTGTGTTCACAGGCATCCAGGTGTCAGGAAGGCACAGTCTTTGTCTCCTTTAAACTCAGTGACACATTCATGGCTGTGTATACTCCTCGATTTCCTGCCAGAGACAAAATGCTTATGGAACAGCCAAGTTAGACAGGACCTCAGAGCTAATCTAATCACATTTCTGCATTTTTCAGTTCCAAGGATACTCAGTGAAGGCCCTTGGGTTCTGCAAGTAGTGGCAGAGGTGATATTAGAAGTCAGGTCGCCTGACTGGCAGTTCTTTGTTAGTTACTGTCCCCTTCCCCCGCATGCAGCACTGGTGTAATCCCCCCAGCTCTCACTTCCCTTTTTCACCACATGCCTCTCTCTCTTTCCTCCTCTTGATTCCCCTGCCTATCCCTCTTGCAAGGGAAACTGCCACTAGCCATCCTCATCTGAGAACCAGGAATGGAGGCCAGATCTGTGTCTTTTCCCTCCCTCCCTTTCCCTTTTACGTGTGTGACAGTAACATTATTCATGTACAGCTGTTTCTTTTTTCAGTACCTTCCCCTTCAGAACAGAAGTTCATGAAAAATAGGGTTTTGTGATCTGCAGCCTGGGTACCAAAAAAGTTGGACAAGAAGTGTTCTTCAAACAAAATTGTAGGGCTCTGGTTTCATGCACAACCTAGTTGGAAGACAGATACTAGAGGCCCTAGCATGAGAGCTCAAACATGGAGGCCAGAGATTAAGCAGATGAGATTAACATACATAAGGCTGCTTAATCTCAATAAGTCTAGGAACCACACTGGGGACAGCTTGTTCAAGACCAGCTCGTATTTGGTGCTCCTTCATAATGCCTGCTTAAAATATTTGTTCTAAAAAGCACTTATTTAGTAGGGGCAAGAAAAATTCATGTTATATTAATAAGAAAACCTCTTTACTTTTTACCTTTTATTAAAATAAGGAACTTAGAAGATGTACTAAAAGTCACATGATTTTTACATCTATGGATTATCTTTCATTTAATATTTTTCTGCTATTCCTATTATAGAATAATAAATGCTGCTATTGCATTATTACAGATCAGTGTGAACCACATATGTTATTTTAATCCTAATGGCTACATTAAAATAGTAAAAATAAACAGGTAAAATTTATTTGGATTATATGTTTTCTGTAACCCAATGTATCTAAAATGGTATCATTTTGACACTGTAATCAGTATTAAAATACAGTCATGCCCTGTGTAATGACGTTTTGGTCCATGACAAACCATATTTACATTGGTGATCTAACAGGATTATAATACAGTATTTTTACCATACCTTTTCTATCTTTAGGTATGTTTAGATATGCGGTTACTTACCATTGTGTTAGAATTTCCTGTAGTATTCACTACAGTCACATGCTGCACAGGTTTGCAGGCCAGAAGCAATAGGCTATACCATATTCCTTGGGTGTGTAGTAGGCGATACCACCTACGTTTGTGTAAGTACACACTATGATGTTTGCATAAGGATAAAATCACCTGACCACCCATTTCTCAGAATATATCCATGTCATTAAGTGATGCATGAATTAATTAAAATATTTTGGATTCTTTTTTTTTCAGTACTATGCCTTTGGAATCCAGTATGTATTTTACAGTATATCTCTACTCCAAATAGGCACATTCTGGGTGCTCAATAGCTACATGTGATTAGTGACTACCATATTGACCAGTGAAGTTCTCTGTTCATCAAGGTTACACGTAATTTACAGAGTATAATAACAGTAGTTTTAAATTTTATTTTTTTCTGGCTTATATGTTGGCATACTGTTTCAGTTTTTAAAATTTTTGTTTTATTTTATTTTAGTGTTTTTAGAAATGTACAACTTATTGGAATGCAAATGAAAATATATTAAAGTTAAATAATGATATAAATAATTTGCTATTGCTAAACATCTACCACTTGCAATATTCAAGTTTCAAATTTCAGCTGACCGTGATTGCAAGCTTCAGGTAGCTGGTCCCAGATGGAAGGCCCAGCTAAATCAGACATTTGTACATACTGGCTACAAAGTGCCTCAAAAACAGGCCAGGAGGGTTGTGGATTTTTAAAAATTTCCACTGAAGGGTGCTGTCTTGTCCATTTTCCAATTTGGGCAAATTAATGAATACTACATTTAAAAGTTTTTTTTTTAATTTCTCATATATTGAAGCCCTGTACTTCACTCGCCAACTCACTCATTAAAGCAGCTCTGAAATACAGGCAGGAGCAAGACTTAGATGGACTGGAGGTTAGGCCACAACTCCTTGAACATCTAGAGCAGAGGTCAGCAAACTTTCTATAAAGGCCCAGATGGTAAATATTTTAGGCTTCACAGGCCACAAGGTCTCTGCCATTACTACTCAACACCACTGTTATAGATCAAAAGCAACCATAATACTTATCAGCACAGAAATGAATGGCCGTGGCTGTGTCCCATGGCACTTTATTTATGGACACAAATTTGAATTTCATATAATATTAATGTGTCACCCATTTATTAATTATTTTCAATTACTTAAAGTGTTAAAACAATTCTTAGTTCTCAAACTGTACAAAAACAGGTGGTGGCTGAATATGACCCATAAACCATAGTTTGCTGCCCTCTGCCCAAGTCTTTTGTTGAAATGGGATTATGGCAACAATCCTGGCAGAATATAAAACCATTTTGGCACCTGCCTTTTGCCCTGAGTTATTATTTCCAAAGAAATCAAGTATTTCTTTTCTTTTTCACATTACTTTCCATATTCCCTTTTTTCCTTTGTTTTCTTTTCTGGCTAGCAGGAGGGACCAATCCATCTCTGAATTTTATTCGCTTTCCTCCTACTGTCTGCACAACTAATAAAGCTACAACTTAACATATGCCAATGTCAACTCTTCCTCATGTTGTATTCAAAACCAATAAGCACCTTTCCTAAGCGTCACCATTTCCAGGAATAGCAATTCTATATGTTATTATTATTTCACTTGTCAGTAAGATTAAAACTCCCAGAGACATTGATTTTCTTCTTTGTTAGCCATGTTTCATTTAGTGGATAATGCAATATCCATTTGCTTCATACTATAAATAACAATAATGCATCAAATTGCAACAATATGAATATTACACATAGAAAAGATAAATTTGAGTTATGCAGGTCATGCCATTTGATAGAAAATATTTCTTAATCTTTATATGTTTAAACATGACAATAAAATAATTCCATTCAGATGAAGACAAAGGAATAGGATTTATTTTCACTGTGGTGGTTTTCTTTTTTTGTTGTGTTTTGGTTTTTAGAGAATGAGTATTGGAGAAAAAGAAGCTTTCTAGCCAGAAAATATTGAAATGAAAAGCAGCAATTCATGGTCGTATTATCCAAATTGTCAAATTGGTGTATGTATTTGAACACCACTGAATTAATTATTTTCTAAAAGGTTATTCTTTCAAAAATCATAAAGATTGGCAAATTTTTTTAGATACTTGGCAAGTTTTTTTAGATAAGCAAACAGTGTAGTATGGGTTGTTACACTGTTCAAGATAACTTTTTTTGTAATGAATAAGTTCTCTCTCTGTCCTGTCTAATACAGTGTGGCTTTTGAGCATTGAAACTGTGGTCAGTGCAACTAAGGAACTGATTTTTAAATTGTATTTAAGTTTAATAATTTTAAATTTAAAGTTACATTTTGATAGTTAAATTGTTTTGTTTTTCTTTTTTTCTTACTTTTTTTTTTTTTTTGAAATGACAATTTTACTGTGTTGCCCAGGCTGGTCTCCAACTCCTTGGCTCAAACAATCCTCCTCCTCGGCCTCCCAAAGTGCTAGGATTATAGGCATGCACTACTATGCCCAGCTAATTGTTTCTTAAATGAAACTATTGAATTTGAGGATATGTGATCATATAGTGTAGTTTTCCCGTCCCCAACCCCAAAGTCCTTATTCTGGAGTATAGTGACTTCTATAAAAGTAAAAAGAAGGAGACTCTTTTAAAAAAAATTCTAATAAGAAAGCAAATTTTAACAGACACCTTAGGGCCTAAATAAATATCAAGGTATTGTTATTTGTTATGGTTCTTGTTGCTTGGGTAAAATTATACAGATCATAACTTAGTTTTCCTTGAATTTTTACCAAACAAATGAACAAAACAAGCAAACAAAAATATTAAAAATGATATTTCCGAAGAATCCAAAGGACATTTTTCGATATCAACCAGGCTGCTGCTAAGGTCCTTCAAGCAAATAAGATCAAAGATTTCTGCTGGAAGAGTGTGAGAATAAAGTAGCCCTTGTTTAGTGCTACTAACACTAAAAGAGCCTTTGTTTAGAGTATTGCTGGGAGGGAGAAAGGGAGGAATATGGGGTTAATTTGTAACAACACATTCTGTGACCTGTGTGTGTGTGTGTGTGTGTGTGTGTGTGCGCACGTCATACAAAATTACATTTTAACTTCTCTGAATTTTATTGTCCTCAGAGTTTAAACAATATGTGACAAAAATCACATTACATAGTGAAGAATGTGTGAGTAGGTGGATAGTTACATGGGTATAAATCCCTATAAAATCAATTTTAGAAAATAAATGAGAACTATTGAGGTTTGGGGAAATCAATGTCACCAGTTCATTTCATTTGTCTAATGCCTCCAGGAGCCATTAAAGGACTTGTTACCTAACTTTAGGGTAGATTTGGATCAAGGTGAACAGTCAAAAAATATTATCCATGTACTTATGTATATTATTAAGTATTCTTTGACCATGGAGTTAGTTGCCTATACTACAAACAAATAAATTAATGAATAAGAATGCTGCTCATGAACACCAAATTTTATTGAAAAGTCAATATGGTTTTAGTGTGGTATTAGGAGCAGGCTTCTCCAAGGACTACAAACCTATTTATTGGACATCAAATTTTAGTGACTTTGAAATTTTGCTAGAAATGGTGATTTATTTCATAATGTGTTATATTTCAGGTCTTAAGAAAATAACAAAATTCTTGCGTGGTAATGAAGTGGTTATGCAATAAAACTAACATATACTGTGATTTGATACAGGGGACTTCACTGTTATTATATACTTACTTAAAACTGGAAACAATGTAGGAAATATACAACTATAAACATCAGAGGTAAAATCCACATACTTTAAAAAGGAATTCCACTTACTTTTAAAGTAAAATTCCAAGAGCTATGCCACTGGGGGCTGTCATAAAAATGATTTGTAATTAGTCACTTTAACATTGTATATGGATTTATAGTTTTAAAATATCTGGTGGCATGTAACCACAATGTATTTCTCAGTCATATATTCATTATTATTTTATTAAATTTCCAGAGGGAAAGAAAATAAATGACCTCCTAGTGAAGGCTATTTTACCATGAGACCAATTGTAGAGTATTGTGCCTGGGAATATATCTTTGCTAAGTCCAGTTCTCCAATGACTTTAATTTATTGTTGTTAAAAGATGTGTGAGGCAAAATGAAATCTCCAAATATTTCATACTGCATGCATTTGATCCAAACGAAGATAATGGTTTACATGAATTATTTAATCGCTATTACTAATTTGGGAGAGGTTTTCTTTTTGGTTGGGGCAAGAGAGTACTTGCTGAAAATGCATTCAGAGTATGCTGTTATTCAGCTATTTTCAAGGTAGAGGGATATTGGCATTGGAGACTTATATGTAGCCATACAATGGTCAACTTCAATCAACTACAGAAGCAATATAGGGTGGTGGTTGGAACAAAATAGCTACAAGGAGAATATTCATTGAATTAATTCCACGGATATTACTACTAATGCTGCAATTAATTAATACCTAGTCCTGTCTCCAGCCTCAGAATCCATGACATCAAGGTAACTGACAGAAAACATGTCAAGAATTTTCTTCCTTAATCCTCTTGACTGACCAGATTCTACCATCTTCTACTCTGTGTTCTTCAAATCAAATTTTACTAGTTCAGCTGCCAAGTAACACCTGTTCTGATTGTGCTGGTGAACTTGGATATTCACACATAGACTAAAATGAGAAACAGAGTTAGAAACCTCATGTATAAGAACATAAGTGTTTTCAAGAGAGGTCTGCTTTTCATCCTCAGATTTACCTTCTCTTTTCTGTTTTATTAGCAAATGATTGTTTTGTGTGATTGTTCATTTAACAAATGCTAGATCACATAAGGAAAGTTACTGATGGTATACAAAGATGTAAAATTCAACTGTGGCTTTGTGTATGCGTATGTGTGAGTATGCCAGCTTTTGAGGAGAGGGAAGAGAAAGAGAAGATATAAGTTAGAAGAGAATAGTAAAATAAAGAAAAAAGTAATAACTGACAGTGTCTAACGAAGCAACCAAAGTAATACATGCTAGAATTTATTAGATAGAATAATTATTTCCATCCAGAGGGATTAGGCAATCTTCTCTGAGGAGGTGGCACTTTCATTACCCAAAACATGAAGGGTTTTATATATGTCGGTTAAGAAAAGAGATATTTTATTGAGGGAAAAGAGGACATTTTAATGACAGGGTATACAATGACAGAGGAACAGACCAAATGGAGTGTTCTGTTATTAGGAAGATTTGAAGAATGGAAGATGGTGTCAGATAAAAGAACTAGTCTTTTTAATAAAGGCAGGCTAAAGAATTTGGAGGCAATATTTGAGGAAATACGTTATATGAATGAAGAAGAAAATTTGCTTTTTGTTCACAGCATTTCTCAAAAAAAATTCTTTTAGGTACTGATTGGAACTTACTACAATTTCTTCATTACTTTGAAAGTAAATGAGATGATAGAGTCCTATTTTCCTTGCCACTATCAAATTCAGTTTTCAAAACTGGCACTCATGTTTGATTCTCTTGCTTAAAATTGTATGACTGATTCCCACTTGCCTCCAATTCAAATCATATAGCTAAAGGGAATGAGAGGTAAAATAGTTTAGTGGTTAAGAGGAGGGGCTTCAAAGCTTAACTTCTTGGGTTCAAATCCTAGCTTGGTTACCACTTAACAGCTATCTGACCTTGTACAAGTCACATGTGTACCATGGGGACAATAATAGTACCTATATTATAGAATTGTTATTTAGATGTTGTTGATAGATTTATATGCTTGGCACATTTTAGGTACTACATAAATCAATCTATTTCTATAGAAGTGTACATGTATACCTGTGTTTAAAATAATGATTTTCTTAATTAAAAAAAGTACATATTAATTGCAGAAAATTTTTTTGAAATGTTAAAAGTAAAATCTCTGGTCTAAGTGCACAAAAAAATTTTAGACTTTGGATATGAACTATAAAAACCTACCTCATCCATTTCTGACCCCAATCCCAGAGATATTTCAATTTATTTGCTTGCTATCAGTAATGAGAAGACCCAATTCACCACACAATTTCTGTTTTATGACACTATTGTATTGCAGTGCAAGGTAGTTTTCTAAATCTTTGTCAAATCAATAGGTGCGATGTAGTATCTCCCTGTTTGAATTTTCCTAGTGAAGTTAAACAATTTTAATAGATCAGTTATAGTTCTTTCATAAATTGTCTATTCCTCATCATTGTCCTTTTTTCTATTGAGTATTTGTCTCTTTTCTACTGATTTGTGAGAATGTTTTTATCTTAAGAGCGTTTGTCAAAAAGATGAATTGTTTTTCCCTTTTTATTTTGCTTATTTGATTTTCTATGTAAAGAAATTTTATACTGTTTTGAATGTAAGTCATTACTTTATGGCTTTTAAATTAAAATTATAAGAATAGCCTCCCATATTTTCATTATAGTTCAATTTTTTTACATGTAACATTTCATTCATTTGGTATTTACTTAGGAATTGTATGAGATAGGATTTTAAAATTAAGTTAAAATTCAATCAACTCTTCATGTTTTTAAGTACAAAAGTTTCAGAATTCAGCATTTACATTAAATTCTTTGAAAATAATGCTAAAATATCATGTAAATTGTTACTTATTTGAATTGGAAATTCTCTATTACTATTTTTAATCTCTATAACAACCTATGTTATCTATACTTCTATTATAAAATAAATGACAAGCCTACCAAAGTAGAGAAGCTACTTATTACAATTATATCACTACCATTTAAACATGATTTTGGATTAATCATAATCCAAAAATGCATTTGATAAGCAATCTAACTCTTCTTGTAGTCCCTATAGAATTAACAAATGTCAAACAGTAATGTTTTAATTTTCAGAATATTCATATTTATATTCATATTGAAAATGTTTACTTGCATGCATTTCATTTATATTATTTCTTATTGAAGCTGACTTCCAAATGTGTATTGCTTTAATGATAGTAAGTATTAAGAGTATAGATTGTAACCACACTAATGAAAACTTTTAAAAACCCTAAGTTTTAATAATCCATTTATCAAATGATATCAATTTTGAAAGGTACTGGAAAGTTTGTTTTGTGAGGGAAGAGGAAGGAAAGAGTAGAATATTAAGTCGGTAAAACCTAGATGTTTAGTGCCATGTTTGTTACTTACTAGTAACCTTACAAATATTATTTATATTGTTGATTCTTAATTTCCTCACTTGATAATTTTAGAAACTGTTATGTACTTCATAGGATCATTGGTAGAATAAGAAAGCAAATATAAGTAAAATCCATCATATAGTACCTGAAACATATTGTAAACCTAAGTTATAATAGTAATTTTATTGTTGCTAATATCTCAGAGGAATAGCCACCCCAACCAGTACTATCCATTGTTTATTTTTATTTAGCATATAAAACATGTAAAATAATATTCTTTCTGTGTGGTAACTTTGAAAAAGTACCAAAAGTATTAAAAATTAAAATCATGTATAATTTGTAATACTCCTCTAAAGCATGGTTAACAAATTGATTCATATATTTCTAATCATTCACAAACATGTATATGTATCTGTGTCAATTTCTAAATTTTCTAAAATGTTGACAAATGGAAATTGTATTATTGTTTTGGTGTACAATGTGATATTGTTAAATATGTAAACATTGTGGAATGACTAAATCAAGCTATAGAACATATTCATTACCTTACATGGTTATCATTTTTGTGGTACGAACACTTAAAATCTACTCTTAGTAATTTCCAAGTATACATTATTGTCACTAACAGTAGTCACCATGAGTTACAGTAGATCACTAGAATTTATTCCTCCTGTCTTATTTAAATTTTGTATCCCTTCATCAATATCTCCCCAATCACCCGACCCCCTAGGATCTAATAACTACCATTTTTCTCTGTTTCTCTGAGTTCGACTATTTTAGACTTCACATATAAGTGAAATCATGCAGTATTTGTCTTTCTGTGCCTGGGTTATTTCACTTAACATCACGTCTTCCAGTTCAATCCATGTTGCTGCAAATGACAGGATTTATTTCTTTGCCAAAGGCTGAATAGTATTCCATTGTGTTTATATACCACAGTTTCTTAACCATTCATTTACTGATGGACGTTTAGGTTGATTCCATATCTTAGCTATTGCAAACAATGCTGTAATAAACATGAGATATCTCTTCAAAATCTCGATTTCAATGCTTTTGGATATATGCCCAGAGATAGGACTGCTAGATCATATGGTAGTTCTATTTTTAATTTTTTTGTGGATCTTCCATACTGTTTTCCACAATAATTATGCTAATTTACATTCCCGTTAACATTGTACAAGAGTTCTCTTTTCTTCGCATCCCTTTAAAATAATGATTTTCTTAATTAAAAAAAGTACATATTAATTGCAGAAAATTTTTTTGAAATGTTAAAAGTAAAATCTCTGGTCTAAGTGCACAAAAAAATTTTAGACTTTGGATATGAACTATAAAAATCTACCTCATCCATTTCTGACCCCAATCCCAGAGATATTTCAATTTATTTGCTTGCTATCAGTAATGAGAAGACCCAATTCACCACAATAAAAGACAAAATTTATCTTTTGTCTTTTTGATAATAGTTATTCTAACAGGTATAAGATGATATCTTACTGTGGCTTTGATTTACATTTCCCTGCTGATTAGTGAGGTTGAGCATTTTTTTTCATATGCTTGTTAGCCATTTGTATGTTTGCTTTAGAGAAATATCTGTTCAGGTCCTTTGCTATGTGTTGATACTGAAATGTACAATATGCATAGACAATCAAAACCATAGTTTTAAAAAAATATTTTAGTATGTCACGAATATTTTTCAATGTAATAGGATGTGTTTCATGATATTTACTTTAATGGATGAAACATATTTCACTATGTGAATGCAGTTTATTCTATTTGGAGAGATTTTGTTTGACTTTTTCACTAGCGTGACATAATCGAACATTCTTGTCATACGTCTCTGTGTTTATCTGTGATATTCCCCTAGGAAAATTCATAGAAGTAGAATTTTGGAGTTGAAGGGAATGAATCATCTTAAGGCTTTTAAGGTAGTTTTATGAAATTTTCTAAACGGAAGTATAAAGACACATAAAAAAGTACGCAAGTTATAAGAATAGGAATTCATTGATTTTTCAAAAAAAAAACACTTAGTGTATCCATGCTACTACCACTGAGATCAAGAATTAGAACACTACCTCAGGAGACCCTCTCATGTTCCCTCCCAGTTATTAACCTCTCCCCTGCCACCACCCTCTCCCAAAGGTAAGCACTCTTCTAACACCTAGATTAGTTTTGACTGTCTTTGAAATTAGTATAAACAAAATCATCCAGTATATGCCCTTGTGTTTGACTTGTCTTTCTAAACATTTATTTTTGTGAGATTATTCTATGCTATTGCATGTGCTATAGTTAGCTTAGTTTTTCTATGTATTGCATTCTATTGTGGGAGTGTGTCACAGTTTATCCATTCTGCTAATCAATAGACATTCGGTTGTGTCTATTATGGGGCTATTAGGAAAAATGCTAGTGTGATGTTCATGTGTTTTGCTGCATGTATGTATATATTTATTTTTAATATACATGGAAGTAGAATGGCTAGGTCACAAGAGGTGTACATTTGGCTTTAGAATAACAAAAAAACAATTTTTCAATATGGTCATTTCAGTTCATCCTCACCAGCAGTATATAAGACCTCTAGTTGATCCACATCTTCATCCAGAGTATGTATTTTCAACCTGAATGAATCCTTTAACCATTTAGGTGGATGTGAAATGGTATTTCATTTTGTTTTAATTTGCAATCACCTGATGATTAGTGCCATTTTTGTATCCTCATATGTGAAGTCATTGTGCAAATCTTTTGCCCGTTAAAAATAATAGTTGTCTTTTTCTTATGGATATAGAAATTATTTGGATACAAGTCTTTGTCAGATGTATGCATTGTGAATATCTTTGTCCAACCTAAACTTTGTTTTTTTGTTTTTTTTTCTCAAAGCAGTCTTTCTTGATAATGGAGTTTAATTTCCTTTGTGGCTAGTGGTTTTTATGTCTTGTTTACGAAATAATACATTACCCTAAAATTGTTGAGATTTTTTCTACATTTTCTTTTGAAAACTTTATTTTTTTGACTTTTACATTGAGGTCTGTGAACAATCTAGAATTGATGTTTTCTGCATGGTGTGGAAAGAGTTAAGATTCTCATTTTCAAATGACTATTCAATTAGCTTGGTACTATTTACTGAAAAGATCATCTTTTTCCCACTTAAGTGACATCATTGTATAAATTAAGTAATATTATATAGATGATTTTTTCTCACTTCAGTGCCACACAGGCTTAATTATAATAAATATTCATGTCTGGTGGCAAACATTCTTAAACTTTGTTATTCTTCAAAGTTGTCTTGGATATTCCCAGTCCTTTGCACTTACATATAAATCTTAGGATTGGCATGTCAATTTCTACTAGAAAATGGTTGCTGCAATTTTGATTGGGATTGCATTGAATTTATAGATTATTTGAAGAGGGCAGATATCTTTACAGTATTAGACTTTCTAATTCATGAAGAAGGTATATTCCTCTATTTGTTTACATTTTCTTTAATGTCTCAGTAGTGTTTGTAGATTCCATGGTGGAAGCTTTACTTTTTGGTCTGAATTATCAAATTACTACCAACAAATGTAGTCATGCATTGCTTACCGAATGAGATATGTTCTAAAAAATGTGTCATTAGGTGATTCTGAGGTTGTACTATCATAGAGTGTACTTACACAAAGATAAACAGTATAGCCTACTGCACACCCAGGCTATATGGTATAGCATATTGCTCCTAGGCTACAAACCTGTACTACATGTGACTTTACTGAATACTGTAGTCAAATGTCACACAACAACATTTGTGTGTCTAAACACCGAAAAGGTACAGTAGAAATACAGTATACAAATGATAAAAAAAAATAGTACACCTACATATGATACTTACCATGAATGGAGCTTGCAGGACTGAAAGTTACACTGGGTGAATTGGTGAGTGAGTGATGAGTGAATGTGAAATCTAAGACATTATTGTACAATACTGTATGCTTTATAAACACTGTACATTTAGGCTACACTAAATTAATGACACATTTTTTTCTTTAAAGATAAATTAACCTCAGCTTATGGTAACGTTTTTACTTTATAATATTTTTTTTAAAGTTTTTGACTCTGTACTAACCCTTAGCTTAAAAAATAAACATGGTGAACATCTGTACAAGAATATTTTTATATCCTTATTGTATAAGCTTTTTTATTTTTAATACTTTTGCTGCTTAAGCTTTTCTTCTAAAAAGTAAGACACAAACACACACATTAGCCTAGGCCTACACAGGTCAGGATCATCACTATCACTGTCTTCCACTTCTACATGCTGTCCCCCACTGGAAGGTCTTCAGGGGCAATAAAATATTTGTGAAACTATCATCTCCTATGATAACAATGCCTTCTTTTGAACTTACTTTGTGAAGGACTGGCCTGAGGCTGTTTTACAGTTAATGTTTTATTTATTAGAAGTAGAAGAAATAAATTCTAAAATAAGAATTAAAAATATAGTGAATACATAAACAAATAACTGTCGTTTATTATTGTTATAAAGCATTATGTACTGTACATGCTTGTCTGTGCTATATTTTTATACAAGTGGCAGTGCAGTAGGTTTGCTTACACCAGCATCACCACAAACATGAGAGTAATTCATTGCACTGTGACATCACTAGATAATAGTTTTTCAGCTCCATTATAATCTCTTAGGATCACAGTCAGTCTGTTGTTGACTGCAATGTAGTGAATGACTGTATAATAATTAGGGCTCCAATGAAGATCATAAGATAGCTTGTTTTCCAGAACTTTGGCAAATACCTTTTACAGAAACTAATATGATAGATAAATGATAGTATGTCATTGTTGTTTTCATTTGCATTTCATTGACTAATTACTGTTTGGAATTTTTCTTGTTTATTGGCTGTTTTACATTTTTATTGATTTCTTTTTATGTTGTTTATTCAGTTTTCTAGTACATTTTTTCCTTTTGTTAGTTATTAAGATTTTTTATATAGCAAAATTATTATCCTGTGTGTGATATATGCTGCAAATATGTGCAGTTGTCATTTGTTTTAATTTTGATTTTTGGCTTTAATTTATAGATGAGCAATACAAATATTATATCCGATCTTTTTTATATTCTTTTTTTTGTTTCTAAAGAGCTTTCCCACACTGATATTTTATTCCAGTTCTGCTTATCATTTTTATGCTTAATACTCTAATTTTTCTGAAAATTTTTGTGTTATGAAGTTTATCTTAATATGTTTGTTTCTAAAACAGATACTTTTATTTCAATATGAAAACTTCTATACATTTGAAATTAACATTAAAAAATTCAAAGAATAAGAAAAGTAATCTTGTGTGAAATTAGGTCAAAATTTGGTTAGATACTAAATTAACACATAAGGGAATTGAATGTGTTTGTTTTCTTTCACCACAGGGAACATGTTGTATGAAGAGCGTGGTTTTATAATACTTAAAAATATTATTAGAAAAATGATGTATTTTACTGGTCAGGTGTTTGTGTCTATACTTTGATGTTAATGCAAATAGTAAGTATAAAAGTAAATTAATTTAAAACACACAGAATCTGATACAAACCTTACTTTTTTTCCACATTATAAATTACTCACAACTGTTATATTTTTCCATGAACTGTTTGGAATATGCTCAATTCCTAGACACTGTTTTAAAGTGAAGAAGAGACACAAAAAAAATTATGAGTTAAAAGTTCTTGATTTCCACCCAACCATTAAGTGATACTGTCAAAGAAAAATATTCAGAGCATTTCTGACTGATGGCTTTAGATATGTTATACCAGAATTATAATGATTCATTATTAAAATATGCAAAGTGCAATTTCTCAACAATATTTTGTGGCAGGAAGATGAGCTAGTACAGTAGTATTCCTTATTACATTATTTCTTTACAAAAGTAATTGACATGGTTTGGCTGAGTCTGCACCCAAATCTTACCCTAAATTGTAGTAATCCCCACATGTCAAGGGAAGGGCCAGGTGGAGATAATGAAATCATGGCGTGGCTAAGGCCAGGTGGAGATAATTAAATCATGGAGGTGGTTTCCCCGTGCTGTTCTCATAATAGTCAATAAGCTTCACATGATCTGGTAGTTTTATAAATGATAGTTACCCTGCGCAAGCTCTCTTCCCTGCCGCTGTGCAAAATGTCTTTGCTTCTCCTTTGCCTTCTGCCGTGATTGTGAGGTCTCTCCAGCCATGTAAAACTGTGAGTTCATTAAATCTCTTTCCTTTATAAATTACTCAGTTTCAGGTATGTCTTTATTAGCAATGTGAGATCAGACTAATACACTAATACATTTACATTGTTAGAAAATATAAAAGGGACAGTTAAAAATATCTCACCCTTCCCATCAGCTGCTCTACCCTCACCGAGCATTGGCTTTAATTCTAGAAGTAAATCTACAAAATAAATTCATGGGAATAACATTTCTGGGTCAAAGGTTACATTCTTTTTATAGGTATGGCCAAACTGCCTTCAACAAGAGGTACACACATGTATACTTCCCACCAGCTGTGTAGAAGAGTCTGTATTTTCCCATAGCCTTGGCAACATAGTGTATTTGCAGGCTTGAATTTTTTCCAGTGCAATAAAGTTCTAATTTTCATTTCTCTCATTATTACCAAGGCTAAGCTTCTGTTGATGCATTTAAAATCCTTTGTATATTATTTTCTGTGAGCTGTCCTTATCATTTGTCCAATTTTCTTTTGGGTTGTTGGCCTTTTTCTTATTAATTTGTAGAAGTTCTTTTATGTGTTAGGAAAATTAGTCCCTTATCTTAGATATGAGTCACAAACATTTATTTTTCACAATTGTTCATTTGTTTTTAATTTGCTTATGGCTTTTGCTGTCATGCAGGCGCTTTTTTTATATCATCCAGTTTACTGATATTTTTATCAGTAATTAAAGTTGTTTAACTTGAGGATACAATTTACATTTTTTATGTGATTGACTACTCAACACATATATTGCTTCTTACATTGGAAAAAATAGTAATCCTGAATTTGGAAATAGTCTTTAACAAACTTTTGCTGTAGGTCTATCATATTTAGTAACAGAGCTTGTTGTTTGACCCAGAAATCAAAGGTCAGTGAGAAGAATCAATGTATATAAAAAGTTAAATAGTATGACGTAAATGTTATAATGGTGGGGGAACACAAGGTCTAGAGAGGATAAACCTAAAGCAACATCATAATTAAGCTGAAAATGTCATCAAATGATAAACTATCATTTCATTATTCCAGATATTAGTCAAATCTGCCCCATTGTACTGTTTTCTGTCAGGAATTGTTCTACCTCTATTGCAAGGAAGGGATAGTATGGGAGGATGATAAGGAAATCAGCAATCTTAGTTAAACGTTATACAGATTTCTGTGCTTATATATGAAGCCTAAATGAAATGTGAATAATTTCATGATCAGATAAAAAGGAGTTCATCGCTCAATTTCAGAAGTTTTAGGAAAATATGATGGCTATTATCTTAGTAGCTTCATAGTCTAGAGGCTTTTCGATGCTGTAAGTTGAAGCTGTAAAACGCTTTTGTACTTATTTATGAGTAGAAAATGATCCAATAAAAATAAAATGTTTAGTCGCCTCCTTTAAAATGCTAGAAAAATAAGTTGAGGACATTATTAGATCATGTATTACAGACATAGAATTATATTTGTAACGGCACCTACATCACACACACACACACACACACACACACACACACACACACACACACACACACACAGAGGGAGTTCAGCACCACGGGATGCACCACAGGTGTAGTTATGGATGTGAACTCACAAAACACAAATGGGCATGTCTACTTCATCTGATACTATGTTTACATGGCTTTATTGCAGGATATAAATCAAGCAAAGAGAACAGTATTTCAGTTCATGATTCATGGATAATCTATGCAACCTGAAGCACTATGCTTCTTTTGCCCCTCTCACCCCCACAGGGAAAGGCTGCCAGGAATGAGAGGCAAGAGGTGTGCAGTTCACCTTCAATAGGAGCCACCACCTGTATTTTCCATCAATCTTTTACATGATTGTAGTCACCTGGGTCCGAAAGATTGTATTCCAACTAACAGCGCCTGCAATGAGGTGCAGTTCCATGCAACAAAGCCAAGCCCAACATTTCCCATTCATCTTAAAGTTAGTGTTTCCAAGGAAACAGTGCTGTGGGAACCTAGGGAGAGTCCCAGACTGAACTTCAACAACCGGGGCTGGATGTTAATCCTTTACTTATACATTCTTATGCATTTTTAACAACATATGTACATGCATTTACAAGATGTATCAATGTACACATTGTTTACATATAAGAACTTGTTTAAAATTCATTTTTGTATACATTGATTTTTTTTGTCCACAACTTTCTCTTTTTCATAACTCTTGCATCCAATTGAAGAATGTACTCATTAGTGACTTCTTTAAAAAGCATCGAAAATAATTATTCCAAAACATGTGACATATACGCTAGTATATTATCCACTTATTTTTAAAATCTTCTCTATTATTATTCATAATATTATATTATGGAACAGATGTATATTATAAAATTGTATTCATATTGCAGTATAGTGTTTTATATTACACTGATATTATTAACAGTCATGAAAAGAGCTATCATTACAAGTTTAAATTCTTTATTCTGTGTTGCTGGTTTTCACTCTTGATATTCTGAAGAAAATAGCTTTACTCTTGTTTATTCTGGCTCTTTTTTTGTGTAAGGATGGGGATGTTGCTGTGTTGCCCGGCGTCGTCTCTAACACCTGGGCTCAAGCAATCCTCTTGCCTCAGCCTCGCAAAGTGCTGGGATTACAGGCGTGAGCTATACAGTGCCCAGCCTATCCTGGCTCTTTATTTACATGTAAGCTTGAGCAGTAATCACTACTATTTAATAACTTTCTTGTCATTCATTATCATGCAGAGTATTGCTCTAAGGTATGTTCAGGGATGACTTTATTGAGTTCTAACAGTAATCCTATGAAGCAGGTGCTATCATTGCCCCAATCTATAGAGGAAGAATTGAGAAAACTTGGCTAAAATATTAGGCAAAAGCTAGAACCAGAATTGAAACCCAAGTAGCCTAACTCTAGACCTCACAATGTTTAAAACCATGTCATACTGCTTCCTAACCGATTTAATGTTTTTCAACCCCAACGTCATTATCCCTGTATGATATTGGGATCATAATAGTATTTATGTCATAGCATTGTTGGATGCATTAAGGAAGTCTGTAAATGTGAAACTTCCAAGGATAATGGTTGGCATATACTAAGCTCTTAATAAAAATAACCTATAATCATTCTGTTATAGTCTAATCCAAATGTCCTTTTTACTTCTCATCTCAATCGCCTGCTTCTGTTTACTAGGACTCACAAACTATAGCTCACAAAAATGCATAACTTACCAATTTTCCTTGTACATAAAAGGATTTCCTTTACAATCTTCCATAACATCAAAAAAAGCTAGAAGCAAGTATAGTAGAAGAAATGATTGCTCTACAAACAAAATCATAGTGTGGTTTGGTTTTAATTTTAGGATGCACATTGAATACGAATCACTCATTTGGGATTTAGAAAACCTGTGTTATATATCTGGTACTAATGCTGAATAACTTGGCTTATTCATTTTTATACCTGCAAAGACAGTGTGTCTGGCATATAATACACAACACACCAGTATATTTAGTGAGTGAATAAATGAAAGATGTACTTCTTTATCGGCTGTAGTTGGCTATGCAGTATGTAAGGTATGCGTTTTGAAATTCCAAAAAGACATTAGTTTCTTTAAAGCAAAGAATTTTTGTAGAGTGTTAATGAATAATTTCTAACACATTGGTTAAATCCCAATATGTAATATATGTAAATAGTCAATATTATGCTGCTTAGGTAACAAAATCAGTAAGATTCTGAACATTTCATGATAAATCACTTTTGAAAATACTTTTTCTTTTCTTTTTTGCTTATACCATGAGAATTATTCACCTTTTTAAAATGTATTTTCCTTTCAGGTTTCCAGAGCTTTACCTGAGAAACAAGGAGAAATTGAAGCTCAGATAAGAGACCTTGGACTGCTTGAAAAAAAGCTTGAAGACTTTGAAGAGCAGTTAAATCATCTGCTTCTGTGGTTGTCTCCTATTAGGAATCAGTTGGAAATTTATAACCAACCAAACCAAGAAGGACCATTTGACATTAAGGTAGGGACTTTGTGCTTTAAATATTTTTATTTTATTTTTTATATAAAATGCAATATTACTGAATTTTCTCATTTGTTATCATTACCAAAGAAAAAAATATTACTTTTTAAAACATGGTAGGGAAGACTTTATTCAGGATCATCACAATAGGCACAGGGACCACTGCAATGGAGGATGATAGGAGGTTGGGTGTTTGGGCTGAACTCCAAATACAACACAAGGGCAGTAGGAATTTATACTTAAGGAGCAGTGCAGGAGTCAGTAGATGGAAAATTATTAAGAGGAAGTGTCAGGGATAAGTGGGATTCTGGCTAAACCAACTTAACATGATTCTTGCTGCAGATGGGTTAGGGTTATCCGACATCCCCCTGGGGAATGGTGGAGAATACTGAGGGTGATCAGGTATCAAGGATAAAGAGTGCTTGCAAAACTGACAGGCTTCTTTGCTGAAACTGGATTTTATAGGGAAGTGCAAAGATGAGCCCAGGTGAAGTTTCAGAAGCCTGACTAAAGTTTAGTCAAGCAGAAAAATCTTTGTCATCATCGTCATCATCATTGTTGTTATATTGGTCATAGTAGTAATTATTATTTTACTAGAATATGCTGCTTAATCCTCAGCATTTACTAGAAATAAGGTCTTCATTAAATTCATATCACTAGAATGTCCACATCATATTTGTCACGATGATACATTTTCTATCCCTGTTTTAGTTGTGCTTAATACATATTCATAGACTCCTTATAAAAAATCGAAGCTGTTTATGAGATTAGGTTCCTAAAAAATAATGTCTGGGCTCTTTTGTAGACATTGTAAAGCTCTCTCAGACTGACTACAGTTTACCTTTCTATCTTCTCATTCTGCCAACAATCTCCCCTTATATTCTAGCCACATCAAATTACTTGGTACCTTCTTATCCACGTAATTTCATGTCATATCTGTGCTCTTGATTTTCTCTCTTCTTTAAATGACTTCTTTCAGTTTATTTTTGACATAAGGAATTTTCTTCCATTCTTTTAAGAATGAATTCAAAGTCTTTCCAAAAACTTTCCAAGTTTTCTTCCACACCCCGAGTAGAGTTAGAATCCCTGTTAGGATTTCTTATAAACCTCTTTATTCATCTCCCATTGTTTATATGTTGATTTACACTTAAATTTTACACACCTCAGTATTTCATTACACATCTGCACTGTTCTTTGAGTGAAGAGGGCATTCTCTTAGTTATCTCTGCTTTTCCACTCAAATCAAACATGCTCTGCCCATGACTCAGTAAATGGTGGTTACTTGTGTTTTTAAGTCAATGAATAAAGACGGTACCAAGGCACCCAGAATACTAATGAGATGCTGTTGGTAAACGTAGGGCTTCAGACAATCCTGCCAATTGAACACCACTATCTCCTTCTTCTAGTATCCTTGTAAATGTTGATTGATCCTCTTTCTCCCTTTCAATGAATCTATTCCTAAGATTCTTTCAATATGCTGCCCTGTTTTGCATCTCCTTTTTGGTCCAAATCTTTAAGTAGCCATTCAAAGAAACCAAATCATTGAAATTACAATCTATTAATGAACGTATTGTTGGGCAACTTCAGAGTAAAAAAAGATAAGTAATATTTTTGAGTAGTTTTTCTTTTAATTAATTGAGTCAAATTGTTTAATTTATTTGCTTTCCAGGATTGTAAAAACCTAACATTTTAATCTCCATTTAGCTGTTGATTTGCTAGAACTGAGCGCAAAGGGAAAAGAAAGTTTGAGAATATTCTAGTGAAGAGAAAGTAAAAGTTTGGGGAAGATGGGCATGAGCGAGAATAAGGAGATAGAAATAAGTCTGCTACAACTAAAATAAGTTAGATTAGCAAAATGTTCACCACTATGTTTACCTTACTTCCTCCTGACACTTATGTCTATCATTCTGACAGCTATCTGATAGATACCATTTACTAGGTCCCAAGAGCAGATGGCGTTTTGGAAGTCATGGGTAGATACCATTTTACCAGTGCAAAATTCTGCCTGCCCAACCAGTGGCACAGCCTTGGGTTCAGTCTGATGATCAAATTTATGAGACATAGTAACAAATTTAGTTAGCTTTAAGAAATTATACAGGATTGGTTATAACAACTTGCACATGAAAGGCACAGTGAAAGTCTTGATACCAAGATGTGGCTTCTAATGTCCCATCGCCCTGCATTTTAGTCATACATGATCACAAGGGGCAAGACTGAGTGAGTATAAAACATGTGATAGTCTCAGGGAAGCCTTCAGTTCTAGGATCCAGACCATTTTTCCACTTAGCTAGTACATAATGTACTCAGAGTTATATGACTAGCTCCTATTCACCAGCACAACTACATCTCATGAATGCTGATGTTTAATTGCTCAGTAAACAGACCCCAACAAGAAAGTACACAATTACTTGGCCCAATATACAATAACCTTAGCCAAATTCTCAATTAGCTTATGTGCAGTATATTCTTAAAAAGTAACTGATGTAATATTGCAAAGAGGAAAGGCCATAATGTCTTTCCTCCCAACCAGAAATAACTTTGTAGCTTACACATAAAAGCACATTCTACTCTTTTAAAAGCAATCTTTGGTTAAAATGTGCCTCTTCATTAAAATAATGAAAATAAATACTCAATGCTAGCTATCTCTCTTTTGGAATACATTTAAGAGAAAAGATTTTTTAAAAATCCCTTGGTACAAATAGATCCTGTTGACTCAATCAAAATGACTTTAGTCCTAGTCTGTGCCCCTCAGAATGGTTTTCAAATACTGAAAACCTGCATTGAGTCTTTGTCTATGGCCCATAGGTTTCTGCCAAATGGATCTCTGCAGTTTGAAGTGAAAGCTATATTTGGCTCTGTTAATCACTTTTCTTTATCAAAGCTACAAGTCACTACTCTCACTGCTGTGTTAACTTTCCGAGAGTCATGATATTTGCCTCCTGCAGCTTGTTTTAAATCACTGAGGGGGAGAGGCAGCTGCTTTTTCCCTGGTAGAAAGCTCCTTGGCTTCAGTCCTCTGAGCATATTCCGAGTTTTTTATCTCTGGAGTGCAGATTTCAAAAATACTCTTTTAGCCTTTTTCTTCTGCTTGTGACTGTGTCCCAGGTGGGGGGAGGGGGGAAACATAAAATTCTATATTTGATGACTTGAGAGTTTCTCCCAATAATTCTCAAACCCCTAGCTTATAATTAGGAAATGGTGACCTGTGTGAATAATTTAATACTTTACCTAGTTCTTTATCCCTCTTTGTCTAGCTTTCATTCCTTGTCACTAATAAATGATTTATTAAGATTGCACAATTTTTCTGATTTAAGATATGGGATATTAATCCTTGCAGCCTGCTGTATTCCTCTGCTTAAAGGAATTAAACTATTTTTTTATTAAAGAAAGATGGTACACTAGACTTTGCTTTAGTTAGTTTTAAACCACTGAACACCAAAAATAAAATTTTTAAAGAGTTTTGAGTACATGCCCTTTTTAACACAGGGAAAACAACTGCCTTTAATAAAATCTAAAGAAAAAGTTAATACAAAAAAAGTATATATATATATATATATATATATATATATATATATATATATAAGCAGCCATGCCCCTAGTTACAAATCCTAAATGTAAAGAAACTGTCTGGCCCTGGCTACCTTGGAAACAAAGGGTCTGAGGCCTTGCCATTCAGTTAGTTTGTTTCTCTAGTCAAACTCTGAGCACACCTGTTAGAAAAAATATGCAATACCCTCTGTGAGCTTCAGTTTTGCCTGCTTGGTACTTCATGCTTATTGATGAAATGCAGCTAGCTGTGTAATGAAACACAAATTAAAAAAAAGCTTTAAAGGCTGTGTTCTAATACATTGTTTATGCTGGAGTGAAAATTGACTGCACATTGCTTGGTTTGTGCAATTTACTCCCAAAATATTCCTATTCAGGAAATCCTGCAAATAGCAGTATTCATCTTGAAAATCACCTCACAGAACCCTTAGCAAGCTGAGAAACATAATCAATGAGATCGTGATGTAGAGGGTGAAAATTAGGCGTAATCACAGCCCTTTCCCATCAGTCAGCCCACTAGAAGGCATGCCTTTGAATTTTGATTTTTAAATATACTCTCAATTTAGACATAAAATATGTTGATTTCAGATTTCAGAAATGATAATTGAATGCTAAGATCTTGGGACAAGTTTAGAATTTCTATAAAGGGTCTTATGTTTTTAATCTTAAATGAATGCTTTCAATAATGAGCCAGAGGTATACTACTTATTTGACCTAAAACTGACTACTGCTTTCTAAACTTTTTATTAAAATATGAGGTGTGGCAGGAAACATAATTTTATGTTAAGGCTTACTGACTGAAATATTTTCATTTAATCACAGGGAGAGGTTTTTTCCTCCCCTCAAGAATGGCTTTCCTTCTGTGGTTTATAAATAAACATAACATGTGGCTCTGCCGGCTCTTCCTTACCGTATAAGGAACATAATTGCCCATAATGTCAAATCCACACTGAAAATTGCCAAGGGACTCAATTGTAGTGACTGACCATTAAAGTCACTGAACACGATGTGTGTTCACACTCCTGTGAGTGTTGTCAAAGATAAATTACACTGGACAACTTAACAGGCAAGACTTTGTTCACAACTTTTGCGATGAGAGGAGAAATTGAACTCAATTCTGCTGAAACAAAAGGCAAGAGAGCCTTTCAGTGCTGAGATGAGTTAGTAGGAAAGTACTAGATGTCAAGAGGGAGGTTAGTCAATGGGCTTAGTTTGCTGAGTGGCACTTATCAAAGTTAAATTCCTTTCCTTCCAACAGAAGACTAGCAGATAGGGGCGCTATCTTTTTCGATGATTCTATATCAAAGTCCTAGCTCCCGAGTCTGTGAGAAAGTTTATTCCTGGGGTATAAAAGTGGCAAGAGGCTGGGAGAATATTTATATCTCAAAAAGGTAGAGAAATAATTTCTAAAGTTTTCTAGAGTAGATGCTCTAAGAAAAGGAAGGTCAGGTCTCATGTCAGGAAGAAAACTGTCTCAGGTCAAGTTGAGGGTATCTTTAAAGTTTTCTTTGTCAACCCTCCCTTCCATTCAAGGGAAACCAGGTTTCCCCTTGAAAAATTAAAAAATGCTAGTTCATCTAGTTCATTTCAGCAGGTTTCTATTGTTGAAGGACTAGCTGAACCAACTCTGAGACTTGGTAGTCATCAGATATTTCATGAAAGAGATTTCTATGAAAGTTAGAAGCAAGACAAAGATTAATGGTTGAAGCAGACTGTAAACTCACTTTTTAAGTCCAGAGGACAGCAAGTCAAAAAGGTACCTAGAAGCTGGGCTGTAGGCATTCTCAGTTGGTAGAGTAAGGATGGCAGTAGCAATCTGATGGAGCATGGCATGGAAGAGGTTGGAATTTAATGAACTTTTTGCATGGCCTACTCAGCAGCAGCTCCAGGCACGATATGCTGTGGTGATGAGTCCTTTGTAATTCATATCAAGTCATCCAGCTCCAGCTTGCAGGCCTTCTTTAGATATTGTGGGGAAATGGCAGCTATAAGACAACCTAGAGAAGAGAGTTCTTATCTCAGTAATAATATGGGCAGTCAGGTTTTAGTTCTCAGTGACACCAAGTCAGGAGGGTGGGAGAAAATTTTGAAATGTTAAATTTTTAAAACTGGAGAATTGTAGCCAGATCTTAAAGGAAATAAACTGCAAATTGGTAAGGACGGACAAAATGTATAAGACAGCAGTATCCAGTTAAATTTGTAAGTAATAAAATCATGTAGTTTACAAAGAAATGCAAAAGTTATCAAAGACAGTGAACAGGACTAGAATCTGATAACCCCAAGGTTTACTGAAATTCTATCTCTACCATCACCCTTTTGATCAAAGTTAGACTTTCTTGTTTACAAAATTAGAGTGGCCTATTTATTTATATAGAGGTAGCAAAAATGGTAATTGACCACAGAGGCTTTTTTAAGTTTGCTTAGCTGGAAGTTTTCATGAGGAATCATAAGCTGAATAAGTTTTAAAGATATACTGTACAGCAGAGTGCCTGTAGTTAACAATACTGTAGTGTACAATTAGAAATTTGCTAAGGGTAGAGTTTAAGTGTTCTTATCACAAAATACTACTCTCAGTTTTAGGAGTAGTAGTACATAAGATGGGAGGAAACTTTCAGAGGTAATGGTCACGTTTATGGCATAGATTATGGTAGTAGTTTTGGATGTGTATACTTTATCTCCAAAGTCATCAAGTTCTATGTGTTAAATATGTACAACTTTCTGTTTGTCAATCATACCTCCATAAAGTAGTTTAAAAAGTATGAAATCTCAGATCTGATTTTTAAAATGTTCTCCGAAGGTTAGGAAGGCAAGTCAAGAACTTGCCATCAGATTTTATCTGAAGTAAAATACCTGTAGATGAATTATTCTGTTTTCCAGGTCCCCAAAATACACTAGATCCCCTGGGTCTCCCAAGAATACACCTTCCTTACTCAACTATATGATTGGGAATTCTGTAAGCCAGGTACCAGGACCGGTTTCCCAAGAGGACTTATATTAGTTCCATATAGACAAGAATAGCTCCTTAAAACTGGTCACATCTGACTCTATGCACTTAAATCTCAAATATGACATTCCAGTCAAAGCCTTGGTTATATATTTTTTCAATTATGTCTTGTTATATAAATATATTTTATTGAACCTATGCAAATAATTATATTGTCATGAAAATAAGAATACTCAAGAATTTCTGAATTTCATAGGGATCAGGCAGGGATAAAAAGATTAATGTTTCATTCTGTTTACAAAACCACAATCTACTAAATTCTCATGAGTTGTAGATAGCTTAAGAGAAAATGGAAAGGAATTTCTTATATTTATAAAACAGAGCATTAAAATATGAGAAATATTCTAAACAAAAACCATAATCAAATCCTTTATCAGTTCATTCAGACCCATGTAATTATTTATTGTCCTGCTTGATCTTGAGTTAGTAGTCTTATGAACTCAACAACTTCTCAGCAGAGTTTCATAAATTCTGACTTTGTCTAATGGTATGATCTCAAAGTTATTTAAGCAATGGCATCAGAAGTCTGTGCCCCAGGGTACCTGGAATAGTACTTTCTAGGGGTCTCCATGATGGTCCTGTTTTACTGAAGGTGATGCATTCTGGCCTCTAACTGATTGTAAGAGCACTTAGGGAAGCATCAGCATAAACCTAAAACTATCTGTGAATGACAAAAACTTAAAATGGCCATAATTAAAGATCTGATGAGTTCATTTGACAAGAAAATTTGGTTTTTTTCCCCTGTGACATGTCACATTTTAAAATAACGACTGGAGTTAGGACTGATGACATGATATTATTATCAGACAAAGTAACACCAGGACATATCATGGACACCTAGAGCACTAACAAAGTTCTAAGAACGTATTATAATTTTTCAAGTATTTATACTAATAATAGTTGACCCATACAAATATAACCTAGTGAAGGTTCAGCATCTTTTCTTGTCAGAGCTTTTTATGTAACTCAACATACCAAATGAACCTAGTTACTTTTAACATCCTTCATTTTACAAGGTACAGGAACAAATCCTTTGAAATTTTTCAAATCAATCTGAGATAAAAATTTTATTAAGAATCGACTTGGGAAAAGCAAAATTGGATCAAAGGTTGTAGTATGACAAAAGGTTTGAATACTTGGCTAAATAGGATCATAGGTTACTATCAAATAATGCATGGCTAACTGTAACCAAGGTGACAATAAAATATTTCAAAAACAAATATAGAAGGCAACATGACTATAAAAGTCTTTCGTTCTTCCAAAAGAGAAA
The DNA here is from genome assembly GCA_036589455.1 of Ateles fusciceps. Classification (NCBI taxonomy): domain Eukaryota; kingdom Metazoa; phylum Chordata; class Mammalia; order Primates; family Atelidae; genus Ateles; species Ateles fusciceps. The sequence goes on along the minus strand of JAZHEH010000857.1, from coordinate 396,333 downwards.
ACACTATTTAAAAAAGAAATCAGAGGACATACAAAATCAACATGGGTACTTATTCTCATAAGAAACAGAATATTTTTTTCCAGATTACACAAAAGTTAAAAAAAAAAAAAAAACCCACAAATTTTGCGATCTCTTATTAAGAGCAAGAACAATAGAAAAGATGAAAATATTAATTACCTTGATTGAAATAATTGTTTTGCAATGTTTGTATATGTGTGTGTGTGTGCGTGTGTGTTTGTGTATATATATATATATGCTGTACACTTAAATATATACAATTTTATTTCAAAAGAGTTGACCAATAATCCAATAAAATTTCATTATTTTTTAACAAAAGAAACTACAACTCATTTTCGATCAATACACTGTTGATACTAATGGTCATTAGTGAAAATTTACACATAAATCCATTCCATTTTAGCCAGCATTGACTATTGACATAAGACTCTCCTTTCACAAATCTTCTGCCATTTCTAATGTACATGCAGATTTTGTCCTATACTTTCCTCTTCCTCATTTTCACACAATCAGTCGTTTTAATTTAGGACAAAATTATTCTCTTTTGTCCTTAAGAAAAACAACCTCCACCATACCCTTGTATATTTTGTGTAAAAAGTTGTTTCCCTTTACCCTTAATGTTTCTGGAAGTTTTATTTACATATATTGATTATATTTTTAAGCATTAGTCAGTCTCATTTTACAGAGAAAGCTAGGAAGTAGTTAAGTGTGAAGTGTTTGTCATATACCAGCATTTTGTAGCCAACTAGCAAAGTTTATGAATACAGAGTCAAATTCACCTACTCAATATGAGGGCTAAAAGTGTACATCAATATTTGTGGAAGAGCCTTTTAAGATTTTCTTTGCCCTGATATGTAATTTATGGATGCTGTGTTCTAAAATTTGAGTAAATGACTGAGGAGATACCTAGTGGCCATCTGAGTATCTCCACATAACATCTGAGTGTATAAAATATCCAGTCTGTTTCCAATTAGCTTTTTCAACCTCAGGTGATTGCTCCTGGGATTTGTGTCTCCCAGAGCCCCAGTAGTGGCAGGGAGCATAAAGCTTTAGAGACTATAGAGAATTGAGAGGCTGGAGTAGGAGAGAGAGAGGTCTGTCAGGAATGGACAAAGAGATGTAGGACGTACAGATTTTGAAGAGGAGTATGTCGAAGGATTCAAAGGAGCTAAAGGGAAGATCAAAAGTAGTAGAAAGGAAGAAGGAGGAATGGCGATGATGGGAAGGGAGAGGTCTTAGATGAGCCAGCTTAGGGAGCGCTTATGTTTTCTGAAGAGGCCATTGAAGGTCATCTTTAGTAAAATCATACTAAGAAGGAGAGAAGCATAGTTAGTGCCATAAAGGTGAAGAATCTAATCAGCAGTAGTCTTCAGAGGAGGAGAAACAGAATAGTGAGAATGTCTTATGGAGGAAAGAGGCACCCAAGTAACAGTAACAACAAAAAAAGAAACACAGATGAGGTCTCTACAAAGAAGATCTGTACAGAAAAATATTTCTCTAAATACTGAAAAACTAAAGTTGAACCAAATGAGATTTCAATAAGAATTTTCCATGTTCTGAACCAATGGTGCCTTTCAAACAAAGAAGCCAGGGACTGTAGTCTCAAGAATATACTCAGATTATTAAGAATCAAAATCTGATGTTACCATGCTTTCACAAAAGCATGGGAGCATTAATATAGAGCACTGGGTAAGGAGTTGCACTCACCAGTGGATTCCCAATTAATTAGGTCAGGAGTCTACTCAATATTCACAAAATTAGCTTTGCAGAGGTTAATGCCATTGAATAATTCACATTCAAATAGTAAGTCGCTTAGATAGATTGTACTAGCTGAAGTTCACCTGTTACCTGATTTCATTTCTTAAAAAAATTTTTTAAAAGGTGGTGTTGGGGAGATAAGGAACAAGGAAGGTCTCTTCAGAAAAAAGTTCCAATGTTTTATATTGGATATGAAAATATCAGTGTAATGTGTCCTGAAATACATTGGATGAAAGTTACTGGACAAAGAGACAAATTATTCCCTTTATCATGCAACTAAACAGAGATTTACGGAATGTTTTTCTCCTAAGTCTAGGTTGCCTCTGGGCAAGAGCATAATTCTGACTTGATAACACCTTGAAGCTTGTTTGTTTAAGTTTGTAGATAATTTCATCTATTAGTGGAATTAGATATCTGCTTTTTCTTGTGAACACTGGGTACCATAATCTTCTTACATTTTGTTTTTCTACTCAACTCCAAAAACCATTGCTAAGTTGAAGTAGAATAATACGGGGGAAAGAAACAAAAGACAAAGTTTGAATCCCAGCTTTGACACTTACTGTCTTTATGACATTGTTTAAGACTCTTTTGAATAAAGCAAAACTAAAGTGGAAACACATTTCCTAAGGCATAGAAAAAGATGGTGAATGGGAAACTTCTTGTTGTATCAGGACATTGGGTAGGAGACACTAAGAATAATAATTAGACTTTGAGTTGGGCGTGGTGGCTGGCATCTTTAATCCTAGCATTTGGGAGGCGAAGGAGGGTAGATTGCCTGAGCTCAGGAGTTTGAGACCAGCCTGGGTAATATGGCAAAACCCCATCTCTGTTAAAAATAGAAAAAATTAGCCAGGCTTGGTGGCATGCGCCTGTAGTCACAGCTACTTGGGAAGCTGAGGAACGAGAATTCTTGAACCTAGGAGGCGGAGGTTGCAGTGAGCCAAGATGATGCCACTGCACTCCAGCATGGGGGAATAGAGCAAGCCTCCATTAAAATATACCCCCTACTTTCAAAGGAAAACAGCAACTTGCTACCAGAAAAACACTCCAAAAAAGAGAGTATATGGTCATGAGATTTTTATCATTCACCAACCCAACTTGCCTGTCTAAGGAAAAGACTAAAGTTGGGAAGATTTTTTTGAATTGAGAATTCCTGAAACAGATCTTTCAAATAGGACTAACACTTAGTTGGACATGAGAAAACTTCTATGGCTTTTACTGTTCTCTTTCTTATGAGGGAGGGGGAAAGAACGCTTTTCCTCTTTCCCTACCAAGCCAAGGAAGAGGACTTCAAATGAACCTCTATTACAGTGGTCTACAGACCATTCTATTATAAAAAATATTTTAGAAAATTGAATATCTTCTTAGACATATTAAAGGTGACATCTATTTCTGCCCTTGGGATATGGTAAATTTTGGCATTTTAAAAGTGTTATAGTACAGTTTTAAGTGTATCCCGTGTAATCCAAATACTATTGCAATATAATGTCTACCATCATGTACTTAAAAATACATGAACAAGCTCATGTTTAATAAATAGAAGTTTCATATTATTTCTTTTTTTCTCATATTTTCCTTCAACTTCTCCAAAGAATTCTATTGTAATGTAATATACATTTATGCCATAAAGTTTTTTTATCAAACACTCTATCATAATTCTTTATAATGATTATATCTATGTGGACTTAAATTCCATTTTTAAAAACAATCTCCTGTGATTACAAGGCTCGAAGTATTTTTAAAATTCTCTTGATTGAGTGATATTTAAAGTATTAATAATACATGCACTTAATAGTAACCAAATAACCTAAATATATGTACCTTTGATAAATACCTATTAAACATACTCAGTGGATATTTATTGAAAATGAATCTATTCTGAGATGGATAGGTGAGCACTTCATGTATCTTCAGTAAAAAAGGATTTCAGCCACCAGTATTTTGAATTGTATTTTTATTTGTCATAAATGTATCTTGACTACAATGCACTGGTGGGATAGGTAGAGAGGTGTACTTTTATTTTGTAAAGCTGAGGAAAGTCTATCATTAACCAAAAAGTGGACAAGAAAATTGGAACAAAGTGCCTACCATAGGAGCAAACACAGTCGAATCTTTTAGAGAAGCCAAGAATCTGGAAACTGATTCCATAAACACCATCTCTACCCACATATCCCTAGGAAAGTCTTTGTGCACCTTTATGGGCATACCCCAGTCTGAAGACTGCCACTCTAGGACAGATGACAATTCTATCAGAAGGAGAGAAGGACAGTTTAGTCCCTGAATGGATGCTTGTTAAGCTGCCAAAACACTGTCAAGTTCGTCTCACCTCAGTCCATGCCTTTACGCATTGCCCAGTTACTTATTCCAGCACTATACATATCACACTGTTGACTCAGTCTGAACTTCATGGTGTATAAAATCCCCAATTTTTCCTCATATATGCTGTTTCTAGGTGACATTTCCCCCTACCATGCCCTTGTGTCATCTATGTTTTGGAATTAGATAGAGGGCTGACAACCCCTTCCGTGGCCTTACTTAGGTTTATCCACTGAGGTCCCTGAACCTAGTTTTAGTGCATTTCATTTCCTGATCCAGTCCTGTCCAAGGCAGAAAACACATAAGAAACCTACTGCCACTATGAGTAAGTAGCCTTGCCCTTGCTGCCCTGGTTTCTCACTCACTTCTCGGGATTTCAGTTCCTGTCTTTCAAGGAACCCAGTCTCTTCCTTCTGACTATAATAATAGTGCCCCCTATGCCCCTACCACTCACTCTACCCTCACCCCAGAAAGAAATTATCTCTTTAACCCCCAAATATTTAACTGAAGATTTAATAAATTTGTCAACCTATCAATCAAGTTGATAGTAGGGATAAAGAGAAGGGAGTCTTTGGGTACTGATTCTATCATACAATGTACAGCAATCTCTTAAAGTTTATTTTTAACTTCAGATTTGATATGTATGATTTCTATCACTTCATCTATGCTGTGAAAAAAATCTCAGGCTGAATCCTAAAACAGAGATCTATAGCACATCACTGGAATCCCCCCTCAATTTTGACAATAGTTTCTTTTGGCTGTAATTTTTCAGTTACCAAACTCTTATTGCTTTATTTCCTACCCAGTTCATATTGTTTCGTTTCATCAACAAACATACATTTGGCAATTTTATCAAATGTATTGCTGAAATATACATGAAATTTATTTGTATGCCTCCCTGATCAACCTCTTTAGGTAAACCAATAAAATTTATATTCAGCTAACAAGTTATTGATTAACTACAATGTCCTACTACATTAAAGTGATTCTCACTCTCAATTTGCTTAGAGTGTAGTGGATGTATAAATACACATTAGTGTACTAAATGCAATCAGTGTGGAAACATTTGCAATGCAGTATACTGAGTGCCCTTGTAAGGTATCATAATAGCTCAAAAGAACAATTCCCAATCAAGCCAGTGTATTGCTAGAGCACAAGTAACAGAGTGTGGTTCCTTAGCATCAACTAGAAAGCTCATAGAAATGCAAATATTTGGGCTTCTCCATAGACCTACTGAATCGGAATTGATAAGGATGAAACCCTAGAATCTATGTTTTAACAAGTCCTCCAGAAGATACTTGGACAACCTCCTGGAGGACATTATGCCTAAACTGGATCTTTAAAACAGGAGCAGGAATTGAGAGAGTGAAATGTGTGTGGGAAAAGAAAAAGGATTCCAGAGAGAAGAAGCAACAAGAGCAGAGAGATGGAGGTGATAAATGGCATAAAGTGTGGGAAAAACAAAAAATTCAGTGATGTTGAAGTGTAGCCTATTTTGAGAAGGCTTGGTTGTCACTTTAAGAAGCTTAGACATTATCTTTGACAGAAGTGAACACCACTGAAGAGTGATGACTGGGAAATTTCTTTATTTGAGGAGCACAGGACCTAAAACAGAGAGAGTAATTGGGAGGCTATTGAGCTAGCTGAGGAGCAACACGATCCTGGTTTAGGACTTTGGTAGTAGAGATGAAGGAAGAAGAGCTAATTTTTTAAACTGTTTTTCAAATTGTTGCTAGTGACTACTTGATGAGTTATGAAATCAATTTAATGGGCAAAATAAAATAGAATAAGATAGCATAGGGTACCAAAGAAGATAATGCAGATTATCACATTGCATTACATGTGGTATGGTTAAGTGTTGTTTTGTGGAACTGTTGGTTTCATTTATATTGTATTTCATTTTTGTTTCTAATTTCAAGATAATCTGCACAGTTTTATAGAAAATGAGTTAATTAGTACTCTATCAGTGAGGCCATACTGGGTTAATTATTACAAAGTTGGAAGTAGATTTATCCCTGTATAACAAACTTTAAAAATAATATAAATAATTTTTTTTATTAAATAGATTCTTCCCATATAAAATTCAAAAGCATCTAAATCCTCTGTTGCATTGTTTTCTTTCCGTCACCCAGTTTCTCTTCCCCATGTGCTGCCAAGGTTTTAGTTTCCTGGGTAGCCTTCCAAGGATAGGGTGTGTGTGTGTGTGTGTGTGTGTGTGTGTGTGTTCTGTGTGTGTATGTATTATTTTCTTCTCTTTTCCTCTTAAAATAAAACCAGCTGTTAGAATGCTATAAATACCATTTCTGCATCCTTCGAAAGAGGGTTCTTTTGAAGCCCTCTTCCTTGGCTTGGCAGGGCAAAAGGAAACGCACTCTTCTCTCTCCTTCATAATAAAGGGAAGAGTAAAATGCCTGTATGTGGGGGGGAAGTGTTCACGCACACATATATATTCTACAATAAAGGTTTTAATGAATGTTTTCTATGACAAACAGATTCTAGTCTTAAGGTTATAACCTGAAAACATCAAAACTAACCTTTGAACTGCATAGGAATGTCTTTGCCCTTCTTAGCATCAATCCTGGACAGAAGTTCAACCACAAACACACACACACACACACACACACACGGCACTCATATATATATATATGTATATGTGCATATGTATATATGTATATATATATATATATATATATATATATGTATATATAGCACTTTTTTCCCTCCCTTACAAGAAAGGAAAGAATAAAATGCATATGGCTTATGTGTACATAAATACACATACTGGTGATAATTTTCTGTATTAGTAGTTAAAGAGCTTTATCTCTCCTTTTTTTTTTTAACAATTGCATGCTATTCTATTCTAAGATATACCATAATTCACTTGAGCAGCATTCCAATTACTGAGACTTTAGTTTTTTTCAACTTTTGTCTAAAATATGAAAATGTACAATTTTGTGCACATCATTTTACACATGGCAAATATATCTACGTGATAAATTCCTACCAGTAGAATGGCTGGGTCAAACTGGCATTTGTCTTGTTAGTAAATTTAGCCAAATTGTTCTTCATAGAACATCTCATCAGTATTATGAAAGGTTTCTTTTCCCTACACTCTTGCCCACTCAGTGTATCATCAACCTTTTTGATCTTCTAAACAAGAAAACCGATGATATCTGTCATTTTTATTTGAATCATTTATTCTTTTTGTGAGTGAATATGAATTTTTTCATGTGTTGCAGAATCATTTTTATTTCCTTTTCTATACACTGTTTGCTACATTATTTTGCCAATTTTCTCTTTTGGATTATTGGTCTCTTTCTTACTGAGGCAAATACAGTTTACATCTTGAAGTAAAAACATGGTTTTCTAAAATAAAGGTTTTAATGAGGGTTTTCTATGACAAACGGATTCTAGTCTCAAGGTTATAACCTGAAAACATCAAAACTAACATTCAATTCCTTTGAATTGCATAGGAATGGTTTTTGCTCTTCTTAGCCATCAATCCTGGACAGAAGTTCAAAAGATGACAAATTGTTGCACAAATACAGATTTTTAAAATTTTTAACTGATATGTAAATACTTGCTTTCATTTCCTTATTTAACAATATATTGATGACTAGAACAGATTCCGTCTTTCCAAAGTGCCTGTGTCAACTGACTCTCATTCTTTCAAAATTAATTACCTAAAGAAGATCTGTGGCTTCTCCCTGCATTGTATTTTCTAGCCAAATCTGAAATAACTATCTGGAAGCTTAACATTTTATTCCCACACTTATTTTTCCTTGTGAAAATCAAAATTACACTTTCCCAGTCTTCATGAGTAACCACAGTGGTTTGCCTTTGACTTGTCAGTTGTATTAGTGTACCGAGATGTGATTTATCTGCATTAAGAGAGTTAATTCTGAGCAGCTGGGGGCTTTCTAACCTCTTTACCCATCTTGGACACCAGTTTTCCCTCACTGCTATTTGTTTTATTCTTTGTAGTCAGAATATCATTCCTCTTGACATACAAGAAACAAACCCAATAGAAATTAAAAGGTTTCAATTTCTGTTTTCCATTCACCAATATTATACCATTTTCCCCTAAAGCAGTTCTACCCTATCCTACATCATTCTCTTGCTTGAAATACACCTTAAAAGTAATTTTGTCACCGTATATCTTTTTATACTTTCTTGAAATAATGTTTTTACTGCATATTAGAATTTTAATTTTTACTTAGCAGTTCTTCACTGCTCCTTTAGCAGGAAATTTAGATAATATGTTGAAGGAAGTTTTAAGAGAACATCAGAAGCCGCGCTATCATTTTTTTATGTACTCTAAAGAAAACTGCTCTGCCATGGATGTCATCTCTTTCTGAATTTGTGTGGAAGAGTAAAATGGGAACGCTTCCAATAGTTTTCAGACAACTTCTGCTTAAGTGGATGAATGGACCACCTGGTTTACTAACTGTATTGCCCAGGGGATGGCTTTGATTGGCAGACAGAATGCGATGCAGAAACAATGGAAGTTAAATGAGGAAGGTGTTAAACTTGCAAGTTACCTCCCTTGGTGCCACTGAGTGTTGGTAGAAAATAACAGGTTAGGATTTCAGATGCATTCAGAAATGCTGCGCACTTGCAATTTGCAGTACTTAAAACAACTCAATCCTTCTAATCACAACTTTTTTAAAAATTTGGCCACCTTTCTCCATTGTCTGTCTCTTAAAACTATATTCATGAAGCTGTTTATTCACAAAGCTGTATCATTTAAAGATAAATGTTATATCCATAAGTATGTAAATGAATTAAAATCTGAGAAGCGTTAATAACACTTATCCATTCCTTGTTCTACTATTTGTTATCTAGAGTCATGCTTCTTAAAATTTTATGTGAAACTGATGTTGCTGGTCTGTGGAACCACAGATTTGAGAAACACTGCCATAGATTATTAAGTAGATAAATTGTCACCCATACAATAAATATGCAGGAGAAGTTGAATGGGTATGTCTTGGAGTCAGATATTGATTCTCAGAATGACAGCTTCTTCATTTATTTCTCAGTGATCCTCATAACCCTTCCCTATACTGGGCAGTGAGAAAAAATTATCTCACTCTGAAATAGTGATTTCACCAGTCTCTCTTTATGGGTTGGGACCTCCTGGATAATGAGCAGTCTTTTAGATTTCCTTGCTCTCCTCCTGCTCCTCTTCAAAATGGCAACTGGGTTGACAGATGAGGGAACATTATACATGACCTAAGATCTCTATGCAGGTACTTGCAGTCTCCTCTGACCCTCTGCTCTCTGCAACAATTCCCCTTGTCTGCCTGATAAGTCTCTACCCTGCTGACCTTGTGGCTCTGAGCTCGTATTTTCATCAGGAAATACGGTGCTCTGCTGACTAAACTATGTCAGTTACTAAAGGGATCCTTAAATCTCTGAGTTACTGCTGAAGAACACTTAAAATTCTAAATATGTAATTGTATACCTCTAAAAACAAGTATGGCTATCATTATGTGTAAGGCTGTCTGCCAAAAAGTTAGAGCAATATGAAGCCACTTGTTACATTTTCATTTAGTTGGGGAGGGAATGAACTTGGTATTTACAGGTAGAACACTCTATCAGATGCTGGGGGGGGAAAACAAAAGCAAGATAAATTGTGGCCATAATCTCTGTGACTTTATTTTCCAATGGGGAGAAAAAAGAATAAGAAATATCTATTTTAAATAAAGCTATTTCCCTCTTCAGTTACCATCTCAAGAACTCATACCAATTTAAACATCCATTCATATTTGAGAGTTGAGAAAAATTACCAAATGATAATAATACAGTTTTATTGGAAAAATAATTTAAAGATGCATGTCTGTAATGAAACTTTTAACATTTTGAAGGGTTTTAAGTAATACTTAATATATTAAGTAATACTTGATATATTTAAATTCAGAATTAACTTAGATGCTATCAGTATGAAAATATTTCATAAAGTAGCATGATTCTCTCCAATGAATATGTAACCATCCAAACTTTATGCATTCAATTTGCTGCTTAGCAATGCCATAGCAATATGTCCTCTTGAATATACAATTCTGTATACTGAGACTTCAATTATTATATTAAGTTCTACATCACTGAACAGTATATTATGACTCTAATTAACAAATACAATTCTGTTATATAAATGCCCCTATCATCTAATAGGCAAAATTGGCTGATGCTACTATGCAATTTTGTCAGCTTTACTCAACTTAGAATAACCTTGTATTCCAAATACTTCCAAATTGCCACACGCCTACTATTTTCCTATTCACATCATTTTTCCCCTTATTCTTCCTGACCCTCCTTTGAGTAATAGTGTCAGTGGAATTAGACTCATGCATTCACATACTGAATGAATGAATCAGTGTGTGATTCATGATACATAAAATATAAACATCTTATATATTTTATATAATATCTTATATGTTTTATATATCATGAATCTGATATATAGGATATGTAAAATATAAATATCTTATATATTTTTATATCCTATATATTTTATATATATATATATATATATATATATATATATGTGCGTTTAGGGGATATCAAACACTACAATACATATCTGACATATATTTTGATAAAGAAACATCCTAGGGTTAAGTTAACTGCTTAAATTATTACTTAGTGTAAATGCATTTAATTTGTTCTGTAATTTCAAAATGATACATATAAAAAAAAGTAGAGTTTGCATGTTTAATACATCTGAAGCTACAGTGTCCAAATTCTGAACACTTCAGTGCCTCCTCTGGACATAATGAATATTTGGCAGTTACTGAGCATAACAGGCCGCAAATAATATAGTTAATGAAGGCATCCATAATTATTTACATTAGACTATTTTAAGAAAATTTAAATTTTAACATTAAACAGCTTAAAATTATAATAATTGATTATGTAACATTCTGGTCATTAAAATGAGATTGGTATTTTTATTTTTATTTTTGTTTTATTTTTGAGATGGAGTTCGCTCTGTAGCCCAGGCTGGAGTGCAGTGCAGTGTGATTTTGGCTCACTGCAACCTCCACCTCCTGGGTTCAAGCGATTCTCCTCCCTCAGACTTCTGAGTAGCTGAGAATACTGGTGCCCACCACCATGCCAGGCTAATTTTTGCATTTTTAGTAGAGACGAGGTTTCACCATGTTGGCCAGGCTGGTCTCAAACTCCTGACCTCAAGTGATCCAGCCCTCCTCAGTAACCAAAAGTGCTGGGATTATAGGTGTGAGCCACCATGCCTGGCCGAGATTGGTATTCTTGAAATTAATAATTTTGGTAAGCATTAAGAAGGCAAAACAGAGAAGCACTCACAGTAACGTATAGGATCCAACTAAAATTTTCCTTATTGAAACATGAAATTACAAAGCCGTGTGTGCATACTTTTAATTTTTAAGACTTTTTTGAAGGAACTTTTGTGAATGACAAGTTGAAAAAATGTGGATAGATAGCATCTCTGTCTTTAAAATTATTTGATTAAATAGGTGATAAGAAACACAAAATTAATAATTCATGTAACCTTTATTAAAATACATCTTCTGGTTTTAGCATAGTAATAAGTATTCATGATTTACATAATTGGAGAGATAACACAAATACAAATTATGCACACACGCGTACACACATACAAGTTCCTATGCTTCACTCAAAACTGAACAGATGCTATTTGGACGTTATAATGTGTATGCCATTATAACTAAAGTCAGATTTGTTAGAGACAATATTGTTATTTTATTATCTTTAATATCTTCAATGAGTCCATTATAATGGTGGTATTAAGCTTACTTATGACTAGGTTAAACAGAACTTTGGACTCCATAAAAATAAGAACAAATATTTAAAATGGCTTTAGAATAGAGAAGTAATCTGGTAAAAGTATTCTTGATGTTAATAGAAACAAAACAATCAATGTGCTTGTTAGATTAACAATGAATAATCAGTTAGATTGTTCCAGTTTTTCACTAATGTAAACAATGCTGAAACAACATTCTTTGCAGATCTCCTCAGATACACAAATGAGAATACCTAGAAGTAGAATTGATACCTCATTAGAGTATTCACATCTTTAATATTATTATATATTGCAAATTGCTTTTCCACCAGCAGCAGGAAGTGGCAGGAATTTATTATTTTAATTTGCATATCCCCAGGTTGAACAAGTTTTCAAGTTTGTTGGGCAGATATTTCCTTCTGTAAGTTGACTCTTCATATACTTACCCCAATTTTCCATTGGGTTGTTTACTTCTCTTACTGATTAATAGGAGTTCTCTGTATGTTCTGGATTCTAGTAGAGTTCTGGATTAGATTCACCTAATAGATGAGTCTATAATTCCTTATCCAATATCTTATCGTTGACTTTTCAGGAGACTGGTGAAAATGATCACTTAGCAGTACATATGGAAATAATGGCTTATAAGCATATAAAAATTAAGTGCAATAGGCCAGATAAAGACCTGGTATCCCAGACAAAGACTGACGTATTGAGTAAACCGGGAATTGGCTTTATTCCATAATGTGTCCTTTTCCTTGATTTCAGAAACATATATATTTACTGTTTTCTTTACATGTTTTAGAAGAGTATTCATTAAAGGGAATGCAAATATATTGTTGCTGTTTAAAACAAAACAAAACAAAACAAAACACGAGTTTAATTCAGTTGCCCATTCGATTGCTTGAGTTTATAACTTATGGTAGCACTTAGAGTTGTTTTAGATAATGACTATAATTTTGGTACAGAACCTAATAGTAAAAACAAAACATGTTTAATTTTATTTAAAGTACATGTCAGTCATAAAGTCAGAATTGTTCTTTCCTTACCTTTAATGAAAATTAGCCTAATTGCTATTTTATGTTTTAAAAGAAACTTCTACTGTTTAATAATAGTTACAGATTTAAGTAAATATTCTGTTAAGACTTAAAGAACCATGTCCAATTACTATATTGGTAATAACTTAGAGATGCTCTATATTGGTTTAAAATAATGCAAGTATCACTGGCCACAATTCAGAGATAAGTCAAAATCACTTTTCTGTAATATGTGCTTTTCTTGTATATAAATCTATTGTATTCCCTAATCCTTTTGGGATATATAATCCAGTGATATTAGGACCAATTCATCCAGAAACTGAAACATGCAGTGACGGTTAGAGTTCATCAGGACCACACTCAAATGAATGTTAAGAGTCATAGCGTGATAAAAGTGCATCTGAAAGAGTATATGAACAGATGACATTGCATACAATGTTGCATATAAGAAAAAGGAAGGAAAGATATTCATATTATGTCATTCTAATTCATGTACACTGAAAATATAGACCGTGAACAGACATTTTTTCATTTGTTCCTTCACATATTCAATAATAGAATGCTTCTCGACCACAGATGATTCCAGGGGAAATTGGCAATTGCTGGAGATATTTTTGGTTGTCACACATGGGGGAGGAGAAAGTGCTACTGGCATCTTGTGAATAGTGACCAGACATGCTGCAAAATATCCTACAGTACACAGGGTAGCTCCCTACAAGAAATAATTATCCAGTCCCAAATGGCAATAAGGTTGAAGCTGAGAAACCCTGATTTAAACTCACATTACATCCTAATCGAAACTAATTTGTTCGGTTCTGAGCCATGGGATTCATCAAATAAAATCTATGTTTATTGGTACCATATTTAAATAAATTCATAGAACCAGTACTATAGTAATTATGTATGCAGGATTTGCCTCAGACTGTGGTTCGAATCTCAGATTCACCATATGTTAGCTTGTACCCTAGGCAAGTTTCTAACCTTTTGTGAATCTACTTTTTTTAATATGAAAAATGTTAATAGTATGTGTGGAGAGGCTCTGCAATGGAGATTGAGTGAGATTAATTAAGGTGATTTACGTTAAGTGCATAGCAGAGTGTTTGCACTTAGTAAGTTTTCAACAAATGGTAGCAGTTAGTATTACCTTTACATATACTCAATCATTTCATCCTGACCTACTATGAAAAGCCTGGTCACTTATCATATTTTGTTGTTTTTAAGATACCATTGATTAGAATATGCATCATAATTTTATTTTTCACCAAGAAAAATGTGCTGCCAAGTTAGACTGTGACACGCCATCATTGATAAAACGTGTCCCAATTTTAGAGCAGCTAACCTGTTGAAATAAAACGTGAGTCTTATAATTGATTTTTGTAAAACTCAACAAGAAGTCTTATTTGATTAGGTGGAACTGAACAATGCTACACGACTGACCACATTCAGTATCAAATTCCCTTAGAAGGATACAGGAACATAGCTTAGCAGGAAGGTAGCATCAGGCATCTCCAGTAGGATTAGTATGCGTAGCAATCTCTGAAGCACCACAGAGCCATCCAAGAGCTATTCAGTTCACAGCACCTGTCCACGTTCACATGGCATCTCAGGTGCACAGGAAGGAAACAAATAGAGATGCTGGGTCAACCCTGGCCTAGAACCTTATGCATCCCAGAGGCCAATGCCTTGTAAGATAGTTTCCAAGGTCCTCAAAAGGGACATGCTTAGTTACAAGAAGAGTTGCACTTGGGGAATCCCCAAAATTACGGTTTTTCCATTAGGCATTTATAGTTCATATGTAGAACACTTAACCAAGGTGTAATTTAACAGTCTCGATCATTTTTTTAAATCCGAAGCAATGTTGCTTGCTAACACATTTGACATTCCAACTTTATCAGTTTTCTAGGGAGAAGGGAGCTAGAAAGTTGATTGAAGGACAAATTCTCATGCAAATGAGCAAAGGGTGTCTTTAACCCTTTACTCACAATAATATCTGTTTTTATTTATATTTAAAGATACTGAAGCTCAGAGGAGTTAAATGACTTGCCCCAACTCATGGATTAGTAAGCCTAGAACTCAGATGTTTTTATTTCTAGACTGATTATTTCCAACAACACTGTAATATCCTAAAGCAAGAGGCAGCAAACTGTATTCCGAGGGCCAAATTTAGCCCTCCACCTATTTTCATAAATAAAGTGTTATTGGAACACAACCACATTTATTTGTTCATGTATTGGACCTGACTACTTTCATGCTGCATTGGCAGAATTTGGGTATGATAGAAAATATAACCCACAAAGTCTAAAATATTTACTATATGGTATTTTATAGAAAACGTTTACTAACCTCTGCTCTAAATTATAATTATAAATTGGCTGGGTGCAATGGCTCACACTTGTAATCCCAGCAATTTGGAAGGCCTAGGTGGATGGATCACTTGAGGCCAGGAGTTCAAGACCAGCCTGGCCAACATGGCAAAACTGCATCTCTACTAAAAATACAGAAATAGCCAGGCTTGGTGGTGCATGCCTGTAATCTCAGCTACTCTGGAGGCTGAGGCATGAGAATCACTTGACCTTGGGAGGTGGAGATTGCAGTGAGCTGAGATCATGGCACTGCATTCCAGCCTGGGTGACAGAGTGAGACTGTCTCAAGATAATAAATAAATAAATAAATAGTAATTATATGTTGTTTAACTCTTTCTATGAATCTATATAAGGAGTTAAAAGAAAAACATTTTCTAATGTTTAATTATTTAAAATACCCAAGAATTTTTAATTTTTAATTGAAAAATAGTAATTATGTATATTTATGGGGTACAATGTGATGATATTTGTTTACATTGTGGAATAATTATGCATGATGAAGGATTTTAGAACCACAAAGCCTGAATCTAACCATTTCTCTACATCAATGGCTGGCCAACTTTTTTCTTTAAAAGGACAGATAGAAAATATTTCAGTCAATTTTTGAGGCTTCGTGGGCAATTTGGTCTCCTTTGGAAAAAGTCAATTCATGCTATGATTGGAACCTAGATAACTAGGCTCAAGAGCCCATACTCTTCACCAGTAAGGACTTAGGAAGGCAGCAAGACCTTAGGAGCACCAGTTTAAATGAATGTTCTTTTTTTGTTTGTTTGTTTATTTTTTAATTTTTAATTTTTTTATTGTACTTTAGGTTCTGGGGTACATGTGCAGATCATGCAGGATTGTTGCATAGGTACACACATGGCAATGTGGTTTGCTGCCCCCTTCCTCCCTGTCACCTACATCTGGCATTTCTCCCCATGTTATCCCTCCCCCGACTTCCCCAATCCCTGCTGTCCCTCCCTTGGCTCCCCCCCACAGACCCCAGTGTGTGATGCTCCCCTCCCCTGTGTCCATGTGTTCTCATTGTTCATCACTCACCTATGAGTGAGAACATGCAGTGTTTGATTTTCTGTTCTTGTGTCACAATAGCAAAGACCTGGAACCAACCTAAATGACCATGGACGATAGACTGGACAAGGAAAATGTGGCACATATACACCATGGAATACTATGCAGCCATAAAAAATGATGAGTTTGTGTTCTTTGTAGTGACATGGATGAATCTGGAAACCATAATTCTCAGCAAAATGAATGTTCTTTTAAGCAGTGTCCTGTGCTCCTATTAAACCAGACCTGAGCTTTGGCCCTTATTTAAGAACTGTATGTATAAAGGTTTCGAAACTAAGAGCTTCAGGTTTACATGAAGTCCTTCCATCCAAACAATGCAGATTTTATCCCCTTAAGAATCTGTTCGTAACTACCATCTGTTCTCTTCATTCCTTAAGTCTAATCTTAATACAGCAGCCAGAATGATCTATTTAAAAGTAAGTCAGATCACATCACTCCTCTGCTGAAAACCCTCCTATGGTTCTTAATCTCACTCAGAATAACAGCCAAAATCCTTCCAAAGATGCTCTGCAGGACCAATCCTCCTCCATCCCCCAACTCTCTGGCTATCATTCCTACTACCCTCCCTTTGCTCACTAGATTCTACTCACCCTAGTGTCTTTGTTTGGTTTTTTTTTTTTTTAATTGAACATATATATACACTCCTGCCCCAGGGCCTTTGCACTTGCTGTCTTTGCATAGATTGTTTTTTCCCGAGATAGCTGCATGAATTGTTCCCTCACTTGCTTCAGATCTTTATTTAAATACCACCAACCTACACAGTGAGGCTTTCCCTAGAGGCACTTTCTAAACTCTCCACATCCCACCTCCCTTTGCCCCATACATAAGTCTCTTATTCCCATCCAATGCTTTAATGTTTCTTCTTTGGCACTTTTCATTCTTCAAAGCACTGTAATTTATCTTTTATTGTACATTATCACCTTTAGAATGTAAATTTTATGAGGACAAAATAGTCTGTTTATTCACTGTTACATATCTAGTACTTCAAACAATGTTTAGCACATAATAAGTAATCTGTAAATATTTATGCAATGAATCAAGTGATTTTTGGAAGACTTCTGTAAGATTTCATTTGCCAAAAGAATTCTGCCAAAAGGACTTTGAAACCTCCACTTTAAGAGTGGAGAGCTTCCATAGAGGCTTCTGGATGTCACTTGATGATCACACCTATGTCCACTCTTTCACTGGCCTTGAACATTTCCAGTATACAGCTTAGTAGATTCTATCTTCTCAGTTTCATAACACTTGTCAGTTTAAAAATCAATACTGCATTATGCTTTGTATATTTGGACAGATTATTTTTGAAATCCATAAATCTCTAAGTTTTTTTTTAAGTCTCCCTTTGGTGAGCTGCCCTTGATTAGTTCAAAATGGAAAGAGAGAACCTGTCATTCTTTGCCAATCAGCTTGGCACGTACTTGACAGCATGTAGTTATAGTGAAAGAAAGCTGCAGTGCAGTGGTCTAGCAAACCTAATTGTAGATAAATAAAAGAACAGTCACCCAACATGAGAGGAAAGAGAAAGAAACTCAACTGCACAATGTTGTGTTTTTCCATCCATCAGCCTTCATTTGTCAGAGTCTGCCTGACAACCTGGGCCTTAGAAGTCAGGCTCCAACACAATATTGATTCCATTTCATATTTTGTTTCTTGCTACCCTTTTAAGCAAACTGTTTCTATATGGACTAAGAGATAGTGCAGTCAATATATGTGACCAAGGCACATTTATTTTAAAGGCTTACTTTGGTCTTTTCATCCCAGAAATCATATATTTTTGTTTGCTTTACTATAATGTGTCAACTCTTGCTACAGTAACAAACAATGACAAGATTCCAGTGACATATAATGACAAACATTTATTACTCATTCATATGTCTGCAGATCAGCTGCAGCTTTACTCCACACTATGAATCAATCTTTTCATTGTAAACTGTGGATCTGCTCTAAATGTCTCCTCATTCCAGGACACCAGCCAAAAGAGCAGCTTCTATATGGCATATTATTCTCTCATGGTGGAAGATAAGAACAAGGGGGAACCAGCAGATCTTGAATTGCCTTTAAAGTTCTAGCTAAGAGCTACCACATGGTTTCTTCTGCCCATGGTCTATTGATCAAAGTAAAGTACACAGTCAAGCCCAAAGTCAATGGGAAGAGAAATATATTCACTCAAGGGCGGCCATATTTAGAGAGGAAATGAATAATAATGAAGTAGCAAATCAATCATAGTATCCACAAATACCTTAGAATTTCATTGATTCCAAAATGCATTTTTAGTATTTCAATATCTCTGAACTTGAGATATATCGTACAATAGATAGTGTTTACAAAGTCTAGGTTTTATTATTTTTTTTTCTTGCTTTCTTAGTTTATATAACAATAGTGGCACTTATAATCAATGATAGATTAAACTGTTGATTGTGGTGACTGACAAAATAGCCAAATGGCAGAAGATACTCTTTATAAATAAGTAAGTTATAAGTGGGAGCTAAATGATAAGAACACATGGACACATAGAGGGGGACAGCACACACTGGGGCCTATCAAAGGGTGGAGGTTGGGTGGAGGGAGAGGATCAGGAAAAATAACTAACGGGTACTAGGCTTAATATCTGGGTGACAACATAATCTGTACAACAAAACCCCCATGGCACAAGTTTACCTGTGTAAAAAACCTGCACATGTACTTAAAATAAAAGTTAGAAAAAAATTAAGTGAATAGAAACTTACATTTGCAAAAAGGTTGTCATTTTTATCTTGAACTTCTTTTCAGCAGCAATATTTATATTTCATTCAAATCAGCTTATTTGATTAGAAAACCATGCATTAATAGTAGATCTTATGTCTATTCATATATTCTTATACATTCATTTATAAATATATATTCATTCACATCAATTGGAATACATAAGTGCCATTCCCTTATTTAAAACCCTTTTGATGAGCTCATGTCCTTTGCAGGGACATGGGTGAAACTGGAAACCATCGTTCTTAATAAACTGCCACAAGAACAGAAAACCAAACATCGCATGTTCTCACTCATAAGTGGGTGTTGAACACTGAGAACAGACGGACACAGGGAGGCGAATATCACACACTGGCGCTTGGGAGATTGGGGGTTAGGGGAGGAATAGCAGGGGATGGGGGATTGTGGAGGGGATAGCCTTAGGAGAAATATCTAATGTAGATGACAGGGCGATGGATGCAGCAAACCACCACCATGGCACGTGTATACCTATGTAACAAATATGCAGGATCTGCGCATGTACCCAGAACTTAAAGTATAATCAATCAGTCAATCAATCAATGAGTCAATCCCTTTTGTAGCTTCTCCACTACAGTTCTGAGGGTGGTGTACAAGATCCTTCTTTTCTCTGGCTTTTGTTTTCTACTTCTACTCCATTACTTCCCATTCCCTTACATGATATCTTCATACTGATTCTGCTTCCTGTCTTTGCATATTCCATATTCCCTCTTGGAATACATTCTGTCTACCATCTATCCCCTTATAATAAGGTGCATGAGCTGTTTGTGCTCCCAACCTTTCTGTCCTGACCTTCTTGTCTATCAAACACAGAACTGATCAGTTCTTGCTCTGTGCTCCAATGTACATTGCACTTTGCTGGTTTTTATACTTGACATGCTCTAAGTTTAATATGTATCTGTGTCTGCATTCCCAATTCCTAGCCCAGACAGTGAAACATAGCAAGCATTGAATAGATGTCTGTCAAATGAACAAATAAATAAATAAATGTTTGAACATACATGGAAAGGTTGTTTATGTCCTCCTTATAATGTGCTTTGAGATATATATTATTTTTTTGTTTGTTTGATTATTTATTTATTTATTTATTTTATAATTTATTTATTTTACTTTAGGTACATACTATATCTGGCATGTCTCCTCATGTTGAGATATATATATATTATATATATATAATATATATATAATATATATATAAAAAATCACGTATTCTAAGGTTATTAGTAGGTAAAATGAAGAAAATTTAAAGAAATTAAGTACAAGAAAGGAAAACAAGGAAGAATTTTTCCCTGTTGTACTATGTCTAAGAACACCAAATTTCTAAACACATGTATACACAATCAGCATAATGTTGAATTAGAAAGATAACATTCAAGAAATCAATCCTTAGAAAATATAAATATATATTAATTTGCCTATGACTTGCTACTTTTACCCTCAAAGGTTTTTCTCTGGACCTCTCTTCATCACTAATCTTTGCTTCACTGCTTGTCAGATCGGCTACTGCCTATTACTAGTAATGCCATACAACTAAAGGTGCTGAGAGTTACTCCATTTCAAAAACCTATCAGGGCTGGATTTTAAAAGAGACCATCATATTCTCCTAGTGTTAGTGAACCATTACTCCCTATTACC
This sequence comes from Ateles fusciceps, assembly GCA_036589455.1. NCBI lineage: Eukaryota > Metazoa > Chordata > Mammalia > Primates > Atelidae > Ateles > Ateles fusciceps. The sequence goes on along the minus strand of JAZHEH010000857.1, from coordinate 375,595 downwards.
TAATTAATACAAGTTATATTCTTAAAATTATGTATGACATTGTGGTGAATGGTCAATACTCTGAAGGAAATAAAACTCTTGTTGTATCATAAGGATCTTAACACCTAGTGCACAATTGTATTGGAGGGGACACTAAGACTAAGACATGGAGAAAAAAAGAACCTTAATGGAAATGCTCTATTATTAGAAATGAGGCTTTTTGGTGGAAATCCCATGCAGACTTCTTGTCTGAATGTTCTTTGAAGTTGGAACACTTTCTCCTTACAAAAGCTGGCCACTATAATTAGCTATGTTTCCATTTTAGTGGTAGCCTTCTTCACCTTATCTTAAATCATATAAAGATGTGAGGCCATTTGTGAGATAAAAGGTTTACTCAAACCAATTCTCTGACCTGGATATCAGAGGTTTGGTAATCATAAATCCACTAAGAGAAACCCTCAGAGCATTTTCAAGTCTATGTAAAAATTTATTTCCTTTTGTTTGAAAAGATACAGGATTTCTCTCACTTATATTCTGGAAGAATTTTGTAGAATGTACTTCAGTTCAAGAGGAGGAGAAATAATTAACATAATATTAAGAAGCATGTCAATTTTGGAAAGAAAGAACCATATCTGCACATGTGCATATATGCATGCATGCATGCCCCACACACACAGTATACACAAGAGATTAAGAAAGGAAGTAGAGATTTGGTGACACATACTTCCTGGATATAATTTCAATTCTGCCATTTGTAAGCCACATGGTCTTGGACAACTGACCTAATCTCTCTCAATTTCAGCATCTGTGAAATTAGATAAAAATTTTTTTGTAGGAATGTATATATGTATGAAAAGCACAGTGTTTGACATATAATAAATGTTTTAGCAACTGTAGCTTGTTAATATTATCATAGCAGTTAATGTCACTATAGCAGTTACTTGCCGTTTTCAGCACAGCTAATAATTTTAGTAGCATTTTCTAATGTTTCCATCTTGTGTGATTTCTTCAGAGTTGTTTCTTGCTCTGTTTTTTTTAGCTTTTCTATGTCACATTCTATTTGCATGAAGAAATATCAAATTTTAAAAATTTATTTCACATATTATTTCATTTTTAGGATAGTTGTCAGTTTCTTATAGTTTGTTTTCCTCATACTGACTTTAGAAGATATATGCTAAAGAATATTTTCAGTGAAGTTAATTGGATTTACTACAGTTGACCCTTCAAGCAATAGTATCTTGCCCTTAATAACTGACCTATCTTTGAACTAATAAATTCAACCTGCAAATAAACGTAGTGAGGTAAATTGTAGAAATTTATCTTCAAAATGGTCTTTCTAAAGTGATCTATCAAAGGTGACTTTAATTAGAGGTCCAGTTCTCCAAAAATGTGCCAAGGAAAAGTAACCATGAAGAATTAAGAGCTGAAATGAATTCTTTCACCCGTTGCTCTACTATAGAACTGAGAATGAATCTAATCTAGGTACTTAGAATATGTATTGTGTCATTGAAGGACGAAAAGATGACAATAGTGATGATAGAAGGAGATGGTAATAGAAAATATTTCAATAAAGGGAAATGATGTGACTATGCAATGTTCATTCACAAGAGGGCTAAATCTAGGGCTATTCTGGTGACTTGAACAGGGAATATTCTATTTCCTGCAAGTAAAATGTATGGACATTTCATTTGGCATGCCACCTGCTCTTCAGTCCATCATCTAGCAAGCACCTGCTTAGCACTTTGGAGCTCTAAGTAATACTTGGACTCCTCAAATGTCAGCCTTGTTGCCATTGCTGTTTATTTGCCAATAACAATTTTATTAATTAAAATTTGTTTGTGGCTGTCTTAAGGAAATTCCTTGTAGTAGTCAAGGAGACTTCTAATCCTATCTGCCAGTGCTTTCTGAATAGTAGCATCTATTCTTCATGTTTTTTGGAACTATTTATGGGTGATTGAAGAATATGGGATGGGTAGCGAAGGATGCTAATCATTTGGCTGCACATAAGAAAACACAGATGGAATTATTGACTATTTGTGTTCATTTCCTAAAGGCACAGAATTTACACTGGATTGTACTTGTAAGTAATTTTAAAGGAAGAACAATTCAGTCTTTTGAATTTTTTACAATTTTGCAAGACATTTTAAAAATCTTACTGAGAATTTTTATCATAGAGAATGAATTAATACTCTTATAATTTTAGGTTTGTTTCTTCCATAATTTAAAAATTATCCTAAAAGATTGTGTGTGTGTGTGTGTGTGTGTGTGTGTGTGTGTGTGTGTGTACTCCTTGGTTTTCCAGAGCAAACATTCCCATTCATTTGTTTTACTGACCTTGTTATAGTTGCTGACATTGTAAGTTATATCTAGTAAGTTTATTGTTGTTACCTAAATCTGTTTGCTGAATTTTAAAAATGGGAACATGTAGTAAATTTGGGGGAGCACAGCTAGTATTTACAAAGTAAACCCAGAACATTAGATATAAACCCTCATTTCATTTTAACCTCCAATGAAGGATATATTCAGTATTAGTATTTGTATTATTTCCTTAGCTTCCTTGCTTATCTGTAATATGTAACATGGTGGTACCCCTTTTCATATAATTCTCTCCTCACTTCTTTTTATTTGGGTTTTTACAAGTTCCTTTTCAATCTCTTCTGCTCCTTTTATCTTTTATTGGTTCAACTTTCTTCTCTTATCCTGTGGAGGTAAATACCTAATTCTGGCTCCATCCCCTTCAGTCACTCTGCAAGTATCACTGGGACAATATTGGACAACTACTGTTTTTACCTCCAAACCTGTATCCTTAGCCTTACCTCGAATCTGCACACTACACTTGCTTTTCCAGTTACTTTCTGTACATTTGCATCAGTGTTACTCATAGGCATCTTGACTAATGTGTCCAACCTGAAAACATTATTGCTTCTATATACAGGCTCACCTATCTGCCTTATACCCCTAGACAGTTTCTCCCAAGTTACAATATGTTGGTGATTCTGAAAATTGTCTTTTTCCCCATCAAGTCCTGCCAATCCTATATCCACAACATAAGAATGATCCTTCCTGAACATCCATACTGCTCCTGTTTGTTCAATAAGTTCTTGGACTTCTAAAGGAATTTCCTATGTTTCTTTCACCAGCCTCCTATCCTTAAAATCTTTCCTCCAATCTGCCGCTAGAGTTGTCATCTTAAAAGAGTCAAATCAGGGTTGGTATATAAGAAATTTTACAAACTACTAAGTTCTTGGTATATATAATCAACTTGAGAGAAAGAGAGGGAGAGAAGAAGAGAGAAGATTTTATTCTGTCCTCTATAACACCTGAATGATTCTATACATATTTATGTTAACAGAACATTGTACTACTTCAAATCCTTATACAAGCCAAACTCCTCACTGCCTTATGGCAATTGAACTTGCTTTTCCCCTCTGCCTGAAATAGTCTTCAATATGTTGACATGACTCATTTCTTCACTTCATTCCATTTCCTGAAGAGAGGAACAGTCTTCTGTGCTCACAATGCCTAAAATAGAGCCCACTGTCACCCTCTACTTACTCTTTTTAATCTTTCTTCATAGCATACATATACATATACATATACACATACACATACATATACATATACAGGCATACCTCTGAGACGTTGAAGGTTCAGTTCCAGACCACCATAATAAAGTGAGTCACATGAATTTTTTGGTTTCCTAGTGCATATAAAAGTTATGTTTACACTACAATGTAATCTATTAAGTGTGCAATAGTGTTATGCCTAAAAACTAATGTTCATGCCTTAATTTCAAAATGTTACTGTAACATTCAAGCTGAGAGCCAAATCAAGAATGCAATCTTATTTACAACAGCCACAAAAAAACATAATATCTAGAAATACATCTAACCAAAGAGATGAAAGATCTCTACAGGAATAACTACAAAACACTGATGAAAGAAACCATAAATAACACAAACAAATGGAAAAACATTCCATGTTAATGGAAAGGAAGAATCAATATCATTAAAATGGACATACTGCTTAAAGTAATCTACAGAATCAATGCTATTCCTATCAAACTACAAATGTCATTTTCACAGAATTATAAAAAACTATTCTGAAATTCATATGAATCTAAAAAAGAGTCTGAAGAGTAAAAGCAATTGTAAGTGAAAAGAATAAAGCATGATATTAACCAACTTCAAACTATACCATAAGTCCACAGTTACCCAAACAGAATGGTACTTGTACAAAAACAGAAACTTAGACCAGTAGAACAGAATAGAGAACCCAGAAATAAAGCTGCATACCTACAGCCATCTAATCTTTGGCAAAGTAAACAAAAATAAGAAATGGGGGAAATGACTCCCTACTCAACAAATGGTGCTGGGATGGCTGGCTAACCATATGCAGAGGAATGAACTAGATTCCTACCTTTCACTAAACAGACAACCCACAGGATAAGAGTAAATATACACAAACTATCCATCAGAAAAAGACCTAATATCCATAATCTATAGGGAACTTAACTCAACAGGCAAAACATAGATAGCCCATTTAAAAGGGGAGCAAACGACATGAACAGATAGATACTTCTCAAAAGAAGACAAACAGGTGACCAACAGATATTAGAAAATGTTTCACATCACTCATCATCAGAAAAATGCAAATCAAAACCACAATGAGATACCATCTAACACCAGTCAGAATGCCTATTATCAAACTCTCAAAACACAACGGATGTTGGTGAGGCTGCAGAGAAAATAGAACATTATACACTGTTGGTGGGAGTGTAAATTAGTTCAGCCACTGTGGAAAGCAGTTTAGAAATTTCTCAAAGAACTTAAAATGCACTATCATTCAACCCAGCGATCCCATTACTGAGTATATATCCAAAAGAAAATAAATCAAGACTGGTGATACCAACATGGGAGTGGGTAACACATCCTCTTGCCATTCCTTGTGTTTGGTCCTTGCCTGTGATGGTGGGAAAAGCAAATGGCCTTGCTGTGCTACAACCAGGGCTGCACTTTGATCCTGAGACCAATTCTGATGATGCTTGCACATACCACCCAGGTGTTCCAGTCTTTCACGATGCGTTAAAGGGTCGGTCTTGCTGTAAGAGAAAGAACTATTTTTCTGACTTCTTAAGCATTGTTGCCTGTACAAAAAGGTAGACATAGCAGTGAGAAAGCTACCTGAGCCAGTCAAACCTGAAGTCAAGACTACTGAGAAGAAGGAACTATCTGAATTGAAACCCACATTTCAGGAACATATCATTCAAGCCCCTAAGCCAGTAGAAGCAATAGAAAGGCCAAGCCCAGATGAAGAATTGACACATTTGGAATTAAAAATATCTGCCTCTCTAAAACAAGCATTTGATAAACTGTCATCAGGGAATGAAGAAGATAAGAAAGAAGACAATAATGACATTAAGATTGGGAACTCATTTAAGAATGGAGAGTGTTCGAAGACATATCGGGGTCCAGAGAGTCTAGAAGAAGTCTTCCGTGTATATCATTCTGGAGTACCTATTTTCCATGAGGGAATGAAATACTGGAGCTGTTTTAGAAGAAAAACTTCTGAATTTATACTTTCATAGCCCAAGAGGGCTGTGCAACAGGGAAACACATGTGGACTAAAAAGGATGCTGGGGAAAAAGTTGTTCTACGTAGACATGACTGGCATGAGAGTACAGGTAAAGTTACCATTTCAGTAGATGCTAAAAATTCACTTCTAGAACTTAGTCGAGTAGAAGCAAATAGCACATTGTTAAATGTGCACATTGTATTTGAAGGAGAGAAGGAATTTGATCAAAATATGAAATTATGGGGTATGATTGATGTAAAGTGAAGTTATGTAACTATGACTGCAACAAAGATTGAGATCACTATGAGAAAAGCTGAACTGATGCAGTGGGTAAAACCTTGAACTGCCTGCAGCAAAAAAGCAGAAAAAAACAAAAAGACGACACAACAGATTGAGTAGAAAATGGGAGGAAGGCTATTACGTATTTCAGAATTCTTAATACCATGTGACGTGGTAGCTTGCTGCTGTAATTTTTTGTTTTGTTGTGTGTTATTAAATCTGGCATTTCAGAGTTAACATTAGGTTCTTAAAAGCTAAAGTCATTTTTTCTTATTGTGCCTCTCATCTTTGTTATACATTAAATCATACACATAATTTAGCTAAGAAAGAAAATATGGAAGAAATGGAATTTTAGTTTAAAGGAAGTCAATGAAAGGATTAAGTATAAAATAACAGCATTTTAATTTTTCATAGAAATGGGATTTCTGCGATATGTTGCAATCAATAACATGAAGATGTAAAATTTCCCAAGAAAAATCATTAAAGTAAATCTAAAAGTAGAAGAGTAGATTCTATATTTAACTCTAGCAGATTAGTTAGAAAATAATCTGTGCCATGAACCTTTCAACTGTCTGTGTGAACAAATGTCTCTAGTAATACCCACCCTAACTCAATTCCCATAGGCTTAAAGTTGCAACAGTATTTATTTGCCCATTCAACAATTTTTTGTTTAGCACCTACTATGTGTTAGGCACTTCCAGAGATATGAGTGAACAAGGTAGTTATAGGTCTTACTCTCATAGAGGATAATTCTTTAGGAATGGTCAAAACTATACATGCACACATAGTTTGACTCATTGTGATGTGTTTTGAAGGAGGCAGCAAAGGAATTGGAACAGTTTAAATAAGAATGCAAGTTGGCAGTGGGAACGTGGTCTTTGCTATCATTTTTCAAAAATCCCAATGAATGAGAATGACTACTGTTGCGTGAAGTTGCGTGTCTCCTGCTGACCCATAGTGATTCTCTATTATCAGAGAGATAGGACTTGTTTTTCAGCATATGTGATGATATTAGTCAAACAAATTGAGATGATGAAACCAAAATTTCTTAATGCTTAGAAATAACATTAATTTGATCAAGTCATTTAGATGATGTGTTATTAAGTTGTTGTGAGATATGAAGAAGTAGCTGTTACTACTGCCAATAGCATAAACGTTGGATTCACATCTGACTGTGTTTGAATATTAACTTGCCTACATCCCGTGAGGCTGTGGGCAAGCTATTCACATCACGGTCCCTACCATCACTACTATCCCCACCCACCCTTGTTTCATTTTCTTATCTGTAAAGTGGGAATCTGTATGAATCAGGGCTGGGGAAGGCAAATAGTAGTCATTATACAAATGGTAACTATGCTATCATCAATAATATAGTCTACAGTTATGATGAAGCTAATCAGAAAACATTGACTATTATCAGTAATTAGCAATATCAATAAATATCACAAGAAAAGTCCCAGCTGTCAGTGAATAAATAGAAAACAGCACTTTGTCTTAGAGAAACATATACAAAATGAACGGTGGTGACAGTGCTTTAAGTTAACTCATCAGTTTCTATGTATAATGCATCTATAATTTTAAATGTATAATTTAGACATTGTACATGGTTTTGGCTTGGTAATTTATGACATACATAAGTCATAAATGTATAGGTTGAAAATTCAGTTACTTTTTTCCTTTGCTTAAATAATTTTTACTTTGCAGAAGATATGCTCTTTTCTCTACTTCTTTAGAATAATATATTTTATTTTCTCTTAAAGTATTTTGAGACCATGTAGCCATTTACTACACAAAAATTCTTTTTTTTTTTTTTTTTTTGCAAATGAGGTATTCAAGGGTGAATTTATAGTGGCTGGGGACCTATTCAGAAGTAAGTAAAACTAGATTTTCCCCATTCCTGATCTGAGATCAGAGCTATTTCTACCTCTAGCAAAGACATACAGTCATTTTCAGGGAACAATCTGTTTTCTTGGCAAGGGGCAGTAAGACCATCAATTAGTAATACTACATGTAAAGTAGCTAAACTCCTGTTCTAAAGGAACTGAAAATTGCAGACATAACCATTAACACATAAGGTTAGTCATATACAATTCTGACTAAAATATTTGTTTGCCACTGGTATTTATTATAATAAGAAGTGGAGAAAATAGTCTATCTCAAGAACATGTGCTGAGCACCCGTAAGTTGCAAGACACCGTACTGGGCAGTATGAGATTATAGTAATTTGGGATTTCCTACTGATGAATTGAGAGAGAACAGGTACAAACACAGTATACAAAGGAAACAGTGGCATGAAGACAGGTACACACAGCAGTGTTGGGAGGCCCCAGGACAGGAGAGGGAGGAAGAAAGATACGGGTTAATCAGGAGCTACTCTCTGGGGAAGATTGCCCAGGTCCTGACTGACACCTGACATTGATTAATTGATACTCTATCCTAGTGTTTAACAAGTGTTCCATCCAAAAAGTCTTCTGTAATATTTAACTTCACTTCCTTCAGCTTCAATTTATGCACATTTCTTTTGTCCTCCCATGAAGAGAGCTAAACAGCAGACAGTAACAAAATGGTTTACATTCATATACCTAAAGGATTTTTCATCATGCTTGTCTTCTCCAGACTGAAGAAAAGCAAACAATAAAAAAAATTTAATCATTCTTCAAAAGGCCTATTTAATTTGACTTATTAATAAATAATAAGCCTTGATACTGTGCTTAAGTGTTTACTCTTTGGAAAGAAAATAATTTTGACAGTGATGTGGAAAGAATTACTTGATTTCTATTTCAAAACAAAATTTTATATTCAATACTCAAAATAGAATTTTGTAAAATAAGTTTATAAAGTAAAATGAACATTAGAATCATTGAGATTATGAAAGCTAAAACTAGTGTTTATTCATATAAATTATGTTAATAAATTGTATGCTCATTATTGCCTTTTACTTTTTTGAAAAAGTAGAAAGTTAATGCCTGTGTTTCTATATGAGTAGTATTATATAATTCAAGAAAATACTGGATTAATTTTTTTTAACTTTAGTGTTTCACATCTGTTTCTTTTCTCTGCACCAAAAGTTACATTTTTGTGCCCTTATGTACCAGGCAGAAATTGACCTGCAATACATGTGGAGTCTCCAAGAGTATATTTAAATTTAGTAATTTTATTGCTAACTGTGAAGTTAATCTGCACTATATGGGTTCTTTTCCCCCAGGAAACTGAAATAGCAGTTCAAGCTAAACAACCGGATGTGGAAGGGATTTTGTCAAAAGGGCAGCGTTTGTACAAGGAAAAACCAGCCACTCTGCCAGTGAAGGTAATGAAGCAACCTCTAGCAACATCCATTACCTCATAATGGGTTATGCTTCCCCTGTTGTACATTTGCCATTGACGTGGACTATTTATAATCAATGAAATAACTTGTAAGGAAATATTGGCCATACTGTAATAGCAGAGGCAAAGCTGTCTTTTTGATCAGCATATCCTATTTATATATTGTGATCTTAAAACTATTAACGAGTCATTGCATTAAAGGACTCATTTCTGTCCTGGTGTGCTGCCATCAATACAGAAGTAGTCCCACCTTCAAGGCTTGCCAGCCTTGATGCTTTTCATATTGTTTGGTTTAATTCAAATCAAGCTACTGCATCATACTGTGTGTCTCCAACAGCTGTAAAGAATCACAATATGGTCTGTGACCTTTCTTTTCTCTGTTGCTCTTTCTTATAAAAGAGGAAAATTGGCATTCAGACTTCAGTATTTTATTGGGTCAAGAATTTTTAGTGAAATGTTATGTGATCGCTTCTTCCTTTGGCAAAAATCTGGCCTAAGATAAAGCTTTCTACTTTTTTTTTCTTCTCCATATGCATGTTGAAGTCTAGGGCACATTTGTTCGCAGGCTATTACATAAGGAGGGAGATGGAAAGCCAAGTCAGTTTTCAAAAAATAGCTAATCAATGCCTCCATTTGCAAATGAGAGTCCAGTGCTAAATACACTATAGATTATTTAGCTATGGAGAATACACTATAGAGAATTATCAATAGGTTACCTGATTCTCTGTACCTGACCAAAATTATAATGGTTCCCATTATGATGCAGGTCGCTGAGATCCTGTAATCATGGCTGTTTATTGATCAGTCTTGGGTTCTCAACTAATGTTGCATGCTTGGCTACAATGAACCTCGCCTTCATGTTTAAAACTGTTCAAAACAGTTCAGGTCAATAACCTCATTATACAGAACCAGTTTGTCCTTGCAAACAACGTTACCATGACTTAGATTCTGTCTGTAAGGTCACTGCTTAGTTTCCCTTGCGCTTGGCGCAAGCTGCATTTCTGGAAGATTGTTTGTTTTCCTTAGAGTTTACAAGAGACTTTTCCTTAGGTAAAGTTAAATATTGGACCTGAGCTTAATGTCCAAACACCAGACACTGAAAAGCACAGGTTTATCTGTCGATACCAACATATATTTATTCAGGAATATATTGCAACCACTCCTAAAATCTAGAAAAGAAATTTGTATCTAGTTCAAACCCAGTATGATAATTTTTCATAAACTAACAATGTGCTATTTAGTTAGGAGAGTTAGAGGATGTCCTGAAAACAGCAAATTTCAGAGTTTCTGTTGATGTTCTGAAGAAAGCCAGTCCCCAGAGCGGTTAAAAGGGTAACTTTCATTGTAGCAAGCCATGAAATGCAAGTTTCTATCTACTCTTTGTTGATCCTCAAAGACTTTATGCCTTATGGTGTATGACTCTGAACTAAGGTTTGCCACTAATTGTTAGAGATCACAAAAGTACCTGTAATTTGGCTTTTACTTTTGTGCCTTTGAAAAAGAGAGAGAGAGATCTTAAATAAAAACCAGTGAAAAAATGTTTGCTTTCATTACATACAAAACAATCCAAATACTTAATGCTAACTTATCACATCTCCACCCACACACTCAACTACTAGGCCACTTTGAGATCAGAACTGGGATCTGCCATGCCTGATCATATCTGCTTTCTGTTGATGCATTAGTGATGCAAAAGGAGAATTATTTTTCTGGAATAAAAAGAAAGAACCAGGAGTTATTGTTTTCCTTCTCTTTCACAACTCTTAAAACCATTTTTTGTAGCAGACAGCACTGTTCTTTCCTTCCTTTTTTTATTTTTTCCTTTTCCCTGCTTCCCCATTTTCTCTCAGTTTGGCACATTGAGAGAAGCCGAACTTAAGGGAAAATTTATTCCTGTTCTACCATTGCTCCCTTGGATTTGCAGAAGAATCAATGTGTCAAGTTGGTCAGGTATGGTGGCTCATGCCTGTAATCCCAGCACTTTGGGAGGCTGAGGCAGTCAGATCACCTGAGGTCAGGAGTTTGAGACCAGTCTGGCCAACATGGTGAAATCCCTTCTCTACTAAAAAATACAAAAATTAGCCAGGCATAGTGGCAGGTGCCTGTAGTCCTGAGGCAGGAGAATGGCTTGAACCTGGGAGGTGGAGTTTGCAGTGAGCCAAGATTGCTCCATTGCACTCTAGCCTGGGCGACACGAGCAAAACTCCATATCAAAAAGAAAAGAAAAGAAAAAAGAAACAAAACATATCAAGTTGATGGACCAAAAATGCAAGACTGACTTGGGAATTATGGGGTGTGAAAAATAGTTGATGCATGCACAACTTTTATATGGACCATGACCTTGGAAACATCTGAAGATTAGCTGAGGTTTGTGGTAGCCTGAAACTAGAGGCTCAAAAATGACCTCCCAGTTCTGAACGTGACACCCAGCAATACAAGGCAGAAAGCTGTGAGGGCTATTTAAATCTCTACGTGGATCAAAGATTTATTTTTAAAGGTTAGGGATGATTTTTCTGAAGGAGGCTGCATTGCTCTGATAGAACATGAACAAAGCCTTTTTCAACTTTGAGTCCATATATCAAAATTCAAACTTTGTCCTATTTCTCATGCCTCTTCTTCACGCTAGGTTTTCTTGACTCTTAATAGAAGAGGAAATGAGTCTGAGTAACCTGCAGCACATTTCCATGAGAGAATTATTTCTGTTTGTGTTTTTTGGGGGAGGTGCATTTGGAAGCTGTAATAATTATGAAGAAAGTGATATTCTTTAAAAAGAAAATGAAAATTCTTCATGATGTACATGTAAGATCCAGTATTTAAATGGATAATTAGTATGTCCACTGCTTGTAGACATTCTCATTAAGGACACATCAGAGAATGATTATGTTTCTTAGGAAACTGACTTGTCTATTGGCACCTCCACATTTTGCATCAGACAGCCTGTCTGTTCAGCTCCCTATGCTCACCTCCCAAGCAGAGTTCTGATTGGAAGCTGGGTTCATCCCTGTTCAGTTTCTTTCCTTTACCTTCTTTTCTTCACTTCATCAACTTCTTTAAGATTTCTTTTAGTTTCCAAGATGGTGTAATTTTTATTTCTTTTTTCAAAATCTCCGACAACCAACTTCTTTATTTTCTTTGAGGACTTCCAGTAAAAGATCAAATACATATTATGAAATAATATTACTAATGCCATATATGTAGTACTAATCTCTGCTGCAAAATAACTGGAAAAATCTTAAATATCTATTCATCTTCATTTAGCACTTCCTCTCTCTCTCTCTCTCTCTCTCTCTCCCACACACACACACACACACACACACACACACACACACACACACACACACACTTTTATTTATTGGCATGATATTTCTTCATCTTAACTTCAGAAATTATGGAAGACTGACTATATAAGTTATATAAATTGTTTAAAATTTTGCTAAAGTTATAGTTTTGGTAATATATTACATTAATGCCATAGATAAGATTGTTTTTAATGTGTTCCATTTTTCCAGAGTAATAACTAGGTCCTCAATAGCACCCCATTTAGCAGTTTTAAAGCAACAAAAACAACTGCTATTAGTAACAACAATATAAACAACTACAAGAGAAATAAACCATTTGTTATTTGATTTTTATTATAAAATTGTTTTTTTAACTCTCTTGAACTTAGTATTTAGGAGCCATTTTCTTGTATTCATACTCATTTTTAACTTAAGTTGGAAAACTACGCTTTCAGTTAACTTTTAAAAATATGTTTTTATACTTTCAATGCTTACATCACCTACCATGTATTAGAACTCAGAGCATTAATGGAATTTTAAATGTCTTGGTTACTTTCTAAAGTGATAAAATGAAGCCAGCTGGTTTGCTTTGTTAACTTTTTGTATTATCAAAAAATGTTACTTACGTAAATCTAGTAATATATTTTACTTACTGCTCTTGAATTATTTTTAAATGTAACAGAAAAAGGTGTGAGGAACTTTCTGTATTTGGCCAAAGGGTTCCATCCCAACATTTAACACAAAATAATTGCTGTAGACAAATGGTCAAGAGGCCAATTATAATCTTCCAGGCATCATTTTCTCAAATATGAGCTGCAAAATGACAGCATCATTAGTCATTTTCAATTACAGTCAGTCACAACCAGGGATGTTTCATTTTCCCAGCTGTTTTATTGTTAATTAACTAGATTAAGCTGTTTTTTGTTTTTGTTTTTTTTTTTCTCCCAATGAGTTTGTTCTACTGCCAACATCAACATCTTAACATTTCTAAAATCTTCCTTAGGGTTTATTTTTTTTGCCTAACAATCTTTAATATATTACTCACAGCAGATGTGCATCTTAAGATTTATTTACGGTATAGCAGGTTGAATGGTATTTCACGGGTCAAAATGTTGCTGAAATAAATATAGTTACAATTAAGATAACACTTGGGTTTCATAAATCATCTGCCATGCATACAATCTCATTTACTTGGTGTAACTTCCCTTGTAGCAACAGAAATCAATAGAGAGATAACAGACAGAAATTGTTTCCTCAAATGAACAAGTCTATTTTGACTGATTCAGTGAGCACAATTTCCATGCCAATAGCACCAGAATAAGTTGGGAGAGGACTTCTGGAAAGACGATAACAATGTTAGAGGTATTTAATAATTTATAAATAAATGCATAGCAACATTTTATTTTTAAAAAATACAAGTTTGCTGTACAACTTGAAAAAAAAAAAGTCTTGGAGTGTAAGAGATTGAATAAATGCTAATCCCAATGCATGGACTTGAGGAGAGCTTCACTTTCCCAATGAGAAGAGAAAAAAATTATAATAGATTTTTGGGCTACTTGTAAATATAAATATTTAGAAATATGGATGAGATTGTCAAATGTCTAATTACATTCAATTTATTAATTGAGTAGCATTTCCATATTTGCAATCTAACATTTTATAAAATAACACACTTATTTAGAAATATCTGGCACATTTATATTTTATGAAAAAATTTCATTCAAACGCCTCGTATGTGTATTATAGAATTCTAGAGCTCATACTCTGAAAGCCCTCTGGCCAAGATTACTAACAACATACCTGTAATCAAAAAATTAAGAATATTTACCTTATTGCAGCAAGAGCATAAAATACTTCAGACAGAGTGTGGGCATCTCAGTAAGAGGGTATTGGAAAAAGCTTCTTACAGAATTCATCTGGCTGCCTGATTCTAAGGAGGAATTCAGAAAGTAGAAGCCATTTCTGGATTAGATGCTTTCAAGAAACAGAGTCAATGTAGTGATTAGGTATCTTAGTGTTTATCTAGAAGATGAGGAGATTAAAGTAGGGCTAAACACGTCATTGGTAAAGGAGTAGCAATGTCTCATATTAGTCATTTCTGTGATATCTGAAAGACCTTGTCTCTATTCTGTTTCAAACATGGTCATGGGGTGGCCTTGTGTCTGTCTAGTTTATTTTCTATAGGTGTTTTTCAACATCCCTCTGGAACCATCATGGACTAGCTAGCTGCCAGCTGCCAGCTACCAGCAGGTCCATTTTTCACATTCTCAATGCTATCACTGAAATTTTTATTACAAACTTCCATACCCATTCACAAAATATTAGGAAAACACTTTTTCTTTTGTCTTAGATATGATTGTTTTAAATTTCCCAAAAGACTAACATATTGTTTGTGCTTTTTAAATTGTTTGGATTTTTAACAAATTCTTTAAAAGACTTGTTTAGTGTGAACTGGCCATGAGTGATTATGAAGTTGTACATTAGGAATAATTGCTGAAGATTTATGAACTTTCTTTGCCTCTCTTTTTAATTAAGAAAATTATGTCAGAACACTTATGTAAGCATCACATCTCTTGAGGTTATTTCGGGCTAATATACAACATTGTGGTTCAGAATAAAATAATTGAGACATAAGAGGTAAGTATAAAGGCTTCAATATGAGCTGACTTTATTTTCTGAGAGAATATTTGAATGAAAAATCTCATATATTCAGTAGCTCATGCTGAAACTAGGCAGGCATTTTAGAGATTTGAATGTCACCTCTAGTCCTCAGTTGTATTAATTACACTTACAAAGAGAGACAAAGAAACATAGATATTTCAATTACAATATTCAAATGCATGTCTGTATGTATACAGCCGTAGGTAGATTCCTTTATTTATTCGGTAGTTATTAATTGCATGCCAAGCATTGACCCAAGATGTATTTTTAAATTTTGAAAATCTCAAACTCAAATAGAGTTTAAAACTATATTCTAGTTTACTTTTGTAAACAAATAAATGATACTTTTATGATTGTATTAAACAAATACATTATTTTTCCTTATCATTCTACATCAAATAATATCTATTTCTAGAAGGTTTTTTCCTTGTCTTAATGATAGAAAACAGAAAATTCATTTAATATTTTTAAAATATGCAAAAACATGAAGCAACAAAGCACCCACAATTATAGCTACCTTAGGAAACTGTTATTTTTATTAAATATTTTTATTTTTAATTTGATATATATATAATTGTACATATTTATTTGTGGGGTACAAGTGATATTCTGCTTATTTTTTGTTATTTCAGTAGTTTTGAGGTACAGTTGGTTTTTGAATGGATGAGTTCTATAGCGGTGAATTTTGAAATTTTTAGTGTACCCATTGCCTGAGTAGTGTACACTGTACCCAACAAATAAAATAGTCTTTTATCCCTTACCTCTCTCCCAAGCTCCCCCACTTAGAGTCCCCAAAGTCCATTATATCACTCTGTATCTTTTTTCATCCTCATAGCTTAGCTCCCACTTATGAGTAAGAATATACGGTATTTAGTTTTCCATTCCTGAGTTACCTCACTTGGAATAATGGCGTCCAGCTGCATTCAAGTTGCTGCAAAAGGGATTCCTTTTTATGGCTGAGTAATATTCCATGGTGTATGTATACCACATTTTCTTTATCCATTCATTGGTTGATGGACACTTGGGTTGGTCCCATATCTTGCAATTGCAAATTGTGCTGCTATGAACATGCATGTGCAAGTACCTTTTTCATATAATGACTTCTTTTCCTTTGGGTAGATACCCAGTAGTGAGATTGCTGGATCAAATGGCAAATGGTAGTTCTACTTTTAGCTCTTTAAGGAATCTCCATAGTGTTTTCCATAGTGATTGTACTGATTTATATTCCCACTATCAGTGTATAAGCATTACTTTTTCACCCATGCATACCAACATCTATTGTTTTTTAACTTTTCAATTATGGCCATTCTTATAGGGGTAAGGTGGGGGTATTTCATTGTGGTTTTAATTTGCATTTACCTGATGTTAGTGGTATTGGGTATTTTTTTCGTGTTTGTTGGTGGTTTGTATATCTTCTTTTGAGAAGTGTCTATTCATGTCTTCTGCACACTTTTTCGTTGGATTACTTTCTTTTTATTTTTCAAACAAAGAAATGTTTAATTATTTGATGCTGATACAGTTTTTTTTTCTTTTAATTTAAAATGAGACAAATCCTTTTGTGCCTTTTGAGGTTTCCTCTTAAGCTGCATGCCTATATTATCTATTTAAAGAATAACATTTTAAAAATAAAAGAATAATCTAAGAACTGTACACATAGGAACAAGCCATAAGCTGCACAAACTGGATCCTAGATCCTCTTTCCCCAAGTGCAGCCCATTCTTGGTTCTTTGGATTACTTTATTTTCTTGCTGATTTGTTTGAGTTCCTTGTAGATTCTGGATACTAGTTATTTATCAGATGCACAGTTTGCAAATATTTTCTCCTACCCTGTGGGTTATCTGTTTAATATGTTGATTATTTCTTCTGCTGTGCAGAAGCTTTTTGGTTTAATTAGGTCCAATTTATTTATTTTTGTTTTTGTTCCATTTGCTTTTGGAATCTTCATTATGAATTTTTTGCCTAGGCCAATGTCTAGAAGACTTTTTCCAATGTTACCATCTAGAATTTTTATGGTTTTAGGCCTTATATTTAAACTTTTAATCCATCTTGAGTTGATTTTTGTAGAAGAAGAGAGATAGGGATCCAGTTTCATTCTTCTATATGTGGCTTGCCAGTTTTCCTAGCACCATTTATTAAATAGGGGTCCTTTCCGCAATTTATGTTTCTGTGTGCTTTGTCGAATATTGGTTGGCTGTAAGTCTTTGGCTTTATTTCTGGGTTCTGTATTCTGTTCTGCTGATCTAAGTGCTGATTTTTATATCAGGATCCTAACGTTTTTGTAACTACAACCTTGTAGTGTAATTTGAAGTCTTGTAGTGTGATGAATTCGGATTTGTTCTTTTGGCTTTGTGTTGTTTTAGCTATACGGGCTGTTTCATGGTTCCATGTGGATTTTAGAATCGTTTTTTCTATTTCTATTAAAAATGATTATGGTATCTTGATGAGAATTGCACTGAATATGTAGATTGCTTTGGGAAGTTTAGTCATTTTTACAATATTAATTATTTGCATCCATGAGCATGGGATGTGTTTCTATTTGTTTGTGTCATCTACGATTTTTTCAGCAGTGTTTTGTAGTTCTCCTTATAGAGTTTTTTCACCTCCTTGGTTGATTATGTTCCTAGGTTTTTAAATTTTTTGCAGCTATTAAAAAAGGGATTGAGTTCTTGATTTGATTCTTGGCTTGGTCTTTGTTGGTGTATGGAAGTGCTACTGATTTCTGTTCATTGATTTTGGAACCTGAGACTTTATCAGATCTAGGATACTTTTGGATGAGTCTTCAGGGTTTTCTAGGTATATGATTATATCACAGTTTGTTGACTTCCTCTTTTCCAATTTGGATGCCCTTTATTTCTCTCTCTCTGTCTGATTGCTCTGGCTAGGACTTCCAGCACTATATTGAAAAGAAGTGGTGAAAGTGGGTATCTTTGTCTTGTTTCAGTTCTCAGCAGGAATACTTTCAATCTTTCTGCTTACAGTATGACATTGGCTGTGGGTTTGTCATATATGGCTTTTATTACCTTGAGGTAAGTCCCTTCAATGCCTACTTTGTGGAGAGGTTTTATTATAAAGGGATGTTGGATTTTATCAAGTGCTTTTTCTGCATCTATTGAGATAATCATATGATTTTTGTTTTCAATTCTGTTTATGTGATGTATCACATTTACTGATTTGTGTATGCTAAACCATCTCTGCATCACTGGAATGAAACCTTCTTGATTATGATGTATTATCTTTTTGATATGCTGTTGGATTCTGTTAGCTAGCATTTTGTTGAGGATTTCTGCATCCATTGCCATCAGGAAAATTGGTCTGTAGTTTCCTTGTTTGTTATGTCCTTTTCTGGTTTTGGTATTAGGGTGATACTGACTTCATAGATTGATTTGGAGAGGATTCCCCTCTTTGTATAATTGGTACCAATTTTTCTTTCAGTGTCTGGTAGAATTCAGCTGTGAATCCATCTGGTCTTGGCCTTTTTTTTTTTTGGCAATTTTAAAATTACTGATTCAACCTTGCTGCTTGTTACTGGTCTGTTCAGGGTTTCTATTTCTTCTTGATTTAATCGAGGTGGGTTTTATGTTTCCAGGAATTTATCCATTTCCTCTAGATTTTCTAGTTTGTGTGCATAAAGGTGTTCATAGTAGTAGTGAATGATCTTTTGTATTATTGTGATGTAGGCTGTAGTGTTTCCAGTTTCATTTCTACTTGAACTTATTTGAATCCTCTCTCTTCTTTCCTTGGTTAATCTTGCTAATGGCATATTAATTTTGTTTATCTTTTCAAAGAACTAGCTTTTTGTTTCATTTATATTTTGTATTTCTTTGTTTCAGCTTCATTTCGTTCTGCTTTGATCTTTGTTATTTCTTATCTTCTGCTGGCTTTGAGCTTAGTTTGTTCTTGTTTCTCTAGTTCCTTGAAGTGTGACATTAGGTTGTCAATTTGTGCTCTTTCAGAATTTTTGATGTAGGTATTTAACACTATGAACTTTCCTCTTAGCACTGTTTTTGCCATATCTCAGAGGTTTTAATAAATTGAGTCACTATTATTAATTTCAAAAATGTTTTAATTTCCATCTTGATTTCATTGTTTAACCCGAAAATCATTCAAGAACACATTACTTAATTTCCATGTGTTTTTATAGGGTTCCTTTAGGAGTTGATTTTAATTTTATTCCACTATGGCCTGAGAAGATAGTTGATATGATTTTGATTTTCCTAAATTTATTAAGACTTTTTTGTGGCTTATTATATGACCTATCTTGAAGAATGTTCCATCTGCTGATAAGAATGTATATTCTGCAGTTGTTGGGAAGAATGTTCTGTAAATATCTCTTAATTCCATTTGTCCTAGGGTATAATTTAAGCCCATTGTTTCTTTGTTGCATTTCTGTTTCCATGATCTGTCTAGCGCTGGAAGTGGAGTATTGAAGTCCCCCACTATTATTGTGTTACTGTCTATCTCATTTCTTGGGTCTAGTGCTATTGTTTTATAAAGCTGAGTGTGCCAGTGTTAGGTGCATATAAATTTAGTCTTGTAATATCTTCTTGTTGGACTAATACTTTTATCATTGTATAATGTCTTTCTTTATCTTTCGGTTACTGTCATTGCTTTAACGTCTGTGTTGTCTGATGTAAGAATAGCTATTCCTGCTTGCTTTTGGTTCCCATTTGCGTGGAATATCTTTTTCCACCCTTTTAACACAAGCGATATTTTGATATAAGCATATAATATATAATGATCAAATCAAAGTGATTGGACTATCTATCACTTTAAACATTTATCTATTTTAAATTAAAAGGAAATCTACAGAAATCACTTTTTCTTGTAATTCTTGTTCTTCATAAAGAAGAAATTTCATAGTTTGATATGGTTGTCTTAACAGTTAATGAATATTTTCAAGCAAAGTATATGCAATAACCAATAATGCTCAGCTGCAAAAGTCACCTATAATGAAACTAAATTTTCCATTTACAAAAAAAAAGCACTCCCAGAGTTTCTCCATTTCGGTGGAATATGAATCTACTCTGATTGTTAAGTTTGGAGCTCTTGTGTGGAAAACCTTGGACCTGCCATATAGTTACCATATATTCAAAGGTTTAAAATTATGGAGATGTAGTCATGAATAGGACTTGATAACTATTATCCTACTGATTTGCTATTTTGGGATTTAAGTACATATTTGATTTCCTTAAATTTGCTTATAGATTATTAACATGTATAGCAAATTGTTACCTTTTACAGATTTTTATTGAGCATTGCTTAAAGTTTATTATATGATGAACACCTGACTAGTTGTTACAGCCAAACATTTTTTGTTATGCAAATGAATTTCACAGCTTCATTGGAATGATGAGAGAATTGAAAATATGGGCAAATGCCAAAGAAGTGAAAAGCAAAATGAAGCAAAACAAAAAAGAACTTGTATAATATATAAACAATCTATTTCAACTCTGCAGTACACCAAATTCTTGAAAAAAGTAGCAAGATTGTTTTTGTGACCAGCCAAATCAAAAACTGTGGTCATTTCATAAGTAATATTATTTGTTAATAATTATAAAAGATTGGAAATTATAGAGTTCTGAGCTTATTGGACCTTTGACCCATTGCAATGTCCTCAGACATTTGTGGTACATTGGGAGTACCATTTAATCTTAAAAATCAGCCTCTTTTAATGTTTGGGTTCTGATTTTAGGACAGAAAAATATCTTCCATTTGTGATGACTTTCAAGGGTGGTTTTTCTGACTAATTAGAGGCATTATTTTCTGTTTGCTTTTCAGTTCAATACTGATTTTTAATAAATAAAAAGTTACATTTATTGATATGCTAGTAAATATTAACATCATGCATTCTGGATAAAAATATTGAAAGCCTTGGTTTGACTTGATGTCAGACACAATAGGCATAACCTCAAGAGCACTGATGATAGTTAAGTTAAATTAGGAAGTGATGAATTCTTACTATATATTATCTTTGTTCTTAGCACAGTTTATTTGATATATATATAATTTAATTTATATTAGTGGTTATGCTTAATAACCAATTAACAAAATTACTGAAATGTGACAATATCTCTATTCCCATTTCTTTCCTGCTTTATCCTTTTAAAATATGTAATATTATTTATAACTATATTTTAAATTTATAGAAGCTATATTGTGCTATAAATGTTGTTTCTTAGCTTTTCAAACATTCATAATTGTGTTTTAAAGATTCATTCATGGCTGGGCACAGTGGCTCAGGTCTGCAGTCCCAGCACTTTGGGGAGGCCAAGGTGGGCAGTGAGGTCAGGAATTCAAGACAGCCTGGCCAACATCGTGAAACCCATCTGTACTAAAAATAGAAAATTAACTGGGTGTGGTGGCGTGAGCCTGTAATCCCAGCTACTGGGAGGCTGAGGCAGCAGAATCCTTGAACTCAGGAAGTGAAGGTTGCAATGAGCTAAGATCATGCTGTTGCACTCCGGCCTGGGCAAGAAAAGTGAAACTCTATCTCAAAAAAAAAAAAAAATCCTTCTACATTACTCTATATCTACCTAGTTTATTGATTTTAACTATTGTATGCTACTTCTTAGCATGCATCCATCATGTTCAGTTATCCATTTCCTTCACATACATACACCCATGTTGGCCTCAATTCCCCATAATGGAACAACAAATTTCTTATACTTTCTTATGACCTTAAGAATGTGAGAGAAATTTCTCCAGTATACACTGATGAGGAAATATGATCAGCAGGGTATTTTGTTTGTTTTTCTATTTTTTGTTTTTTAACTTATGCCCACCTTTCTGTTGGCAGTCAGTAGCTGCAAATGAAGTTATACCTCTCTGATTTAGACAAGGCTTATTCTTCCCTTTGTTACCACCTAGTCCCCATAGGGACCTGAATTTGTGACCCTGGTCTATGAGATTATTTATTTATTTATTTATTTATTTTTGAGACAGAGTTTCACTCTTGTTGCCCAGGCTGGAGTGCAATGGCGCAGCTCACTGCAACCTCCACCTCCTGGGTTCAAGCGATTCTCTGCCTTAGCGTCCCGAGTAGCTGGGATTATAGGCATGTGCCACCACGCCTAGCTAATTTTGTATTTTTAGTAGGGACGGGTTTTCTCCATGTTAGTCATGCTGGTCTTGAACTCGTGACCTCAGGTGATTCACCCATCTTGGCCTCCCAAAGTGCTGGGATTACAGGCATAAGCCACCATGCCCAGCCAAGATTATTTTTTAAATACAGTTTGGTTCAGGAATTATAATAGCCTAATAAGGCCAGGTGTGGTAGCTCACACCTGTAATTCCAGCACTTTGGGAGGCTGGGATGGGCAGATCACTTGAGTCCAGGAGTTTGTGACCAGCCTGGGTAACATGACAAAACCCCATCTCTACAAAAAATACAAACAGCAACAACAACAATAACAACAATAACAACAACAAAAAACAGCCAGGCATGATGGCATGCATCTGTAGTCCCAGCTACTCAGGAGGCTGAGGTGGGAGGATTGCCCAGAATGTCGAGGCTGCAGTGAGCTGAGATCTTGCCACTGCACACCAGCCTGGGCAGGTCTGCGAGACCTGTTTCAAAAGAAAAAATAACCCTAATAAAATGATTGTACACCTGGAAAACTTACATAGGCTCCTTCAAGTCCTATATATATATTTTAAAAAGTCATCCATGATATGTACGTAGTTCACATTGTAGTCAAGTTGGGGGAGAGGAAAACTCATTTATCTCTGTCTTTTAGCTTTTATTAAAGTAGCCATTTTTTTTAGATGAAGTCTTGCTCTGTCACCCAAAGTGCAGTGGCACCATCTCAGCTCACTGCAGTCTCTACCTCCCAGGTTCAAGCGATTCCCCTGCCTCAGCCTCCCGAGTAGCTGGGAATACAGGCATGTGTCACCATGCTTGACTAATTTTTTGTATTTTAGCAGAGACAGGGTTTCACCATGTTTGCTAGGATGGTCTCCATCTCCTGACCTCGTGATCTGCCCACCTCAGCCTCCCAAAGTGCTGGAATTATAAATGTGAGCCACCACGCCCAGCCTAAGTAGCCATTTTTATTTAATTTGATTCAGTTCAGAAATATTTACCGAACTCCTCTTATTAGGAAACACTGGAATGGCCATAAAGAAAACACCATACAAGGCATGGAGGACTCAGTCCTGCCTCGTAAAGGGCACATAGTATGACTGGAGAGACACACACCGACAGGGGCAGACTGGAAGAAACAACTTGATGGGAAGTTTCTCTTCATCGTTTACCAGCTCAAAATCTCAACTGTCATAGGCAAGAAACACACGCACACACACACACGTACATGCACACACACACACACACGCACACACACACATCTCTACCTTTTTCTGTATGGCTAAAGCCTTCAGTCAGGCTGACCACTTCCTGATTCAATTACCATGATAGCCTCCCAACTTGTATCTCTGCTCCCTCTGATAAAGCCCCCATGATGCAAAACACAAATTTTATCATATTGCTCTTCTCTTAACACTTCAATCTACTCTGTGGTTTTAGAAGAGAATCGAATAATCCCACATCACAAGACCTTAATAAATTGCATTCTTGCAGGTCCATATCATTACTTAGAAACACTGTAGTCTAGATAGCCAGGATGCACTGCATTTATTTGAAAAGGCGTGATACCTCTTGTCATTTTGTACATGCTTTTCCTTCTGTCTGAAATGTCCTTTCTCTGGCACTCGAATGGTGCCTTCTGAAAACTTCCTAGTCATCTTTCAAGATCAATTCAAATGTTAGCTTTTCCGGGTAAACTATGGACCTCTCCAGGCTGAGTTAAGCTGTTCCCCCAAGGTGTCTTGTTGAAATCATTATTTTTTCCTAAAATATCTGTTCTAATTTACTTATATGTCTGTGGATGCTTAGAGGTTACTAACTTCAGTTTTGTAAGCTTAGTAACTGGCACAAAGTCTGGCACAGAGTAGCCCCTGAACATTTTTTTCTGGAATAAATAAATTAATGGTTTCATTGACATGATTAGCATTGAACTACAACGTGTATATAAAATATTCCAGTTAGGTTGGGTTCATTGCCATTCCTATTTACTTTAAAGAGTTTGTAGTTTCTGGCTCTTTTCCAACTCTGATTCTTCAGACTAGAAATGTAATTTCTGCTAATGTATTTATTTTAATCAAATCCAACGTCAATACATTATTTGTATTCCTCATAACATAAGCATTGGACTTTACAGCGATATATAAATGCAGCTATTATCTTTCATAGGCACTGGTAAAGGTTTTGTGACTAGTGCTACTATACTGGTAAGGTCTTGCTGCTTGTAGTGAACTAACTATTTCAATGGCTTAACACAGTAGTTTTTTTCTTGCTCACATGACAATCCAGCATATGTGTTCCAATCAGGCAGCTTTCCTGCATGTGTTGTTACAGAAACCTAGGTCCTGCTCATCTTCTGCCTCTGCCTGCCATTCCCTTGGTAGCCTTTCTCTGCTAGGGTTTTGCAAGAAAATTAAATCTTACTGAAAATTATCTGAGGGTCTGTTATGTTTCCAAGAATGGTATATATCTAGTCTATCATAAATGCTCAGGTAACTGATTAGGTATAATAGATATCTTAGGATCGTGGACAATCAGCATCAACATCTCTTGGAAAATTGTTAAAAATGCAAATTATTTAATCTGGAAACCATCATTCTCAGCAAACTGACACAAGAACAGAAAAACAAACAGCACGTATTCTCACTCATAGGCGGGTGTTGAACAATGAGAACACATGGACACAGGGAGGGGAGCATCACACACTGGGGTGTGTTGGTGGGGGAACAGGAGAAGGGACAGAGGTGGGTAGGGAAGTTGGGGATGGATAACGGGGAGAAATGCCAGATATAGGTGACAGGGGGATGGAGGCAGCAAACCACATTGCCATGTATGTACCTACGCAACAATACTGCATGTTTTGCACATGTACCCCAGAACCTAAAGTGCAATAAAATATTTTTTAATGCAAATTATTGGGCTCCACCCAGTATCTACTAAATCCAGAACTCTGGGTCTGCTGTGCAGCAATGAGCAAGGCCTTCAGGTGATTCTGTTAATCCTAAAGCATGAGAACCACTGCTCTAGGGTATTAGGACTTAATTCTCTTCCCAGTGAGATGTAAAGATTTGCCATAGGACCTTAGAGTCTTCTGCTTCCAGCAATGGAAAGGAAAATCCTATAGAAACCTCACTCAATTTTTTCAAAACGTCAGCCACAAAATGACAACACTTCTGTTCACATTGTACTGGCTGTAACTTATCATGTAGCTGCCCAGTGAGATGGAACCAGCTCAGGAGAACCTACTGTTACATTGCCAGGCAATTTTTGAGCCACTTGATGTTGTCTTGGTGATTTAAATTTGACCATGGTGGGGATATTTACACCAAGAAATTGGCAAACACTAAAAACAAGTTGTTTTTAAACACCCTGAGATCAGAGATCCAGTTGCTATACATCTATCAGCACACCACTGGCCATATACAGGCTTGGCTGATGCCATGGGGAGTTCTGCAGCTGAAATAGCTCTTCAAATTTGTCCTGCTTTGAGCAAATTAGTCAGGCCTTTATACCCTCACCTTGATCAGTCACTGAATGAGGGCTTCCTTGGGAAATATATGACCTTGGACAAGGTAGCTCTCTGCAGCTGAGGCAGTCCCTGAAGGGACTGACAGCTGAAGAATGTCTGCTAACATCATTTCCATCATCCAGAACAAGAGTCTTTCCTTGAAGGGGGCTCTGAGTAGCATATTCCCATGTCTACTGCAGCTCTTCCCTTTAAGAGATTCTGATATAATTGATCTAGGGTGAGCCAGGACATTAGGAATTTTCTAAGGTTATCTGGATAATTTAAGTATGCAAGTACAATAGATACTCTTCAAGAATTAAGCCAGTTGCTGAGAGGGAAGTGTTTTTTTTTGTTTGTTTGTTTTCACTAATATTTGCACTCTATTTCCTTTGAATAAAATTGTGCCTGGAGAAAGAGTTTGTATGGAGCAATCGATAAATATTTGTAGGGTGGCTGGCTAAAATAATTATAATTCCTTTAAAGAAATTCTACCCAATAAAGTTAATTTAGAAGTAAAATATAATAGAAATCCAATAATATGTTCACCAAATGGATTAAAATGTTCATGAATTAAGTTATCTTCAAGGTGTTACTCGAATAAGTAATGTGTATGCTTTTCTATTAAAGAGAAAGTTAGAAGATCTGAGCTCTGAGTGGAAGGCGGTAAACCGTTTACTTCAAGAGCTGAGGGCAAAGCAGCCTGACCTAGCTCCTGGACTGACCACTATTGGAACCCGTAAGTATACTGGATCCCATTCTCTTTGGCTTCAGCTATTTGTTCAAAAGCACAACTATGAAGTGATCTCTGAGTGAGAGAGAAAATTCATTTCCATTCTGAAGACAGAGATAAACCTTTGTGTTATTGACTATGCAAAAAGTCTTAGAGTACATTCCTTGGAAATTGACTTTGATTCAAAGTGTTGCATGACAACAGGATGTGGGGAGTGTTCTCTGGAGATACACGCTCAAGAAAGAGAAGAGCACAGGGGAGATTGTGGGAGAGTCTGAAATGTGATTTAACTGCAACAGAGGCCTAAGCCAGTCTCATAGGAGTCCTAAAGCTGGGCTGGCTCTGCAGAGCTGTCCTGCATTGCAGGCAGTCGGCCTGGCCTTTGTATTTCCTGACCCAGCCAACCATTGGCCATGGGCTGGCTGCTACCTGAGAATGGAAGGACAACTTGGACAAGTTTTCTGAGGCCGAAGGCAATTCTTAGTAAAGAACAGCATTAACAACCGATATTTCTAGAATCCAGGGATGTGTACATTGTCCCTGAAGAGGGATTCAGGATAAACTGCCTGAGAATGCTTTAACACTAAATACATGAGGATGCCATCTCAATGAATCCTATATCATTTAGACAATATTCTTCAACTATGGCTACAAAAATCACAGACACCACAGAAACACACACAGTCCTCCTAGCACCTCTCCCTGTCCCATATGCAAGCAATTTAAGAGCTCTTCCATTTTTAGTTGAAGAAAAAGAAAAATGGATTGGGAGGACCACAAGCTGACTTAGGAAAGGCATATTTCTTCATTTAGCTGTAGTTTTAACTTTTGTTTTCACTGAATATTTTCAGCCTGTTTTATTTTACTTCCTATTCA
Organism: Ateles fusciceps; assembly: GCA_036589455.1. NCBI lineage: Eukaryota > Metazoa > Chordata > Mammalia > Primates > Atelidae > Ateles > Ateles fusciceps. Next base: position 348,308 of record JAZHEH010000857.1, on the reverse strand, counting down.
GTTGTTGATAGAAGGTATTCATAAATTCTCATGGCAATGTTAATGCTGGCTTTGACTCTCGGGGTAAAGAAGCCAGAAAACTTCTTTGCTGTACCATTCTATAATTAGGCAGAACTAAAAACATCTTTGGGTGCTTTTTTTTTTTTTTTTTTTTTTGCCTTGTCTACTTTTCAAGGATCAAATGATTGACACATTAAAGCCTGGTGACTGCAGTTTACAATAGCAAAGACCTGGAACCAACCCAAATGCCCATCGATGATAGACTGGACAGGGAAAATGTGGCACATATACACCATGGAATATTATGCAGCCATCAAAAACGATGAGTTATTGTCCTTTGTAGGGACATGGATGAACCTGGAAACCATCATTCTCAGCAAACTGACACAAGAACAGAAAATCAAACACCGCATGTTCTCACTCATAGGCGGATGTTGAACAATGCGAACACATGGACACAGGGAGGGGGAGTATCACACACTGGGGTCTGTCGGGGGGGGAGAAAAGGGGAGGGATGGTGGGGGGTGGGGGAGTTGGGGGAGGGATAGCATGGGGAGAAATGCCAGATATAGGTGATGGGGAGGAAGGCAGCAAATCACACTGCCATGTGTGTACCTATGCAACAATCTTCCATGTTCTTCACATGTACCCCCAAACCTAAAATGCAATAAAATATATATATATATATACAAAAAAAAAGAAAGCCATAACAAATAAGAATGACAAAATCCACATGCAAAAAAAAAAAAAAGCCTGGTGACTGGTTCTTCAGGTAAAGCTGATTTTTATTATATATCAAGTAGCAAAATACCGAACTGGAAGAATCACAACTGGGGTAGCACAATCATAATTCCTTAGAAGGCATAAATAGTGCTTGGATTAAAAGAAGTCCTACAATCTGAAGACAGCGCATCTCATGTTCCCCCCTCCAGAATTACTGAGCAGTCATCAGAGTTAGATTTAACGACTTTGGAGACTTGGAAAAGATATGTTAGCATTATCGTTTTTTGTCAATCTCGGACATTCAAATTGCTATATCAGGGTTATATTCAACTAACTATATCAGGTTTATTTCTTTTTACGAGCTGTAATTTTTTATTTCCTCAGCAAATATGCAGTTTGTTCCTATATTATCATTTATTGGCATGTGTTTTCTGACTGTCCCTGGTATATTCAGCCTCAGACTCTGTAACTCTGTGAAGAGATTGTGTTTCAGTGATTTTTTGTAAGTTTGTTGAGCTCTGAACTTATGGATTTATGCCTCATATAAGACATTTTACACATGGTAGGAAGGTTCTAAAACCAGGGCACAGAAATCCATTTAATGTGTAATTTACCTAAATGTAACAATAATGTTTATTTAAAAACTACATTCAAAGTTCCAGTTTTGATTTTCAGCAACATATATAATTCATCCATTTAATAAATATTTATCAACTTCCATGTATTGAGCATTATACTGGTGCTGAGAGTACAGCCTAGAAAAAGATTGAAGTGCCTCCTTTCATAAAACATCTATTTTAATTGAAAGAGAAAGACAATGCACTAATGAAGAAGATATATGCTGTCTCAATAATTATAAGTGCTATAGAGTATAGTCTACAGATTGATACCAGTGAGTGTTTGTTAGACATGCAGAATCTGAGGCCCCTACCCTAGACCCACTGAATCACTATCTGCATTTTAATAGAATTCCCAGGTGATTCCTGTGCACATTGACTTTTGAGAAACACCATTACAGAGAACAACTAAGCAGGGAGAAGGGATGAGGGTATTGCTGTCTATAGTGTGGTCAAGGTAGCTTGTCTATTAAGAGAACATCAGAAAACTGATGTAAGTGAGGAAGTGAGCCTGGTGTATTTCTGGGGGAGATTATTCCAGGCAGGGAGAGAAAATACTGAGCAATGATACTGGAGTAGGAACAAGATGGCAGAATGTTAAGGAAATTAATAAAACTGGGGGGAGTGGGTGAGAGGAAGTGTGACAGAAGCCGTGACAGATAATCATCTTTCATAGCTCTGCCCTACTTCCTTCTCCCCAACACGAGGGTCTCATCTCTCCCCACCATTCTTGTCTTCTCCCCCACACCCTCCACCTTGCTGCCAGTATGGAGAGTCTAGGAATACCCTCAGCTCCAAGCTATTGGTGATAGCTGGTGGAGTTGTGGTAGTAGCTCAAAATGAATAGAGGGAAAGAGGAATATTCTCAGAAGCAGGTGCTTTCCATCCTCTTTAGCAAACTGACACAGAGCTGGGCATAAAGTCAAGATGTTAAATACACAAATGTTGAATGAAAAAAATCAACAGATAGTCATTTAGATCCAGAGCTGCTCTTATTAAAGTAAGACTTTTCTTTATTCATTAGTGTGGTGGTTCAAATATCAGAATAAAGAATTGTTTCTATTCCTACTTCCCGACTTGCAGGAAGTTAATCTGAAATAAATGCAATATAAAAAAAGAAAATCTAATTTATATTATGCTTCTTGTATATGTCTATTATTTCATGTACTGTATTACAATACAATTGAGTTTATAATTCATTATAGTAATTTTTTCCATTGCATTCCTACTATTGAATGTGTAGTTTCTTTAACATATATGTCTTTATCCTCAAAATAATTGCAAAGTATATATAGTTATACATAATTTTTAAAGATAAGGAGCCCAAGGTTTAGAAGGGAAATAGCTAGATTAGGGCCACACTGCCTGGAAAGCAACCAAAACAGGGTTTCACTCCAAGTGTGTCAAGCTCCGAAGCCTGTGTTTTGTTTTGTTGCTATGATTTACACTATCTCTGTCCAAGAACCTAATGGAAATTACAGATACGGATGCAGCTGGCCAGTATTTAATATAATTTAACTCAATCTTAAACGTATCTGGAATAAAAGTGCTATGTTTCCATGTCTTTTCTCTCTCTTCTCCTTTCTTTCTTTTTCTTTCTTTCTTTCTTTTCCTTTCTTCCCTCCCTTCTCCTTCCTTCCTTACTTCCTTACTTCCTTCTCTCTCCCTCTTTCTTTCTCTTTCTTTCTTTCTTCTTTTTTTCTTTCTTTCTTTCTTTTTCTTTCATCTTTCTGAGACAGAGTCTTGCTCTGTTGCCCAGCTTGGACTGCAGTGGTGCAATCTCAGTTCAATGCAACCTCTGCCTCTCAGATTAAAGCTGTTCCCTGCCTCAGCCTTCAGAGTAGCTGGGATTACAGGCACATGCCACCACGTCCAGCTAATTTTTGTCTTTTTAGTAGAGACGGGGTTTCACCACGTCGGCCAGGCTGGTCTTGAACTCCTGACCTCAAGTGATCTGCCTGCCTTGGCTTCCCAAAGTGCTGGGATTACAGGCGTGAGCCACCATGCCTCACCTGTTTGTGTTTTCTCTACTTAAATCATTCTATTGTAAAGACACATGCATGCGTATGTTCATTGTAGCACTGTTTACAGTAGCAAAGACTTGGAACCAGCACAAATGGCCATCAATGAAAGACTGGATAAGAAAATGTGGCACATAGATGTCATGGAATACTATGCAGCCATAAAAAAGGATGAGTTCAGGTCCTTGGCAGGGACATGGATGAAGCTGGAAACCATCATTCTCAGCAAACTGACAGAACAGAAAACCAAACACTGCACGTTCTCACTCATAAGTGGGTGTTGAACAATGAGTACACATTGACACAGGGAGGGGAATATCACACACTGTAGCCTGTTGGGGGGGTGGGGGGCTAGGGGAGGGATAGCAGGGTGTGGGGGTATTGGGGAGGGATAATATTAGGAGAAATACCTAATGTAGGTGACGGGGCGATGGAGGCAGCAAACCACAATGGCATGTGTATACCTATGTAACAATCCTGCATGATCTGCACATGTACCCCAGAACTTAAAGTATAATTTTTTTAAAAAAAAGTAGAAAAAATTGGTTCACTCTATTTGAATTTCTTAGAACCGTAGAAATCCAAACTTGGATTAATTATTACAATTATTATCTAGTTGAATATTCTCCTTTTATAGGTGTAGAAACTGAGGCGTAAAGTTGCTTGTTTTGTTTTATGAACACTAAACCAAACCACCTTGTGGCTGCTTACTTAAATTATAAAATATAATGAGGTGGCCTTGCCTGTGCTGTATAAATTATTTTAACTTTCAGGACAAATCAACATCCTGGAAAAAAAAAAACAAAACTTGCAATTGTTGTTGCTTGGACACCTGTCCAAATCAGTTTCTATTGTTGCATAAAAGCACCCCAAAACTTAACAGTTTAAAACAAGAGGTATTTACTGGCTCATAACTCTGTGTGTCTGCAGTTTGCTCTGTGATTACCTGGATAGTTATTCTGACGGTCTTTCTTGGTGTTATTTATGTGAATACAGTTATCTAGCAAGTGAACAGAAGCTACATGGTCTAAAATTGAGTCTCTCAGATATCTGACAGCTGGCTGTTGATTGGAGAACCTTGGTTCTTCATAAAGCCACTCATCATCCTGTAGGCTGGACTAGGCTTCATTATATGGTATTCTCAGGTCAATGTTCCAAGAGAAGGAGAGTAGAAGCTGCAAGACCTCCTGATGCCTAGGCTTTGAAACTTGTACAACATCACTTCTGCTAAATTCTACCGGTCAAAACAAGTCAAAATATCAGGCCAGATTCAAGACATGGGGAAATTACTTCATCTCTTGAAAGGAAGAGCTGCCACATCACATATCAAAGGGGCATGCATACTGGGATGGAAGTTTTTATTGTCACCATATTTATACACAAATCACTACATTGGGGAAAAGGAGGGAAAGTGCAGATCAAAGTGTTGGTCTGAATCCAAGGCTCTTTTTCAGTGATTCTCAAAATCTACCATGCATTAGAACCATGGCACATGTATACCTATGTAACAAACCTGCATGCTCTGCACATGTACCCCAGAACTTAAGGTATAATTTAAAAAAAAGAACTATCTAGTTCTTAGCAGAGGATAGATTACTAGGCTTCAGCCCCAGAGATTCTGATTTACTAGCTTTACAAGGGTGAGACTTACATTTTTTTTTTTTTTTTTTTTTGAGACGAAGTCTTGCTCTGTCGCCCAGACTGGAGTGCAGTAGCACAAACTCAGCTCACTGCAACCTCCACCTCCTGAGTTCAAGCAATTCTCCAGCTTCAGTCTCCTGAGTAGCTGGGATTACAGGTGCCTGCCACCACACCTGGCTAATTTTTGTATTTTTAGTAGAGACGAGGTTTCGCAATGTTGGTCAGGCTGGTCTTGAACTCCAGACCTCAGGTGATCCACCCGCTTCAGCCTCCCAAAGTGCTGGGATTACAGGTGTGAGCCACCACACCTGGCCGAGACTTGGATCTCTGAAATGGTCCTGGGTGATGCTGATGCTGGGCTATGCTGTGAGGACTACTACCAAAGACATACAGTGACTGGGGAAAATAAATTCATTTCTTCTTCTGTATGCAGCAAGGAGTGGGATTCTAATGTGATCCAGTGTGAATACTAAAGGGAAATGCATGTTATTTTAGCACCTCTACTCCCCATGTCCCCCACTCCACCCCAAGAATGTTAGAGCTTAGAAGTTTAAGGAGATGGACAGCACACTAAACCAGGCAATATTCACCCTGCAGGGCTGTTCAGTATTCCTGGAAGAGACCTACGGAATGAAAAGCCATAAGTTCCTCTAGAGACTTTCAGAATCATTTAGGTAGACAGGGCTTTGCATGGGTCTGAAGGCCTGCATGGCAGATGTAGGCAAAGAGCCAGCAAATCTGGTTGTAAATGTCAATGTGAATCCTTTCTTATGCACAAGCTGCTGGGCCTGAGAACGTTAATGTTCTACAATACCCGATTTAGCATTTGTGAAAGAAATTGCATATAGACATGCTTAATGTGAAGACTCCAAATCAGGATATTTGATTCAAATGTCTCTTGGTAATAACTATGGAATGAATAACCCATTGTATATAGACATATAGAAGTGTCAGTTAATAGAGGTTTCTAGTTGATTAAACACTAGTAAAATCATCTCTTCCTGAAATTAAGTTTGGAGAGAGCAAGTCTCGAGAGTAATTAGGAAAGCACGCACTGGAGGTCAAGAAGACAAAATTCCAATATCTCAGTTGTGCTACCAAGTATATAAGGCATCAACACACTATTTCTGCAAAGGGCCAGATACTAAATATTTTCTGCTTTATGAGTCATGTGGTCAACTCTGTCATTGTATACTAAAAGCCATAAACAATACCTAAATAAAGGGGCATGGCTGTGCTCTGATGACACTCCATTTACGGAAACGAGGCAGGTAAGATAGATTTGGTCCTTAGTGGACTACTCATATCCCCTTAGTACTCATCCTTCCTGTAAACTGTGAGGCTTCTAACTACAAGTACCGGTGACTCTACCTGAGTCCTTTCTCTGGCTGTAGGAGTAGCTCTCCCACTTGTAGAGCAGGCTGGATGCTGGGGGAGGAGACATCTCTGGAATTGTACTTAACCAGTGGACAGAAGTTGGTAGATAAATGCATTAGTCTTCATAGTTTTCATACTGCTCTGAAGAAATACCCGAGACTGGGTAATTTATAAAGGAAAAAGAAGTTCAATGGATTCACAGATCCACAAAGCTGGGGAGGCCTCACAATCGTGGCAGAAGGCAAAGGAGGAGTAGAGGCATGTCTTATATGGTAGTAGGCAAGAGAGCATGTGCAGAGGTACTGTTCCTTATAAAACCATCAAATCTCATGCGACTATTCACTAACAGGAGAACAGCAGAGGAAAAACCCACCACCATAATTCAACTACCTCCCCACCTGGTCACTCGCATGACATGTGGGTATTATGAGAATTACAATTCAAGATGAGATTTGAGTGGAGACAGCAAAACTATATCAGTGAATATCCCACCTTCTCCTCCCCTTGGGTAGGACACCTCCAATGCATGTTCCACACTAAAAATCTCCAGTGGACTGAGCAGTTGACCACAATGATAAACATGTTTATTAGCATGCCTTTTGTAGGCTTCCTTCCCATGTATAGGCTTCCTTCCCATTTTGGCAAAACCTGGACCCAACCCCATATCTCCTGTGTTTGATTTCAGCGCTCTTCAGTATTCTTATATATCTCAACTTTGTTCCTTGCTGAGACACAGATGACAGATATGTATACGTTTAGCTCTACAGCTCTGTCTTTTCCTGTACCGTAGCTTTCTGGGATCAGCTCCCAATTAAATTGTTTGTATGTAAATCCTTGTCTCAGGGTCAATTTCTAGGCAAACTTAAATTAATATAAATCTTAGAATGAATGCCACAGTTATACCTTGTGAGTAAGTTATGTTGCAATTACCATTTTACAGATGAGATAACCAAGGGTCAGAAAAGTTAAATAATTTGTCCAAGGTTACAAAGCTAGTCAGTGGCAGAGTGGGTATTCAAAAATAAGTCTCTGTGATTCCAGAGCTTATGCTATTAATCAGTACACCATATATCAAGCAGTAATTTTTTTATCTTCATTTGGATTTTTTGAAGTCTCTATTTAAATTAAATATAAAATACTCACACGTAAGCTTATTTATACATTTGTATTTGAACTTCACTCACCTCTCCAAAGTTAAAGAAAGCATTCCATTTCCATTGCAGTGATACTTTAAATATCTAGGCAGTTAAAGCATGAGGTTACTTGGTACTTAAATGTACTCTTGTCATACTACTTTTTTTTTGCTTAAATGGCGAGAAAATGATTAATTTATTTTGAAAATATCCTTTGTTTATCTGCAATAATCATTTCTTTTTGTGAAAATGGCCTTCATTTATCTGCAGTGAAGGAAAAGAGGACAGCAATTAGTTCTTACATTCTTATTCCTCTCTTGAGTCCTGATCCTTCTCATTAATAGAAACATGGCAGAGGGAGGAATGTGTAACCCACACACTTTCCTGTTTTGGTTATGTTTCCACTGTTGATTCTGCTTCAGGTGAACCTTTAGAATGAGGCAAATAAATTTCAGTGGAGCCAAATATTTTTCTTCCTCATTAACAGATGATTTCTGGAAATGGCTATACTATTGTTTTAATAGTTACAGCCTCTAAACCTTGAAAACTTCCTCAAAGTCTAACATGTCAGGGGCAAGCTTTTTGCACAAAAAAATGTGAAGACCCTTGGCTGGGCGCAGTGGCTTACGCCTGTAATCCCAACACTTTGGGAGGCCAAGGCGGGCAGATCACGAGGTCAAGAGATGGAGATTATCCTGTCTAATATGGCGAAACCCTGTCTCTACTAAAAATATAAAAATTAGCGGGCATGGTTGCATGCGCCTGTAATCCTAGCTACTCAGGAGGCTGAGGCAGGAGGATTGCTTGAACCTGGGAGGTGGATGCTGTGGGAGCCGAGATTGCACCACTGCACTCCAGCCTAGCAACAGAGTGAGACTCTATCTGAAAAAAAAAAAAAAGAAAAAAAAGTGAAGACTCTTCAACAGTTGTAATAATAAAATAAATCAGTTTTAAACCCTATCCCAAGATATTTCAAGCCCTTGAGCAACTAGAGAGACTCCTTAACTCTTGGCATTATTTAATTAATTTAAACATTCATATTTGTATGTATCAATGAGGTAAGAGTGCTTGAAATATGAGATGTGTCACACTGTAGAAAGGGAAATGACAACAGAAAGCCCTGGCTGGCGAGGCCCCAGCACTGCTCATACTGATCAGAAGGAATTTCTTTTTATGTAGGCAGTAGGGGGTTCCTGGTCCCAGGTTCTTCAACAATGCTCACTGGTTAGCAGGAAAGGCACTACATCATTGTTAACATCCAAGACAGTGATAGAATGTGAAACCTCTAGTGTTTATTACTTAGTATTCAGTATTTAGATGTTAATTATCCATTTTGTGATGAAGTTCCATTTCTTTTCCTCTCTTAACCTTTTGGCAGTTTTATTGCTTGGCTACCATTTCCAGTTAGGGTTGTTCTTTGGGTCTGAACCGACAAAGGAAGAGAAACTCGAATTCATCATTTCTAGGAAAAAGAGAAGGCTAACATCAATTCTGATGATTAGAGATTTTTTGATTGCCTATGTCCTGCATTTTAACAGACATAAAATGGTAATGACAGTAAACTTACCTCAACCTTTTAATATTATTTAACACTCTTCAAGAAAGGACTTCTGCTTGAAATCACTATAGAGTATACCATAATCTTGAATGTCATGTTCTGAAGAAGAAATCGGAACTATTTAAGCGTATTCATGAGAATAGGTACCCTACCATTCAAAATGAAGGCTTCAACTTGTATTCCTAATTCCTAAAACTACACTGAATAGTTTTAAAATTGAATATAACTTTACCTTCAAATAAACAAGATTCCAAAAGGAAATTGTAGCAGTTTTGCACTTAAATTTTTGATTTTAAGATTGTGATCTTAAAAGTAATTGAGCGCTCATTCATTTTATTCCACTGTCTCAGGAAAGGCTCTCATTCTATTAGAAGCTATGTCAAGAAGGGTAACTGCCAACTCTCTTCTTAAAAAGTGAAGGGCAGATGGACTTCTACCAATCTACTATACTTGACAGTTTTTCAACTCCCTAACCTAAGTTCTAGTTACTGTCTAGATTATTTTTATTTGAAATAGGAAAAGTACATTTATGCTTACTGTACATTTAGACAGTGTTCCTTCATTCTTTGAGGTCTGTTATTTAATCTCCTTCCAACTTGCCTTTTCTATCAGAAATCAGATGAGTCCCCATCGTCTGGCAACAAAAAAGCTGTTTCTCACATTTTTAACATCTCTGTGGCCCTCCTCTTACCCTTCCAAGTGTTTTCCATACTGTTTTTCTGTTGGGGGCTTCAGAATTGGATGCTGTTCTGTAATTACTGGTCTACCCATGACTCTGTCACATCATAAAATCTATATACCCTTTCCTACCTTTACATGCCAAATACCAGGTGTGTCTAGCTTTAATTCAGTGACTAGCATTTGGTAGGTGTTGCACTAATAATTTTTGGTCAAATGAACAAGTACATTTTTTTTTTTTACTTTAGGTGTATACTATATCCAGCATTTCTCCCCCCATGTTATCCCCTCCCCACCCTCCCCACCCCCCCGCTATCCCCTCCCCTACCCTCGCCAACTGCCCCCAGTGTGTGATGCTCCTCTCCCTGAGTCCACGTATTCTCATTGTTCAACACCCACCTATGAGTGAGAACATGCAGTGTTTGGTTTTCTGTTCTTGTGTCAGTTTGCTGAGAATGATGGCTTCCAGATTCATGCAAGTCCCTACAAAGGACACGAACTCATCGTTTTTTATGGCTGTGTAGTATTCCATGGTGTATATGTGCCACATTTCTTTGTCCAGTCTAACAAGTACATTTATTTTACAGTCAGATCAAATTAATCAACCTTCCCATGTAATAATAATAATACCAAGAAGATTAAGTGATTGCATGATTGACCGGCTGTTTAGTGGCAGAATCTGGACCCAACCCCACATCTCCTCAGTTTGAGTTCAGTGTTGTTCAGTGTTCTTCAGTATTCTTGATATCTCAACTTTGTTCCCCCTCTGTGACACAGCTGACAGATATGTATATCTTCACAATCTCAGTAGTCAGTCCTATTTTTTTAAAGATCACAGTGCTGATCAGAGAGTGATAGTCTATGGCTTTGATGCAAATCTTCCAGGCCAGATATAACCCCCATCTCATTCTTAAAGCCCTCATTCTTGACTGTGTCTTGAAATCCAATTTGAGAACCTCTGCTTTACATGGGACCTTCCTCTTAAAATTCATATAGTTTATTCCTTCTCTCATCTTCAGTATTTTTATAAAAATATGTTTTAATCTTATTTCCAAAGTGCTTGCCAGCCCCTGATGAGTTCATAAGACAAACAATCTAGGTATCCTAATATTTAGGTAAGATTGCTAGCAGCATTAACTACACCAGTACCCACTTAAATTGCAATACATACCTACAATAGGAAAAAAAAAGTCAAAATTATACTACTTTCAATTCTTACTTCTGGAGTAACTACCACACTTTCAAAAAATTCAAAATTATTCTCCAATATTAAAAACCAGGAACTAAATTACATGTCACTATATATATAGATATATAACTATATATATAATTTATATATATATAATACATGTCACTATAGTTATATATATAAATATATAACTATCTAGTTTATATAGGAAACTATATACATATATGTGTGTATACATATATATAATATACAATACTATATATATGAGGCTGTATCTACATATATATATAGGAGACAATATTTGAAATAAAACAAACTAGCCAATTTCGAATGTCACTTTATTTTCCCAGGATTATTCTTTAATCTCAAGGAAATGTATGAATACACAACATAAGTAGATGTTCTATAATGTTCAGTATGGATTATAAATAGAGGAGGTAGTTTTTCTCCTCATACTGAAGTGAAGGAGAATTGTTTCCTTGGTTATTAACACACTTTTCATAACCATATGATTTGGTGATAGGCATTTTTGCTTACTAAGTCCAGCATGAGCAAAGCAGAACTCCTGTAATTTTTTATTGCTGATCTTATTTCTTTTAGGTAAAATATGTCCTTTTCCCTTGAACCTACACACTATATTTAACAAATAAGGACATAACTCAGGATTGAATTGTGAACTTTGATTTGAGCCTTTTTTCAAGGTCAAGAGCCAGTTTCACAAGAACTTTTATTTTTTTTCAATACAGCTGACATCCACTCCCACCAGCTGAAAGACAAACTTGTCTAATAAAGCTTTCAGATTCAGTTTGCTGACTGCATACAGCTTGAGGAATCTCTGGAGGTCACTCACAGCATGTGTTGCAACCCCAACAGGGAGAAGTAATGAAAAGATTCTGGTTAAAAAGCTGACACTGCCCCTTCCAACCTCTTTGAATGTGATATAATAAGCCTGTTTATAGACGCAAATCTCTGTGATTCTGGGGATTTCCATCTTGATCTCTGACTCCGAGGAACATTTGAACACATGGATTTGTATCCATTATCTGGGTGAATAAATGCTTCATATTGAGGAAAGGGGTGTTTTTAACAACAAGTCTGATGTAAATCAGGCAAAACAACATTGTCACTTCATGTTTAACTCTCCTGGAGGGTCTCTAAGGTCTCACAGTTTGGTCTATTCCAGTAATATATAGGCATATCGTAGCCATTTTCAAAAATAATACCTGCTTTCATTTGAATTATTCCCCCCTGGCTTTTGCATTAACCTGAACATACCTAATATTTATCTTAGAGCTAATATGCATTAATGACTTGTTCTGTACCAGGCATTTTGCTAAGTATTCTTTGTATGTTTTTCTGTTTAATCTTACAGAAGCCTTATGAGATAGGTAATACATTATTTTTTTCACCATGAGAGGAAATGAAAGCCTAGAGAGAATGGTTATCCCAAAGACACCCAGCTACTAAGTGAGCACAGCATGGCCTTGAACCTGAATCTTTTCTAAAGTCTATGCCTGTCTTTACCTTTATGTTAAACACTGGATCTTGGTCATGCAGTCTGTGAATAAGGCTCCATATACTGTAGAACCAATTCTACCATATTGTACATGCTTTTGTACATGTTTTCCAAATGAAATGCAACAATACTCTCTCTTCACCCTTCTTTTCTGTTTTCATGACATCTAAATCTTTTTTTTGTGTATTTAGATTTTTTTATTTCTCAAAATGGAAATATCCTCATTTTTTTCTGATTATAAGGATTTTTGCCACATATTGTTGAATTACTTTTCTGGAAACTTTTTCTGCTTGGTTTTCCCCACCAGCAATATGTAGTATCAATTTCCTCATATCCTTACTATACTGGGTATTGAGTTTTTTGTCTTCGTCAATGTATTGGTTAAGATAATACATCTTCTTTTAGTTGAATTTTTAATTATCAGTAAGGTTAGTTTTTCACATATTTATTCCAAATTGTTTACGTCATTTGTCAATTTTTTCTTTTTTTTTTATTGTACTGTGGGCTCTGGGATACATGTGCACATCCTTTATCCTGCAGGATTGTTGCATAGGTACATACATGCCATGGTGGTTTGCTGTCTCCATCCCTGCCCCCCTCCCCCATCGCCTACATCAGGCATTTCTCCTGGTGTTATCCCTTCCTGCCCTCTCTGCCCCACTGCTGTCCCCTCCCCCTCCCCCTCCACCCCCCTACCTAGCCTGGTGAGCATTGTTCTCTTCCCTGTGCCCAAGTGTTCTATTGTTCATCACCTGCTGATGAGTGAAAACACGTGGCATTGGGTTTTCTGTTCTTGTGTCAGTTTGCTGAGACTGATGGTTTCTAAATTCATTCATGTCTCTACAAAAGACACGAACTCATCCTTTTTTATGGCTGCACAGTATTCCATGGTGTATGTGTGCCACATTTTCTTTGTCCAGTCTATCACTGATGGGCATTTGGGTTGGTCCCAGGTCTTTGCTATTGTAAACAGTGCCGCAATGAACATATGTGTGCATGTGTCCTTATAATAGAACAATTTATAATCCTTTGGGTATATACCCAGTAAGGGGATTGCTGGGTCAAATGGAACTTCTATTTCTAGATCCTTGAGGAATGACCACACTGTCTTCCACAATGGTTGAGCTAATTTACACTCCCACCAACTGTGTAAGAGTGTTCTTATTTCTCCACATCCTCTCCAGCATCTGTTGTCTCCAGATTTTTTAATGATCGCCATTCTAACTGGTGTGAGATGGTATCTCAATGTTGTTTTGATTTGCATTTCTCTAATGACCAGTGATGATGAGCTTTTTTGTATGTTTGTTGGCCATGTAAATATCTTCTTTTGAAAAGTGTCTGTCACTATCCTTGCCCACTTTTGAATGGGTTTGTTTCTTTGTTTTCTTGCAAATCTGCTTTAGTTCTTTGTAGATTCTGGATATTAGCCTTTTGTCAGATGGATAGATTATAAAATTTTTTTTCCCATTCTGTTGGTTGCCAGTTCACACCAATAATTGTTTCTTTTGCTATGCAGAAGCTCTTAAGTTTAATTAGATCCCATTTGTCTGTTTTGGCTTTTGTTGCCATTGCTTTTGGTGTTTTAGTCATGAAGCCCTTGTCCGTGCCTATGTCCTGAATGGTTTTGCCTAGGTTTTCTTCTAGGGTTTTTATGGTGTTAGGTCTTATGTTTAAATCTTTAATCCATCTGGAGTTAATTTTTGTATAAGGTGTAAGGAAGGGGTCCAGTTTCAGCTTCCTGCATATGACTAGCCAGTTTTCTCAACACCATTTATTAAACAGGGGAATCCTTTCCCCATTGCTTGTTTTTGTCAGGTTTGTCAAAGATCAGATGGTTGTAGGTGTGTGGCGTTGCTTCTGAGGCCTGTATTCTGTTCCATTGGTCTATATCTCTGCTTTGGTACAAGTACCATGCTGTTTTGATTACTGTAGCCTTGTAGTATAGTTTGAAGTCAGGTAGTGTGATGCCTCCAGCTTTGTTCTTTCTGCTTAGGATTGTCTTGGCTACAGGCTCTCTTTTGGTTCCATATGAAGTTTAAAATTGTTTTTTCCAGTACTGTGAAGAGGGTCAATGGTAGCTTGATGGGAATAGCATTGAATCTATAAATTACTTTGGGCAGTATGGCCATTTTCACAATATTGATTGTTCCTAACCATGAGCATGGAGTGTTTTTCCATCTGTTTGTGTCCTCTCTTATTTCCTCGATCAGTGATTTGTAGTTCTCCTTGAAAAGGTCTTTTATATCCTTTGTTAGTTGTATTCCTAAGTATTTTATTCTCTTTGTAGCAATTGTAAATGGGAGTTCACTCATGATTTGGCTCTCTGTTATTGGTGTATAGGAATGCTTGTGATTTTTGCACATTGATTTTGTATCCTGAGTCTTTGCCAAAGTTGCTTAACAGCTTAAGGAAGTTTTGGGCTGAGACAATGGGGTCTTCTAAATATACCATCATGTCATCTGTAAATAGGGACAATTTGACTTCATCTTTTTCTAATTGAATGCCCTTTATTTCTTTTCCTTGCCTAATTGCTCTGGCTAGGACTTCGAATACTATATTGAATAGGAGTGGTGAGAACGGCACCCTTGTCCAGTGCCAGGTTTTTAAGGGAATGCTTCTAATTTTTGCCTATTCAGTATGATATTGGCTGTGGGTTTGTCATAAATAGCTTTTATTATTTTGATATACGTTCCATCGATACCTAGTTTATTGAGAGTTTTTAGCATAAAGGGCTGTTGAATTTTGTCAAAGGCCTTCTCTGCATCTATTGAGATAATCATGTGGTTTTTGTCTTTGGTTCTGTTTATGTGGTGGATTACATTTATAGATTTGCGTCTGTTGAACCAGCCTTGCATCCCCAGGATGAAGCCTACTTGATTATGGTGGATAAGCTTTTTGATGTGCTGTTGGATTCAGTTGGCCAGTATTTTATTGAAGATTTTTGCATCAGTGTTCATCATGTATATTGGCCTGTAGTTTTCTTTTTGTTGTGTCTCTGCCAGATTTTGGTACCAGGATGATGTTGGTCTCATAAAAAGAGTTAGGGAGGATTCCTTCTTTTTGTATTGTTTGGAATAGTTTCAACAGGAATGGTTCTAGCTCCTCTTTGTACGTCTGGTAGAATTTGGCTGTGAAATCGTCTGGACCTGGACTTTTTTTGGTTGGTATGCTATTGATTGCTGCCTTGACTTTAGACCTTGTTATTGGTCTATTCAGGGTTCCAACTTCTTACTGGCTTAGTCTTGGGAGTGTGCGAGTGACCAGGAATTTATCCGTTTCTTCCAGATTTTCTGGTTTATGTGCATAGAGCTGTTTGTAATAATCTCTGTTGGTAGTTTGTATTTCCGAGGAATCAGTGGTGATCTCTCTTTTATCATTTTTTATTGCATCTATTCTATTCTTCTCTGTTTTCTTTTTTATTAGTGTAACTAACAGTATATTTTGTTGATCTTTTCAAAAAACCAGCTCCTGGATTTATTGATTTTTTGAAGGGTTTTTTGTGTCTCTATCTCCTTTAGTTCTGCTCTGATCTTAATTATTTCTTGTCTTCTGCTTGCTTTTCAGTTTTTTTGATCTTGCTCCTTTAGCTCTTTCAATTTTGATGATAGGATGTCAATTTTAGAACTTTCCTAGTTTTGTCTGGTGTGTGTTGCATCCTGCGCTGGACAAGGGTTCAAGAGACCTAAGAGGGAACAGTGGGAGATGAAGAAAACAAAGACAGACATAGAGAAAAGTGGGGCCAGGTGGTCCAGGAAAGTGAAAGTATTCGTTTCTCCAGCCCTGTCCTGCCTCAGAGTACTTTATTTATGTGTTCAGAAACCACATAGCAGAGGGAGTGTGCAGTTACCCAGAACAGCCTGTGATTATAATTCTCATACTTCAGTTAACATACCTCAGCTAACAACGGTCTTGCAGCAAGGTTAGTGAAAGCTGGTTATCTTTTGCTAGGTCTGACTGCTCTTCTTCGAGACATACACATTCCTGTGTTATAGTTTTTGCTTCTCTGGAGTTCACCCAAAGTTCACAACAGCCTTGCTTCTGACCCCCGCAGAGGCGGTGGGATACTCTGCCTCTACAGTTTCTCATGTGGGCATTTATTGCTATAAATTTCCCTCTAGACACTGCTTTAAATGTGTCCCAGAGATTCTGGTACGTTGTGTCTTCATTCTCGTTGGTTTCGAAGAACATTTTTATTTCTGCCTTCATTTCATTGTTTATCCATTCATCATTCAGTAGCAAGTTGTTCAGTTTCCATGTGATTGTGCAGCTATGAGTGCTTTTCTTAATCCTGAGTTCTAATTTGATTGTGCTGTGGTCTGAGAACTGTTATGATTTCCGTCTTTTGAATTTGCTAAGGAGTGATTTACTTCTAATTATGTGGTCAATTTTAGAGTAAGTGCAATGTGGTCTGAGAAAAATGTATATTCTGTGGATTTGGAATGGAGAGTTCTGTAGATGTCTATTAGGTCTGCTTGGTCCAGATCTGAGTTCAAGTCCTGGATATCCTTGTTGACTTTCTGTCTCGTTGATTTGTCCAATATTGTCAGTGGAGTGTTAGTTTCCCACTATTATTGTGCGGGAGTCTGTCTCTTTGTAGGTCACTGAGAACTTGCTTTATGCATCTGGGTGCTCCTACATTGGGTGCATATATATTTAGAATAGTTAGCTCTTCTTGTTGCATTGATCCTTTTACCATTATGTAATGCCCTTCTTTGTCTCTTTTGATCTTTGTTGGTTTGAAGTCCGTTTCATCAGAGACTTAGGATTGCTCCCCCTTTTTTTTGCTCTCCATTTGCTTGGTAAATCTTCTTCCATCCATTTATTTTGAGTCTATGTGATTAGTTGCAGGTGAGATGGGTCTCCTGAATACAACAACGCCGATGGGTCTTGACATTTTATCCAGTTTGCCAGTCTGTGTCTTTTTGATGGGGCATTTAGGCCATTTATGTTCAACATAAATGTTTTTGTTTGAATTTGATCCTGCCATTTTGTTACTGGCTGGTTGTTTTGCCCATTGGTTGACACGAATTTCTTCATTCAGTTGTTGTTTTTTACCATTTACTACATTTTTGCAGTGGCTGGTACTGGTTGTTCCTTTCCCTGTTCAGTACTTCCTTCAGTAGCTCTTGTAAGGCAGGTCTTGTAATGACAAAATCTACAGCAATTACTTGTCCATAAAGAGTTTTATTTCTCCTTTACTTGTGAAGCTTAGTTTGGCCAGATATGAAATTCTGGGTTAGAAGTTCTTTTCTTTAAGGATGTTGAATATTGGCCCCACTCCCTTCTAGCTTGTAGGGTTCTGCTGTGAGAGTCCACTGTGAGTCTGATGGTCTTTCCTTTGTGGGTGACTCGACCTCTTCTCTCTGGCTGCCCTCAGGATTTTTTCCTTCATTTCAACCCTGGTGAATCTAACGATTACCTGCCTTGGGGTTGCTTTCTTCTTGAGGAGATATCTTTGTGGTGTTCTCTGTATTTCCTGGATTGGATTGTTGGCCTGCCTTGTTAGGCTAGGGAATTTCTCCTGGATAATAGCGTAAAGGGTGTTTTCCAACTTGGATTCATTCTCCCTATCACTTTCAGGTACAATCAAGCATAGATTAGGTCTTTTCACATAATCCCATAGTTCTTGGCAACTTAGTTTGTTTCTTTTCACTCTTTTTCTCTAATCTTGCCTTCTCATTTTATTTCATTGATTTGATCTTCTATCTCTGATATCCTTTCTTCTGCTTGATTGATTCAGCTGTTGAAAACTTGTGTATGCCTCACAAAATTCTTGTGCTGTGTTTTCAGCTCCATCAAGTCATTTATGTTCTTCTCTAAGCTGGTTATTCTTGTTAGCATTTCACATCTAACCTTTTTTCAAAGTCTTAGTTTCTTTGCATTGGGTTAGAACATTGTCTTTTAACTCAGAGAAGTCTGTTACTACCTTTTGAAGCCTGCTTTGTCAATTCAACAAACTCATTTTCTGTCTCTGTTTTGTTACCTTGATGGTGAGGAGTTGTGGGATCCCTGGGAGGGGAAGAGATGTCTGGTCTTTGATGGTTTTATCCTTTCTGCACTGGTTTTTTCCCATCTTCGTGGATTTATCTCCCTTTGATCTTTGGATTTGGTGATTTCGGGAGAAATCTCTAGTGAACATCCTTTCTGTTGAGGTTGGGGCTATATCTTTTTTGGCCTGTAGAGGTGCTGCTGGGATGCCTCAGATTCAGTCAGGTTTCTGGATGGGTGGTCCTCCCCTGGAGTTTGTTTGTAGATGAGATTAGCCCTGCCATCCCAATGGCATCTCTCCTTCCCTGAGCTCCATCTTCCAGGTTGGGGTCAAACTGGTGTATTTGCTGCCAAGCTGTCTAGCATGCAGGCTTCAGTTTGAGTATTATGGGGGGTGGGGCCTGCCAGGCCTTATGGCCTGTTTCCTTGCTTTCAACTCTGCCTCTTTCTGCGGGACAGGTTGTTCCGTTCCACTGGGCGTTGGTCAAACTTCCACCCAGGTCCATGCTGACAACTTGCCGCACCAGGCAGGAGCCGTTGGTCAAGATTTGCATCAACAACCCACAGCGCCCCTCAGTCTGGCGGGGCTCTCATGGACCATGGGTTGCAGGAGGGATGAGAGGTAAGCACAGGATCCAAATTGGAGCACTGAGCGGGTGAAGTCCCCCAACCCTCTCTGAGCTGGTTGCACGTTCCAGGTGGGGAAGTGCCCTGCCCTGTCTCAGTTCGCCCTTCCAGGGCAGCTCTCATCTTGCTTCGGCTCCTTCCCTGGGCTATTTTCAGAGTACTACCAGTCCCCCAAACGAACCCAGCACCTCGCGTGGAATCATGAAGTCCTCTAGCCCTCTGCGTGTCATTTGCTGGGAGCTGCATTCCGGTGTTTTCTCCTCTTGACCATCTTGGCGCACCTCCTTTCAACGTCTAAATCTTGTATTAAATTTCTGTGGGTAGAATTGGGCCTTAAACTCTAGAGACTTTGAAGCTTAATACTAACCTCAGAGCCATGGAAGTGACTTCAATACAAAGAAATGTGTAGTTTCTTTTCTTTATTCTTTCTTTTTTTTTTTTTTTTTTTGTTTTACTTCTAGAATAGAAGGCAATCAGGACAGAAAAAGACATTGAGATAATAGACTTGATTCTCCTTCAGTGTTACTATTGAGCTTTATTTATTCTCCCACCTCTGTAACTGTCAATTCAAGGTCAAAAAGCCAGTACAACAGCAGAATTACAAAAAGTAGATCTGGAAAATCTATAGGGTACCATAGTCCAGCACCCTGCTACAAGTCAGAATCAATTAAATAAACATATTTAAACAGCACTTCATTCAATCTTTTCTTAAGAGCACCACAACTCCCTTGGAAAATTCTTTTTTGTGTTCAGACCTGATTCTCTGAAAGTATTCTCTAGTGATTTCTTTGTTCAGTTGCTGTGGTGAATAAGTGGGCTCAGTTGCCTACAGCATGAAATCATAGAAATGAATATGGGCTGGAACTTCATCCAATCAGCCATAAAACCAGACACCTAGAGTTCATCGCCTCTTCTTGAAAAACATCCCCTTCTTCCCCTCAAAAGGGTAGAGTTTCCTCCAATATGTGTTCATACTTGATTTTGCCTCCCATCTGCAATTTGAACCAGTCTGTTGCTTTTGCCCTTTTTAGGATTCACATACTCAGCTTCTTCTTAGGAGTTCACTTGAAGAAAGGATTGTATGCTTTAAAAATACTAAAAGTCACTGGACTAGATGATAATGAAATTTCTGTAAAATAAAAGGGAATTAACAGAAGTGTTACCACTCATTATAATGTATATTGTTGACCTTTCCTCTAGCCAGTGTCCCACTTAAGCCTGCTTCTTGGCTGTAATTTATTTCTCTCATCTGGATAAATCTGAAGCATTATTGTAAAAGCCAGTGTGAGCAAAGCCGTGGATGAAAGTGGATTGAGATGAATTAGTGGGTAGACCTGTGTGGTCAGAAATTATGAGGCCAGCAGTAAGCCATACCAAGGGATGCACATTCAAGGAGTAAGTTGGAGGTAGCAGAATAACTAAACAAATGATAAGTTTGGTGAGACTGTCACATGAATATCAACTAAAACAAGTTATGACTATAGTTAGTGAACCCTGGAGTGAAGAAAACAAAATATTGAAATCCATCTGATCAAAAGATCATAAAATTGTTTATATGTGTATATTATCTAAAATAGCCTTTAAGAATGAAGATTATAAATTCCTGCAATTAAGGAAACTGAATAAGAGGAGATTCCAGACAGAATCTTTTCTCTTCCTATTCCTAGTCCAATTTTCTTCTAATTACAGTATTGAGAATAAGAATTTATTCACCAAATCATAATACTATACAATTAGGGGATGCCATTTGAATCTTGAAAGACATGACTTGAGGCAAATAAATCCATATTTATAAAGTAAATTATTGGTTTATATAATTTACTGTTTCAGCAGGAGGTATAGGTTAGTAATGTAAATCACTTCAAGAAGGTTTTGGCTGAAGTTTTGCAAATTTTTTCTGTAAAAAGCCAGATAGTAAATATTTTGGGTTTTACAAGCCAGAAGATCTCTGTGGAAGTTACTCAACTCTGCTAATGAAGTGCAAAAGCAGTCATAGACAGTTTGTAAATGAGTAAACATGGCTGTGTTCCAATAAAAGTTTACTTGCAAGAACAGGCAGTGGGTTGGGATTTGGCCCACAAGCTGTAGTCACTGGCCCCTGTTTTAGATAAATACTAGCTGATAGAGTCATTGTAGCTAATAATAGGAAATATAGATTGTTTAATGTATGTCTCTAATCTTCTTAAGGCTTCCTCCAGGTGAAAAGTACTTCTTATCAACACTGTTATTAATACTTACTCAGAACAAAGAATACCATTTACTTAGCATAGAATGGACATTTGTAAAGCCACTCATGGAAAGAATAAAGAGATGTGAAGTACTTGGTACAATTCTTAAGTGTTCCACTATCATTAGAAAAAAGTTGAGTAGTAGTTATATAAAACGACTTGAGCCTATAACATTTGTTCTCACTTTGGACAATGGTTTTGTATCTCAGCAACAAAAGAATACAAAGAAAGGGGATAACTAGTTCTTAGATTTTCTAAATTCTTATAAATCCCATGTATTTAGATATTGAAGTACTCTTAAATATACCTAAGTATAGGTAATAAGTTCTATATTATGGGAAATCTAATTACTACTCACAGTTCTAGAGATTAAAATAGTATACATTACATCTGAGCTTTCTTTGAAACTTGAAATGGCACACTGATACAAAGATATAATGGTCTCCCAAAGTAGTGTCATAGATTAGCAGAAAAGAGCTATGATAATGCCACTTCAGCTGACTCTCATTCAAATAATGAATTAGTTAGAAATAGTTAAATTATATAGTTAGAGGCAGTAGGAGATTTCACCATCAGAGGGATAAGTCATTTTCCAGTACAGTATTTGACTTAGTGGTGCAGTTTCTTCTTTAACTGTAGGTTACTCATTTGTATCCTTAATTTATCACTACACTAATCTGACAAATAATTAAGGATTACTGTGTGCCCTAATGTGTGTTAGATGCTAGGGATACAATATGGATCAAGATAAGCATGATTCCTAGACTCCTAGAAAGTAAGGAAATTAAATAACTGTATGTGACAAATACTAGGGTATAGAATACTAGAGAAGAATCAGGAGGAATCACTTAAAACAGTCTGGAGTATTGCAGCAGAGAGATGTCAGAGGAAATATTCTGAATAAAAAGGAAATTTGAAGATGAGACTTGAAGGATAAGTAGGTATACCTAGGCAAACAAGTTGGGGAGAGTGTTACAGGCAAATAACAGTTGGAGGCAAAATGGAGCCTAGTACTTTCTAAAAATATCAGTATGGCTGAAGCATTGAGTTGAGGTTGGGAATGGGTGAAGAGTGATATGTGAGGGAGGACATTCCAAATGACGCTGGAAATTCAGGCATGTTCTTCAATTGCATTTTAAGGTATGTTACAGAAATCAGACACATTTTGTTTGAAGGGTAATTGAAAGCCACTGAAGCATTTTAGAGAGACTTAGTAACATGAGCATATTTGGGTTTTAGAGGGATTACTGTGGCTGAAGAATAGATAATTGATTGGATAAGAGCAACTTTGGAAGCTATTCCAGTAGTTCAGGTGATAGATAATAATGACCTAAACTAGAGAAGTGATAAAGGGAATGGAGAAAAAGTAGACAGATCCAAGTGTTAATTGGCACGTAGAAACAACAGGCCCTGGTAACTGATTGGACATAAAAGGGAGAGATACACAGAACACAAATAGAATACCCAGGCATTTGGCTTCATAAACTGGGTAAACCATGGTAGAAATTACTAAACTATGGATTCTTTTAGGGTTCAGGGGGACCGTGAATTCAATTTTAGACATATTAGTTTTTCCAGGCTGCTGAGGTAAGTGAACATATGAGTCAGGAGAGAAGTTGAGGCTAAAAATATGGAGGCTACAGTTACCAGCATATACAATAAAACAAAGCTGAAGTCTCTAGGGCAAGATCACCTAAACATCTAGGCTGGAGAAGGTAACAGGTAAAAAGTAAAAGAAGAAAATTTCAAGAGAATGATTACTTCTAGGGAGGTGGAGGAGATCGTGCTGTGGGGGAACACAAGGATGGGATCAAGGTGTTAGCCATATTCTATTTCTGATTGGGGTTAGAGTGTTGCCTTATAATGATTCTTTATATTTTATGTATATGTTCTATGTAATCATCTATGGATAAGACAGATTTCACTGTAAAGAAAATAAAAGGCTTACAAAATATTATCATCACAATTGTAACAGATGCCTCTGGTGCCGGGAGTCACATGCCATTTTCCCACCTTGGGTTGCAGCTACAGCTGCAGTGGACAGCACTGTGTGAGTTCAGACTTGCTTTTAGCTACAGCATCCCATGTCAATGGAATGGCTCCAATTTTTCTACTTTCTATCTAAAGAGTTCTCTGACATACCAGAAGTCCACAAATTTTGTGGAGCTTACTCAGTCTTGAAGTTGTAGTGAGTAAGCCACCCTCAACCAATGGAGATGGGAGTCCATGGATATATTTTTAACCACTGTTCCTTCCGGGTGCAGGGAATTCTCTCTGATTCTAAGAAACATGCAAAAGTTCTGGCAAAATACAGTCCACATCGTCCTTAGGGAAGACCTTGATAATAATACATTTGATTGGCGTTTCCTCCTCCCCTTGTTTCACTCTTTGGGTTTTTCATTCTTACTTCCCAGGGATCAGCTCCCAAATAAACTAGCTGTACCCAAGTCCTCATTCGGGCCCTGTTTTCAGGGGACCCAAGGACAACAGTAAGAAAAATGGAACTGAAGAGGAGAAGACTTTAAGGCATGAAGAAATATCCTCTGTATTCCAGACTGCATATTTAACTGCCTATTTAACAGTTCCGCATAGATGTCTCAAAAATGATCTCATGATCATTTACTGTCATGAAATACATGATCTTTCCTTGATAGAGTCCTTTCTTTAGGTTTTGTAGCACCACTTAGCTTTGCAGTAACAAAACCTTGGGGGTCATTCTTAAAATCTTCTTGCCTCGCTCCTGCTGAACATCCACCACTAAGTTCAGTTGATTTTTTGCTCCTAAATATTTATTGGTTCAGCTTTCTTCCTTAGATTTATACTGCACACCCCTCCACAATCTCTCATCATCTCATAATAGACTATTATAGTAGTCTTATATTAGGATGATCATAGTCCTAATTTGCCCAGAGAAGACATGGTTTATATCATTGCCATGGTGTGACGAATAGTCCCACCTTTCACTTGTAACACTCTCCCAGTTATTGCAATAAATAATACGGTAATCCAAACCTAATTTCTTCTCATTCATTCCTTTTCTTCTATGCATAGTAGCCGTGTGAAAATTCTAAATATAAATTTGATGACAGATGGAATGCTGTTTAAAATGCTCCAGTATGGTGTATATGTGCCACATTTTCCCTGTCCAGTCTATCATTGATGGGCATTTGGGTAAAACGATGAGTTCGTGTCCTTTGTAGGGACATGGATGAACCTGGAAACCATCATTCTCAGCAAACTGACACAAGAACAGAAAATTCAAACACTGCATGTTCTCACTCATAGGCGGGTGTTGAACAATGCGAACACATGGACACAGGGAGGGGAGCATCGCACACTGGGGCCTGTCGGGGGGGGAAAAGGGGAGGGACAGCGGGGGGTGGGGAGTTGGGGGAGGGATAGCATGGGGAGAAATGCCAGATATAGGTGACGGGGAGGAAGGCATCAAATCACACTGCCATGTGTGTACCTATGCAACAATCTTGCATGTTCTTAATATGTACCCCCAAACCTAAAATGCAATAAAAAATATATATATTTTAAAAAAATGAAAAAAGAAAATGCTCCAGTATGTTATCATTGATGTCAAAACAAAAATTTCCAAATATGATAGTGTGACCCTTTCCATTTTACCAGACACTGGTTTACCCTTAAACCAGACACTATGAACTACTTCCTCTCTTATCTCCACATTGACCTCCCCTCCTAGGTTTGCTTTGTTAATGAAAGTGCCTATTTTCTCTTTTGTTAAGCCATGGCACATATTAGTCCCTCTGATTGAGACACTCTCCTTTTGATTTTTTGACCTCATACCTACTCGCTTTTCAGGTCTCAGCTCAAATATTAGGAAAGATGCTCCTTATCTCCCAAAGTAGGTTAGTGTAAATGGCACTGTTTATACTCCTCTTCCAGGACACATACCGAATCTTATATTTATTTGTGAAACAATTTAAATTCATGTTGTACCCCCTACTCCATTGCGAGCTTCTTGAGGACGTACTCTGCCTCCTCCTCACCTAGCATTATTGAAGTATAACTGAGAAATAAAACCTATATATATATATTTTTCAAGGTATACAACATGATGATTTTATATGAATATATTGTGAAATGATTACTGCAATCAAATTAATTAATATGTCTATCACAACCAATAGTTACCATCGTATGTGTGGGAGGGGGAGGTGAGGATACTTAGATCCAGTCTTGTAGCAAATTTCAAGTAAACAGTAAGCTATTATTAACTATAGTCACCATGATATACATTAGATCCCCAGACCTTATTCATCTTATAACTGAAAGTTTGTGCCCTTTGACAAATGATATGGTTTGTCCATGTCCCCACCCAAATCTCACCTTGAATTGTAATCCCTGTAATTCCTAATGTTATGGGAGGGGCCTAGGGGGAGGTAATTGCATCATGGGTTTGGTTTCTCCCATGCTGTTCTCATGACAGTGAGTGAGTTCTCATGAGATCTGATAGTTTTATAAGCTTCTGGCATTTCCCCTGCTGGCACTCATTCTCTCTCTCCTGTCACCCTGTGAAGAAGTGCCTTCTACCATGATCATAAGTTTCCTAGACCTCCCCAGCCATGCAGAACTGTGAGTCTGTTAAACCTCTTTTCTTTATAAATTACCCAGTCTCAGGTTTTCTTCATAGCAGCATGAGAACGAGACTAATACAGTAGATTGGTACTACAGAGAGTGGGGTATTGCTATAAATACACCTGAAAATGTGGAAGTGACTTTGGAACTGGGTAACAGGCAGAGGTTGGAACAGTGTGGAGGGCTAGAAGATGATAGGAAAATATGGGAAACTGTGAAACTTCCTAGACACTTGTTGAATGGTTTTGACCAAAATACTGATGGTGATGTGGACAATGAAGTCCAGGCTGAGGTCATGTCACATGGAGATTAGGAACATCATGGGAACTGGAGCAAAATTCACTGTTGATATGCTTTACCAAAGAGACTGGGCAGTATTTCCCCCTGGCCTAGAGACTTGTGGAAATTTTAACTTGAGAGAGATTATCTGAAATTGGAATTTATGTTTAAAAGGGAAGCAGAGTATAAAAGTTTGGAAAATCTGTGGCCTAAAAATGTGATAGAAAAGAAAATTCCATTTTCTGAGAAATTCAAGTGAGCTGCAGAAATTTGCATAAGTAACAAGGAGCCAAATGTTAATTGCCAAGAATATGGAAAGATGTCTCTAGGGCAGGTCAGAGATCTTCATGGCAGACCCTCCCATCAGAAGCATGGAGGCCTAAAAGGAAAACATGGTTTCATAGGCCAGGCCCAGGAAACCCGCATTGTGCAGTCTCAGGACTTGGTGCCCTGTATCTCAGCTGTGGCTAAAAGGAGCCAAAGTACACCTCAGGCCCTTGCTTCAGAGGATGCAGGCACTTACATGTGGTGTTGGGCCTGCAGGTGCACATAAGTCAAGAATTGAGGTTTGGAACTTCTGCCTAGAATTCAGAGAATGTATAGAAATGCTTGGATGTCCAGGCAGAAGTTTGCTGTAGGGGGCAGGGCCCTCATGGAGAACTTCTGCTAGGGCAGTGCAGAAGGAAAATATGGGGTTGGAGCCCCACATGGAGTCCCCCACTGGGACACTGCATAGTGGAGCTGTGAGAAGAGGACCACTGTCCTCAAAACCATAGAATGGTCAGAAAAGCTGACAGTTTGCACTGTGCATCTAGAAAAACTGCAGTTACTCAATGCCAGCAATGAAAACAGCTGGGAGGTGGCTATACCCTGGAAAGCCACAAAGGCAGAGCTGCACAAGGCCATAGGAGTCCACCTCTTGCATCAGCATGACTTAGATGTGAGACATGTAGTCAAAGGAAATCATTTTGGCAGTTTAAAGTTCAATGAGTG
Organism: Ateles fusciceps; assembly: GCA_036589455.1. Lineage (NCBI taxonomy): Eukaryota > Metazoa > Chordata > Mammalia > Primates > Atelidae > Ateles > Ateles fusciceps. The sequence goes on along the minus strand of JAZHEH010000857.1, from coordinate 321,135 downwards.
CCCCACTGGATTTCAGACTTGCATGGGGCCTGTAACCACTATGTTTTGGCCAATTTCTCCCATTTGGAACAGGTGTATTTATCCAATGCCTGTATACCCATTGTATCCTGGAAGTAAATAACTGCTTTTGATTTTCAGGCTCATAGGCAGATAGGACTTGCTTTGTCTTAGATGAAATTTTGGACTTGGACTTTTGGGTTAATGCTGGAATAAGTTAAGACTGTGAGTGAACTGTTGGGAAGGTATTATTGTGTTTTGAAATGTGAGGAATGCGATTTGGCAGGAGCCAGGAGTGGAATGATATGGTTTGGCTGTCTCTACCCTAATCTCATTTTGAATTGTAATCCTCATAATCCCCAGGTATCATGGGAGGGACCTGGTGGGAGGTAATTGAATTATGGAGGCATTTTTCCTTTATACTGTTCCCATGGTAGTGGGTGATTTCTCATGAGGTCTGATGATTTTATAAACATCTGGCATTTCCCCTGCTGGCACTCATTCTCCCTCCTGCCACCTGGTGAAGAGGTGCCTTCTGCCATGATTGTAAGTTTCCTGAGGCCATCTCAGCCATGTGGACCTGTGAATCAATTAAACCTGTTTTCTTCATAAATTACCCAGTCTTGGGTATTTCTCATAGCAGCATGAGAACAGACTAATACAACCAGCATTCCCTCATGTTGCTTTTCATTGAATCCCCATTACCTGGGAATGAATGAGGAAGGCAGAAATAGAAATCAGGATATTGTTCAATATAGAAATCTTGAAGTTACACAAGATAAGTACAAGCAGGACTCAGTACAGAGAAGGAACCCTTGAGCTGGGGATCAGAGTCTTCTGGAAACAAGGAGATCCAAAGGGGAGTGAAAAAGAGAAGTGGAGAATTAGTGACAATAAAAGGGGAAGTATGTTAAGAAATGGAAATAAAGATGTAATAAACTTTTACCTTGTTCCACAGACAAAGTTAGGTAGGGGAGCTAAGGAAAATTAGAGGGATAAAAAGTCTCATTTAAACCTTCACAAAGCGTGAAGAGTTAGTTTTTCCATAGACCCTAACCCAGCTTGCAACCTTCTCAGTCTCTTACTTTTTTCCTGGGTCTATTTTTCTTTATTGCCTTTCATATAATCTAAAATAATTTAAAATGTGTATTTCCTGTCTTTTTCTGTGTCACAATATAAATTCCATGAGGCCATTGGCTGTGCCACATTTACCAGTGTACTCCCAGTGCCTAGAATGGTGCCCCACATCAAATAGGCTTCCAGAATATCTGTTGTCAAATGATTCTCAGTCCAGTGATGTTTACACTACATGGTGCATCATTTTTTTTTTTTTACTTCATTCCATTTGGAATTTGGATCATTTTGCCAGCTTTAGGGTTTATACTTATTTCCCCTGTCTTTGCTGAATATCTGTCTACCTATTTTTCTCATGTCTCCTTTCCTCACCCTTTGCCTCCAACTTCCTCTCTGCTACAAATTATACTTAGCACAAAACTGGAGCCACTTTTCATTGATTTTGATGTCGGTTCTTTGAGTGACAACTCCATGTGGAGAACTTTGAACCTCCTGCTGTCTCATTGTTTGCTTTGAAAAGAAAATACTCATCTTCTCCCTGAATTCACTGAGTAAATTTATGCTCACAAAAAAAGACAAAACTTCTCAGAACAAAAACTGTATGAGCATCAAGAGTTTTAGTTGTTCCTTGATTTTGAGACTCAAAAGTATCATTGAAATTTTAAAGGGGGATGAAGTAATTTTATCATTCAACACAATTTATTCTATAATCTGAATGTCAGAGCCATAAAATGTCTTTTCAGTGTACTATCATACTCACTCTTTCTACCTATAAAAGAAAAGCAAAAATATTTGAGAACAAAAAAATATTGCAGTAGCAGAAAAAATTCACTTAAAGTCTTTTTTTGCAGGTTGCCACATTATCCCTGTCTTCAGCTCTCCTCACTGAGGATTCTCTGTTTTCTTGAAACCAATTGGTCACTTCCAATACTTCCCACCTATAAATCTTCCTGGTTCTTTATATTTCACTGAAACATGTCCCTTTTCTCCTCTGATTTTTGTTTCAGTCTTTCATTTTTTATGTTCTTTGTCATCCTGTATGACAGAAAGGATCTGCCACTCCAAATTCCTTAATATATTTGTCTACCAGTATTTATTTTCCTGTCACCTGTACTCTACAGTAATCCATTGATCTGAAAACATTCTACCCTTTCTTACTTTGTAGTTTGCTCTTGAATTTAAATTATTAATATATTAAATCAGTTAATTATATTTTTGTGCACATTTTTTGAGAGATCTTTGGAGAGAATTTGTGCACATTTTACCTAACATACTTGGTATAACATAATTTTTTTGAAATTGCATCAGACTATGGGTATTAAGACATAATTTGTATTAATTTACTAGACAAGATTTTTATTTATTAACGATTTTGCCCTTTGCTAGGGTTCTATAATATTACCCTCAGTGCCTTTGATAGTCTTAACCAAGCATCACCTGTCCCTCTTCAATTTAAATTATTTATTGTATTAGTTTCTGAGATTTCACATTCTCTTGTTTTGTTTTGTTTTTCAGTGATCTCTGTGGTCACTTCCAACCATTTCTACTTAGTTTACTTTTTTCTCTGTTAGCCCCCTTAATTGTTAACATCACCTGGAAGTTAACCCTCTCCTAGTCTGCATTGCTTTATGGCCAGCATCTTGACTGATTAGCCATCACCTATACTGTACTTATTGTCAATTTATTTTTTATTGTGGCAAACAGCACGTAACAGAAAATTTACCATCTGTCTTTGTTCATGTATGTTACTATAAAAGAATACCTGAGACTGGGCAATTTATAAAGAAAGGAAAGTTTATTTGGCTCATGGTTCTGCAGGCTATACAAGAAGTATGGTGCCAACAACCACTTCTCATGAGGGCCCCAGGCTTCTTCCACTAGTGGTAGAAGGCAAAGGGGAGCTGCTGTGTAGATATCACATGGTTAGAGAGCATAAACAGAGAGAGAGGGGAAGTGGTAGGCTTTTTATAACAACCAGTTCTTGCAGAACCTAACAGAATGAGAAGTCACTCACCCTTCCCCAAGGCAGGGCATTAAGCCAGTCAGCAAGGATCCACCCCCATGACCCAAACACTTCCCATTAAGCCCCACTTCCAATATTGAGGATCAAATTTCAAACATGAGATTTGGAGGGGGACAACATCTGAACTATATAGCATCATCTTAATTCAAATAATTTTGCTACTAGTTCTCTTTATTCGAGAATCTAAGATTAAGACTACTGAAATTATGCCAGTGATTATCTCTAGTTCAGACTTCTCTCTTCAATTCTAAATTCATAATTTTCACCTGCCAACAAGCTACCACATAGATGTTCCACAGGTATTTTTAACTCAGGATGTGGAAAATTGATACTACCATTATCTTCTGAAAATCTGTTCATCTTACTATATTCCCTATTCTTGAGGACGACACTAATGGACTGACCAAGTTAAAAATCAGAAAGTTTTTCTGGCACTTTCTTTATTCCTTAATATTAAGCCCCACAGTAAATTACCAATCATTTCAATCTTGTAAGACAAATAACCTTGGAAATTCCTTATCTCTCATTTACTACTGCAATTTTGTGTTTTTCATTCATTCAGGTAGCATCTTCTACAAAACCTCTTCACTAGTTTTCCTATCTCTCAACTCATCTTGTACACTGCAAATCCATTAAAAATAAACTTTTTAACATGCCAATCATAATACATTAGTAAGGGTTGTATAATAGTTCTCTTTCTTCTCTAGGATAAAGGCTAAATTCTTCAGCTTGATACACAAGGCCTTTCATGATTTGGTAACTACTAGTCTACCTAGAATATTTCCTACATCCTCTTGCTTCTCTCTTGAAAAATCAAATAATATTAAACTATTTGTAGCTCCCTAATCACCAATTACTACCTTTATACTTTAACATATACTCTTCCCTTTGCTAGAATTACATTTCTCACAATAGACTCTTTGGTAAACTTATCATTACATTCTCAGTATATAATATTATTTGCGTAAGTACCTTTTTTCCTACCTAGTTCTCTAGGGGAATGCATCTGCTTCTCTCTCCGTATTATCATTTTAAAATTTAGTCCTATTTCAGCAAGTATCATAGTATTTTACTAACATTAATTGTTGGCATATTTATCTAACCCTGTTGACACATTTAATAGTTAAGGTGCTTTGGGGCTGCAAGAAAGAGAATGCACTTTCAAAGTTGCTCGAAAAGTAAACATAATTCAACTCACATTGCCGGAAGTTCAGAGGCTAAAGCTGGCTCTAGAAGAAGTACAAGAAGACTCTATCTCTCTTTCTCTCTGACTTTCTTCACCTGATTTTTTCTCTGAGGAGTTCTCAGCTTTGAACTCCTCACTAGTTGCCCTCCAGGTTCCAAGATGACTGCCAGCAACAAATGGATAACATAATTTTTTGTTACAGTGAGAGACAGAAACACTTGCCTCATGGATTCAGAGATTTCACCCTCAGATAAGAACCATCTAAATTTTGTATCTACTACTGTATCATTAGTATATGTATTAGATATTCATATATATCTGCTATTGTACTAAAGATGATTCAGACTGATTTCCTAAGCTGATTAATTTAAACTTTGCTTCCTGAGCCAATAGGATGAGTTTATTTTGACTGGCTTAGAATCAAAGTTTTAGGTGAATCTAAATGCATCTCTGGAACTGAGGATGAATTCCATAGAAACTTGAAGACAATTGGAATTCTTTTAGGAAGTATCATTTTAGAGTGGATATAGGGGTATTTTTGAATGGAACTTATTTAAGCCACCAGCAATATTCACTCCATTGGTGTGACATTGCACCCAAAGGTACCCCATTAATATTTGTTCAATGAACTTATAGGAAGACAATCTTATCTGCAAGCTATTTGTAAACTAAATGACAACAAGAAGCATTTGTAGAAGAGTTAATCATGTACAATTTAGTCATTCACATTAGGAGGTTCTTCTTAAATTTTGTGTCAGATCCTTATCTTGATCTTTGACTCAATCATATCTTGGCCTACATCTGAAGGTTAGTAGAAGCCTCTGGCCATTTTTTTTTTTTTTTTTTTTTTTGAGACAGAGTCTTGGTCTGTCGCCAGGTACCAGGCTGGAGTACAGTGGCGTGATCTTGGCTCACTGCAACCTCCGCCTCCCGGGTTCAAGCAATTCTCCTGCCTCAGCCTCCCAAGTAGCTCGGACTACAGGCACACACCACCATGCCCAGCTAACTTTTGTATTTTTAGTAGAGATGGGGTTTCACCATGTTGGCCAGGATGGCCTCGATCTCTTGACCTTGTGATCCGCCCACCTCGGCCTCCCGGAGTGCTGGGATTACAGGTGTGAGCCACCGCGCCCGGCCCCATTTTTTAAATAATTGGTTTAACATTAATTGGAATTCATATAGCTCAACTAAACAACAACAAAAAAAAAAAAAAAAAAAAAAAACAAGAAAAAGAGGAACTAGCTTATCATAATACACTATTGTCAAGGAAAGTGATACTTCCATGCAGCTATTTGGCCTTTGGTGTATTCTTGGTTTCTGCAGACCTAATAAAAAGAGATTATCTCAGCATCCTCTACATTTAATTTTGAAAAACAAGAAATAATCAATAATGAAAATGATTTCAAAACATCTTCACTCACATCTAAAATATGAAATAGCTACATCAGATGTTCTTAATAATTTAATCAGTGAAGCATAACTGAAGGATTTAGAAAAACTACCTAAACTATTAATAGATTCTTCAGCTGCTGCTTAATGTTGATATCAAGTTATTTTTTACACTGGCAAACAGCTAAGCCATTCCCTGGTCACATCCACTTTTCAGCATTTAGTGCTCCTCTCAATCATCCTGATCACAGCTCCAGGAATGTTCCATGGCAACTCTGCAATAATAGTATATTATTATTGGGTCCTGAATTTTAAGGTAGTTTATCTTCCAGAAAGGAGATGAATAGAGTAGTAAGTCCAAGTAGAGTGAGCTTTATTAATGATGCCCAAGATTTTAGACATATACTATAACCTTCAATCAATTTTAACACCACTTCCCTTGCCCTAGTTTTAGTCTAAACCAGTCCAACTGTGCTATAGTTTCAGAAAATACAGTGTTAAAATTCTTTTTTCAAAATATAGAATTGTCAAGAAAACTTGTATGTAACATATACCAGTCTACATTTCTTAGCATTTAACTCTAAAGAGTAAAGCTTTTAGTACTTCCTATGTAATACAAGGGTAAGTGCTGATTTCTCTGAATATAATTTTCCTTTGTTAGCGAATATGTTCCTGGCTTAATAAAGATGAGAATACCTCAATTACCTCCTTTTTAAAGGGCCTGAGAAATACAGAAACATACAGAGGTCCCAACTTAACATGTTTTGATTTACAGTGCTTTGGCTTAGGATTTTATTTTACCATGGTGTGAAAGTGATAGGCACTCAGTAGAATCACACTTCAAGTACTCATACAACCATTCTGCTTTTCATGTCCAATACAATATTCAATAAATTACATGAGATACTCAACACCTTTAATAAAATAGGCTTTGTGTTAGATTATTTTGCCCAACTATAGGCTTAGGTAAGTGTTCTGAGCATGTTGAAAGTAGGCTAGGGTAAGCAAAGATGTTGAGTAGGTTAGGTGTATTAAAGGCATCTTTCAATTTATGATGTTTTCAACTTGTGATAGGTTTATCAGGACATAATCCCATTGTAAGTTGAGAAGCATCTGTATCAATATATACATTTACACATCTCTCTTACTGATGGGGCAGGAGGCAGAGCAACTCTAGGCAGAAAAGAGTGGGTCCCCAGCAGAAACCCCACCCTCAAGCCAAAAAGCTTGAAACTGCAGCTCAAAGTGAGAACTGCTATCCCTGTTTTCCCCCTCTCAAATGTTTCTTTTTCGTAAACCACCCATGGCCCCACCCTACCCCATCCTGCACCTATAAAAACCCCAGACTCAGCTGGTAGGTGGGACTACAGCTGGACGTCAGAGAGAAGTGGCTTGACTTCATAGGAACAGCCTGATGGTGTAACTCTAGGGAAGAATCTGGCTGGAGATGGCTGGACTTCAGGGGAAGATTATTTGTCCCCACATCCCCTTTTCAGCTCCCCTTCCTACTGAGAGCCACTGTCATTAGCAACAAAATCCCTCACATTTACAATCCTTCAATTTGTTCATGTGACCTCATTTTTCCTAGATGCTGGACAAGAGTTCAGGAGCCACAAGTGCAGATAAAAAAGGCCCTTTGCCCTTGCTGGTGGAGGGCAGCTGCCTCACACAAAAAGACAAAGGGCCCATGGAAATGTTAACACTTAAGCTGTCCTAGGATGGCAGAGCTAAAAGAACACTGTAACACACCCTCTGGGGCTTCAGGGGTCATAAGCACCAACCTGGATGCTGCTCCATCACTTATGCCCTCCAGTTCCTACCTCATTCACTTGCATGCTCCCTTCAGTGAGGAGTTGAGAGCAATGGGCTAAGTAAATGATGCACCCCTGTTAGGAGTCCCACAAAGGGGTCAGGGAAATACTCTGCTTCATTACTAAGTAGGTATAAACCCTTTAACTAAGTTACTAAGTATTCAATAATAGTACTTAAATGAAAGCTATTCTGTTAGATTAAATTAATACTATCAAAAACACAACAGAAAAGCTTTCCCATTCATGAACCCATTATTTCTTTTTGGAAAATGTATTAAGTAACAATACAGTCACCATGCTGATTTCGAATGGTGGAACATATTTTGAAAACTTGTTTATGTTTAGAAGATTTTGCTTTAGTACAGATAATCAGAATGATGTAATATACTAAGAAATAATTTTTTAAATGAGATGCAACATTTCTCAAAATCTAAATAGGAAATCATAAAGCACTGTCCTAAGCTAAATAATATGAAGTGATAAAAAATTGCTTTCTGAAGGTCCATGATATGTAGTGATTTCTAATGTGTTTAACAGCACCTATCCTACTGGGTAATTTGGTGGTTCTAATATGTAAGGAAGCCCTCCAGTACTAATTTCATGTATCAAGAAACTATTGGGCAGGGATAAATCCCTTAACTCCTAAGTAAGCCTATCAGATCATATACATCTGCTTTTTGATTTGCAAAGACTCTTGAACATACCTCTTGAAAATATTGAGCATCTACTAAATTATATGTAAAGCATTTCAGTCTAAGATTTACAGTGCTCAAAGGAGACAGATTTTAAAGTTCAGCATTGAAATTTCCATAATTTCCTTCCAATTCTAGAATTTTACAGTTGAAATAGCAAATAACAATATAAAAAATATGTGATCAAAGACTCAGAGACTCTTTACATAAGACTGAAATCAACATACGAATTTGGAAAGACGACTATATGGGTTAACTAGAGTTGTCAAAAAAGACTTCACAGAAGAGTGTGATCATTAGAGATGAGTAAACAATAAAATAGGCACAAAAGACACTTAAGTCTAAGAAACAGCAAGGATACATTTATTTTGTAAAGAATGAAAGCATATTGGGTATTACATGAAGAGACTGGCTAGATTGACACAGTGTGTACTTTTGTGGTAAGCAATGGGAAATCACTTTCTATAAGTCAAGAGAAGGAGAATTCAGGTATTAGATATGGTCCTATGGCATTTTTCAACCTTTGTTTCCCCCTCCCCTCATCCCTATCCTACCGATATCATCACAGATGTTGGCGATATTTCACTTACTTGCTTAAAGATATTCATGTTAGGGGCTACAGATACATAAAGGTGAGTGAAGTAAAATAGCAAAATTCAAGCACACTAGTTCTGACTGTGCCCTCTCTCTCACTCAGGAAAGCACACTGGAAAGTGAGAGTACTCTTATATTGACAACCTTAAGTCTGTTCTAATTTATACAAAATAATAAACTATTTAGAAAATGTAGGTATTTTACATCTATGACACAACCCATTGCCAAATGATTGTGATATCATTGTTTGGCAACACTGAAATTGAAATCAACTTGTAAGGGTAAGGAATATAACTTTCAAAGATACGTGGTAAGAGTAATGTTGTAAGGCAGAGACCAACATTATAGAAGTTGTCAACCCGTGGGCTGGATATAGATAAAATTTCCCAGGACTATTGAAAGAAATTATCAAATCCACAACCACCTCAAGTGTTGTCTTTGAATCACATGTAGTACATATATATATATATATATATTTTTTTTTTTTTTTGAGACAGAGTCTTGCTCTGTCACCAAGTGCCAGGCTGGAGTACAGTGGCGCAATCTTGGCTCACTGCAATCTCCACCTCCTGGGTTCAAGCAATTCTCTTGCCTCAGCCTCCCGAGTAGTTGGGACTACAGGTGCATGCCACCACGCCCAGCTAATTTTTGTATTTTTTAGTAGAGACAGGGATTCACCATGTTGGCCAGGATGGTCTTGATCTCTTGACCTCATGATCCGCCCACCTTGGCCTCCCAAAGTGCTGGGATTACAGGCATGAGCCACAGTAGATATTTTTAAAGTGACATAAATGCTACTGCAATTAATAAAATGTGAAATCATATTACAATATTACTGAATTCAGAATAAGTCGATTTTGTCACTATTTTTCTCAATCTATGCATGCTAGATATATAGTTATTACATAGAGGCTTGTAACATTTTTAATATTTCAGAGGCATGCTCATGATACTTTAAACAAGGCACTGTTAAAAGATCACTGGATTGAGAATTAATAAACCTGTGATCCTAGTCCTCATTTGTTCTCTTGATGGCTAGGGTCTGGGGGTCTTGGGCAAATTATTCAACCTCTTGTGCCTTGGTTTCTTTAATTGATAAATGATGGGGTTTTCCCAGATAAATCCCTTCCCAACTTAATATTACCAGATGTAGCATCTATGGATTAGGATGTATAGTATAAATTAACTTTCCTGAAATCTTCTCAAGTTACTATAACATATATTTACATAGCACTGAAAACTAAGTTTTGATAACTTATATTTTTATAAATAATTTACTTATTTTTATCATTATAATAAATCTGATTCTTTAATCACTGAAATATCATTTTGGAAACAGATGCATGAAAGAATCCAGACTTGTTATGGTTTTATCTATTCAAGTCACCTAATTTTGGTAGCCACAGGCTCCCCATTGTCAATAGGCAAAGATTATCCATTTTAGCAATACGATCTCTGATAACTTCAACCCGTATGCCCTTCACTTCCAGTTTTTCATCACATTGAATGGGAATGTGAGGCTCCAAGAGTAAATTGACACTACTTTCTCTTTAGAAATTGGTCTTTCTACCTAGCTCTTTGCTTCTGTTCAGTTCTTTCTTTTTCTAAATTTATTTTACTTTTGGTGCATACTATATCTGGCATTTCTCCCCATGTTACCCCCTCCCCACCCCCGTTGTCTCTCCTCTACCCTCTCCATCTGTCCCCTGTGTGTGATGCTCCTCTCCTTGAGTCCATGTGTTCTTGTTGTTCAATACCCACCTATGAGTAAGAACATACGGTGCTTGGCTTTCTGTCTTGGGTCAGTTTGCTGAGAATGATGGTTTCCAGATTCATCCAAGTCCCTACAAAGGACACGAATTCATCATTTTTTATGGCTGCATAGTATTCCATGATGTATATGTACCACATTTTCTTTGTCCAGTCTATCATTGATGGGCATTTGGGTTGGTTCCAGGTCTTTGCTATTGTACACAGGGCTACAATGAACATATGTGTGCATGTGTCTTTATAGTAGAACGATTTATAGTTCTTTGGGAATATACCCAATAGTGGGATTGCTGGGTCAAATGGAATTTCTATTTTTAGATTCTTGAGAAATCGCCACACTGTCTTCCACAGTGGTTGAACTAATTTACACTCCCCACCAACTGTATAAGAGTGTTCCCATTTCTCCACATCCTCTCCAGCATCTGTTGTCTCCCGATTTTTTAATGATCGCCATTCTAACTGGCGTGAGATGATATCTCAGTGTAGTTTTGATTTGCATTTCTCTAATGACCAGTGTTGATGAGCATTTTTTCATATGTTTGTTGTCCTCATATATGTCCTCTTTTGAAAAGTGTCTGCTCATATCCTTCGCCCACTTTTGAATGGGGTTGTTTGTTTTTTTCTTGTATATCTGTTTTAGTTCTTTGTAGATTCTGGGTATTAGCCCTTTGTCAGATGCGTAGACTGCAAAATTTTTTCCATTCTGTTGGTTGCCGATTCACTCTAATGATGGTTTCTTTTGCTGTACAGAAGCTCTGGAGTTTAAATAGATCCCATTTGTCTATCCTGGCTTTAATAAATGTTGTTGGGAAAACTGGCTAGCAATGTGTTGAAAGCAGAAAATGGACCCCTACCTGTCACCTTACACTAAAATTAACTTCAGATGGATCAAAGATTTAAACATAAAACCTAACACCATAAAAACACTAGAAGAAAACATAGGCAAAACCATCCAGGACATAGGCATAGGCAAGGACTTCATGTCTGTTCAGTTCTTGTATTCCACAGAAAATACGCATTAGGTATTAAAATCACAATGATCATCTAACAATTTTTAAATACAAACAGTTATTAAGTATAGCATTATCATGGCTTTGAGGTAGTAAAAAGTAGGAAACAGCTTTAGTGACTTTTTTTTCATTCTTTCTATCATATTACAGGGCAAAAATGAAGAATTTTACTAATTCAAAACTATACACATATATTTAGTTTCCATCAATATTTAGTAATTATGGTTCTCAAGTTGTATAATTCCTTTCCTTTCTGTTTTCTGTAGTTTGATAAACCCTAGATGGGAGTTAATGTTGTTTCAATTAGGTTTATTTGACTTCTTTTATGTGGTTGAATTTCATGCAATAAGCTGGAGAGTCTGTAACATATAACTTGATAAAAATTTTCTCCCTTTGTATCTTTTTGTTTTAAAATAATGGATTAATGTAGATTGTAATTTAAGAGTAGAGGAAATACATTTTACTTTTAGTTATTACCTACATATCTTGGGGAAAAGTATTATTTAAGTAGTATTGTTTTATAATTAAGTATAATAATAATACTTAAATAAAAGTATTTAAGTATTATTATTTTTCTACTAATGAAAAAAATGGCATGATTTTCTATTCTGGGCTTTGTAATTAACTTTACCTTGAAATAGTTGAATCTTAAATATAACTTCATTGTAAGTTTATTTTCAAGTAATATTTTTAAATGTAAAATTTGGGTGATCTCTACTAAAAACAACTATAGCTACAATAATTGGTTAAAAGAGACAAATTATAAAAAAGATGTAAGTTGTGACACTGAAATTATAAAATGTGGATTAGGGAAGTAAACGTGTCAAGTTTTGTATGCAATTGAAGTTAAGTTGTTACCAGTTTACCCTTATATAAGATGTTAAAAAAAATAAGCAAAAGCCTGTAGTAGCAAAAGCAAAGCAAAAACCTACAGGAGGTATACAAATGTAAAAAGTAAGGAACCAAATTAATAGTACTAAACAAAACCATCAAACCATAAAAGAAGACAACAACAACGAAAAAGGAATATAGAACAAAGGATCTACAAAACAATCAGAAAACAACTTTTTAAATGGCATAGTTAATTTCTACCCATCAATAATTACTGTGAATATAAATGGATTAAATTCACCAATCTAAAGATATAGAGTGGCCAAATGGATATTAAGACAACAAGACTCAACTACATGCTGCCCATAAGAGACTCACTTCACCTTTTAGGATACATGTTGACTGAAAGAGAAGAGAAAGAAAAAGATATTTTGGTTTCTGTGTAATTGGAAACCAAAAGAAAATGAGGATAGCCATACTTCTATCAGACAGAATAGGCTTTAAAATAAAAAACTGTAAAAAGACATAAAGAATGTCATTAAATAATGAAAAAGGGTCAATTCATCAAGAGGGTATAACAATTGTAAATATATATGCACTCAACATTGGAGCACCTGAATATATAAAGCAAATATAAAGTAATCTAAAGAAAGAGATAAACTACAATACAATAATAGTAGGGGACTTCTACCCCAAATTCAGCAATAGGCAGAAAATCCACATTAAAAAATCAATAAGAATACATTGGATTTTATGTTTTAGATCAAATAGACCTAACAGACATGTACAGTGCATTCCATCTAACAGCAGGAGAATACACATCCTTCTCAAGTGCACAAGAAACATTCTTCAGGGAAGATCATACGTTAGGCCACAAAAGGAGTTCTAACAAATTTAACAAGGTTGAAACCATGTATTTTATGTAAAACAATGCCATCATGGAAAAAGTATGAGTGCAAACAAGGTTTGAATATGATTTACTGATTGTTTAAAAAGGGAATATTTTCACCCTGATCTGATGGGATTTCCCCTTTGTAAGCAGCAAAAGTAAGTTCAGAATGAAGCAACTCTGTAACAGTACAGCTTCACAGATCTTTTTAAATAAACAAAGTTGGATATGTTTCTACTTCAGAAACCATTTACTGTGGGCTTGCAGCTTTTCCATATGCTCTTTACACTCTTAATTTTAGGTCCATTCATCAAAAGGATTAAGACAATGAGATTTAAGTCCAAGACAATAGGAAGTATGTGCATCAAAACTGTCATGCTAGTGCTCTGAGGAGCATTGTTATTTCAATAGCATAATTTAAAACCACTGAAACAATGTTTTATTTATGATTACCTTTCATACTTGCAAAAAGAATTTGACATGGTTTTCCAGGGATGTCTTAAAGAAACAAACATCAAATTTTTATTTTTGTGCTTGTAACAAGGAATTTTTCCTACCTAAGTGTTAACTGTTTTCTACCCTTGATTTTGGTTTCTTTTGTATGGTTGATAGTTATTGCACATCTGGGCATAGAGTGCTTTTCCACAAGTTAAATAAAAACATGAATTGATTTTGATGTAGCTAGTTTCATTATTTCAGTTAGTGTGTTTTCCATACCTGCAATTCATAACATGTTTACTGACCCAGACCTTTAAAAGTTAGCTCAACACAGTCACTTCAAACCAACTTAAGATAGCAGTTACATTTCCAAGATCATTATGGAGACAGAGTTCAAGACCTCAGTATTTGAATTTGTCAGGCTCATTGGTGTTTTAGTTACAGGAAGTGTTCGTATTTCACTTAAGAAATAGCAACTCTGATGATAAATTGAAACTCAAATATAACCAAGGATTAGAAAACTACTTTGTAAGCCCTTAAACAATAAATATGCCAATAATCCTCTGCATACTTTTTGTCATGTTTTAGAGCATTCAATTGAATTATATAACATGTGATACCAATAAATAATTAACTTTTTTTTTTTTTTTTCTGGAAACCATGTGTTGCTCTGTCTCCCAGATTGGAGTGCAATGGCATGATCTTAGCTCACTGTAACCTCTGCCTCGCAGGTTCAAGCAATTCTCCTGCCTCAGCCTCCCAAGTGGCTGGGATTACAGGCATGTACCACCATGCCTGGCTAATTTTGTAATTTTGTATTTTTAGTAGAGATGGGTCTCACCATGTTGGTCAGGCTGGTCTTGAACTTCTGACCTCAGGTGATCCACTCACCTTGGCCTCCCAAAGTGCTGGGATTACAAGCATGAGCCACTGTATCTGGCCTATAATTAACTTTAGAAAATATTCCATTATTGAATGCCTGGAAAAATCATATTACTTATGTGTATTAAAAATAAACTATTATGTATATAGACCAGAGATATGGTGTCATAGCTGAGATTCCTTGGAAACAGTCTCTGAGACAAAAAGTTGCACACAGAAAATTTATTGAGAAGTATTGTTGCTATTTATAAGGAAGTGATGGAGGCAGTATTCGGCAGAGAAAAACTCATCCACAATGCAGTTGCTACTGAGGCTTCAACCCATGTGACAGGGACACTGGAGCTGGGTGGTCTTTTGAAGTTCTCCCAAATTGTGGCAAATGGGTTGGGACTTTTATGTCTCCGTACTAGCCAAGAGCAGGCACCAGGGAGAAATGCAGCTGTGATCCTTTGCAGATATTATTATTCTGGAGTAGATTCACCCACACCACAAATACTAGGAATAATATTGTGGTATGGGTGCATCTACTCCAGAAGAGGATCTTGATGAGGCATTACAGCATCCATTACAGACAGGTACTGGCATATTCTGCTTACCCCACAAAGATTGCAATGAGGATGTAAGTAAGAGTAGTGAGGACATAAAGTAAATCAGTCATTTTCTACTGGGCCTTAATATTATCAGAACCATTGGAATTTATAGGATGACATTTATTATAGTACTCAAAAAATCTCTTTTAAATCTCCTTAACTCAGAAGAGAGGTTTTAAAAAGTGCACAATTTGCCTGGTCTGTAAATTCCCTCTTTTAAAAAACTATGTGGTATAATCAAATTTATAAGAAGAAAACAAACAACCCCATCAAAAAGTGGGCAAAGGATATGAACAGACACTTCTCAAAAGAAGACGTTTATGCAGCCAACAAACATATGAAAAAAGCTCATCATCACTGGTCATTGGAGAAATGCAAATCAAAACCACAATGAGATATCATCTCACGCCATTTAGAATAGCAATCATTAAAGTCAGGAAACAACAGATGTTGGAGAGGATGTGGAAAAATAGGAATGCTTTTACACTGTTGGTTGGGAATGTAAATTAGTTCAAATGATTGTGTAAGACAGTGTGACGATTCCTCAAGGATCTAAAACTAGAAGTACAATTTGACCCTGCAATCCCATTAATGGGTGTATACCCAAAGGATTATAAATTACTCTACTATAAAGACACATGCACATGTATGTTTATTGCAGCACTATTCACAATAGCAAAGACTTGGAACCAACCCAAATGCCCATCAATAATAGACTGGATAAAGAAAATGTGGCACATATACACCATGGAATACTATGCAGCCATAAAAATGATTTTATGTCCTTTGCAGGGACATAGATGAAGCTGGAAAACATCATTGTCAGCAAACTAACATAAGAACAGAAAAACCAAATGCCACATGTTCTCACCCATAAGTGGGTGTTGAATAATGAGAACAGATGGAAACAGGGTGGGAAACATCACCCACTGGGGCCTGTTGGATGGTGGAGGGGCTAAGGGGAGGGTTAGCATTAGGAGAAATACCTAATGTAGATGATGGGGTGATGGATGCAGCAAACCACCATGGCACGTGTATGCCGATTAACAAAACTGCACGTTCTGCACATGTGTCCCAGAACTTAAATTATAATTAAAAAACAATGTGTTTTAAAAACAAAAACCCCATAGTACAAAATTTGCCAACCTAACCATTTTTTTGTGTACAAAACAGTAGTCTTAACTATATGCACAATGTTATTCAACAGATCTCTAGAATGTTTTCATCTTGCAAATCCAAAATTCCAAACCCATTGAAGAGCTCCCATTGCTCCCTATACTCCAGCACTGGCAAAGACCATTCTACTTTCTGTTTCTAAAGAGTTTGACTGCTTTACATACATCATATAAATGAAAACATGCAGTATTTGTCATTTTATGACTGGCTTATTTCACTTAGCATAATGTCTTCAAGGTGCACCCATGTTGTAGCATATGAAAGGATTTCCTTCTTTTTGTGGCTGAGTAATATTCTATTGTGTCCTATACCACATTTTTAAATCCTTTTGTCAATCAGTGGACGTTTTAGTTACTTCAATTTTTGCCTATTGTGAATACTGCCACAGTAAATATGAGTGTGCAAATATCTCTTTAAGATGCTGTTTTTAATTCTTTTGGATATACAGATGCTCATCAATTTATACTGGGATTACATTGCAATCAGCCCATCATAAGTTGAAAGTACCATGTCAAAAATTTATTTAATATACCTAACCTACCAAACATCATAGCTTAGCCTGGCCTACTTTAAATACGATCAGAACATGTAGATTAGCCTACATCTGGTCAAAATCATCTGGCAACACAGTACATAGCAGAGTATCAATTATTTATCCTCACGATGATGTGATTTAATGGAAGATTCAGCTTACTGCTGCAACCCCAGTATCGCAGAAGAGCGAATCATACTGCGTATTAGTAGCACTAGAAAAGATCAAAATTCAAAATTTGAAGTATGGTTTCTTATTGAATGCCTATTGCTTTGACACCATTGTAAACTTCCAAAAGTCACAAGTTAGAGCTCAGTAAGTTGAGGACCATCTGTACACCCAGAAATGGGAATGCTGGATTATATAATAATTCCATTATTTTTTTGAGAAACTTCCATACTGTTTTCCATAGTGGCTACACCTTTTTACATTCCCATCAACAATGCAGAAGTGTTTCAGTTTTTCTACATCCTTGCCAACATATGTTATTTTCTGTTTATGATCATGGTCATCTTCATGGTTGTCAGGTAATATCTCATTGTGTTTTTTATTTTTCATTTGCATTTCCCTGATGATTGATGATGCTGAGCATCTTTTCAGGATGCTTGTTGACTGTTTATATATTTTCTTTGGAGAAATGTCTACTTAAATCCTTGCCCGTTTTAAAATCAGGTTATTTATTTTTGATGAATTCCTTATTACTCACCTCAGAGCCTTTTTTATTAAAATACAGATTGCTCAGAACCTTTCCATTAATTTACTAAATGTTGATCTTGAAGAAGTATTTTCATTTATCTGAATTTAGCTTCCTGTTCTATAAATTGATAATAATCATGTTTTCCCTGTCCACACTAGAGTGGTATGGCGAGGAACCAATGGAGAAAACTACTTAAAAGGCATTTTTATGCTGTCCAAATTTTGTGCAAATATATTATTATTGATTCGAACCAAAACGGTCTACATTTTAAGACTGTTTAATACTATTCCATTTACATTGCAGCTAATGGTTCCTCTTTTTCTGCCTGATGAAATTCTAGATTGAAACTCTGAGGAAACTGTAAATCAGAGTTGTAGAACTCTATTTAATATTAATTTATATAACTTATATGTCTCTCTCTGAATATATTTAGACTATGTATATATGTATATATATGTGTGTATATATACGTATATATATATTTAGTGAGAGAGAGGGGAGATTACACTTAAGGACTCTGCTTAATACATTGCACTTGCACCTCATTCTAATTGTGAAAACAACAACAAATTTTGATTGAGACCCTGTTATTTGTCAGACCTTTGGTTTTGTGAAGAAGGAAGAGATTATTCTAATACTTATGTCATATAGCTTATCATCTCCTCTGGTGGATGAGGCTTGTGAGGGCCTGACACATGGTAGGGGATCTTGTTCATTATATAACAACTTTCAAAACACATTGCTAATTAGTTTGCTACTTAGGGTAAAAATGTAACTCTCCCAAACAAATAAGTGGCTTAGACTGAATTCTGTAGAGAATACTGCTTACCTCATTTTGCTCAGGTTTCACTGCAGAGTCTTGTCTCTAATATTCAGGTAGGAGGAACTCTATTAAAAACAACCCAATAAACAAATCCAAATCAGAATAAATTACTTAATAGAGGAATTTTTTAAGGTGCTCAGTATTTTGGTAGAATGGCAGTGTATTTTCTGTAACAAGAACTATGCAATGTTCTCTAACTGGTTAGACTCAAATGGTTATATGGATTTTATTCAGAAACCAGTTTTGGAATTGATGATCACCCTTTATCAATAGCATGCTGTTTATTATGGTTTCATCTGGCTTTTTCTTCCCTTATCTTCTGCACTGGGCTGCCTACTTCTTGGCTCTTATTATTACATACTCTACTTTTTTTCATATACAAATCTCTGCATGCATTAACAGTGAATTTCTGCTAAACTGTTACTTTCTTCAACTATCTTGTCAAATGCTGACTGCCTAATTTATTGGCATTATACACTGACTATGTGAATCTTCCATTCTCTGTGGAATTCCGTTCCACATTTTAACTTAAAGACTCTCTCTTTTCCAGATGTGTTCTCTCTGCTGGATATGCATTTTTCTTTTAATTTCTGTGGCAATAGGAACAGAATTTTAAATCCTGTTTTGCATACAAGTGTTTAATAGGTAAAAATGGAGGCTGTATCAACCATCTATTGCTGTGTAACAATCTACCCGAAATGTAGATACTTAAAATAAGAATAATTTTTTTTTAAGCTCTTGATTCTTGAGTCTGCTTGGGGCTTGGTTCATCAAGGTGGTTCTTTTGCTAGACTTACCTGTGCTCATTCAGGCATGCATGGGCAGCTGGTAGTTGATGACCACATGTGGCATTCATATGTCTGGTATAACATTTTTTTTTATAAGTTGAGATAGTGTGGGTGACAGGATCACTTGCCTGTAATTATTTATTTATCAGGGTAGTATAGTTCCATAGTGGTGATAGAGTTCCAAGCACAGCCCAACACCCAAGATTTTTTTTTTTTTTTTTTGAGATGGAGTTTCGCTCTTGTTGCACAGGCTGGAGTGTAATGGCATGATCTCAGCTCACTGCAACCCCGCCCCCTGGATTCAAGCCATTATCCTGCCTCAGCCTCCCAAGCAGCTGGGATTACAGGCATGCACTACCACACCAGGCTAATTTTTTGTATTTTTAATGGAGACGGGGTTTCTCCATGTTGGTCAGGCTGGTCTCGAACTCCCAATCTCAGGTGATCCACCCGCCTTGGACACCCAAAGTACTGGGATTACAGGAGTAAGCCACTGCGCCTGGCCAACACCCAAGTATTTTTAAGCCTCTGTTTGTGTCATGTTTGCTGATACCTCGTTAGCTGAAACAAGTGACTTGACCAATCCATAGTCAATGAGTGGAGAAATAGACTATGGCTCTTGATGGGAGGATCTGGAATATCTCTTGACAAAAGTGTAAATGCAAGAAGATTGTGGACATTTACTCTGTAGCAGAGATGCTGTCATTTTTGTCACTAAGATACTTCCTATGTAATATTATTTATAATTCCTTGGCAGCAATAGGTTTGTGGTTTACTGTTTCTTCAGTGCCTGCATAATATCATGTGGGTAAGAGAAGCCCTTAACAATTTCTTTTAATTTATACTTCTGAGGAGTGAGAAAAGACAAACTTAGACAGGCGTAAATGATGTCCAGCAAAAATTCTAAGCAGCTATATGAGTGGTGGGTGGGTGGGTGGGGAAAGACAGAAAACCCTTTAAATGGAGACATTCTCCACCATAAACAATTTTTCTCTCCTCAGGAGACGTTTAGTAATGTCAGGAGACATTTTTGGTTGTGCATATAGGAGGGAGCTCTGGCCAGGGATACTGACAAGCAATCCTGATCCTACAATGCACAGGACAGCCACTCACACCAAAGAATTATCGAGGACAAAATGTCCGTAGTGCTGAGATCGAGAAACCCTGCTTTTCACTGCGTGTATGTAGGATGAATTCATATAATGTTAGTTATAGAAGGGCACTTAGATGATGTAAACTAAAACAGGAAAAGGCAAGGATTATTTCTTTATTCGAATTAGTGAAGGAAGGATATATGTTTAAAGTCAAGTTGGAGATATTTCTCAGAGGATGATATTTCAGTCGTGAGTGGATGCTAAATGCACTTGATTGTTATAATCCGTATTTTTATAGCTATATCAAGTGATCCTCTTTCCCAAATTAAAATGGATATTACATATGTTTCATGGGTACCATATATTATAAGCTATAGCTCTTAGAGTCAAAAGTATTTGAGTGATGAATAATTTCTACATATTAAATGAGACATGTAGAAAACATACCTGACATCACATGATTCTTAGAAATATGTGCAGTGGTTAAGCACATTGTCTTGTCTTGGAAACATCACTTGTTAATGTGAGATCCTGAACAAAGTTTTGTTACCTTGGTGAAAGGGGGGATGATAATGCCTACCCTGAAGATTGTTTGGTAAAGATGAAATTAAAGAGGATTTATGAAGAACCTTGCCTGGCACATAATAATCGTTGAGTAAATGATTGGGGTGATGGCAGTGTTGGTGATAATTTATCTTACTTGTAAGTAGTAGCAAATATTTATTTGGATTATATTTTTAGTATCAAGAAAGAATCTGTTAAAATGTAAGAAAATAGCACCATTAAGATTTAAAAATCTATGGCTCCCAAACATTTTTTTAAATCCAAAAATACAAGTGTTTATTATGAATTCTTGAATTCCCGTTCTCTGGTCTTGCCTATGTATAGTATAAGAATTTATTGTTCTAAAATGAGAATTACTGATGATAGATGAGTCATATATTTTATTTACTCTTAACAGAGACAGAAAAGAATGCAGACAAAAATAAGTGTTTATGTGTTCATAGTGTTTAATTTTCCAACTTGTATGTGCACACTGTAAATATTTAGAGGCAAGGGGGTGAGATTTTTCCTTACCTACACAATAGATTGTTCTTTCTTAGAATCTGGACGTGATTTCTAATTTTGTTAAGAAGTACTCTTGAACTCTTTTGTAATTCATGAATCCACATGCCATCCTTTTAAATATTCAAAAAGTAAATATTCTCCAATGTTGCTTACATGGAGGAGAGTTATTTTATCTACTGGTGAGATGGAAGTAGCTAACTATCTTTCCTATACCCCATAGTCTTAAACAGTAATGCAATTTTACCACATATAACATTGCTGTCTTCTGTTGACACAGAATGATGAGGAGGAAGGGGAT
The DNA here is from genome assembly GCA_036589455.1 of Ateles fusciceps. Taxonomy (NCBI): domain Eukaryota; kingdom Metazoa; phylum Chordata; class Mammalia; order Primates; family Atelidae; genus Ateles; species Ateles fusciceps. The sequence continues at coordinate 299,483 of JAZHEH010000857.1, read as the reverse complement.
ATTTAACAGCACTTTTTAGATATTCCCTCATGTAATTGTTAATGTGAGTCCGATAACTTACAATTTTGTATATTGAGTGATTTTTCAAATATAAAAGTAAAGCAAACAAAAAAAAAGTTACCCACATTCGTACAACAAAACTAGAAATAGAATATGCGCTTCTTGCTTTCTTATCAACCAAAGGAGACCTGTGAATTACAGGAAAACCACGTGTGAATACTTCAAAGGAAATATGCCAAACACATTGTGTGTTTTAAAAGATTTAGTAGCTCCTTTAAAGCTCTAAGTAAAGCTGTTAGTCTGACTAATATGTACCCCTGAAACCAATTATATTTTCAGACTAGAGAAATGTTCTTCAAACACTTGAAAAAAATAAGAGTTCCTTCCTAAAGCCAACACCTTTTAATTAACAAAATACTCAGAGCAAAGCTGTAGTTTGCAATAGTATATTAAACCTACTGTTATTCACGCTACCATTCTGGTGTGCCAGACTTAATTCATTTCAGCTATTTTGAGCTTGATTTTCTGTCTGTTTAAATATGGAGGGAAAACGCAATTTTATTAGAGTCATTTTAATTTTCTAATGAATGCATGAGAAACGCATTATGCTACATAGTATTTCCTCAGATTATCCAGATACTCTCTCTCTCTTGCTCTCTCTGTGTGTCTGTCTCTCTCTCTTCCATACATCACACACACAAACACACACACACACACACACACCCATACAATGTGTGTATCTATCTGTCTACCTAAATATACATTTTAATTTTGTACATTGTAATACATCTGCCTCTGGCATAAGGTGATTGAGCAAAAAACAAACAAAAACCCACCCAGATCTGTTACTGGAGGGACGTTTAATAGCATAACATCAGAAAGACTGTTTTCAATGAGAACCCTAGGTAGAAAAAGACAGTTCCTCCAATGGATTTGAGAAGAATACCCCTTAGTCTCTGAGGTGGTTAGAGAGGCTGAGATCTGAAGCAGCTAATCCCAGAGCCAGCTTCTTATAATCCAAGATAGGGGAATAAGGCAAGGGGTGGATGTCCAGGCACGATGATCATACTTGGGGTTAAGATTAAATAGGGTACAGAGGAAAGGATTTCCACCAGCTGGAGGGGGAAGCCGGAAATTTCCCATGTTCCTTAGGGATGACAACTGGAGACCCATCCCAGAACATCATTGAAAATTATATGCAATAATTTATATATCCTAACTCTTTACCTGTTCTAGATTATGTGTTCAGACACTCTTAGAAAAAAACAAATCCGTTTTTAGTCTTTTAAAATATCGAGTTAACAGAAAATATCGTTGGCACAACAATATATCCCTGCCTGACCCTTAGAACTATGAACATGATAGTCAGACTCTGCAAAACCACTAACAGATCTGACCAGCCTACACTTTACTGAAAAAGGTGATTTGCATTTATTTCTAGTACCGTGTCAGAGTGTAAAAAAGAACCTCATATTTGGTAGCTAAAGGTAAAGGCATCTGAAAGTGCAGTATGAATCAATGTGATATATATAATAAGATAAATATCTTCAGGACCTCAAAACTTCTCCTTTGAAACACTTTGCTTAAAAAATGAAAAAATATATATATGCATGAATCTAGAGGCAAGTCTTTTTAAAAAACAAAACATATTTTAAGTAATGTTTTTCTGAACAGAATTGGCTCTAATGTGTGAGAGGTAGATGAATATTAGCCTCTTACTACTTTATGTTTTAAAGTGTAGGCCTGGCTTGGTGGCTTATGCCTGTAATCCCTGCACTTTGGGAGGCCAAGGCAGGCAGATCACCTGAGGTCTGGAGTTCGACATCAGTCTGACCAACATGGAGAAACCCCGTCCCTATTAAAAATACAAAATTAGCCAGGCGTGGTGGCACATGTCTGTAATCCCAGCTACTCAGGAGGCTGAGGCAGGAGAATTGCTTGAACCCGAAAGGCAGAGGTTGCAGTGAGCCGAGATCATGCCATTGTACTCCAGCCTGGTCAACAAAGTGAAACTCTGTCTCAAAAATAAATAAATAAAATAAAAAATAAAGTATATTCCTTGAGACCCAAAATTTCTGACTTTAGAATCCAGCTCTCAACTGCTATCGGCTATCCTCTAGGCAAACTTTCAAAATCCTCCAAAACCTAATAGTGGTGCAAGATTTTGTCCATCCTAGTGATAACTAGATTTAAGTAAGAAAATGTTAAAAACTAAAAATGTTTAGGACCCAAAAGAAAGATGTAATTCTGTTCTTCATAGAGACATGTTAGTTACACACTTCTTACTCTGGTCTTCCCCAAAACATAGAAATCTAGAGTTGACATTTGAAGGGAAAATGAGATTTTGTCTGGAAACATGAGAGAAAAGTTTTTAAGAAGCATAGAAAGTGTGCGAAAGGACACAAGAGTTTGAAATGGCCTTTGCTCATGAGAAGTTGCAGAATGGGTGTGGAGGAGCCTGAGAAAAATGGAGGAAGATAAGGCTGGAGTGTGAAGTCTGGTTTGGAGTACAGAGCTTAGAATACCATATGAATGTAGAAGATGCAGAGCCAATAACCATTGTGTGAGAAACACATGGAAAAGGAGAAGAAAAAACCCACGGTCTACATATAGCATACAGTAAGAACAATCCTAGGAGGTGACTTACATGTATCATGTCATAAAATCCGTTAACGCAATTCCATTAGATTGGTACTGTTTTCATAGTTACACAGGTGAAAACTCTTGAGGGTCAAGATGTTGAGTTTAGCAGGCGTAGTATAGTTCCTTACCTCAAGATGCCTCCAATCTCAGTATACATCACTTTTCCAAGATTGTCTATTTAGGAGATAGTAAGGCCAATTGTCTATGAAGGAAATACTGTTATAATCACTATTTTACAGAGGAGTAAATGGAGATTTAGTGAGGTTAAGTCACCTAACTAAAGTTACACAGCTAAAAAAACCTATAAAGCAAGGACTGAAATCCAATAGTCTGGTCCTAGAAAGCCTAAATATTCTACGCTCTGCTTTCAGATTCAGAGCTATTTCCTGCTTTCTCCCTCCAATAGAAAAAGATGTATGTGTGTGGTGGGGGCAAATAAATTGACTTACTGTATTTTCTTTCCTTACGTTTGACCTTTCATTGTCTTCCCCCAGCAGTGGATCTTCCTCCATTATCTCCTTCTTGTGCAAATAGCTAAAATCACCTAACTAGTAAAAACCTAAGCATGTTTTGTGTTCTAACCTCCATTCTTTCCTTCTAACAGGTGGTTGTTAAATTTTAATACTCACTGTACATAGAAGACTCCTAAGTTCACTAAAGAGCTTACTGCACATAAGATTCAAAGGGAGTCAATGGACCACCTCCTATATTCCAGGACATGTGCAAGATGCAAGAGATAGAGTAGTGAGAAAGACTGATAATGTTCCCCCTCCCTTTCCCATCAGTGTACAGATGTTCTTCAGGTGGTGGATGCTGGAGGAGAAGACCAGAAATACTGGTCTGATGGGTCTGTAGATGGGATTATGTGCCCATGACTGGCGCAGAGATGGCTGATTGCTAGACCTCTCCATCTTCCTCTGAATATGCTTCAGCTAATTTATCATCCCAGTGGCATATTTTGTCATCATGAATCATTCTCCCTTTTGAGTCTCAGGCCCTGGCCTTGCTTTTCAGTAGATTCCCTCCCTCCCCTCACTGTCTCACTTCCTCTCTCCCTCCCCTCACTGTCTGACTTCTTCTCTCCCTCCCTCACTGCCTGACTTTCTCTCTCCCTCCCCTCACTGCCTGACTTCCTCTCTCCCTCCCCTCACTGCCTGACTTCCCTCTCTCCTTCCCCTCACTGCCTGACTTCCTCTCTCCTTCCCCTCACTGCCTGACTTCCTCTCTCCCTCCCTCATTGCCTGACTTCCTTCCTTCCTTCCTTCCTTCCTTCCTTCCTTCCTTCCTTCCTTCCTTCCTTCCTTCCTTCCTTCCTTCCTTCCTTCCTTCCTTCCTTCCTTCCTTCCTTCCTTCCTTCCTTCCTTCCTTCTTTTTCCAAACATACTTTTCAGGAAATAGTAGTCTGCTTGTTGAAGTCTGATAATTTTCTACTTTCTCATCCTTCACTCTGTTGAAATTTAATATGACGTGATCATTTCCACTTCATTAGGTACTTCTTTCATGGTCAGAAGCGAGTCTGGAGAAAAAAAAATCTCATTTCTGCTCTCATTTGAGGGTGAAATTTTCAATAAGTCACTTTTTTAAAAAGCATTTCTCACACTTCCCATAAGCTTGAAATCCTTCTAAACTGATGTATATTGCCCCAGTATACATTGCGTATCTATTTTAGGAACACTCCATCCACATTTGCCAGCCAGCCTGGTGTTCTGCAGTTAGTTCCTACAGTGATATTTTAATTTAGCTCTCTTTTCATCCTCACACATGCATCCTCTCTGGAGATTTAGCTCCTTTCCTGGAATCCCATTTAAGATTTCTAGATCTTGTTTGCTTCCATGATTTCTTCTCCTATACTGTGACACAAAATGCTATTCCTTCTTTACATTATGTTTAATTCTTTCTAGAAAGAGCCTCAGAGTAGTCAGATAGCTTTGAGAATTTCTTCATCGCATCAGTGTTACTGCTTTTCAATCAGTATTTCTTGACATAAATTTTTCAATTCTCTCTAACACTTAAAACACTATCTTTTTCTGTCTGCATTGATCAAGATTAGTTCCTTAATTCATAGAAAACTGTTGGTGTCCCTGAGAAGCTTGAGAGGTAAGAAATATTATTCCATTCTACTCATCTTCTTCTCTAATGAGGAGACAAACTTAAAAGCACAGTTACATAGCCATGAAAATTAATGAATAACTACCTCAGAACAAAAATTCAATGTCTCATTTTTCTTTTATGTTCTTAGAATAGTTCCCTGGTTGTCCATGCCTCTGAGTCTCCCATTGAGATGTCTTTTGCAGCTTTCCTTGAAACCTTTTGTTCCAAACTACATAGTCCAATAATTCTGCCAACAGTCTCCTGGTTATATTATGTTCCTGAGGCCATTGTCTACAAATTTGATTAGGCATTCCTTCCCCTCACCACTCACCTCTGATAACCCAGCTGTGTGTTGGTATTTAGCATCAATCCACACCAGGAAGTTCAGCCCTCTTCAATCAATATAAGGCCACACACGCACCTTTGACTAACCATTCCCCAAATATTTTACATTTTGGGGCTTTATCTCCAGCTTCTCACCACAGTTGTTCATCACTGTGTTTCTTATTAGCTACGTGTTTATTAAAACAGTAATATCTAATAGCATTATTAATTACCTACTAGTGTCAGGCGCTGTAATAATGCTGTGATGATTATGTTGCTGTTTCTGGCATTGTCATACATGCATTGCTTGTACTATTCATGGAATCTACACTACCCTTTTGACATTTGCCCTATTATTATTCCTCTTTTTACTGAGAAGAACTGAAACTTTGAGAAGTTATGTGACTTAACCAAGGTCCTAGAGTTCCTAAGGCAGACAGCAGGATTGCCTTCCAGGCATTTGAATTCTAGGACTATACATCTTAACCATTATCATAGGCTGACTTACTCTACAGTGTCCAATACTATTAGTATTAATTTAAGATTTATTTAAGGACTTTGAAACAGTGTTTCATGTCTAAATAGTAAAACTACTAGCTCTCATTTTTTTTAAATGTTGTACTTTGGATTTTTTTCACTGCTAGTCACTATACTAACAATCTGAAATAAAAAAAAAATAAAATGATAAACTGCTCCCAATATAAAATACAGAGCTAAGACAAGAATATTTCATTGACTTTGATTTCCCTAGGGTCCAGCTCCAAAGTAATTTACCTTCTATTCAAGGAAATCATAAGTCAGAAAGAAGATCTTATCCAATCTTGTTTTGCCTTTTATTTCTTGAATAATAATAATAATAATAAAAACCACACAAGTAAAATATATTCCCCTGGCAAGGATTGAAAACTTTTGTTTTCTTTACCACTTCCACAATATATATTATTATTATTGAGAAGTCTTATTTAAATTAAATTACATGTCCACGCATGAGAATGAGCAAAATCATTTTAAAAAATTGTTAAACGTATATTAATGAAAAGGTTGAATCTTTAAATTTTCTACCATGTATTGCTGAACAAAGTATCCACATTGCTAGAAAAAGATACATAATGTCATGAATAAGAGTTTGGCTCAAATTGTTGCTCTTCAATTAAATTTGACTTGCTGTTATTGAAATGGACTCTTTCGCTTGTGTTTCTAATTTTTCTTTTTCTTCTTTTTCCTTTTTGCAAACAACCCAAAATATTTTAGCTTCTAGTCAGACTGTTACTCTGGTGACACAACCTGCGGTTACTAAGGAAACTGCCATCTCCAAACTAGAAATGCCATCTTCCTTGATGCTGGAGGTACCTGCTCTGGCAGATTTCAACCGGGCTTGGACAGAACTTACCGAATGGCTTTCTCTGCTTGATCGAGTTATAAAATCACAGAGGGTGATGGTGGGTGACCTTGAGGATATCAACGAGATGATCATCAAGCAGAAGGTATGAGAAAAAAAGATAAAATTTGGCAGAAGTTTTCCTTTAAAATGAAGATTTACCACTAATCACTTTACTCTCCTAGAACATTTCCCACCAGTTCTTAGGCAACTGTTTCTCTGTCAGCAAACACATTACTTTCTCTATTCAGCCTAAGTATAATCAAAGATATAAATTAATGAAATTAACTAAAGTAGCCAAACATTAAAAAGGATATATATATTAAAAAAAAAAACCAGAAACCTTACAAGAATGGTTGGCTGAGTTAAATTTACTAAACAATCTGGTATTTTAAAAATATATTTTATACCAAATAAGTCACTCAGCTGAGCTATTTACATTTAAACTGGTTGTTTTGGTACTATGCAGCCACAACATATTGCAGAATCAAATGTAAAAGTCTGGGAATTGATTACTATCCTCTCTTCTAAGTTGTCTGTGCCAATTTTCCTCCTCCAATGATAAGGATAATTGAAAGATAGCTATAAATTAAAATGAGAAAAGTAACAAAACATAAGATATTTAAAAATACCCTAGATCTTAATGTTGGCATTTACGCAAAGCCACGTTCAAATTAATCATTTTTAATACAAATAGTGCATTTTTTCAGCCTCAGTGTAATCGATTTATGACATCAACTAGGAACATGAGAATACATTGATGTAAATATTGTTTACCTAGCTAGATCAAATACACTATACATCTCTTATATTTGTTAACAGTTAAGAAAAATAATTATGGAATTGTTTTACATTGAAGTTTTTTCACTTATAACAGCTTTCAAGCTTTTCTAGAGAAATAGAAAGTTGTGCTGAAGGTATTTAGGTGTTAAAGTGCTACCTTTTGAAAAAACTAGAAGTGAGGCAGACAGAGTAAGGGGAACTTGTTTGTAAAATAAATTTCAGCAATTCAGTAAGAATAAAAGTAATTTGATAGTAACCTACATTTAAAGGCCTTGTGCTTGAACACAGAAGACCTGAATTCAGTGCCGTTTGCAAATGACAATTGTGGTCAAGCCATCTCTGGATCTTGGTTTCGTATTCTGAGTACAGAGCACACAGAGTACACATTCATATTCACCATATAGTTATGGATATAGATGTAAATAAATATATGTAAATATCACATATGTGTACATAAAATTTGTTTTACTTTTGCTTTATAAAAAGTAATTATAGCCACATTTTTCAGAAAAAGTAACTGAGGCTCATAGTTGTCAAAATCATGGTAAGTAGCAGAACAAGGATTCAAATCCAAGTCCGTTTGATTCCTAAGCCTGTTATTACTTTACATAAACTGCCTGCAAGTAATAACTGTAACTGTAAATACTATTTAGTGATTTGTTGTATATGTATATGTAGTCTATTTTAGACACTATGCTAAGCATTTTATAGTTGCTATGTACTGATGAATACAAAAACAAGAGGTTTATTCTTTCACAATACCATATTGAGTTATACAGTACTCCCAGGACTTGTAGTTACCAAAGGAAGCAATATCTTATAATGCTTAAATCACAGATTTTGAAGTTAGATTTTCTGGGTTCAAAGCTTCGCTCCCAAGCTGTGTGACTTTGGTAAGTTATTCAGCCTCCCTGAGCCCAAGTTTATCCATCTGTAAAATGTAGATAGTTATACTACCTGCCTTGCAGTTTGTTATCAGGATTAAGTTGGTTAGTACATGAAAATACTTCCTACTTTACCTTGCTTACTGCTTACTGCTAGTATTGAGCAAATGTTAGTAATTATATTTGGTTCTACCACGAACTCTAGAAATCTAACCAATGATGGCATTTGTATCATGCACACTGTATATCACATTATAATATTATATGGAAATGAGAGCTTATTTCTACTTCTGTGTCCTATTCTACCATTGAAATTATAGCTTCGTGTACAAGTTACCTGATAACAGATTGGGAGAGAAAGTCTACACTTACTTGTGACAGGTTTGTGAGTCAAGCATTTATGGAAGCCATTGATGTGCTCAGTAGTCTTCAGAGTTCTCCAGATGATTTTTTTTTCAGAAAGGACTGTTAATTTGATGCCCCCTCACAGAGATTGTCTTTAAATATAGGTCAAAAATTAACGTAGAGGGCTAGATGCAATGGTTCACACCTGCAATCTCAGCATTTTGGGAGGCTGAGGTGGGCGAATCACTTGCGGTCAGGAGTTTGAGACCAGCCTGACCAACATGGCAAAACCCCATCTCTACTAAAAATACAAATATTAGCTGGTGTGGTGGCACATGCCTATAATCCCAGCTACTGGGGAGGCTGAGGTAGGAGAATCACTTGAATCCTGGACTGGAGGTTACATTGAACTGAGATTGCACCATTGCACTCCAGTCTGAGTGACAGCATGAGACTCTAAAAAAAAAATTAATGTAGAGGAAAAAAATCAAATCAAAAGCCATTTCTGAGACACAAAAATACAGGATTTATAAATTATATATAATATATATATATATAAGTATTATAAAAATATTATATATAGCATATTACTATATATAATGATATATAATGTACATATATATTTTATTTAAAAATCTAATGTTCCTTCTCTTGCTTGCTTAATAGTGGGATGTTTTGCCTGCCTCTTCCTCTTATATTAGAAAATAAAGACATTGTCAGTTACTGGCTTTTATAGCCTCAATCATCAAATTGTCAGTAAAATGGTCCTAAATAACCATTAAATAAATGTGTGTGGGAGAGAAGATAAGGAGAAGTAAGTTTGGGGAGGATTTTATTATAATTTCAGGAAATAAATATTGATTTTATGTAAAGTTTTAAATAAAGCAATCCCAACTTTAATGTTTGATGTGTGAAAAATTAGGCAAAATTCCAAAAGGGCTTTATAAACTAAAAACACTTTACCATCACCTATTCATTTTTATTATTTTAACCAACTTTTATTGAGTTGCCATTAAGTACCTGGTAAATATGAAGTTGCATAAGATAAAATATGCAGGTAAAAGAGGTTGAAGGAAGAAAAGCAATAATACCACTATGATAGAGATAAATTCTAAGAGAATAGCTAACACATGTTTAGCACTAATGATATGCCAGTCATTGATCTAAGTACTTAATGTGAATTATTTAATGCTTACAACATCGCTGTGAGGTAGATACAGTGGCACACTAAGCATAATAACCTGCCCAAGATCTAGGAGGAAAGAGACAGTGATGAGATTTGAACTCAAGCAGTCTGGTTCCAGAGTCCTCTCACTTAAACCTCATAGTTTTCAACTTCCCTGATACTGTGTGAGTGATGCTGTTGGGACTTTCTTCAGGGAAAACTAAGCCAGGAGAGAGAACAGATGCTAGTGAGATGTTCCTGAAGTAGATAAAACTTAAGCCAAGAGTTAAAGAATGAGTTGGAATTACACAGCTAGATAAAATGAGAAGGCAACTCAGGCAGAGGGAACAGACTGTGCTTTTCAATGAGATGGAAAACCACAGAGTATGTCATAGGAATTGTGATTCCATATGGCTGAAGTTAAGGGTATATGATGAGGAAGAAATTGATGAGAAAGAACTGGGGCTAAATAATGGGAATCCTTTGTTGCCAGACTGAAGAATTCTGATGATGGCCTGCAGGCAGAGACAACCCTGAAAGGATTGTAAACAGGAAAATAAAATCATCCAATACAGTTTAGTTGACTATCAAGTAGGGCTCTCTGGGTGCAAGCAACAGAGATCAGTCTCTGATTAAATCAAGCAGAAAGTAAATGTACTGTGGTTAGCACAAAGGCAATGTAATGAAGCTTACAGAAGGAAAAAGATCTGAGCCTGCCTTCCTGGGCATGTGGCTAACAAGAACTATTCCAGGCTCTCTGTGATACTCTCTTTCTCCATCCTGTGTAACTCTGTTCAAATTTTAAAGTCTTAAAGAGAGTCCAGTTCACCTTGCTTGGGTCACATGTTAATACATGAGCTAGAAGAGAGCAGAAAACTCTTGTTTAAATCCCTCTTCTCCCAAAGTCTCAAAATTAAGGAAAGGCAATTCTCATGAATGGAAACTGGGGTCTACTGTCAATAGAAGAAGGAAATGATTCTGACCAACCACTTAATGATAATTATCCACTGAACTCATCAATAATGTGTAGAATAAGTTGGAGGATAGAGCAAATAAAGGTGATTCGTAGCAGGTAATTGTTATGGTCTAAAGCAAGCTTGTCCAACCCATGGCCCATGAGCCACATGTGGCCCAGGATGGCTCTGAATGTGGCCCAACACAAATTTGTAAACTTTCTTAAAACATTATGAGATCTTTTGTGTGTGATTTTTTTTTCACTCATCAACTATCATCATTGTTAGTGTATTTTATGTGTGGCCCAAGACAATTCTTCTCCCAATGTGGCCCAGGAAAGCCAAAAGATTGGATACAGCTCATCTAAAGCAACAGGTTCATCTACTCAACTTTGCAGCATGTAGTCCTGAAATAAAAACCATTTATATACCAGTACCCTAAATACAAATTTATTTGACCATGACACATGGTTCTCAGTAAATGTAGATAGCTTGATGGATAATGTGAATGCAATGTGATAAAGAAGCTTCATATTCAACAAAGATTGGAATGTGAGGATTATAATTATAATTCTAAAGCATCAGAAGTTAGATAAGATAATTCAATAAGACATTTTATGACTCAAGGCAAAGTTAGTTATGAGATTCAGACCAAACCTTAGACACGTAGTAATTCAAGTAAGCTAACCTTTTACTAGCTTTAGACTTTGAACTCACAAAACATATACTTGGTGAAAACCTTATGTTCTTCTTTAGTATGTATTGCTTGATTAAAGTATCATTTTAGAAAATGGGGAGCTTCTCCCATTTTGAAATAAAAATAATTTTTACTAAGTGAATTATATTCAGCAAAAAAAATGGAAGCTAAAATTACAACTTCATTTTTTAAGTTTTAAAAATATAGCCATTTAAAAAAATTAAGCAAATCTGCTTCATTTTAGACAGTAGAAAATATGCCATTATCTTTTAGAAAAATCGAAATGTGAAATATGCAAAGAAAGCCTTTAGAAGTAAAACCGACATGAAGTTCAAAGTTTAATTTCTAGAATTGTGAATCAATAGCAGTGGATGATTTATATTTTATAGCTTAGTGTCAGAGAACTCTGATTAAAAATGCTTTTGCTATTTCATCTCATGTTTAAGTAAAATTGCTCTGAAACAATGTTTGACAATAATTAGCTGTTTTCTTTTTTGACATAATCTATCAAGCGAAGGGAAAAATATGTCCTGGCTTTTGCTCTGAGAGTGATTATTAAATCTGACCCTCAAGGAAGGGAAGGAGAGAATGAAGAAGGGAGGAAAGGAAAGAGGAGGAAAGGGAAAAATGGAAGGAAAAGAGGAAGGAAAGCAATAAAAAGGGGAAGGAGGGAGAAAAGAAAAAGGTAGAAAAAAAGAAAAAACCAAGAGAGGAATATTAAAGAGGAAAAACGAGGAGTGAGAAAAGGAAGAAATGAAAGAGGGATGCAGGGAGACAGGAGAGAGAGAGGTGGAGGGTAAATATAAGAGAGGTTTGTGGCAGTGGAGACTAGTGTTGCTATCAACAAACATAATTTAGTTGGCAATATAATATTATTTTTCATAATACTGGTGTCTGATTGCCTGTGCTGAGTTAATTGTAGTCTTTTTTCAGTTCCATTTGGCCAGGTGTTCAGGGCAATTCACCATAAAATCTCAACCACTGCACTTGTATTGAATAAAGAATTGAATTGGCAAAGGCATTTTATTCTCTAGTAAGACCTCTCCAGATTGAGGTTGAGACATACTGGCCAATCTGGACAAGAAGATAATAGCATTGCTCAATATTCATTTTTAACTACACATTACGCTGTTACCTGGGATATTTCATTATCTAAAGATTGAATGAGCACTTTTAGTGGATATAGTGTATATTTAAATGGGACATAATTATGTGAATGTGTTTAATTTTTGTTGTTGTTAAGGTCAAAGTACTTAATAAAAATTATGATTTTTTAAAACTCTGTCTATATCTACACAAAAAGCACTTGAATATCTACAGAATCATTCTGATTATAACCTTTGTTCAATAAATTCAGTCATAATCTGACTACTAAACAACTTGTGTAGTATAGCCCTGGAAGAATTGATGGAGCAATGTGTGGGTAAAGTGGCATTGGCTATTTAAACTAAAAGCAATACAAAATAGAACGTTTCTTGTTTTCTGTTGTCACAAACCCAGCAGAAAGTGGGTATTACAAAATTTTTCTTATTCAACAAATGAGAAAAGTTATGGAAAATTTAGTTAATTGATCTAAGGTCACTTAGTAAATAATCAGACCTCTTGGGAATAGATAATGTTTCTCACATCTTCTCTGTTTTCTCAGCCACCCCCTGTCAACTTCTTACACATCTCATTTCTCCATCCAAATTATAACAAAACAAAGTAAGCATGGTTTATTTTCATGGGCATCCAGTTGATTTCACAAGTTGGGTAACAGTCATCTTAGGGTGAGGAGATCGATTAGTCTGTTTTTCTCTTTCATTGAACAACAATCCAGCCCTTCTCATCTCATCAGTTCATTTCTCCACTAACTCATTTAAGAAACACCATATCAGAGTGTGCTGTCCTTCTATATATAGAAGTTGCTCTACAAATAATTATTTGTACATTGTTGTATAAATAATAATAATGTAATCTGTTTGACTGAAGATATTTACAAATTTTGTGCTTTAATTATCTTCCAACAAATGTCCATGTCTCTGGTTTGTGACCATGTGGATGACTGATCCATATTTATGTAATTTTTCTTTCTTCACCTAATGAGACCAAATCCACTGTTATCTTCATTGAAAGATGTAAAGATATGTCAGTGTCAGAAATATGACTTATTTTATATTCTCTGGTCATAACAAAAACTCCCCCCCTTAAACAAGAAGGTCATAGAGTTGCAAAGACACACACACACACACACACACACACACACACACACAGAGTCATATTTTCTAAGTCTCCTAATAACCTTTTTATGGAAAATGATACCATATGCTTTTTTCTGAAAGAAACTATATAAATGTATAAACTATAGTAAACTACATATTCCAAAGTCTATGAATAGAAATAATCTTATTATATTTCAATTCAATTCACTGTAAAATTTTCTGTCAAAATCTTATCAAGCAAAACTGATCCAGGATATTTACATGAATTCTGATGAAAGTCAGTATACTGTGTTTTTCATGTAATACCAGTGGGATCTAATAAGGAATTTTATGCTTGTCCTTGTATTTAAATAGAGAATTCTATTTACAAGTTTCCTTTCCTAGATCTACTTAGGGTTCCTTTATATGAAGTGACTTTTATTATTTTCATAAAAATATGTAGAAGCTGGGTCTTTTCTAACTCTCTTACAGGAAAGGAATGGAAGTAAATAAGGTTTTGGTTTTTTTTTAATTTTCTGAAAGTCATATAAGGTTATTGTTCCCTAAAGTTTAGTACCTGCCTTTTGGGCTTTCCATTTCACCATAACTTTTGATCCTTAAAGTCTATAATTGAACTTACAGTGTGTTATAATGTAAGTTTTTCTGATTATTACATTTAATGCTAGGGTAACGTTAATATTAGGTATATGGTTGTTTTTTTCATTCCTTTATTCAACAAATTGTCTTTGAAACCCATGTTATAAAGCACCCTAGAGTCAAGTCGAAAACTATTGAGAAAGGAGAGTGGAGACAGTAGAGTAACAATTTGGATTTAAATTTGATTTCCCTGTGTATGATAGTGAATAAGTGTGAATAAGATGCAGTGATCACACATCACTATTGGTAAAAGTGTTTTTTACATGTATCCACACTTTTATGTATATGATTACTTATATTAAAGTGATACATATTACATAAAATTAACATATGCAGTAAGTAGATATTTTAATATTCTGTAATTAAAATAAATACTACTAGTATTTTCTTTCATCCTTCAAATGCCTACTTTGGATACCTCGAGTTACAGTGTCCTAAAGATTCTTTAGAAATATATTGACTGTATTTTAAGGGCTTTTGATATGAGACTGAATTTTCATTCATCTGTTATTTATTGAACACTTGCTGGTAAAAGGCATCAGTGTTATCTGCTCTTAGGGAATAAAAATAAAAAAGGGATATGCTCTAATATTAGAGTGTATCCTCTATAAGGAAAACATAAAAGGCAGAGCAGTCATTGCCACAAAAGAATAAAGTGTTATGGTGGTTTTAATCATATATGTATTAGGATGAATGAATCAGTTGATCAATTGTGATTTATTTTCTTACTCTAAATATGTGCCTGCTTTTCTCATATAGATGAAAATTAAGCTATATTTATCTTTCCAGGGATCTTGTTGATTTTTATTCAATAACTTGGGAGTGAAAATTGATTTTTACATATTTTAATGTTTTTAAATTTCATAAACTAATTGATCAGTAATTTCCAAGGTAGTAATGGCTGCAGTATTTTTGGAAAACAAGCAACAGGATTGACTGTGCTGTTGTGATTTTTTTTAAATTGTACTTTAGGTTCTGGAGTACATGTGCAGATCATGCAGGATTGTTGCATAGGTACACACATGGCAATGTGGTTTGTTGCCTCCATGCCCCCATCACCTACATCTGGCATTTCTCCCCATGTTACTCCCCTCCTCGACCTCCCCCACCCTCCCACCCCACTGTCCCTCCCTTGCCCCCCCAACAGACCCCAGTGTATGATGCTGTTGTGATTTTTAAAGAATTAAAAATAATGCCACGTTTTCTAAAATGATTTGAGTCAATTTCTTATTCGATTTCTAAAAACAACTTTAAATACAGTTTTAGTAATTCACAAATGCTTTCAGTTCCCTTACCTTTATATTTTATAGTCTGTGTAAACAAGTAGCATCATATTTTTTATTATTATACTTTATATTCTGGGGTACATGTGCAGAAGGTGCAGGTTTGTTACATAGGTATACACATGCCATGGTGGTTTGCTGCATTTATCACCCTGTCATCTACATGAGGTATTTCTCCTAATGCTGTCCCTTCCCTATCCCTCCCCTAGCCACCCATCCCCGGACAGACCCCAGTGTGTGATGTTCTCCTCCCTGTGTCCATGTGTTCTCATTGTTCAACACCCACTTATGAGTGAGAACAAAGTAGCATCATATTTATGAATTATATAT
The DNA here is from genome assembly GCA_036589455.1 of Ateles fusciceps. Taxonomy (NCBI): domain Eukaryota; kingdom Metazoa; phylum Chordata; class Mammalia; order Primates; family Atelidae; genus Ateles; species Ateles fusciceps. Next base: position 283,770 of record JAZHEH010000857.1, on the reverse strand, counting down.
CTCCTATGATTTATTCAAGGAAAGAATATATACTGTATTATTCCTTGATTTAACTGTCATATTCTCTCTTCAATTATAGAAGCAAAATAAACTGTAATGACCAATGTAACCCCCCCCCGTATCAAGTTAATCTATGTTCAACTCTAGGATTATCTTTAAACCCTCAAACTAGAAATAAAAAAGGATTAAGTGCATGAAGAAGATTTTTGCCAAAAGCATATAGATAAATTGAGTTGATTCTATACTTAAAGTGGAGAGAAGAGAATAATTTATCTTAAGTCCATCTTTTTTCCCTAAATGTGAAAGAAGTTGATTGTAGTGAGAAGGAAAATAATCTGTAGCAACTTCATTGAGGCTATGCCTTCTGTCATGTTATATTATATGAAAGTAATGAAATGCTTCCACAGATAGAATCAAAAGTCGCCTTTGAGAAATTCTGCATAAAAATTAGCCTGCCACTTTACCACTTACTCAAGTTTGATTTGTTTTAAGTTATATAATAGGTGTTAGGCACTAGAAGAGGAGATTTATTGGGGGCAAAGAGCAGTAGTTGGAAACAATGCAAGCAGGCAGGAAGCTATATAATGAGATTTTACAGTAGAATTATTTTCTAAATTAAAACGAGGGTGGGTTCATACACAACAGCTAATACTTGTAATATCAGCACAAGGATAGAGGGTTCCTTGAGGCCAGGAGTTCAAGACCAGCTTGGGCAACATAGTGAGAATTCATCTCTACAAAAAATTAAATAAAGAATTAGCTGGCTGTGATTGTGTGGGGCTGTAGCTTTAGCTACTCAGGAGGCTGAGGCAACATTATCTCTTGGGCCCAGGAGTTCGAGACTGCAGTGAGCTATGATAGCACCACCGGACTCCAACCTGGGCAATGGAGCAAACCTCCATCTCTAAAAAAGAATAAAATATAAAACTAAAATGATACATAAAATAAATTAAAAGAAATGAGGATGTATTTTATTTTAACATTATGAAACTTTTTAGATGAGAACCCTGCAAACATTCAATGTGTAAGTTGTGACCAAATCCAATTATTAACCATACCAATGACTTATGGTTCCTTCACGCTCCTTAATGTTAATATAATGATTATATTGGGAACTGGTGTGTCACAGCTTGAAGCCTTTGAGATTTAACCGTGCCTTTTCTGTAAAGTTTACTTTGTTAATTCCACTATGTATTGGTCTTTTTTTTTCTTCTGAAAGTCTCACACTGCTGCCTGGGCTGGATGCAGTGCAGTGGAGCCATCTTAGCTCACTGCAGCCTCCACCTCCCGGGTTCAAGTGATTCTCTTGCTTCAGCCCCCAAGTAGCTGGGATTACAGGCACCCGCCACTATGCCAGGCTAATTTTTTGTATTTTTAGTAGAGACAAGATTTCACTATGTTGGCCAGGCTAGTCTTGAATGTCTGACCTTGTGATCCACCTGCCTTGGCCTCCCAAAGTGCTGGGATTACAGGCATAAGTCACCATGCCCAGCCGCCAATATGTATTGGTCTTTTTAATCAATGATTCAGTGCAGAATCATTTTGTCCTTTAACTATATATTTTCTTGTAAAGTTGCTTCTGTTGTCTTGAACTTTTCTTTTAAAATGTATGTTGTCATTTGACTTTTTAGATTGTTATGTTCTAGCCCTTGAAATCAGTGTAAATGTCCTTCAAAGGAAGGTGTAATACTCTATTTGACATAGCAGCTAACGATATACTAGGTGCTTTATAAATGGTGTTGATATACTTTATCTTCACAGATTACTAGTTTTACTTAATATTTGCAATATAACAATCTTTTATAGAGTTATATTCATATGCATGTTTATCTTAACTGTTAAATGCAGTATGATTCATGTCTAGTTCTGGTCAATGATGAATGAAAGTCTCCTGAGAATTAAATTTACCACATTGAGCAAAAACAGTCATCATTTTAGACATTCTAAGAATTTTAGAAATTAAAGATTTTTTTCCAGTTTACTCTGTTAAGATTGTGTTTAGCTACATGTGACAACATTCTCACCACAGTGACTTATCCAGGTAGTTTCTTTTTCTCGTAGAGCAAGAGTTCCAGAATTCTATATTCCAGGGTCGTTGGAGCAGCTGCAAAACCCTATGTGTCCCAACTCTTTCCTCCATTCCCAGTCATCTCCAACATGAGACTTTCTTTCCCTGTGGTCTCAACATGGCTACTCTGCCTCCAGGCTCTATGTATGTGCTTCCAAATGGAAGAAGGGAAAATGGGGAAAATAAATGCATATTCCAGCTGTGTCAGCTCCTGTTTGTAAGGAAAACAAATGCTTTTCTGGCAGCTCCACACTGAAGAGTTCTACTTGACACTGTGTTAACCAGAAATGTGTCACATGACCATTCATAACTTCTAAAATCTTTGGAAGGTTGAGTATTTTAACTGATTAGGTATGTTTCTTGCTTTATAATTCAAAATATGAAAACTGGTCACCTATTCATAAAACCTTGATAGTCTGAACAAAATTTGGATTTTTTTTTAGCTAAGAAGAAAAGAAAGGATATTGGATAGACAGCTGGCTATGCCAGCCAAGATACTTATAATAATGCATATTTTCTCCTTTGGGCATACTTTGTTTTAACTTAGCTAAATATGCTGTGATTGTTTTCCTGTCTTCTTAGTTTTGTTTAAATTTATTTCAGATATCAAGGAAATAAAATGGAGAAAACACTCTATTATTCATATCTTTCTGCCTCTGAATATTTTTATGTTGGAGAAAGAGAAAGCAGTCACTGTCACAATAGCTTAGTCTGACAAATTCTAAAGATATCCGTTAGCATCAATATATATGGTATTAAGTCATCAGTTTCTATATTCTGAATTAGTAAGACCCAATCACATCCACTGAGTTCAAGAGAAAGTACAGTGCGTAATAAAAAGATGACCAGTTCTAGCAATGATAAACAAGAAAACAAGTAATATAGTTTGTTTAGAATAACATGTTTTAAAGATCAAGTTTTTCTGCCTTGCCAATGTTGCCTTTCTTGCAACACTTTTTTTCTCTTCTTGAGGTAGGCTTCCCTATATTTCATCACAAACCCCAGTATTTACTTGGACATTCATGGTCTATTCATAGCAGCACGACCCTATGGCCCAAACTTGCAGATGTTTCCCTCCTTCTTCTACACTTCTTCCAGTCAGAATAACCACTCTTGTCTGTCATAATCTCGAGCTGTCTATTTTGTGCCATGCAAATGGAAAATAATGAGTAATAAGATACCAGCTAGGTTTTAGTCATATAAGATGAATAAGTCCTACAGATCTACTGTACAGCATAGGGCTTATAGTTAACAATATTATATATTTAAAACTTTGCTAAGAGAGTAGATCTTTTTTTAACTGTTATTATCATACATGCAAAAATAATAATAGTAGGTTGGGCACGATGGCTCATGCCTGTAATCTTACCACTTTGGGAGGCCGAGGCAGGCAGATCACAATGTCAAGCGATCATGACCATCCTGGCCAACATGGTGAAACCCTGTCTCTACTAAAAATAAAAAAATAAAAAAAAATAGCTGGGCATGGTGGTGCATGCCTGTAATCCCAGCTACTTGGGAGGCTGAGGCAAGAGAATCACTTGAACCCAGAAGGTGGAGGTTGAAGTGAGCCGAGATGGCACCATTGCACTCCAGCCTGCGCAACAGAGCAAGACTCTGTCTCAAAAAAATAAAATAATAGTAGTAAATAAGGAGGGTGGGAGAAAAATTTTGGAGGTGGTGCATAGGTTTATGGCATAGATACTGGACATGATTTCACAGGGGTATACAGTCATGCATCTCTTAACAGATACGCATTCTGAGAAATGCATTGATAGCTGATTGATCTTGTTGTGCAAACATCACAGAGTGTACTTACACAAACCAGTGTACAAACCAGTACAGCATGTGACTGTACTGAATACTGTAGAAAATTGTAATACAATGGCAAGTATTTATGTATCTAATCATATCTAAACATAGAAAAGTTACAGAAAATATTATCATCTTATAGCACCACTGTCCTACATTTATACAGAATGTGTACATGACAGCCATCCATTGATAAAAGTGTCCTTATGCATCACATAAGTGTAATCTCCAAACTCATCATGCTGTGTACATTAAATATGTATAGCTTTTTATGTCCATCAGACCCCAATAAAGCGGTTAAAAAAGATTTTGACTAGGAAATATACTATCATTTCTAGTTGATAAAAGATCTCAACGTTTTCAAAATAGTCCTACAGAAAACCAGATTCATCAGGTGTTTATACGTGATCCTCATGAAAAGATCAAAGAAGCTGAAAAACATGCATAGACTTTGCCTCTCCTAGCAATCTGTGATTTACATCTCCATAATAAGTTCACTGAAAAGTCCTGTAGGAATGTTAATATTGTTAGCTCAGTATTTCTCAGTCATTTCTCCATGGAAACCATTTGTGTACAATATCTTGAAGAGCACAGTTGAGAGAATGTTATCTTAGTTGAATGTGTATGTCTCTCTGAGTCATGTGATTTCTCTATATATGTTTTCACCAAATCTTTTAGAAACCTTTTCTCTTAGCACTATGTCTATAATTTGTGAAACTGTTACCAGGATAATATTTGTGCCTCTCACCATGATGTACCTACCAGCGTCCAAGCAGCCACTGTTTTTCTAGAGCAACTATCTGGAGGAAAGAATTCAGCACAGCATTCTACAAAATCATTTTGTTTATTAAAATAGATTACTATATTACATATAGTAATTTATATTTAAAATATTGATTAATTATTAAAATCTACATGACCGCTTTAAAGAGCAGTACATAATATATAGCAGTTTGTGCTCGAACTAACAGTCTTCTCCTTTTTTTATTTAATTTTACTTTAAGTTCTGCGGTACATGTGCAAATCTTACAGCATTGTTACATAGGTATATACCTGCCATGGTGGTTTGCTGCCTCCATCCCCCCATCACCTACATTAGGTACTTCTTCTAATGTTATCCCTCCCCAATACTGCCATCCCCTGCTATCCCTCCCCTAGCCCCCACCCCACAACAGACCCCAGTGTGTGATATTCCCCTCCCTGTGTCCATGTGTTCTCATTGTTCAACGCCCACTTATGAGTGAGAACATGTGGTGTTTGGCTTTCTGTTCTTGTGTCAGTTTGCTGAGAATGATGGTTTCCAGCTTCATCCATGTCCCCGCAAAGGACATGAACTCATCCTTTTTTATGGCTACATAGTATTCCATGGTGTATATGTGCCATATTTTCTTTATCCAGTCTATCTTTGATGGGCATTTGGGGTTGGTTCCAGGACTCTGCTATTGTAAACAGTGCTGCGGTGACCATACGTGTGCATGTGTCTTTATAATAGATCAATTTATAATCCTTTGGGTGAACAGATACCTTTCAAAAGAAGACATTTATGTGGCCAACAAACATATGGACAAATGCTCATCATCACTGGGCATTAGAGAATGCAAAACTAACAGTCTTCTAAAAAGGATTCACTTTGTTTTTTATTCTGTTGTCCTATTCGTTGATAGTGTTATGTAAGTAATTGTAAAATTTAAAATCTGGAAAGAGAATGTGGACTCAGAATGCCATCTCTTTTGTTATTTCAAAAGGAATAGAAATGAACATACATATTCATTTTCTTTCATTACACAGCCAGAGAAATAGAATGGATTTTATAAACATGTAAAAGCAAGGATTTTGATCACTGACAAAAAGGAAATGTTTGATCACTACCTTACTTCATTTCTTTTTTCTTATCCTGTTTTTTTTTCTTTGTCAACTATTTGATGACATCTCCGAACACCACCTTTTATGCACGGCAATAATTGGGTATCATAGTAAAGAACACTGTTAATGTCATTAAGTTACATCATCCCCTCCTGAAATATAGAGGAACTTTAAGGCTATGTGAATATTTTTGTTCTGGTTTTTCTTGTATTTTGTAGAAATTGCATGAGCTTTGTTTAAAGTCAGGCATCTAAAACCTTGCCCTGTATGCTACTGACAAACTACACAAATTTGTGATCTATTCTGTTACAGTTTGTTCAACTGTAAAACTAGGATAGCAAACTCTATGTCATATTTTACATATCAGGATTTAAAAAGCATGTTTTGAAATCTGAGTAAATAATAAATCTGTACTCTGTAGTTAAATTTGTTCCATATTCTTGAAGAAATTCCCTTCGATGATTATGCCAACTTCTGTATTACTTTTCCTCACATTTTAATTTTGTGCTTTTATCATAGTAGTATTTTACATTATCCATCAAAGTAACAATTACATAGTCATTCTTAAAACAAATATGAATTTTAGATGATTAAATAGATTTGTATGGAGGTTCCTCTTGCTAATCATAGCAATTATCCTTAGTGAAAAATGATAGACACTTGACAAACCAATTAATCATGATGACTATTTTTGCATCATAAATAAATCAAACTTTCAAATCTGAGAGGGAATCAAAAGGGCAGTGGTAGTGTACTGTCTCAAAGCCCCTTTCCAATTGACAGTACAAATTTAAAAAGAGAGAGAAAAAAACATGTTTCACTGTAATTGTTTTCTAAGTGCTTCCAAGTGCATGTATTTTCTTAATAGTTTCAATTTTTTTAGTTGGATTGAAAGGAAACTCTTGGAGTGTAGTAAGGAGGGCACCTTTTGTTGAGAGGTTTTCAAAAACAGAGTGTGCCTAAGGCCAAAGATGAGATGGTTTTGCAAAAGTCAGTGGCCACAAACAGGTGTGTTTGACCCTTGAGAGATATGCAGGAAGTCTATACCACTTTAATCGTTCCAAATGTGCTTTACCTTAATTCCCAAGTACTTTGATAAAGGAGAAATGGGAAAAAATATGCACTCTATTATGGAAATGTTTTGACCTACACTATGGAGACTTTTAGAATAAGGGCATTCTAGAAATCCGTCCCCAATGCCTAAGATTTACTTACTTAAAGATAATGTCATAGGTTGGGTTCCTCGGAAGCATACTCTGTGATTGATGTGAGCATGCAGTATGTATATTTAGGAGTGTTCTTGGGGTAAACATGTAGGGGCAGAGGGAGAAGTTTGGCTGTGACACAGTCTCAGTAGGGGCTTCAGCTGACCATCCAGGGAGGTTTTTTTTTTTTTCTTTTTTGAGACAGAGTATTGTTCTGTTGCCCAGGCTGGAGTACAGTGGCGTGATCTTGGCCCACTGCAACCTCCACCTCCCGGGTTCAAGCAGATCTTCTGCCTTGGCCTCCCAAGTAGCTGGGTCTATAAGTGTGCACCTCTATGCCTGGCTAATTTTTGTCTTTTTAGTAGAGATGGTGTTTCACCCTATTGGCCAGGTTGGTTTCAAACTCCTGACCTCATGATCCACCGGCCTCAGCCTCCCAAAGTGCTGGGATTACAGGCATGAGCCACTATACCGGCCTCAGGGAGTTCTTAAGCTGGAATGACCCTTCAGAAGTGTTAGGAAGTGAGGAAAGAGGACTGGATCTTTATAACCCCATGTCAAGTCTCACAATGGATGTGGGCTACTCCAGGAAGGCAACAAACTTTAGCAAGATGACTCTTTTCAGCCATGGGAATTTCCGTAAGGGAACTGTGATGGTCTGAATGTTTTTGTCCCTCCAAATTTATATGTTGAAACCTAACACTCAAGGTGATGGTATTAAAAGGTGGGGGTTTGGGGAGGTGATTAGGTCATGAGGACTTTGACTTCATTAATGGGATCAATGCCCTTATAAAGAGGCCCCAGAAAAGCTTCCTTGCCCACCCACCATGTAAGGACATGTAGCAGTTGCCATTTAAGAGGAGTGGACCCTCACTAGATAATGAATCAACTAATGTCTTGATCTTGGAATTTCCAGCCTCCAGAACTATAAGCAGTAAATTCTGTTATTTATAAATTACCCAATCGAAGGTATTTAGCTGTAGCAGCCCAGACTAAGACAAGGGCTGACAGCTGAAGGCTGTCTACCAGCACCATTCCTAGCAGCTGGGGAAATAAGTCCTTCATTTCTGAAGGGGAACCTGGGCAGCATATTTACAGCTTCTCACTACAGATAAGCTCATTATTTCAAATAGGAACTAGCAAGAAAAGATTAAATGCCCCAAATATAGCTGGTTGCTAAAACTAAATTGTGATGTGTAAATTGTAGTGAGGAGGGCGTCTTCAAACCAGTATGTACGGCATGATACTGTTTTTGTTGCAATATTTATTATATATCCAAACACACATATATTACTTTTAGAAACACACACCACATATATATCTGTGAATATTTTCCATGCCCATAGGTAACGATTGTTGGCATTATTTATGCTATTTTAAAGATTGATGTTTTCAAATGATTATGTATTGGTTATATATTATTTATTGATAAAAGGTAAAAAAAGCAAAACAAACTTTAAGTGATTACTGTGAAAAGAATCCCAATGCTGCAGATTTAGGTTATCCAATTTTTCCCATTAAAATATTAAATAACAGAAATAATTATGAATATGAAAAGAAGCAAATTTTGAAAAATGGTAAGAAATGCTTAAAGACATAGCATTGTTGCCCAACCATCATTATTTAGACATACAGTGTTTGGCTTTGACCAGAATTGGTTTCGAAAACTTCCTTTTGGCCAAAAGTGTTAGGCCATATATACTACCGTAAATAATATACTACCATAAAATTCATGATGCTTACCATGCATTAATTCCTAATATGTAGCAGACATTGTGCTAGGCACATCATATTTAATATTTCTAATCCTCTCAAAAGTAATACAAGTTAACTAGCGTTTTTCTTGTTTTGAAATGGAGAAACTCAGAGAGGTTAAATGACTTGCCCAAGGCAATGCCATCGATAGGTGCCAGATTCTATCACAGATTTATTGGCAACAAACCATATGTGTGCATGTGTGTGCGTGTGTGTGTGTACACATACACAAATAATATATCTAGTATAAATATTTACATGGAAACATAATAAACTGCATTGAGCTGTATTTAGAATTAGTATTTAGGACATGTTTCGTGAATAAGAGAGTGGAGATTAAAATGTGTTTGCTTAGGAAAAACAGTACATTAAAATAGGCTTTATTGTGGGTTTTCAACTATTCTGTGAAAATAGATACCCAGGGAAAAAATTACAGGGAATATGACTCTTGAACAGGCAACTCATAACTTGTTGAAAAGCCAAGATAAAAATGTCAGAGAGGAGAATGTTTTGGCAGCTCAGATAAGCCCTCAGAGGGTGGGAGGAAATGATCTCACCATAGTCTCATATCTGAACTCCAGGTTTTTGCATCTCCATAAACTAATTTCTTGCACCCCCTCAATAATGATCGGGCTTACTCTCAATCTCTCTCTCTCTCTCTCTCTCTCTCTCTCTCTCTCTCTCTCTCTCGCTCTGTCTCACACACACACAAACATGCAGAAAATTTACTCAGACATACTTACACATACATACCCCATAAGATAATTATATGAATACCAGCCTTTTTATTTCATAACTAAATTACAAGTCCTGGTTATTGTTTGGACTGTGAAAAAATAATTATATGAAGAGGTGCTTCAAGATGAAAGGCAAGGCAACATTGTGAAATTATTCATATGATAGAAATTGTGTGAAAAAAGAACAAAATCTTTAAAGATCTAGTTATAAAATCATGTTGAATAAATATAACCATGAAGAAATTAAAAGAAAAATGTAATACTACAAGAATATGAATCAAATGTATTGTTGAATGTAAGGAGTTGGTTACACTTCCTTAGAATAGAGGTTATTTTAAAGTTTATGGCTTATGTGACGTTATGAATTGTCCTAGATCAACATTGTTATGCAAGAGCAACTATTAGGTGATTTTTGGTAGATAACCACAGTAAAACCTTAGTATGATAGGTAAAGTTTAGCTACTCTCCCGTACCCTCACTCTAAGGTGTTATCATACTCCATATAAAAGGTTCAATCAAGGTAGACGTGAGAATATTCTAGAATCTAGAGGTGGAATTCAGGTAACCTTAGAGAAGGCATCAGACAACCAGAATCTTCACATTCAGTGTGGTAACAAAGAATAGTTTAGGCATTTAGTCTTGGGCACCATGCCAAAGAATACAGTTTCCATAACTTGCTAAATTTTTATACCTAGCAAGCTAGGGATGAGGAATTTCTCTCAAATATTTTAACCAAAGCATGTATCTTAAATAACATTAATCTCATAAGTGAAAACTCCTTTCTAACACTCTTTTTGCTCATTAGCAAGGCCTCTAGTGTTGACTGTGATAAAAATAGTTCAAATGCTGGTAGAACCCATCCCAGGAGACTGGCCCTTCTGATTAAATTCTAACTCTATCCCCATATGAATTCCTGACTTAAGTAACTGAGTTCTAGCACATCAGAATATAACTATGTTATAGATATCAAAACATACGTAATTAATACATATTTTAAGTGAGACACTTCTTTCATCTTTATTTCTTAACTACATAAGAAATTTGATTATTTGTAGTAGCCTAACTATAAAACAAAACACAAAGCCAACAACTAAAAACTTCTCTATATATATTGCAAAGAGGCAACCACTTGGTGTCAATTCAATCATGAGAGAAATGCTATTATATGAGTACATCTCCCTGGCTTGTATGGGGGTAATAGGGCATGTGATTTATAGATTCACAATAACTGAGATATTGAAACTGAGATACTCACAATAACAGATATTGATATGTAGCTTTTCCCATAACTTTGTGTAGTGAAATCCTCAGTTTGTGCTGTGTAAAAAGTTTATTGTTTACTTTTCATGAAAATCATCTTAGTTGTTTATTTAATTGTCTGTAATTTGGGGGTAATACATTTGTTTTTCTTGATACTATGTGAAGTCGCAAACAGAAAATTCTTACAGGAATAGATAAGCAAATATCCTATAAGTATCCTATATCCAGAGTCAGTCTCTCTCTCTCTCTGTCTGTCTCTCTCTTAATGAGTCAGTCTGTCTCTCTCTCTTTTCCCCGCCTAGCTATCTATCTGTATTTTTCAGTTTTGCTTTGCAAATAAGAGAATTGTGTGTTTTAAATAAACCAACTTATCATTAATTTTCTCTGAATTCAAAATAAATTACAAGTGGACTCTTGAGTTTATGCTACTTGGTTCTCTGTATATATAGATCAGATGTCTGAAATAGGATCTTTATTTGCTATTTTCACTCTCCTAAGGTCATGATAATGCCAAGATAGATAATATTTGTAATCATATACTATTTTGTCAGAAGTATTTCTAATAACACTATTTTATAAAAATCAACATCTATTCAGTATAAAATTTTACTTTAAATAATTAATTCAAGCAAATCAATGAGGTAGCTTTTACACTGCTGAGCCTGTGTATGTATGGATTGGTACAGCCATGCCATAGACTTCTTTTCTTTCTTTCTTTTTCTGTGTATGTGAAATGTTCATCATTGTGCTATAGAAAACAATCTCATTGTGTTTTTAAAAGCTGGAATGGGTATTGAGAAGGGGAAGAGGACCACAGAAAAAGTTGGTTAACATGCTACTTCCACTTCAAGTCTTTACTCAATGTCATCACCAGCAACATTTTAAATTTATGCTTCCACTAGATTGCAGTTCTTTTCCTTTGATTTTTCTTATGATACAAGCCTTTCCACACAAGATTAATGTATAGCAATTGTGTAGAATTTTTCTTTGGAAAATATGGTGATTTATTACAAAGTGAGTAACATCATTAAAAAAATTCAGAATTTAATTTTTCTCAGAATGGTCAGAAAGAATAATGCATATGTATGGTTCATTTCAGGAGAAATAGAACATGAGAATTAATATATTTCAGGTCTTTTAAAGTACTTTCATGCCTATGAATCAGCATATTTTTCCTAGTTTGAGATAAAAAAAAGAGACAATTAAAATCTCACTGATGTTTCACCATCAGATGATTTTATATTTGTATTTCCTTGTACTTTGTAACTTACGTAGAGAAGAACAGAAGAAAGAAAAAGGGAGGATTAGCCATCTTTCTTTCTTTCTCAGTTCTTATAGCACTTCATTTTTTAACCTATTATTCCTGCTGCCTGCTTTGTTTGTCTACATGTTTGTATTTCATTATTTCACAGAAAACCATCTACTACCATTCTGAAGGTCATTTACCTGAAAATGATAGAGAGCAGCACATATTCAAACAACTGCACAGTAATTACCTATCAATTATCATTGTTCCTTGCTTTTCTGTTTTAGGATTGAGAGGCTGCCTCCCTCCCCACCTCCCTCACACCCCCAGCATATTATCACAAAGCCTACTGATTCATTCACATCCTTGGGCTAAATTTGCCACCCACAGTGTTCCTGTTGTTTTGTGTATGAAGTGAAAAGATTTAATTGGATATTGTTGAAAAGACACAGAGGCTAACTTTCAATTTTCATATGTAGTTCCTCCCTCTCCCTCTGCACCACCTCCTTTACTTGTTGAGAAAATTGCCCTCTCCATGGTAACAATAAAAGAAAGCTTTCAGATTTTAGTAGTAGTTGTTTCAGAGAAAAGAAGTCAAAAAGTAGAAGTTTAAAAATGAAAAAGGGAGAGGAAGACAGCTGGGAAGAAGGCTTAATGTTTATGAGTGGGTGTGGAGGGGGAAAGAACTAAGTTGAATGAGCAAAGCTGAGCTAAGAGGAAGATGGTTTTCTGCATCCCAGAAGGCAGTACCCCATTCTTTCCTGCAGGCTTCACTCTCCAAAAGATAAGAGCTTTATCTAAAGTTCTTACGGGATTCACTCCTGAAGAGCAGCTTGTCACCAAACAGCAACACTGTGATTTCCTCAGGGAATCATAGTTTATTATTATTTTTTTAAGGTAACACTTTTGTGAACTCCAGTTTCTACCTCAATTCAAATGGTCACTTGGTTACAGGGTGGAAGAGACCCAACAATACACCTTTCCCACTTGCAGAGGTCTTTGGTTAAACCATGTCTGCCACAAGGACACAAGGAGCTGGGTCTGACTGGTTGTTTTTTATTTGCTTTTTTGCCTCCTATACTTTCTAGAATGTGAGATATTGTAACCCTTGTCAATGACACATAGTACTGAACCCATCTGAAGAAGTATGTCACGTTGTGATGAACAGTTTCTCCTGCTAAGTAAATGCAGAACCATTGTGAAAGGTTTAATAATGCCTACCCCCTCCCCGGCCAAAGATGTCCATACCCTTATGCCAGGGACCTGTGAATATGTTACCTTACATGGCAAAAGGCTTTGTATTAATAGATGTGGCTAAGTTAAAAATCTTGACACGGGGTGATAGCCTGGGTTATCCCAGTACACCCAATGTAATCACAAGAATCCTTATAAGAGAGAAGGCAATGTGATGATGTAAACAGAGTAAGAGAAAGATTGGAAGATGCTACGCTATTGGCATTGAAGTTGAAGGACAGGGCCAAGAGCCAAGAAATGCAGGCAGGCTCTAAAAGCTGGAAAAGGCATGGCAAGAAATCCTCCCCTACATCCTTTAGCAGGAACACAAGCTCTGTTAACACATTGTATTTAGCTTGTGAGATCCATTTTTTGGACTTTGGACTTTGGAACTCCAGAATTATAAGTTAATACATTTGGGTCGTTTTAAGCCATTAAGTCTGTAATCATTTGTTAAAATAGCCACAGGCAACTCGATATAGCCATAAACATTTAATAATTACTAACTTTGCACAATTTTGATACAGGCTTTCTTATTAAGGTTTATTTTTTCCTCATTACCAGGAATAAAAGTGGGGTATGGGGACAATGTCATGATGCACTCCATTTTAGCCATATGAATTTGTATTTCCAGTATTAGAACAAAAGGTGACAAATCTGAATGTATTCGTATGAAATAACAATAAAGCATAACCAAAGGAGAAAAGTGTCCAACTGGAAATGAAGTTGGAGAAAGATGAAGAGAAGCAAGCCAATTGTGTAGTTTCCCTTCTGCTTTTTAAAATCATGATCTGTTTAACCCATCGAATTCTATTTTACAAACAGAACTGCAAGGAAGTACTGATGGATTTGATGGCATGAAAACCACAGTCACAGAGGCAGGAAAGTAAGGAATAAGTTTTAGAACAGGAAGCGGAGTTGCTTGTGGAGAGATCTTGTGACATGTGAACAGGGCTGGGCTTAGGAGTCAGAAAGTCCTGAGTTCAAATGCTATTCTTATCCTAACTGGCTGGCTAATTCTTTGGGGAAATTAGTAATCTTTTCCTGAGCTTATTTCCTCACATGTGAAAAAAATGAATATAGTACCCAGCTAGGTAGAATTGTTGTTGGGATTAAATGATGACTGTAAAGCATCTAACCCACCTTTGGCTATATTATAGCTGCTCGCAAAATTGTAGTTATGATGTAAAGAGGAAAACACTGGAAAAGGAGGGTGTGGGCCATTTTGTTCCACCTTCAACACTTTTTGTCTTTGTGACCTTGGGTAAATTATACTTCATTCTGTGCTTCATTTTCCTGGGTCTATAAAGAGTGTAAGTTGGAATATTATGCAACCATCAAAAACAATGAGTTTGTGTCCTTTATAGGGACATGGATGAACCTGGAAACCATCATTCTCAGCAAACTGACCCAAGAACAGAAAATCAAACACCGCATATTGTCACTCATAGGCGGGTGTTGAACAATGAGAACACATGGACACAGGGAGGGCAGCATCACACACTGGGGTCTGTCAGGGGAAACAGGGGAGGGACGGAGGGGAGTGGGGGAGTTGGGGAGAGATAGCATGGGGGAGAAATGCCAGATATAGGTGATGGGGGAGGAAGGCAGCAAATCACACTGCCATGTGTGTACCTATGCAACAATTTTGCATGTTCTTCACATGTACCCCAAAACCTAAAATGCAATTAAAAAAAAGAAATTTACATACTAAAAAAAAAAGAGTGTTAAGTACAGAACAATTAAGGGGTGGTCATTATTAACCTACCTCAAATGGTGTCTATAAATTAATATATATTGTGCTTTTCCTATGTGCAAGATCTAGCACAATAGCTAGTTATTACTATTGTGGTAGTAATTGCTATGCTATAGAAGTTTGAATTGTAAGGCAGTGGAGAGTCACTGAGCTTTACGAGAAAGTGTAGCAAAACATTTTGGTAGATAGTAATGGGGAATATTACATAAATGGATAGATATTAGGGGCAGATATTACAAAGATTACAGCATGGACATTTATTAAGGCCAAACTGCTTAATCAGTTGCATCTCTCAGGTTCCTGATGTTGCTTAATTTTTTAACCTCCCGTTTTGTCCTGCCCTTTGTACAGATATTTAATGCTCCCAACAGCTCTTCAGTAGCACATGTACTGTGAGTTCGTTTTGTTATTACTTGTGTATATTAGCATTCCTTTGTGAACCAGAAAGCATGGAATTAGCTGTTGCCTCTATCCTACCTTGTTTCGGAGTTTGAATTGAAGCCTTCATGTCATTAACGCCTATTCTGTCCACTATCTTACAGAAAACTTCTCAAATTCAGGCAGATCATTAATAAAGCAGAAAGAGTGGAGAACTTGAGATATTGGAAATTGAAACCCACCATTAGTATTGACTGATTTATGATTATCAGTTTTTGTCTCTGCCTATTCTCATGCCACTTAAGTCTCTGAGGCAACAAAGAATAAGCAATTTTGCTCATCTTATACAAATAAAACACAGAAAAAGGAATCACTAGAGAATTGGTACTGCAGCCTTTCTGTGGGGATTACTGCTTCTTTTTAAATTACTTAAAAGATATTGAAATTATTGTGAATAAAGAGAAAACTTCCTAATAAAACAGAGAATTAAACTTAATACCTTCCCATAATGTAAACAGCTTGGTTAGGAACACAGCATTACAGAAACCACTTAAGAATTGATTGTACTTGCTCTTGGAGCAGAACTAGAAGCTCACCGTTTAGAAGCCGTGCACATTTCCCTATCAAACAGTACATAAAGTTTCCATATTCCTCAAAATTGGCTCTCATTTGTGCCATATGTTTGCTTGGAACTATGCCACGTAAAGCAGTTCTCCCCCTCGAACTGGGCTCCTTTCATGCTGCAGTGCAAGTGTGTGATATACTGGTACCGTGTGCTAACATAGACCCATTTTTATATGATAAGAACTAGCACGGCCTAGGGAATTGGAAAGTATGTCTGAAATCCTCCCCATAGAATATGTCGCTTCCTTTAAAAACTGTCATACTGCAAGTTCCAATTGAGTTAAAGGCCATTTTGCTCCTATAGGGAAATTGTAATTTTTACATTCCCCAATAACAGTCTGTTCTTTGTTTACTGAAGAGAGCTTTCATGTCATAAAAATGGCATTGTTTGACAGAGACACAGAATCATTGTTTTATTATAGAAACTTTGCTCTTACAACAGCAAAAATAGCTCATCTCTTAAGCTCCTGATCAATGTCTAACACCTCCTACCCCCAGCAACACTTCACTGCGAGTATATTAACACTCTATAATAGCAACTCCACTCACCTACCAAGAAATGATCTTCACAAATGATTTACAGCTAAACCAGAGCTTAAACACATAGCACCCAATCAAGGGCAGATGTTTATCTTTTCCCCAGTCATATAAGTTCTGAGAAGAAATAGATTAATGATCTCTGAGACAACTGCTGAGAAAATGTACAAAGTATATTGTTTATTCTAAGGAATGAGACCTAGTCGTTAAGCACTTTTTTCCCTTATATGTACATCCAAGGGTAACCATTACACCATCTTGATGCAAATTTAGGATATAGATTTATTCATACCTGTCTTCTCCATTTGGATATTGTCTTGTCTGTGTGAGTGCACACAGGCACATGCACACATACACACATGCACTCTTGTTTCATACTTATTTGTAAAACAAAGATTTCCAAACCATTAATGTATCATTGTTTAACATGAACACATAGTTGTTCACTCTCCATATGTATCTTCACTTTGTAGCACTCAGAATTTGGCAAAATCAGAAGGCTGAAACCTCATGGATTAAATATATTCTATATAACATATGTCTTAATTGCTGTTACTGTAAAGAAACCTGGACTAGCCAGATTTGACTAATTTCTACCTAAGATATTTGAATTCTTATAAATAGATTCATTGCTTTAATCACACAAGAGTGGTTTATATGAATGTAATTATCTTCACTTTCTAGCTGAATAAACTGAGCCTGATTCTATCACTATACAGGAAACATGAATTGAACAGCCGTTCCAATTATTTTGATAATTCAAATCTTCACATCTACCAGTGGAAGACAGCAGAAGAGGGTTGGGGGCTTGAATTATTCTGATTGACTGTACACATGAGTGTAATCGCCTCTAGATAATCACTCATTTCTTCACTTCCCATCTACAGGTAGTATCAGTAAACAGTAGCATCTTTTGCTTTGCCTCAGTTTATTGATGGCTGCAGTTAGAAAGAAAAAGCAAGGTTTTGTTTCAGTACTTAAATGAGTAACATCTCCAAAATGTTTTGAAAACATAAAAAGGTTGAATACATTTTTAACAAACGTTTTATTTGCTTTGACTTTTGATTTTTGAACAGATTAGTACAATACTCCTATACTCCTTCCCTAGAAATAGGAATACTATCTGAAGACTTATTTCCTAAACAAAAATATCAGGTCTAATGCATTAATAGGTATTAAGGGCACTGAAAATTTATATTCACAAAACGTGACATCATAATGTATATTAAAAATTCTTATCACTGACAATCTTTTATTATCAGTGTTGTATTTCTGGAGAGATTCCAATTGCTTCTCACGTTTCTGGAAGTCTCTGTTTATCCTTTACAGTAGGAATTGTAAGAATTTAACAAAACATTATGAATGTTTACCTTTTTTCTAAACTAAAACTACAATCCCTGTTTACCCTTATATAATAAAATATAATATTACAAGTGGAATCAGCAAAATGTTTAATAATTTTCTGGGACAGTTTTTACAAGCAATGGGGTTGAATTTATGTTCATTATGTACAGTGGAATTATTATATTCTCCTTAAATAAAAAGTTGCATGAAGTTAAATTATAAATGTTTTGCATGTTTTCATGACAGGACATTTAATCAAAGAGGGGATCCATGAGGCTTTTCTTGGGTTACTGCAATTTAATTTTCCATTTCTTTCTTGGAAAGGACATTGGATGCAGTTGTAGGAGGTTAATATTTCTAACATGCCACTTTTATTGTGGCATTCTTCTGCTCTCCAACCTCCAATGATTTCCCATTGCCTTCAACATGATGTCCTTATTTGGTCATCTAGTGTTCTGAGCCCTCACATTCTGGCCTCAGCTTCCCTTCTCAACTTGATCACAGGCATCATAATTCTGCCTAACTACACAGCTGCCCTTCCCACTCTTTCTCAACCACTCTGCTGCATTCTGACTTCTACCCTTTGGTTTTAAAGCCACTCCTTTTCCTGAAAATCCTTCTCCTATTAGGTCATTATTAATTGAGTTCATCCTCTAAGTTACAGTTCACGTCCCTGTTCCTGTATGGCACCTTTCCTAAACCTGGTCCCATATAAAATCCTATCTCTCAGAATCCCATTAGCATAGAATATGTGATCTATAGACTATTACATTTGTCATTTATATATTGTCTTCTATTATTGGGCAATCACATGTGTGAGCATGCATGGGCTGGCCTGAAGGTCATCTTGCCAACTGCATTGCAAGTTCATCACAAGTTCACTGACTTCACTAGAGAGGCTCTTTTATATCATCCATGAGCCACATTCCCTACTGTGATGTATTATGCACATAATTATTTCAATAAATATTTTCTAGCTATTTGACCAATGCTTAATTACCTGTCAACTATATCCTCTTGTATCTGGGATTTCTAGAGTATTTGGGCAGTATCTTCAGAATGCAAAATTAGGAGGAGTATGTACCAGGCAAACTATTACAGATAATGCCCTCAAATAGTTACATTTCATTATTCATGTCTTGTAATTTGTCTTCTGCTTTGGTATTTTAGTTCACTTATGATTTAATTTGCTGTCTACGTTCCTATGAATAGGGACAAGAGAATTTGTCTTGATAAGTAGAAGTTAGAGGGCTTCCAAAATGATGTTATTCTAGATAAAACAACAAATTAATACTGAAAAAATTGAGGAGTAATAATCCCCAAATACATACATGCATATCTCATTTTATTGGGCTTCACTTTATAGCACTTTGCAGATACTTCACTTTTTATAAATTGAAGGCTGCATTGAGCAAGTCTATCAGCCCAATTTTTCCAACAGCATGTACTTGCTTTATTTCTGTGTCACGTTTTGGTAACTCACTCAATATTTCAAACATTTTTATTGTTGTTATATTTCTTATGATCCATGATCAGTGACCTTTGATGTTACTATTGTAATTGTTTTGGGATGTCATGAACCACACTCATATGAGATGGCGAACTTGGTGGGGTGCAGTGGCTCACACCTGTAATCCTCACACTTTGGGAGGCCAATGCAGGAGGATCGTGTTAGCCTAGGAATTTCCAGACCAGCCTGGGAAACAAAGTGAGACGCTGTTTTTAAAAAATATATATATAGAAAAATTAGCTGGGCATGGAGGCACATGGCTTTGGGGAGCCCTGCCAGCTGCATGGGAGGCCGACACAGGAGGATCACTTGAGTCCAGGAGGATAAGGAGGCAGTGAGCCGTGTTCACTCCACTCCAGCCAAAATGACAGAGCAATACCCTGTCTGAAAAAAAAAAAAAGACAAACATTTTTTCAACTTTAATTTTAGATTCTGGGAGTACATGTGTAGGTTTATTACCTGGATATATTACATGATGCTGAGGTTTTGAGTACAAATGATCCTGTCACCCAGGTACTAAGCATAGTAACCAATAGTTAGTTTTTTAACCCTTGTTTCCCTCCCTCCCCACTCTAGTAGTCCTCAGTGTCTATTGTAGCCATCATTATGTCCCTGAGAATCCAATGTTTAGCACCACATGAGGACATGTTGTATTTGGTAGTCTGTTTCTGCATTAATTCACTTAGAATAATGGCCTCCAGCTGCAGCCATGTTGCTGCAAAGGACATGATTTTCATTCTTATGACTGCATAATATTCCATGGTGTATATGCACCATATTTTCTTTCTCCAGTCCAGTCCGCCATTGATGAGCACCTAGATTGATTTCATACCTTTACTATTGTGAATAGTGCTGAAATGATGATGAGAATACATGTGTCTTTTTAGTAGAGTAGTTTATTTTCTTTGGGCTATATACCCAGTAATGGGATCACTAGGTTAAACAATAGTTGTATTTTAAGTTCTTTGAGGAATCTCCAAACTGTTTCACAGTGGCTGAACTAATTTGCACTCCCATCAACAGTGTATCCGTGTTCCCTTTTCTCCACAGCCTCAGCAGCATCTGTCATTTTTTTTGTTACTTTTTAATAATAGCTAGTATGAATGGTATGAGATGGTATCTCATTATGGTTTTGATTTGCATTTCTCTGATGATGAGTGATGTGGAGCACTTTTTCATATGTTTGTTGGCCACTTGTATGTCTTCTTTTGAGAAATATATGTTTATGTCTTTTGCCCATTTTTTGGTGGGGTTATTTGATTTTTACTTATTGAATTGTTTAAGATTCCTGTAGATTCTAAATATTAGACCTTTGTCAGATGCATAGTTTGCAAATATATCCTCCCATTCTGTAGACTGTCTGTTTACTCTGTTGATAGATTCTTTCACTGTGCAGAGCTCTTTAGTTTAATTAAATTGCACTTGTCAATTTTTGGTTTTGTTATAATTGCTTTTGAGGACATAGTTATAAATTCTTCGCAAGTCCAATTTCCAGAATGTTATTTCCTAGGCTTTCTTATAGGATTCTTATAATTTGAGATGTAACATTTAAACCTTTAAGCCATCTTGAGTTAATTTTTGTATATGGTGTAAGGAGGGGATCCAGATGCATTCTTCTGCATATGGCTAACCAGCTATCCCAGCATCATGTCTTGAATAGAAAGTGCTTTTTCCATTACTTATTTTTGTAAGATGGCAAACTTAATCCATCGGTGTTTTGTGTGTTCCGACTACTCCACTGATCAGTCATTCCCTCATCTTGCTCCTTGGGCCTCCCCTTTTCCCTGAAACACAACAATATTGAAATTACGCCAATTAGAAACCCTACAATGTCCTCTAAGTGTTCAAGGGAAAGAAAGAGTCACATGTTTATCACTTCAAATCAAAAGTTAGAAAGGATTAACCTTGGTGAGGAAGGCATGTCAAAAGCCAAGATAGGCTGAAAGCTAGACCTCTTGTGCCAGTTGACCAAGTTGTGAATGCATAGGAAACATTCTTGAAGAAAATTAGAAGTGCTACTCTGTCGAACAAAGGAATGATAAGAAAGGGTAACAGCCTTATTGCAAATATGGAGAATGTCTTAGTGGTCTGGATAGAGGATCAAAACAGTCACACCGTTATCTTAAGTAAAAGGCGAATCTAAAGCAAGAACTGCAATTCTATGAATGCTGAGAGCAGTGAGGAAGCTGCAGAAGAAAAGTTGGAAGCTAGCAGAGATATGTTTATGAGGCTTAAGGAATAAGCCCTCTCTATAACATAAAAGTGCAAGGTAGAGCAACAAGTGCTGATGGAGAAGCTGCAGCACACTATCCAGATCAAGCTAACATCTAAGTTCATAAAGGAGGCAATACTGAACAACAGATTTTCAATGTAGACAAGACAGCCTTCTATTGGAAAGGAAACAATCTAGGAGTTTCACAGCTAGAGAGAAGTCAATGCCTGGCTTCGAAAGTTCAAAGACAGGCTGACTCTCTTGTGAGGGGTTAATGTAACTCGTGACTTTCAACTGAAGCCAATGCTCATTTACCATTCCAAAAATCCTAGGGCCCTTAAGATTCTACTCTGCCTATGCTCTGTAAATCAAACAACAAAGCCTAGATGACTGCACATCTCTTTACAGCATGGTTTGATGAATATTTTAAGCCCTCTGTTGAGACCTACTTCTCAAAAAAAAAAGATGTCTTTCAAAATATTACTGCTCTTTGACAATGTCCCTGGTCACCCAAGAGCCCTAGGAAGATGTCCAAAGAGATTGATTTTATTTTCCTGCCTGCTAACACAACATCCATTCTGCAGTCCCTGGATCAAGAAGTCACTTCAATTTTCAAGTCTTATTATTTAAAACATACATTTCATAAATGTATCACTGCTATATGTGCTGAGTCCACTGATGGATCTGGATAAAGTAAACTGAAAACAGAAAGCACTCACCATTCCAGATGCCATTAAGAAAATTTGTGATTGAGGGGAGGAGGTCAAAAATATCAACATTATCAGGAGTTTGGGAAGTAGTTGATTCCAACCCTCATCAATGACTGTGAGTGTCCAAGACTTCAGTAGAAGTCACTGCAGATGTGGTAGAAATAGCATGAGAACCAGAATGAGAAGTGGAGACTGAAGGTATGACTGAATGGTTGTATTCTCAAGGTAAAAGTTCAGTGGATCCAGAGTTGCTACTTATGGATGAATAAAGGAAGTAATTCCATGAGATGGACTGTACTCTTGGTGATGATACTATGAACGTTGTTGAAATGACAACAAAGAATTTACAATATTCCATAAACTTAGTTGATAAAGTAGCATCAGGGTTTGAGAAGATTGACTCAAATTTTGAAAGAAGTTTTATTGTGAGTAAAATGCTATCAATCGAACAGTATCACATGCTACAAAGAAATCATTGGTTACAAAGAAGAGTGAATTGATGCAGCAAACTTCATTGTTTCCTTATTTTAAGAAATTGCCAAAGCCACCCAACCTTCAGCAACCACCACCCTGATCAATCAGCAGCCATTGTCATTGAGCCAAGAGCCTGTACCAGGAAAAAAGATTATGACTCCCTGAAGGCTCAGATGATCATTATACCATTTTTTAAGCAGTAAACTATTTTTTTAATTAAGGTATGTACATTTTTTAGATACAATGCTATTGCACACTTGACAGATGACGGTAAAGTGTAAACATAACATTTAATGCACTGGGGAACCAAAACCATTCGTTTGCCTTGCTTTATTGTGATATTTACTTTATTGCAGCAGTCTGTAACCAAACACACAATATTTCCAAGGCAATCCTGTATATTGTTTCATGTCTCTTTTTCTTTTAAAATGTATGTAGGAGAAACAATTATATCATTTATGTTATTGGGTCATAATATCAAAAGCCTCCGAATCTGTGTGCACACAGCAAAACTGGTCTTAAACCTATCCCAATTATCCTTTGTTAATATGCCAAATTTATAGAATAATAGAGTTTTAAGAATTGTGAACAATGTAGAATAACTAATAGATCTAATGTTGAACAGCTAAAATTATCAGTGCCCTTTGTATCAGTTTAGAAAGGTATTTGCAAATCATTATCAACAAATTATAGCATAAAATTCTTTTTTTTTGACTTTGAAATTGCATTTCAAGATCCACAATTAAGACCATATTATTTACTTACTGGATTGTGAAGTGAAAGGTGTTTTCGCTTTTGGATGTTAAACGTTTTATTAAATGACAAGTAAATCGATCCCACAAGTTATGTGTGATAAATACCCTTGGAAAGGGCCATTTTAATCTTTTTTTCAACAAAGGGAGGTAAATTATTTTCAAAATAACACCGTAATAGTAGATTAATGTAATACCATTTCAAGGAAATCACCAAATTTGGTACGTTAAGAAGTTTGTTTTGTTTTTTTGGGTTTTTTTTTTGAGCTTACAATGCTCTTTATTTATTTATTTTTCATATTTTTATTTTTTTTTAATTTTACTTTACATTCTGGGGTACATGTGCGAGACCATGCAGGTTTGTTACATAGGTATACATGTGCCATGGTGGTTTGCTGCACCCATCAACCCGTCATCCAGGTTTTAGCCCCCAGTGCATTAGGTATTTGTCCTATGCGCTCCCTTCCCTTGCCCCCATCCCTCGACAGGCCCCCGGTGTGTGATGTTCCCCTCCCTGTGTCTACGTGTTCTCATTGTTCAACTCCCACTTAGGAGTGAGAACGTGTGGTGTTAGGCTTAGAGATTTTTAAACTCCCCAAAATATAAACAAATTGAAACATTACTACAAAAAAAAAGAGAAATAAATTTACAGACTTACTGTTTTTTTAGTTTGAATAGCTAATAATAATTTCTTAAACAGCTATTATATTTTTCATTTCTAAAGTTAGCCAAATTATCAGTGATTTTTACAATACTGATAAACAGTGCTTAAAAAGGAACATGTGTTCTACCAATTTCCACACATTTCTGATGCTAATTACTTGGGGGTTTTTTTGTTTTTTTTTTTTTGTACTATTTTTTATTTTAAGTTTTGTGAGTACATGGTAGGTTTATATATTTATTTGGTACATGAGACGTTTTGATACAGGCACGCAATGTGTAGTAAGCACATCATGTAAAAATGGGGTATTCAACCCCTCAGGCATTTATTTATGTTCCAATCAATTATACTGTTTTAGTTACTTTAAATGTGCAATTAAATCATTATTGATTATAGTCCCCCGTTGTGCTATCAAATACTAGGTCTTATTCATTCTGTCTAATTAATTTTTGTACCCATTAACTATCCCACCCCACCCCTACCTCCCCACTACCCTTCCTGTCCTCTACTCTCTATGTCCATGAGTTCAATTGTCTTGAATTTTGAGCTTCCACAAATAAGTGCAATGTTTGTTTTTCTGTGTCTGATTGATTTCACTTAACATAATGACCTCCATTTCCAGCAATGTTGTTGCAAATGACAGAATCCCATTCTTTTTGTAGCTGAATAGTATCCACGGCACACAGAGTATTACATTTTCTTGTCCATTTCTCTACTCATGCAGCATACTTATGTTGCTTCAGTAGAAGATTTCAAAATGAATAAGAGTTCTCAGTCAGTTAAGATCCAATAATACAAGGCCTGCCCATTCTACAGAGTCACTACATGGGTATGAGGAGCAGTGGTATTTAAAACTATTTTGTATAATTTAGATAAAGAAGCTGAAGACTAATTAAGCTTATTCCTTCAGAAGACAGTCCTTGACCTTTGTATTTCATGTGATATCTCTGCCATATGCCCTGATAACTCTCCCTGCTTCCCCTCCCATAATACCCTCAGGTTATTGTAATTGCTTTTTATTGCCTGTCATCATTACTAGTTTGTTTTCTTTTAGAGAAGAGGAATTATTTTCTCCTTCACTGCTACAGCCTGTGTACCTAGCTCAAGTGAGTAACACAACAGAAGCACTTAAAATATTGCCTAAACCCAATTTGGGACATTCTACAAAATACCTGGCCTCTGTTGGTCAAGACTATCAGTGTTATAAAGTTCAAAGAAAGGCAAATGACTATTTCAAATTAAAGAGGCTAAAGACGATGCAATAACTGAAAGTAAGTGAATGAAGCCTGGAATAGACCAGGAAATAAAAATAGAAAGCTATAAATTTCATTAATGGGGAATTGTCATACTTGAATATAGAGTATGGATAAGATTGTGATCTAAGCCATGCTAAATTTCCTGACTTTGGAATTGAGCTGAAGTTATTTAAGAGAATGTCTTTGCTATTAAGCAGATAAAACCTAAAGTATTTTAAGGATAAAGAGGCATGATATCTGTACATCATTCTCTAAATGATTCAGAAAAATTATATATACAAATAATAGATATATAGGTATATATCTATACACAGAGAGAATAATAAAATGATAAATGTTT
This sequence comes from Ateles fusciceps, assembly GCA_036589455.1. Taxonomy (NCBI): domain Eukaryota; kingdom Metazoa; phylum Chordata; class Mammalia; order Primates; family Atelidae; genus Ateles; species Ateles fusciceps. The sequence continues at coordinate 258,037 of JAZHEH010000857.1, read as the reverse complement.
AAAAATAATGTGGCAAAATGCTAACAAGTGGTGAATCTGGGTAAGGGGTACCTGGGAGTTTCTTCATCTTGCAAATATCCTGCAAGTTTTAAATTATATAAATAAAATGCATTTTAAAAGTATTTGTTCAGTGAATAAAGAACAAAAAGGATAATTGCAGTCAGAAGATGTTTATGAAGTTGATTATGACGATTTGTTAGAAATTACCAATGAAGGTGCTGAAAGAACATTCAGAAAAGAAGTGGGGAAGTTTGGTCAAGTAGGAAGATATCCAAACCAGTATAAAATGTAAATGGAAGTGAGGAAGTAAGTGAAAGGCAATAAGGATGGTTTTTGATTTGGCCACCCTATTTGGAGAGGCAGCTGAATACAAGAATAGAAGCCAAAATGAAGGTGTTCAGTGAGATGGTCTGAAAGCTAGAACAAATTACCTAGCATCCTCACCAGCAAAACTCTTTCAGTTACTAGAAGGCATACAATTTAATACCTCCCTGACCTCCATGCTTATTTTTTTCAACACATAAAATGGTGTCTATAAACTCTTTACCTCTGAAATTCTTAATAATCAAATTTTTTAAAGTTGTAAATAAAATAGCATCAGTCTCTACCTTGTTACATTTCAGCTTAATTCATGTTTATTTACTGAAAATGGCAACTTTTAAAATCACCATTGGCATTTATGCTGTGTAGACTGTTGATTTTTACAGAAAAATATAAAAATATGACAAGTTTGATTTTTAAAGTATTTTCTTTGACATACAAATACTAAATGTTCAACTCAACACATAGAGTTTTTTATTTGAGTATTATTTAGGTGGATTCGATTTTAATGAATACAATAACAAATTGTAATTTTCTCTAAAAGCCTAAAATGCCCTAGTTATAATATGCATGGTTTCACTGTTTAACTTCCTATTTCATAGGGTTGCTATTTATAACCACTTCACTCAACTCTGGGGGGGGGGGGACTTAGTAAGATTAAAGACTTCTGATTCACTTTGTATTTGAATTTTTTTTCTTCCATCTTTGCTCAGCTAGTGGAATCTATGATGAATTCTCATCTCCCAGGGGTAAGCTGTTTTTAGTAAAGCCCAGTAGCTGACTTATGACTCCTTGAGATAGCATTGATTCCTTTCTTCTCCTGTGTTTTGTTTCTTCTAGAATGATAGAATCCATGTAGACATGATCAATGATCATGCTTAGGTACTGGTAAGCATGTAACGATTTTAGTTTTGTTCACTTATTTGTGTAACAAATATCTGGGATCATAGAGAAGTAAATAAGCACAATTAGCGTTCTACTTATTTCGTATGACTAAAGCTAGGTTGAGGAAATAGAAAAGGACCAGAGGTCACGTGAGAATGAAGATAATACTAGGAACAGCATGTTTGAGAGAGTAACATCTGGTAAAAGTAGTAGATTGGGAGCAGAACAGAATTTTGTAGATGGATATTTTGGAGTCAAGTAGTTTGAGTAATGATCAGATCTAAGGTGTTTTATCATGTGTGGGTGACTCAAAGGAATAGAGATGAAAGTCACTGTATTTAAGAAGTTCTGGAATTATAAAACTAAGTTGTGAAGTCAAAGAAATTATAGTAGCAAATAATAGAATACACTTAAAAGGAAACGAAAAGAAAAACAATAGTTACTCTCACTGTATGCTTGTGTTCTTTTTATTGGCAAGAAATTATTTTAACTGCTGTTTTTATAATATCTTAATGAAAAAATGCTGAAGCATATGCTATATTAAATCCCTCTCTTCATTTCTAGAAAGGGAATCAAAGGAGAAAATTCCCATTCTGCTATACTAAAAGACCACTAAGTAAAGAGCCTATTAGTGTACGATAAATCCCATAGCAATATACATTATTTTTTTACAGCTTCTTTTTTGAAATGAATGTTTGTATGTGTTGATCAAAGAGTGGGATAAAAAGTTGAAATTTCATTTTGAAATATTTTATAAATGCATAGTTGTACTGCAGTTGTGAATCTCCTTAGATTTTTAAAGAGGCTGCTTCAAAGGATGTCATTAATAATCTTCTCAGGTGCTTACAAAGCATGTGTCTGTCAGGAGAATTAGGGAATCACCCAACTAGAGAACAGGTTTCACAATACCCTGAAGACCTTATTTGTTCATTAGAGAGGAAAATGGCTTGTTTTGAGTCTAAGTTGACATGCTTGCTAATTTCAGCAGTAAAAGCTGTTCATTGTGGTCAGGTTTAATTTAGAGCCTGTTAAGGTTCAGATTAAAGTTGATCAAATTACTTTTACAGCATACTTCTTAAATGAACTTTGAAATCCTAAAAAGAAAGAAAAAGTATAGCAAACACTGAGTAATGTACCTAAAACTGATAAGCAAAAAAATCTGGCTAATTAGGGTGAATTAATATTAAATCAAAGAAGAACAGCCCAATGAAGGTAATCTTTACTGTATAAAAATTTTAAGTATCAATTAGCACAGTTTTTCATTTAAGTTCCAGACTATACTGAATATATTTGTCCACTGCCACATGCATAGTGCCTAGTGCTTAGAAATATTAAAATGAATGGATGAGTAAATGAATTTATGTATTTTACTAGCTCTGTGTATTTAAAGTTCTTTGTTAACTTTGAGGTGAAAATTTGACTTCATCTGAGGTTTCTGGGTAAGTCCATTTTAAAAATTCTATTGAACATATTCAGACATTTTAGAGTAAGCAATTCCAAAGCAATCTTTCAGCTTCCCATGTCACAGATGACCAGAGTTTCACATTCTAACATTGGAAAACAGCTTATTTCATAAAATCTATATGCTACTCTATGGTTCCTACTTTAAAATTTGTTCAGTACTCTCTGACTGACTTATGCCACTTACTTCAATAGCTGTCTTGGCAATTTGTTCCATATTTCAAACACTCTTGTGTGTAAAGAAACCATAAAAGTTAGAAACCTGAAAATTGGATTTTTCTTCTGAGCAATCACAGCTTACAAATGTGGAAAATTTGTTAAAAGTCAGCCCCTTCAATTTTTCAATACAGAAAGGAGAAAGTACCTAAAGTACGATGTACAATGTTTGGATAAGTTTTTTACATTATTTTAATATTACCAAAAGCAATTGAGTTTAAATCACAAAGCCTGTTTCCCTACCTCTTTACAAAATAAACACTACAGAATAATAAAATTTGGCCTTTCTCAAACCAAAAATCATTAGAAAATCAGCAGGAGTCAAAGGACATGATAGGTAACTAAGTTTCATATAAGTTTCATGTACATTACTATCTACCACTTTCATCTCTTCACCTTCTTTGGCCTCATGTGGTAGAACATCATATTTAAAATTATACAAACTTGCTGGCTTGTTTACTAGTATGGTTATTATAAGAGAAAAATGAGAAAATGTGGATAAAACATCTGTCACGTATTGCTTATAAACTAACAGTAAATATTACTTTTATTTTCCCCGATTAAAATAAAATTTACTGAGTTTTAGAACCAGAACTAGTCAGATGCTTTTTTTCTTTTCATAAATTTCTTCATGACTGTCTTAGAGATTTTGGTCCTTAAATGTAGAGACCAAGATGACAGAGACAATAGATAGACACTGAAGAAAGGGAAGAATTTCTTAACGATCTTACATTACTACCTATAAATTAAAAATTATTGGCTTTATTCTGTTTGTATTTTTATTTAAAATAGTGCTATATTAAAGTCAATTATAATATAGGAAAAAACGAATACTAACGTCTAATCTGATGCTTTCCAAACTTGCCTAAATCATAAAAGTTAATTAGATAATTTATTTAAAATGCAAGATTCCCCAGCTCTTTCCATTACAAGTTCATTAGTTCTGGAGTAAGACAAAAATATTTTGGTGATTCTTATGGGCAGGCAGCTTAGGAGAGGCTTATTACCTCATCTACTTCACCTCTTCGCTTTACAGATGAGGAATCTCAGGTACAATGAAGTTAAATAAGTAATATCTCTCTAAATCAGTCTCTAGCTCTTTCTGTTTTTAAAATAAATATACCTCTAATTTTCACATCAAACAGAATGATATTGTAAGTATAAATGGCTTTAGTGTCTTTTAAATACATTGTCATAATTCAGAATAACATTTCTCTACTCAAGGCACTCATGCAGTGGTTTAAGCAAATACCAAGTACTCTGAAATTCACTCCATCTAAGCCTTTAAATAAAGAAGAAAATCTTTTTTAACAAACATTTTCTTTATTTAAAGAACAATTTGTTGTAACTTTAAAAAAAGAGAATCTTCTTTATTTAAGGGCCTCAGACACAAAATCTTTTCATCTGAAATATTTTTGGTATCTAAGAATGAAGCATATTTCCTGTTAAATTTTCTATAAGCCCTTACACAAGTACATCTTTTTATTTCTAAAAGTGTTTTGGCTGGTTTTACCATTGTACTTTACTTTGTATTATGGAAAAGGAATACACAATGCCTAAGAACCCCATACTAAGTGATATTTGTTCTTACAGGCAACACTGCAGGATTTGGAATAGGTGCCCCCAATTGGAAGAAACTCATTACTGCTGCCCAAAATTTGAAAAACAAGACCAGCAATCAAGAGGCTAGAATAATCATTACGGTATCTAAGTAAGTTCTTTTTAACAAACATGGAAGACTCAAAGCAAGATGCATGACAAGATTCAATAACAACTTAAGTTCATACACCCCTTCACATTTATAAAAATAATGTGAAATAATTGCAAATGATAACAATTGTACTTAGACTTTCACCCATAATGTTATCTTTTCAATAACCGAATGTAATTCCATTGAATAGAACAAATCCATTTTTTAACCAATTCAGGGCTTACATAGTTGCAAAGCATGGGAGTGATGGGTGTGGTGACCACAGTGTGGCAGAACATTTGTACTTTATCTGTCATCTATCAGGGCTGGCATCCATGAAGATGCCAGTTTCTCTCATATCCTTGGTTGTTAGTCCAAGCAGGCAGTGGCTTCTTCCTGGGCCATCTCTTCATTCCCATCTGCATTGACTTTCAGATCTGGAGACCTCTCCTGCTACTTTGATGCCCCCATTATGTAATATCAAAAATCATTGTACTGTACCTTATGCCATACTAGGGTGGGCAGGAACTTTGGTAAGACCCATCTGACTAGACTCTGTGCATACTCTTTTCTTCTGACCTACATTCCTATGCATTTAATGGGCAGAGTGATTTGCAGTGATTGTACGTTGTGTCAGTAGGTTTCCATGGGATCAGGAAGAGGAATAGAGGAAGGAATAGGGGAAATTCACCATCCAATTTCCCTCAGAGATTCTCCTCAAAAATAAGGTCCAGGTCAGCTCTACTTTCAAATTCTTTCAGATCTCTCTGGGTTTCCTCACTTCTCTCTACCTTCCTTCCCTCCAGGGACACACACATTGGTATTAAATTTTCGAAGCTTCCCCTACAATATGCCTTCATTTCCCTTTCCACAACTCGAGGAATCCTTTGTAGTGCAGGAAGGAGGAAAACCTTCCTTCAACCATCTTTTTCTTTCTTTGAAATCTTCTGTCTTTTATCAAGTCTAGACTTTTGAAACTTGGAAAACATGAGAGTCTATACCTTCATAATTTATATTCTGCTATGGTAACCCTTCCCTAAGGAAATGACTAGTTGTCAACATGTTGGGGAAGTGAAAAGCATAACCAGAGTAAAAAGTTAATATTTTAAAATATTATTAGTCATACTTCCACATATTGGGTAAATACTTACTGATAATAGCTAGAATTTATTGAGTACCTCATAAGCATTAGATGGTGTGTGTGTGTGTTTCTGTATGTATATGTGTGTGTGTACAAAATCTTTATAGAATCCTGTGAGTTATATTTTGTAATCCCCCATTTTATAGATGAGAAAACAGATTCCAAGAACAGTTTATCAAATTGCTGAAGCTTACAAAACAAGCAAAGAATAGAGCTTGGAATTTGCAAATGTTTCTTTCTGGCTTGAAAGTCTGCACTCTTTCTAGTATATTTACCATTTCCCATCTTGTTTTGTTGCTTTTGTTAAGGACCTTAATCATTAGACTAAGGCTAAATACTTCTTTTGTCTGTAATTATGTATGTTTTGATTCACTTCCTTAAGACATATCTTCTTTTAGTTGTAGTGATTGGTAATTAAATCAGGCTGTTCTTGGTTTGGAAAGTTTAACTCTTTATTGTTGCTTAAACAATGAATGTGGATGTATGCTAATGTATTATTTCAGTAAAACTAGCCACCATAACAGGTAATCTCCCAATCTTGGAGGCTTACTACAGTAGAAATTTACTTATTTTAGTGCAGTCCAAAATAAGCTACCCTCTGTGAAGTCATTCAGGAGCCCAAGCTCCTTTCCATCTTTTGTGTCCAGAGCATAAGATGCATATGCATTTAATGGGCAGATGAAGAATGGATATGACTCATAAACATTTGTCGTGAACCAAGCCTGGAAGTGGTGTGTGTTAATTTTGTTCATATTCTGTTGGATGGAACTTGTCACATGGTCACACCTGACTCCGAGGGAGGTAGGGAAATAGCATCCACTGGTGAGCCTAGGAAGAAGAACAGATTTGGTAAGAAACTAGTCAACCTCTGCATAACTAATTTGAACAAGGAAGAATTCACTTGTATTCTATGAGTTTGTGTAAATTATAGGATGTCATATCTATAACTAGCAAGGCAAGAGCAAAATTACCCTGTAACAATCAACATAGATAGCTGTACATTTATTTAGTGGACCATTACTCCACCATACTGGAACTTTCAGGGTTCTCCAACAGGTTGAAACACACTGACCCAAAACAGTGAATCTCAGTTAGTGATTTACTCAGTATGAGACTGAATTCCCATTACACAGGTAAGTGATCAGTTTCTTTCTTGAGAAATATAGAAATTTTGCAATGACGTTTATGCAAATCTGAACATACTATATAGAGAGTCATTTGTTATTTTACTAATGAAAAATGACTTCAGTATTTTTCCCTAAGAGGAAAATAACATGAATGTATTATACAGTATTTGTTCAACATTGTCTGAACATTTTCCATTTTCCCCTGCATTTTTTTTATATTGCATTGACTTTTTTCATAATAGAGATTAAAATTGAATGACCAGAGGGCAAGTTTGTACCTCTCTGCCAATAGTCAGTGATTTGAATAGTTCTTCTTTTCTAAGCTTTTGTCTTTTAGGAATGAATACCTTTATGAATGTTTTGCAGCATAATGGAAAGACTCTAATCCAAATGATCCAAGAAGCACTTTCTTAAAAGCAAGTGTCTGTTGAGACATGTCATATTGCTTATTAAGAGCCAAAGCTGGAATCTTAGTTCCAAATATGCCTGGAGCCTCTAAATGCTGGTACCAGGATAATTCTGGCAAGATATGTTTATCTTAACAATGTCATTTGCAGGCCTGCTATACTTCAGTTTATCTCTCCATTTAAAGTTATGGAATTGGATGGAAATTCAATACTGACAAAGTTTCAATCATGTTCAAAATAGAATTTTTTTTAGTAAAGATTTGGTTTTCAGGGAAAGGACAGAAATAAAACACTTGCTCATAAAATTGTATTTTTTCATTTGTTGATATTGGTCTTCTTTTTATTGCCATGAAACTTCTAGAAATACTTAAAAAGAAATCAGCTAAATAAAAAATAGTTAATATATGTATGTAATACTATATTGAAACATTTTCTTTCTTTGGTAAATCCTATTTCATAACTGAACAGTTGGGGAAAATCTATACATAGTTATTGAAGTCTATCAAGAGAAGTTCAGTACAAAGCTATTTCTGTCTACGAGAAATATTCATGGTAAACTTCAAATAATTGGGTGTGCAAACCACCACCATGTTTTACTATATGAAACTATTTCTATGGTATCTGTTGTATTCAGATAATTATATTGATGGAAATCATGCAGTAATAATCTAGGTAAGAGAAAACTATTTTATCTGAATGAGATCAAATGAAAATTTCTCCCTCTTTCTAATGTTCAAGGTGCTCATTTTTCTTTAACTCTTTGGTTTCTAAATTTGTCAATCATTTCTGGTAATTTCCTTCTGCAAAAGGGCTGGGTCAGAGGACCAAAAGCAGTAAGATCAGAAGAATTTATATGTGCTTCCTTGGAGGCGTCCAAATTATATGAAATTCTTGTTCACATCCATTAATACTGCAAAGTATAATACCATAATATCTTGCATAGCATAGCAGTGAAGAGGATTTGGAAACAAAGAACTGCTTCCTTTTATCATCTTCCGTTTATCATTATTTATTTCACAAATAATATTGGTGAATGTGGTTCCTGTAACATTTGGATTTAAGAGCCTTGTTTCTGTAGCTTCTCCTCCATAACCCCCCACCACTACCATTTTAGGGCTATACAGCAATAGCATGCATGACTTTAGAAGTTAGGCTGCCTAGACTGGCTACTTGTTAGCTTTGTGACTTTGAACAAATGACTAATCTCAGTAAACTATCTGCTTCTTAGTTTTCTTCTCTGTAAAATAAGCTCTCTTATATCTATCTCATGGGTTGGAATAGCTAGATGAAGTAATCAAGGTAGAACACTTAGGTCAGAGCCATAGTAAAAACTCAAAGAATGTTAGCATTTGTTATTTTAACTATAATCTATTTGGGTGGTTTGAGTGCTTAGTGCAAAACACTTAATGAGCTTTTTGGTAGCTGTTTAGTTATTTCACCCCTCCCACCACCCCAAAAAGGAGAGATTTAAAAGGCAAAAAGGAGGAGGTTGCTTTGGAAAAGATAGAATAAGATATATAAATAGAATTAAACAAATATTTGGGAAAGCCTTTTTGTGGGAAATACTGCAGAATTTTCACTATTCTCTATAAATTTAGTAGGTAAATATTACTATTCCCATTTTAGAGACAGAAAACTGAGACTCAGAGAGCCTACATAACTTGTCTAGGTTGTCTAGGGTCTTAGGAAGATGGCAAGTGAGAAAGCAGAATTCAAGTCCATGTCTATCTGATTTAAAAGCCCGAGGCACATCAAATGGAAAAAGGCTAGTTAGTCCAAAAAAATAGGAAGAAATATTAATCTGAGAACTTAAAATATTAGGACTAACCTCAGGTTACTTATAGTCCAGATATATTTTTTTGCTGCTCCTATTTATAGTTTAGACTTTTATGTATCTGAGTGTCTAAAGGATTGTCTTTTACATGTGTTGTAGATGTATAGACTAGTGGACCCCAATGATCTTATTAGCTGTGCGAACTTGGCCACGTTAATTCTCTTTCCTAAGCTGTGGTTCCCTCATCTGTCATGTGGGGCTAATAATAGTACTTATGCTAGTAGGGTGATAAAGAAAGTAAAATTACTGGTGTTTCTAAAGTAAATATGAGGCACATATTAGATGCTCATTAAGTGGTACATATTTTCGTGATAGATGGATTTGGTACAGAGGGAACTAGACATGGAGAATATGAAGGTGTATAATGTGGCCTTTTATTAGCAAAACCAAGGGAAGGACTTTTGAAACAGAATGCCAAGTTTTAAGAGGAAGCTGTTTGTTTTGGAATTATTTTTTCAGCTAAGCATTTTCAACCCAGTCCAGAATTCTAGAGAGAAATTTAGCGATAGCTTATAAATTTTAAGAAAATGAATTCACATTATATTGCATAAAGAACTGGTATACAGGGCCATAGAAGGGAGAATGTTCTTCTGTATGAGAATAAAAAATTCTCTCACATGATTTTTGAATTAACTGACAGTTTTATAGCAGCTTTGTCAACCCATCATTCATTGCTGCAACCAAATGTGTGAAATCCTTCATGGCAAAATAAAAAGGCTCTGTTGTTCTCTACATTTTTATGAAATCTCTATTGCTAATGAAATGCCAGCCAATATCTTCCTCTCAGGTGTTGTCTGTTAGAGAGTTGCTTATTTTAGAAGAAGTGGAGTCAACCATATAAATTTCCTTTTTTTGACATCTAGCACCTGCTGTCAACCTGTTATAGCTTACAAGCAGCTCTCAAAATTTACATCCACTAGGATGCTGCTGGCAACTAACGAGTTCAGTTCAGTTCCGCAAACATTTGAATGCTTACTCTGTGTCATCTAATATCAGAGAGTGGTAGAGGTGATACAGGAAAAAAGTAAGATTCAGCCTTGGTCTTCAAAGAGCTCACAATCAAATGTGGGTATTTGGACAAGTATATTCAGGCAAGGCAGTCTGGGAAGAGTGCTTCAGTAGAGCAGTATTACAAAATGTTGAGAGAGAACAAGAGGAGGAAAGATTGGTTTTAAACGAGGCCTTCCTGGAATGCTTCCAGGAGGAGGCTGAATTTGACCTGATCGTGAATAAGACTTTGAAAAGCAGAAGGAAGCTGGAGAGGGAAAGGGTATTTAGGAAGTGATGACAGGAGAATACATAATTAGACCTGTTAACACTGGTGTGGAAGATGAATATACAGCATAGGAGAGTGTGTGTGTGTGTGCGCGCACACACACGTGCATGCACACACACACACACACACACTGTGGAGGATAAGGGAGCAAATCAAGTCACCAAGAGACCGGTTACAAGGCAAGAGAGCCCAAGCTGGAGCAGTGGCCGTGGAGTAAAAAGTAAGAAGTGAAATTAAGACATAAGGTAGAGCTAGAATTAACAGGATTTTGACATTGATTACATGTAGAAAAACTGATAATCTAAGAGAAGGCCTGCCTCAAGGCATTGGAGATTGAATTCTTTGGAAGATTAATGTCATAACCGTCATAACCAGGGACAAACTCAGGACAAGGAGTTGATTATGGGAGATAAACTTAATGTGCTTAACATGAAGCTAGATGACCATACTGAGATGTTAAAGAAATTGTTGAAAATAGAGAGATTTCAGGAGTGACGTTACTTTCTAGACACCAATTTGTAAGTTACCTGGAGTGGCTGAGCTTACACAGAGAGAGGATACCTGGTCTAAAGAAAAGTGAACTGAGGAAAAAGCCTAGAGGTTGTTTTACATTTAAGGAATTTGAGAAGAGTAGCACTACCCACGCCCTACACAGCCCCCAACCCTGCCAACTTACAATATAGGTGCATTTAGACACACACCGAATAATGATTTTTTTTTTTTTTTTTTTTTTTTTGAGACAGAGTCCGCTCTGTTACCCAGGCTGGAGTGCAGTGGTGCCATCTTCACTCACTGCAACCTTCACCTGCCAGATTCAAGTGATCCTCTTGCCTCAGACTCCCAAGTAGCTGGGATTACAGGCTCCCACCACCATGCCCAGATAAATTTTTTTTGTATTTTCAGTAGAGACATGGTTTCGCCATGTTGGCCAGGATTGTCTCAACTCCTGACCATAGTTCATCCACCCTCCTCGGCCTTCTTTAATGCCTGGGATTACAGGCCTGAGCCACCATGTCCCGCCTGAATAATGAATTTATGGGTGCTACACTGTGTTGTTTTTCTTTTTCTGCTGCTACAACCATTCAAGTAACACAGGTTTCATCCTGTTTCTTAATGATACTATGAGCAAAGTGTAGAAATTGTTTAGCTGACGGTTAAAGATTGTGTTTAGGTAGATCAGGTTTCAGATGCAGCTGTCGGTATACCAGGGAAAGTAGCCATTAGTATTTGCCTTGTAGGTCTAATGAACTCTTTAGCTTTTTATTTTTCATATGTCTAAGTTACTCTGCAAATTCTTATGGAAGAATAAAGATAGTGAAGGACAATCTTATGAAAAATTTTAATCAGAATTGAAATATAGGCCGGGCGCAGTGGCTCACCCTCCTATAATCCCAGCACTTCGGGTGGCCAAGGCGGATGGATCACCTGAGGTCAGGAGTTTGAAACCAGCCTGGCCAACATGGTGAAACCCCGTTTCTACTAAAAATACAAAAAAATTAGCCAGGCGTGGTAGCAGGTGCCTGTAATCCCAGCTACTCAAGAGGCTGAGGCAGGAGAATCGCTTGAACCCAAGAGGTGAAGTTTGTGCTAGCTGAGATCACGCTATTGCACTCCAGCCTGGGCAACAAGAGTGAAACTCTGTCTCAAAAAAAAAAAAAAAAAAAAAAAGGAAAAGAAAAGAAAGGAAGGAAGGAAGGAGGCAGGCAGGCAGGTAACAAACTTTTTCTATCAAATAAATTTTGGTGCACAAACATCATAAATTACATAATATCTGTCCCACATCATTAGCAAAACAGGATTGTTAAAATTCTTGTGGCTAAATATTATGTGGTAAAGATCTTCCTGTTGAATAATTAAGTGGATTAAAATACCATGTTCCCTTTCTGTCCTTAGAAATATATTTTGCATTAATCAGTCCTTGTGCTTGAGAACATTTATCTATGTTATTATCATCTGAAAATTCACAGTCCAATATTTCACCTATATGATCAATTTCACCATTATCATTAGAACTTAGAATGCTGCTTTCTGTCTCTTTGCTATCTATTCTGTTGTATCTAATAATTAGGATATATATATATATATATATATAGAGAGAGAGAGAGAGATTGGTAATAATACTAAAAATATAATAATGTTTATATTTATACATATATACACACATACAGAGAGAAAAGAGAGGTTGATTTTAAGGTATTAACTCATATGATTGTAGGAGCTGAAAAGTCAAAAATCTGTAGGACAGTCTGGCAGGATAGAGACCTAGGGAAGAGTTGATGTTGCAATCTTGAGTCCAAATCTGAAAGCAGAATTCCTTCCTCTTCTGGGGACTTGAATCTTTTCTCTTAAGGAGTTCAAAATTGATTGGAGTGAGACCCGAACCGCATTATGGAGTGTAATCTTCTTTACTCAAAGTCCACTGATTGAAATGTTAATCACATCTAAAAAATACCTTCACAACAACATCTAGACTTGGTGTTTGACCAAACAACTGGGAACCACACCCTAGTCAAGTTAACACATAAAATTAACCATCATCAACTATCATCATTAGGTTCATAATGTCAGATGTTTCTTCATATATAAAATCTCATAGTTCTTTTATTTTTAGTAGTACTTAGTTATTAAGGTACCTGGAAATATACATTAAATAATAGAAATGGTCTTTAATATCTTAATGAATTTCAGAGTTCTATCAGAGTAATTATAACTTGTATACAAAAATTACATATAAAAATAAGTATATGTTATTTTCTTCCTATAAGTTGTGTTAAATTAGTACTAATTACCTATCATGAAATGAATGTTTTTCATTTTTCATTAATGTATTTCATTTTTTAATTGTATGAGTATTATATCAAAATATATTTGAATAGGATTTAAAATCCAAATTACCTATTATGATTATATTTAATTATAAATCTTTCAAGTGAGTTTATAATAGGAAAATTATTTTTTATTAAAGTGATGTACCATAATTATGAACATAAATAGTGTTTTCTAGTAATTGCTTGTGTTTTCATTATGTTTCTTTTTAAGGGGAAAGATCTGCATTAACAAATGTTTACCTCATGCACTTTGAAAATTAAACACAATAAAAACTATTAAATAAATAAACCAATTAAAGAAAGTACTTTTTCTTCCTTTTTTGTGATAAAGATGATTATGAATAAATATATTAAAGAATTTTATACTTAGACCAAGTGAGCTAGTAAGACAAATACAAATAGAAAGAGATGGCCCAGAAAGAGATAGTCTACATGCTTATAGGCTAGCATTTTTATCTTATGATCTACTGGGGAATGGCAACTAAAGTCTTGAATTTCTGTTATAATATTTTGGTACCTGTGGGCATAAATAGGAATATAACTCCCTGGTGGCATCATGCAGTTTAGATAAAACTAAGCCAAGGTTTAAACATGTGCCATGAACTGTTCCTAAAAAATGCTCTTGGCTCTCAAGTTACAGAAAATTGTAGGAGTTATTATTTTGTACCTACTACTTCTTTCTTTACCAAAATTTACTTATACATAATTTGAAGCAACAGAACAAACTGCTTGCTACTTGTCTTTATTCTGTTGTACTTAAGTAAAACATTTAGAAAGTAAGTAGGAAGGATTAATAGATTGTGACCTTTCTACATGAAAAGGGGAAAGCTGAGCTTGTTCTACTTTTGTCAGGAAAGAGTTTGAATAGTTACCTGTTACTGTAAAACAATCAATCACGCAAAACTTAGTGCCCTGAGTAGCAATAATCATTTATTATCATTCATAGGTTCTGTAGGTCAGGATCATGCATTACTTGATTGAATGGTTCTGTCTCAAGATCACTCATAAGGTTGCAGTCAGATGTCAATTGGGCTGCAGTCATATGATAGCTTGATTGAGCTCAAGGATTCACTTTCATAGTGAGTTACTTGTATAGTTTTTGAGTTGGTGCTGTCTAGTTTGTTTCTCCCTAAATGAGTTCCTCCCTGGGACTACTTGAGTGTTCTACGACATGGTGGCTGGCTTACCCCAGCACAAGCAACCCATGAGTTTTGCACTGAATTTTCAGAAACATGATCCCATGTTGCTTTGACTATCCGCATTAGACACTCCCACAAATGCCAATCATGCTCTTTGCCCTAAAAGTGACAGACTACTGGTACATGTCCTTTATCCTGCATGTACAAGAAACACATACAGGATAGCATGTGTTCTTGTTTCTTGAAAGAAAAGAGAACTCGCCAAAATTTTATGGCTTCTGGACATGATGATAATTGTCTCAGGTCCATTCAGCCTGGCTCCACATAGAAAATATGGGTATTGTAAAGAAAGCTTTTGAGTTTTGGAGCCCTAACAAAAAGACCTAGGAAGCTAATAGTTGGTTATGAGATAATTATAACCATGATGATGAAAACAATTATGATTATTTTATGTTAGTGAGATAAAAACATAAGAATGTCCTTCCTTAATTTCATTTTTTAATTTTCTTAATCACCATTCTTGATTTCTGGATTAGAGGAAAGCTATACTATCTACCTGATTACAACAAAAGACTTAACTGAGGAGGGGGTAACTATTAGGACTTGTTAGTTGAAAGTAATAAAGTGTATTACTTCAGTGGCTAAGACAAACAGGAGCCTTTTTCTCATATAAAACTACAAGTGAAGAAACAAATCGTTGCTGATATTGGTTTATTAGTTTAACAGAGTCTACCTTTATCCAAGAGATTCTTTTGGCCTTTGTTTCTTTAGTAATATAGTACTAAAAACACTGAATCTAAAATAAGAACACTTGGTTCAAGCAGTGGCTCTGCCCCTTAGTGACAGTGGGATGCGTGGCAAATTGTTTAATCTCTCTGACAGTTTGTTTCTCATCTGTAAAACTGAGCTCCTGATAACTTTCATACCAGTTTGATGTTAGGATTCAATGGAATGACACATGGAAACCTCCTTTTCAAATGGCTACTGACTATACAAATATTGTCTTAGTAAGCTCAGGCTGCTACAAAATAATGCCATAGACTGAGTGGCTTAAACAACAGGCAGTTGTTTTTCACAGTTCTGGAGGTTGAGAAGTACAAGATCATGGTGCTGATAGATTTGGTTCCTGGTGAGAACCTCTTCTTGCTGTATCTTCCTATGTTGGAGAGAGAGTGGGACAAGGGGGTATTCTAGTCTCTCTTCTTACTCTTCTTAAAAGGACACTAATCCAATTATGGAGGCCTCATCCTTATGACCTCATCTAACCCTTATTGTTTCTCAAAGGCCTCATCTCCAAATATCATCCATCGTGGCTTAGCACCTCAATATATAAATTTGGGTGGTGGAGGGGTGCCAACCTTCAGCCCATAACAATCAATTATCTCATTATTGAGAGTTCTACTAGGCCTTCTGGGGGCCCTGCTATAAAGGTAAAAATTTTTCACATCTAGAAAATGGGTGCATGAATATTGGTAACTGTTCTAATGTCTATGCACAGAATTTTTAGAACTCACTCGAGAAATTTGTCTTTACTGACTGTGTTGCTTCTCTTAAATTCCAGTCAATGGCCTTGAAAAATACAGGTTTTCCATCAAGATTTTCTGAATGAATAAGTGGAATGCTCTGATATTTTCTTTCAATATAAAGATAAAGCAAAATGTATACAGAATTTTCTATTTTCGGCATTTCCAATTACTGCATGGTTTGGCTTATTACCATCTCTAAGTCTAACCGTGAGTCATAGGAGTGAAACCACTGGGGGTCCACTACAAAGGCTGCAAGGCAATGATAGAAATAATAAACCTGAAGATTGGAGTCAGATTTTTCTCTTTCATGTAAGGCCCATGGAACTGTTGCCCTGGGCCACAGCTGGCTGTCAGAAACACATAGAACTGGTTGAGGAAAGGAAAGGCAGAGAGTCCTTGATTCACTTGTTATCAGAAAATTGTCTGTTCAAACAACAGAGTGTTTGAAAAGATAAAATCAAGTCTTAAAATGCACAGAATAAGAATGAGGGGAAAACCTTTCTCTATAATTAAACAGAAAAATGTGCCATGAATTGATAAAATCCAGTCAACCTGAAAATGTGAACATCAAGTGTAATTATGCAGACAATAAGGTAATATGATCAGCTCAGGAATATATGGGCTCATGTTGGCCTTTTAAAACAATGACACTTTACCTATTCCTCATAAAGGATTTGGTGTAGTCTAATCCCTTGTAGGAACCACTGAAAGGAGAAGGCATAATCCTTTTGGGATGTAAAATGGGGAACTGTTTCTATGATTACAAAAATTTGTAAATTTCTCAGAGTTTTAGGACAGCAGGTTATGTGTCTCTCAATGTTGGGTACCATGCCAAACGTACTTTAAGAGACAGCAATAAATAGAATGGGATTCATTTGTTTCTTAGTATCTGGCAGGACAATCAAAATTCCCACGTTTCCCTTCAGTAGCTTGGTATTTTGGTAACTAAAAACATGTTCCAGGGAACTCCAGAGTATGAAACATTTCAGACAATTGGAAGCTGTCAAAATTTTCACTTATTTAAGGAACAAATAAAATCTAACTTTATGCAGATTTTAAAATATCTCATAAAAGAATAATACTTTAGATTTATGCTGTGCTTTACATGAACTGGATGAGGAATTCTTACAAATATATAAGTGGATTTTATTTTCCCAACGGCCCCTATGGTAGATATTGCCCTTATTAAATAAGTGAAAGAACCAATGATCAAAGATACCACTATTTTGCTCATGGTCACACAGGTAGCAGAACCAGGATTTACTCCAACTCCTCTGATTCTGAAAATAGGTGTTAGATGGGTGTTCTGTCCCCAAACCTACGCTGAAAAGGAGGCTATATTTTGAGTCAGTTATTGAAAGTTTAAATATATATATATATATATATGTGCGTATATATATATATATATATTCTTATATACTCATGCATGTAGCTGGTTATAAAATACATGAATATATATCAATTTTATATGTACTACCGGTATATTTATGTAAACTCTTTATCAATTTGTGATAGTTTATTGCAATTAAGTTCAAATATATTGGATATTTATTGACTCATGGGACTTAAAATTTCTCAGAGGGATAAGTTTCTATGCCTTTAAGCAAAATAATGTTTAGCCCATTTTAGAAAGATAAGAAGCTAACGTATGTTTTTAGAAAACAAACACCATTCCAGTAGAAGAGATGGGAGAACTGGTAGTTCAGATAGAAAATATGGAGATGAGAGAGCGAGTCTCTTTCTCATGTTGCCACATCTGTAAGTTACAAATGCCAGAGGTTAGGAATTTCAAGCATTGTTGTGTCTCTCTGAGGACACTCTCCACGTAGTATATGTTTCATCTCCCTGACAGACAGTAAGCATCAAACTGTTACTCCTTTATATTTAAATTATTTTAATTCTAACATCTTGTTCTGAAAATAACAGGCATGCCATAAATACTTACTGATTGAATGGACTGTCTCACAGGGGAGCTGGCAGCTAGTGTAGGCTGCAGGCTGCCATCATCATCTCCATGACCATGAGTCATTACTAGAATTACCCTGAAGAGATTAATAAAATGCCCTGTTAGAAAAGCAACCAAAAAACCAAAAGAAACCCAAAGCAAATAGACCCAGACTTAGCAACGGTAAGTGAATTTTCAGTCTTACGGGATTGAGAGACTTTTTAGAACAATCTCTCATAAACATAACGCATTTTAAAAGCACCTTGGCCTGATTCCAGTTCACATACCTCACCCGTGCAGAATACAACATACTAGGTCATTTGAAATCTTTCTCAGTTCACTTTTGCAGAATCTGCTGATTTGAGCAAAATGGAAATGAAATGTATATAGAAAGCTCTTAATCTTAAAAAGCTTAATTTCCCAGCTCCCTCCCCCCAATCTGGAAAACAGGAATTTGGATTAGGGTTTTTAAATAAAACTGTCTATTGAGAGGGTACAGAGAACGCATTAAAATGTTACATCATAAGATAAAATGGGAATGAAAATTTGCATTATATAAAGAAAGTGTATGACTAAGTAACCTGTTACATGTAAAGTATATGACCAAGTAACCTGTTGTCCCTAGAAGTAGAATAAATATAAACATCTGGCAACTAACAGAATGTGTTGTGATCATTAAAACAGTACACTAATTGACTTTATACTTCATTAGGTAGTTAATGAATTTTACATACTTTAGGATTTAAAACAACCAGACTGTCCATAATGCTGTGCATCAGTAAGTACCAAAATCTATGATAGGCACTTGGGAGTTCCTTAATTTAATAATATTAATAATATTTTGTTTATGTTTTGATTTAATTGCATCATTACATTATATTTGTGTCCTGATTATAAATATATATATCAACAAGATATATGGCCATTCAAAACAGGTAAACTTTAAATAAGTTTTTGAAATGCAAACTATGTAATGGTCTTCACCATGAGAATAGGAGCCAGATTTCCCATAAAAAATTTCATCCTCTAAAATACCTGACATATATATACAATTGTCTAGTTCAGATAAAAAGTATTGAATACAAAGTGGATTTTTTTTAAAACCAGAACTGGCATCCTTAAGGAATACAAATAAAGGGAATCTTAAGATAATATAATAATGCTGATTTTAAATGTAAATTAATAAATTTTTTATTCTTTTTTAGTATGCTAAATTGGACAGATCTTTATTTCCTTGAAAAAATAGATTCTTCAGTATATCAGTGAATTATGCTAATAACAAAAGATGATTACATTGTATCCATATGTGATTTGGTGTGATTTAATTATAAATATAATAAATCCTTCAATATGTGCAGTAGTGAATATTCCAAATTTCTCTCTATATGTTGTCAGCAACTTAAGGACAGGCACAATCCCTTAATGTAGCTAGATTAAGAACAGTACCTAGAAGACAGTCATTGAATGCTTCCTAAATACATTTTTACCTTCAAGAATATGGCAGCAAATTAAACATAGATGGACCCTGTTCAAATAGAGACAGAATAGATGAGATGGATCACTTTTTTCTTCATAAGTATGTAAGTCTGCAAATATTTAGTAAGGATATAATTTACACAAAGAAATCAACCTAGAGTGAGATTATTGTATTCATTTCCCAGATGTGTGGCTGAATTATATTTAAATCTTGCCCTAATTTTTATACTTAATAATTTGCATTAATATTTAAATTATGTGGCCAGGCGCGGTGGCTCACACCTGTAATCCCAGCACTTTGGGAGGCCGAGGCGGGTGGATCACGAGGTCAAGAGATCGAGACCATCCTGGTCAACATGGTGAAAACCCGTCTCTACTAAAAATACAAAAAAAAATTAGCTGGGCATGGTGGCACATGCCTGTAGTCCCAGCTACTCGGGAGGCTGAGGCAGGAGAATTGCTTGAACCCAGGAGGCGGAGATTGCCATGAGCCGAGATCGCGCCATGGCACTCCAACCTGGGTAACAAGAGCGAAACTCTGTCTCAAAAAAAAAAAAAAAAAAAGATTTAAATCATGTGAAGGGAAAATATAAGTTTAAAATACTGAAAAATATATTCACACATTCATCAAATCTTGATTATGTACCTACAGTGTACAAGGTATTGGGCTAGTAATTATGTGGTATTTCAAGAAAGCCATGATACAGCATCCTTTATTATAGTGTTTATTATTAGGGAGAACAAGTAAAATTAGTATAATATTAGATAGAATGTATATGTCATAGGAGTAATATAAACAATATTTTATGAACAATGTGTGATTTTGTTCATTTATCCATTTATTGCTCTGTACATCCATCCATTTATTCATTGTTCATTATTTCATTTAATAATTTAGTGACCATTGAAAAAGAGGGATATATAAAAATGAGTAAAATGTGCATCATTTTGTAAAGGAGTTGATAATCTAGGGAAAGACAGATGTGTACCGACAATAGCATGGATATAAATCATAAATGAGAGGTATAACCAAAGAAAAATGAAAGTTCAAAGGAGAAAAAGAGTTGGCTGCATGAGGGCAGGGACTGTGTTTGGTTTCGTCGTTGATTTTCAGAACCTATGTCAGTGTTTGGCACAAAGTAGGTTCAAATGAGTTTATGTTGACTGTCTACTGAAGTAATTGTGGAATATATTATGGAAGAAGTGAATCAGAGGCTGGAGCTTAAAACTGGAAGAAATACATTTCAGCTCCACAAAACCCCGCAAGTGATATTTAACATTAGAAAGCACAAAATCACACTCTGAGAGTGACAGTACTAAGTGAAGTAAGAATTTTCTCCACCCCTTACTTCTCCTTCTTCCACTCCAATTAACCCTTGTTAGGGTGAGAAATAGCAGGTGGTGAAAGGAAGAGAAGACTAGCAAGAGAGAGGAAGCCCACCATGTCGGCTACTCCAGGTAGTAAAGGACCTACCCACTTGAATCCTCTTCTACTTGAGGGAGAAATCATATATGCAAGTTCAGATTGAAGTGTTCATTAATATATTGAGCTGGACAATCTAATTTTAATGTCTCAAAATGACACAGGACTTTGTATTTCCCTAATGATGACCAGAAAAGACATGAAACTTACCTATATTTTCACCGAAGAATGGAACAGGACAACCTACTTGAACAGATTTAAAGAGAGAACCGAAGGCAGATAAAGTTGTCTTTATTCTTACGTAGCATAAATCCTGATTATTCATCAATTTATACATTTTATGAATTTAGGAAGAAAGGAAAAGAAGACTATAAAGGCGTTCACATCAGGACACACATGAAGATAACATAGTCAGTTTTTTAATGGAGTCAAAATATTACAGTTGTCATTTAGATAAAGTGAATAAATTAAAAATATATTAAATAAAATTAACAGTCAAAGACATGAGCTTTTGAAAGTGTGTGGTAACCTAGGAGCAGTAAGCAGTATAGTTGGCAGGTTACCTCTTAAGGATTATTAAAGAGGCTGGCTGTTCAATAGGACAGTGGTATGGTGGAGCAAGCTTGCTGCATTGTAGAACTCCAGAGGGCAACATTCTAATTATCTTTAGCTATGGGGGTCTGTCTGTTCACATAGGATAGCTATAATGTAGTAGGTTGACAAAAACCTCCCAAGAAACCACACCAGTGCTCGATTGTGGTGAGTTACTTCTTTATCCCATCAAAATGTCGTTATTGGACCCACAACTGTGTGTACATTATTTTTGGTGTTTTCTTGCCAGAAGCATATTTACACTTCTTTAATATCCAGTCATATACTTCCCTTATTTAGAAAGAATTATTCAGAGAATTCCAGTATTTTGTAATCCTATCTTCTATGAATTTTAGCAACATTCATATACAGATACTTGATATTCTGCAGAAAAATTCTTCAAGACCACGTGGATTAACAGATTTTCAAATGCCATTATAGTATATATAAAGTATGTGCAGTCCCCAAAAGGCATACTTTGAAATCCTCATGATAGATCTTTTACAGATGAGGAAAATAAGATGTAGAAAGGTTACATAAAGGAGCTAACAAGTATTCCAATTAATATTGAACTTAAGTCTGACTATTCCAAAATTGCATTATGTGATTTCCATATTTGTTTTCCATTCTAAACTGTGTATTGTGATATAAGTTCCTCACTGAGGCTCTTTTTGGGGTCTTCCTAATACTAAAGTCTCTCTTACAATGAGTATTTTCTTTACACGTGAAATCCAATAGGCAGAAAAAAACAACTTGGCAATAAATTTTAGGCATTAACCCCATGCCAAGTAATAATTATCAGAAGGCTGTAATGCTTTGAAACTTTACAAGTCTGATCTTAAGATAATGGAATGAGGCTTGCATTGTGAACTTTCTTGATGCTTTACATTGCAATATGCTGTATGGACTGACTTCCTAAAAATAAAAAAAAAAATAAAAAAAGATTTGTAGAGCATACTGGGAAGGTCTGCCAATTAAAAACCGGAGATTGGCTGAAGGCTTGCAGCAATTGAATTTTGAATACAGATGGTGTCAAATTGAGTGTTTCCATAGCAACGGACTCTTCCTTAATAACTTTTAGATGGGAGGGGGAACATAAAAAGAGAAAACCATCTTTTAGCAGATGTATGTTTTAGATTGATTTTGGAAGCTAATTTGTACTTAACTAGTGATTGTTTTAAGTGGATCTAAATATTACTAAATTCTCCTGAGGAAACATTTTGAGAATAACAGAAATAAACTCTAGGAACTTTATAAAGACATGAAAAGGGCACAATTTTACAAAGCATTTTTTGGTCTAGAGCCAATCAAACAGTATTTTATACTGAGTATGACTTATCATTGGTCAAAGAGTTCTTGATTCTTAATGCCTGTTAATATTAAGCATTTAGAATATAGGTAAAATCAAAGAAAAAGTGCTATGTATCTCATGGATTTGGAATTTATCTTAATATATTCTTTCTTCAGGCATGCATTAGTTTTTCATTATCTGTTTTTTAATGATTATTTTAAAAAATTAATATAAATCATTTCAGGAAGGACCTCATAAAAAGGTCATTGACAGAGTTCATATCATACAGCAGAGTCGTCATAGATTTAATATGCAATCCTCAGTTTTGCATAGCCAACAACTAAATGTTAGTAGTTCACCTAGAGATGATCAGACTCTGGGAGACTGACTCATGATGGTTTATAAACCATTTGAAAGAAGAAATAATAATTCAAACTATTATTTTATCACAAGACTGCCAGGAAAATCAATAATGATCATGTGTTCAGGGTGCCCTCTCCAGTGAGGACTATGCAGAGGACCAAATGCTAGATTATTGTACAAAGTGATAGAATTGGGAGAAGGGTAAAAACGCGTTATGAAAGGATGCTACATTAAGTGAGAAAAGCTACATAAACTACCCATCTTTACTATTCTATTGATCTTAAAAATATTAACAGAAACAGAGAAGCAGACAATTTATCTCAGATGGTACCAAAAACGTGATAGCAAATATTTGCTCCCTGACTTCCTTTTAGATTTCACAAAGTAGGTTTTCCCCAACTACCACCATACATATATATACAGCTTTACCTTCACTCTCCTGTTATCTGTCACAGAACAACATAAAACTCAAATATGTTAATGTAAGTTAATAGTTGGTAGCTTTATATGAATAACATTACTCTCTGTTACCCTCAGATTCATCTGGGTTACTTCATCTACAAAACCCTATGAAACAACATTTCCCACAAAGATTTCTAGCATTATTGGCCATTCCTGGACATCTTGCTCCCAACGTAAGAAATTCTGACATAATAGGGATATAAGAAGGCCCTGGGAATTTGCGTTTATAACAAGCTGCCCAAGCTATCTGAGACTCAGCAAGATTATTTTTGCAGATAGCTATTGCTATCCACAATCCCTCTTTTTCTATTGTAACTGCAGAAGAAAATAATTTTTCTACTTTCTTTCAAATTTCTCGAATTTTAGAACTTTGAGCCTCTAGGAACTTGTACATATAAAGAGAGACTTAAAGAGAGATCAGGGTAGAGACAGACATAGATAAGTGCATAGACATAGAAATAGACGTATATAATAGAAACATGTATGTATACATAGAAATAGAAATGTGCCATTTAGAACTGTTAAGAAATATGTGCACTCTTAAAATATAATTTAAAAATGTAAAGAACTTGCTATTAATTGAAAATAGCATAATCAACGTAAATAAAATAAGGACCCCAAAAGGAATGTTTCTTTCTGATACACCACACACACACACACACACACACACACACAGAGAGAGAGAGAGAGAGAGAGAGAGGGAGAGAGCTCTACAATAACAACCAATTTCTGACCAGGTAAATAAAGGAAAATGTTTATCTTCTTTCTCTTTCTCTTATTCTTTTTTGTAGATTAAATTAAAATGGTAATTATGTGTAAGAACAACCTTTATAGCCCTATAAACAATACAACAAAAGAATCAAATGAAAATTAAGTGAAAATGAAAGGTACACCTTTTTTAAAGACCCAGCTCTTATAGCTTAGTCCCAAACTCTTTGTATTCTGCCCTTTTTCCTTGATTTGACTTTCTTTTCCTTCCTTCCTTCCTTCCTTCCTTCCTTCCTTTTTTCTTTCTTTCTTTCTTTCTTCATTTATTTATTGAGATGGAGTCTCACTCTGTCACGCAGAATGGAGTGCAGTGACTCGATCTTGGCTCGCTGCAACCTCCACCTCTTGTTTCAAGTGATGCTCCTGCCTCAGCTTCCCAAGTAGCTGGGAATACAGAAGTGTACCACCATGTCCGGCTAATTTTCGTGTTTTTAGTAGAGACAAGATTTCACCATGTTGGTCAGACTGGTCTTGAACTCCTGAACTCAGGTGATCTGTCCGTCTTGTTCCCCCAAAGAGCTGGGATTACAGGCATGAGCCACCATGCCTGGCCGATTTTACACTCTTTAGGGCTGCAAAAGTAGGAATCTGACTCATATACAGACATTCCAGAAAGTTTGATTTCAAAAATCTTCTCAAAAGAAGGAGAGAGCGAGAACGAGAACAAGAGAGAAAACAGAGAGAGAAAGCAGAAGATAAAATGGCATTGTTTAAACAGGGATGGAAACTGAATAAGGAATTTGGTCACTGAACACTTCAGTATCTATCATTTATTGAAGGTTGTAATTTGGTTGTTTATCACTGGAAAGTGATTAATAATCTGAAATGTATTTTATAATACCAACACTATTAAAACATTAATTTTTGGAGAAAGTTTGTTATAGATTGGTTTATACTTATCATCACTGAATATTAAAATGTTTAATGTAAGTAGTTTCAAATAGTATTTAATGATATAGGGAATTATTACAACGCTAATGCTGAGGAAAAAAATAGGATATGGAATTATTTATGACATAGGATCCTAATTTTGTAAAAGCATAGTAAATCAGCAGGAGTAATTCTAACTGGAAGGAAATACATCAAAGTGATTTGCAGTTATCACATGAAATTTAGGTGAACTTAATTTTTTCCCTTTGTATCCATCTGTGGTTTTTTTTCCAATTCTGTACAATAAAACCTATCACTTTTATATTCAGGAAATATTAAGTAAACTACATCAGAGTAATGTTTCCCAACCTTTTTTCATCATCACCCCCTAGGAAGCCTGTTTAGACATTTTTTCCAATCAGTTCTCCATGAAATTCTAATACCACAGATATGCTTTAGATATGCCCATATATTGTGGTTTTTTTGAAGAGTCACAAACCATTATGAGTCAGAAGTATCTAAGACTTTTTATCTCTCAAGAACAAATTTTCACCCCCTTCGGGCGTCATTATCTGTTCAGAATGCTCACGATAGTTCAAGAGCCAAAAAGGTTCTGATTCAGTAAGTTAAGGGTAGAAAAACATTAAGTACATTTTTAAAATAGAGCTCTGGTGTTTCAAAAGCAATGTGCAAATGCACCTACTTAATATTATTCTAATGTTTTCAGGATAGCTGAAATATAAACATCTATTTTTAGGAATAACACTAATGATGGAATGCTTTTACATATTTATAAATCATTAAGGATTTGCTTTTTGTTTCTACTGTCTAAAACATATAAATTTGAACACAATTTAGAACTTTTCAGAAATATTATTATTATTACCTTTCTTCTTGACCTTTATTATCTTTTTACCATCTACTTCTATGTAAATCTTTTCTTCAATCATTGTTTATTTCTGTACTTTTTCTTCCACAGATTTAAAGGGAGATTTGGTCTTAGTTTCCTTAATTCATATTTCCATCGTGACTATTAAAAGGTGAACTGAAAGCTTGCAAACACATGGTACCTTGTAGATAATTTTCTCCAGTCAATTAGACAGAGGCCTCTGAGGTTTCTAGGGTCATTACTAAAGCTATGTTTTAAAATCCTATATTCTTTTCTCATTGTTGGTTCATTTTGCAACACGGAAGTTTTCTGTTTTAAATATAAACTTTCATTTTAGATACAGAAGGTACATGTGCCAATTTGTTATGTGGGACTATTGGATGATGCTGAGGTTTGGAGTACGGATCCCATCACCATGTTAGTGAGCATAGTAACTGATAGGTAGTTGTTTAATCCACTCCCCTCCCTCTTTCCTCTAGTAGTCCCCAGGGTCCGTTGTTCCCAGATGTATGTCCTTGTGTGCTCAATGCTTAGCTCCCAATTATAAGTGAGAACATGTGATACTTGGTAGAACTTTTCATTTTTAAAGTTTAAAAAAAAAAAACTAGGATGAGTGGAAGAACTATTCAGCACAGCAGGTTATAAACCAATTAGGATGATGATGCCCTGGATGGAGATTTTCATGAACATCTCATATTAGCTATTTCGGCTTTGTTTTTTTAATGTTCAAAGTGAATAGAATAATGAAGAGGCTATTTAGGAAGGTTTGGACTGAGGGGAAAAAATCCTTTCATTAGGTTCCAAATAATGGTTAGCTTATTAAACAGCAAGATGCAGAGATTTAGCAGAGAATAAATAAAAAGATTTAAAAAAACAATGAGATTAAAAGGTCAGTAATACCACTGGAACTGGCAGCATGGCAGGTTTATATCAGATATATTTTGTTTTGGAAAACAACTGTACTAATTCTGTTCTGAACCTCTTGCTAATGCCTGACTCAAGAAAATTTAATATACTTATCTGTGTATACAAAAATAACTAAGGACAAAGCTATTACCCAAACTGTATTCAAATTGAAAGAATCCATATAGGAATTTGCAGCTAACATATTAGACAGTGTATGTAATCTCTGCTGCTTCACGGCACAACACTTTCTGATTTTCAGGAGCAATATAGCAACTGCTTTCCAGCCAAGAGAAAACCATAGGAGCATTCTTGTCATTGGAGCCAACATTAGTTCTGCCTACAGTGACTAACATAGATGTGTTTATTGCTAGCTGGAATTTTCCATTGGCACTAGTTACATGTAATAAGTTAGTGCTTTCAAATGGACCGTGGAATATAGGAAAACTAGAGTCTGATGTAACCAAAGAGAATGTTGATAAACTCAGAGATTGTGAAAGAGAGGAGAGGAGTGGTTTTTGTGGAAATGATGGAAAAGCAAAAAAGATGGCAGGATTTGGAAAAAGAAAATCAAGTTAGAGATTTAATTAGTAAAGGAGCGCCTCTTAATAATGAGATAAGAATACAAGTTTAGAGTAACTAGCTGGCTAATAGGTACAATGTTCAAGTTCAGTCGTTTTCCAAAATTTTAATTTTTAGCATACTTTTTGTGAATTTTAAGTGGAAATCTTCCACTTTTGTTACCTAACTTGGCTCCCTGATATTTTACTCAAACTCCTACTTTCTTGTTCTGTGCTTCTGAGTCTTTGCTTCCACAGCGAGGTAGCTCATATTCCTTAAGTCTCCTGTCTTGTTTTGTTTTGTTTAACAGCTAAAATAAACTCTACAAGCATATCTGTCATTTACTTTATATCCAACCTCTTGTGACCTGTGTCCTAACCACTTTGCTAAAGTATCAGTGACCACCCAAGAGGTTCGCTTTGCTTAGTCGAGGAACCACCTCTCATGCTTTATCTCCAGAGCTTCTTCCTTGAAAGTGAGAATAATATAACCTTTCCTCAATGTCTTATTTCAATTTCATGCATTTAATCTGCCTCTTCAGACCATTCCCAAGGCTATGCCCTTGTTCTTTATACTCATGGCTTAAGTTATTCATCACTGTATGAATGACAGCTCTCAAATTGACAGCTCTGGCCTATCACCTATTTCATCTATTCCATATGGCAAACTGTCTATATTACTTTTCATCATGAGGGATAATTATAAGTTCACATTCAACAAGAAAGTGTGGATCCATGTTGATTTCCAACAGTAAACTTTATTTTTTAGACTGTGATCACAAAAGGATAAACTTTCTCTCTTATTTATTTATCTGCAAATAACTCAAAAGTCAAGCCAAAGAAGGCAAGCAAGTAATATTTCCCAACAAAGCAGCTTTAAGCAAAAAAAAATTTCAGACATGACATGCAGTCTATAATCTGGAAGAAGCACAGTGGGCTAGGCATACTTTGCTGAAAAGAAATGGTCAGAGTCCATTAATTTCATCTTTTTCCTGTGAGAGAGAAAAGTATGGTAGGGCCAGGGCTCCTAAGACCCCTTAAAAATTGTGAGGTTTTTTAACCCTGTTCATTTCCCATCAAACACATTCATGAAGCACCTGCCATGTATCAGATAATGCATTCTAGGCAGAGGAAAGAACTTGGGCAAAGTCCTGTACATTTTATCTTCTAAATTTACTAATCTTTTCCTATCTTTCCATCTACCACCCACCATCAGGCTCTGCCTGGACTCCTATCCTAACATCTTACTCTGTTTTTCTGCATCTTTTTTGCACTCCCCTCCAATCTATTCTCCAATTAGCAACATGACTAATCCTTTCAAGCCCAGATTAGATGGTGTCACTTCCCTGCTTTAAACCTTTAAGTGAATTCCCACTGCACTGAGATTGAAGACCAAAGTCTTTACCATAACTTACAAGGCCACTGGGAACTATGAAAATTTCCTTCTTTAGTTTTTCCTTTTAATTAGTGATGCATTCAATAAGTGGAGTCTATCTTAAAAGCATGGGTTCCAAAGGCATGTGAATACTCAACTGTGTAATTTACTTACAGAATGTTTATTACTCTTTTTTCAGCTTTGATTTTGTACACATGCTAACTCAATCTCAGTTATATAATAGACTGTAAACAAAAGTTTGTGATGAATGCAGAGATAAAGGAACAAATAATTAATAAAGACAAATTAGTAGTGAATGATCAAATGGCTCATTATTTATTAAATAACTTAGAAAAATAATAGTCTTGCTTGACACCAAGTTCTGGCAATGTATGTGTGTCTTTTTGTTTAGGTTACAAAGCATTCATTTTATGTTTTAAAAGGATATTTGTTTTGCTGCAAGTAGTATAGGCACAATGCTATTCTATATCTTGTTTTAAAGAAAAAAACAATAATACCTTATGTTTGCTGACAGCTTTGCAGTTTACAAAGCACTTTTCACATAGATTACCTCATTTTAAATTCCTCAATCTTTTCTTTTACTATGGGAATTCTGTTTCAGAAGAATTTCCTTTTAAAATTAAGGCATTTATACTATTCTCTTTCTATATTTCTTAGCCATATGTTTTACCAAGGCATTGTCTCTCTCCAGGTCTTTCATCTCTGGATGTATAGTTATGATTTTTCCAGGAGGTAAATGAAAATAGTGGGAGCAATTGACAGAGTGCTTTTTGTTTCTCATAAACTGAAGCATTGTATTTAAGGAGTTGCCGTACTATTTTAAGAGTTGCTACACTAATTTTTAAAGTTTATTTACATATTTTATAGAACTTAAGGGTAAGCCATCAGAAAAAAATTAAAAATAAATTTACATATTTTGTATTCAACTATTTCATTACTTCAATGGGGATTATTAGAACAAGGAAAGAATTACTTTTATTTCCTCCATATTTCATATCACTTACTATAACATTCATGAGTTGCTGAAGTTTAAACAAACATATCTGAAAATGGAGCCTAGGAAGGGTAACTCATGTCTTTTACACTCTTTCCTTTTTGGTTTTCCTACCAACATTTTAATCTAAAATATATTTTGTTGTCACTGATCCTGTGTTTGTCTTAGTTATAGTACATATGTTAAATGAACCAGAATTGATTGATCTTTATTTTTTTATTCCTTGTTTTGCTTTTCTGGAGAAGCATTTGAAGAAATCAGTTGAGGCCACACTTCATCATTCATTTCGTCATGTTCCCCTTAATACAAAAGCTCCATTTTCACTCTTCAAAACATTTGATCACATACTTTTCATAGCATTGACTAAATGTATGTGTTTGTTTTGTTTATATATTGCATATTTGTGATAATTTTCATTTTTACAGTTTAGGCATGGATAGGAAGGACACCTAAATAAGTACACAAGTTCTCGTTCATGACTTGAGAAACTGATGAGGTAGCATGGAAGGGCACCTAAACAAGGCTTGGGTAGGGTGTAAGGGAATGATCAGGACAAAATTGACTAGTGGCAGTGACTTTCAAGCAGAGTGTCACAAACTGAAGAGGTAGAGAGCATTCTAGGCAGAGGGAAAGCATAGACACATGTGAGATATATGTGAGATACATAGACAAATGGAAGGTGTGTGGTAACATTGCACATACTTAGGGCTCCTTCCTGTGTAGCTGTAAAGCTGGAGTATAGGCATCACAACAGGCAGTAGAAGCCAAGAAGCTAGAAGAGTAGACAAGGGCCATATTATAAAAGATCTTGTAAGGCAGGTAAACAGTTTTAACAGTATCTTGAAAGCAATTTTGGCCAGGTTGTGGGGGCATGACATTAAGGAAATTTAATAAGTGATAAAAGACTAAGATTTCATCTTCAAAAGACTTCTCTGGAGGTGGGTGGATAACTTCATGTCAGGAGTTCAAGACCATCCTGGTCAACTTAATGAAACCATCTCTACTAAAAATACAAAAAAATAGCCGGCATGGTGGCATGTAACTGTAATCCCAGCTGCTCAGGAGGCTGAGGCAGGAGAATAGCTTGAACACAACAGGCAGAAGTTGCAGTGAGCCAAGATGGTGCCACTGCACTTCAGCCTGGATGACAGAGTGAGACTCCAAAAAAAAAGACTTCTCTGACTTGAGTTTTAAAGAAGGATGGAAAGTGCAAAAGGTTAACATTACATCAGTGGTTCTCAACCCTGGCTGCACCTTAGAATCAGTAGGGCATATTTTTTTTTAATGCCAATACTCAGATTCCACCCCAAACCAGTTAAATCAGAGCCTTTGGAAATAGGGCCCAGACATTGGTAGTTTTTAAAGCAGTCCACTTGATTCAAATGCACAGGCAAGGTTGTGTTCCACTGAACTGGAGAGAGCATCAGGAGGCTTTTAACTAAAGCAATCTAGGGAAGAGAGAGATGAATGGTACAGAGGCCAGAAGAGCTATTAAGTGGGGGAATGACTCGGCATATTCTTGGTTAAAGCAAAAGGAAGAAAGAAGAATGAAGGATAATTTGTATGTTTCTCCTTTGGTAACTAAGTAGAGGAACAGATGTGTATCAGTGATTAGGGGAGAGGAAGAATCAGGATGACAGAATCCAGTTTGGATATGTTGGCTATTTCATAGAGATTTAGTATGTGTTTGGTTCTGTGGATACGGAGTTCAAGAGACAATTCTTAGCTTAAAACATGGATTTTATTCTGATTATTTTAGAGATAGTTAATGAAGCAATATACATACATGAATTCATCAGAGGGACTATGTAAAGTGAACACAAAAAGATCAAAAGGAGAACCCTAGGGAATAGCAACATTTAAGGAATGGGCCTAAGAGACTGAGGAGTGGCCAAATAGGTAGAATAAAATCCAAGAAGGAATCTTGCCATATTAATCAAAATAGAAGGTTTCAAAAGAGAGTTCATCAATTTGCAAGTACTGAAGGGATGTCTGAAAACATAAAGACTTTAGCCTCTCCAATACTGTAGCAACTTTAAGGTCACTGCTATCATTTACAAAAGTAATTTCAGTGGCAGAAGTCAAAACGTAATGGTTAAAAAGGATATGTGAGGTGTGGATGTAGAAATAGTGGGTGTAGACTATTGCGTCTCAAAATTTAATCACCTGAAAAATCTTATTCTACAGTGCAGATTTTGATTCATTAGCTCTGGAGTGGAGCCTGATATTCTCCATTTCTAACAAGTTCTCAGGTGATGCTGATGCTGTTTATACACAAACCATCCTTTAAGCAGCACTGGTATAAACCACTCTCCCAAGAAGGAGGAAGACATAGGGTTTCCATCAGGAGGTGGAAGTGGGGTGTAGGACCAAAGGAAATACTCTTTTGCCTTTTGTTTGATTGGTTTTGTTTGGTTGGTTTTGTTTTCTTCTTAAAATAGACATGGTTCTAGACGGAGATTAGAGACATAGGAGGTCTAAAAAAATGGAATCATTTCTCATAGAAGATGGAAGAGACTGTAACATTGAGTATAAGGAGGGAATTAGGCATGGCTAGGAGGGACACCTAAATCTGAAGAGAAGGAGGTAAGAAAGAATGGAAATATAGAAAAGTTCTATTGGTGGATGTATGGAATGTATGGAATTTTGCTTTTTAGCCGTATTTTCTGTGTAAGAAATTGTTTTTCATTTATTTTTATTTCTTAACTTGAATAGCTGGATGGTGGAGAATGCTTGTAAAGGCAAGAGTGACACCACTTTGTTTTTTCAGAATTAATTTCCATTTTCTGCACTCATCAAGTAAAAGTTTGAATGGCAAGGTATAGAGATGAAAATCAATGTGTGCTAAGGGAGAAAAAAATCCTTGTTTATTCTACATGATTTTAAAAATATTTATATTCCAACAAATGCATAAAATTTGATGTGCAAATTTACAGTGATGAATGAGTTGTATTGTGTGCATTGCATGCTGGTGACGTGGTAATAAATCTGTGGTGCTAGAATTGTAATGGTCCCATTTAGGTTCGCTTTAGTGAACTCTTGCTGAACACTTTTGAGTTGTTAGTACTTTATTTGCTACATTTGGCACTTAATTAGTTAATGACTGGGATGCTGGACCAGTGGATCATCCAATGATCTATCACATCTAGATAGTTTCTTTTCTGTGACTTGTAAGTGACCTAAGATAATAAATTGAAATATTTTTGCATAGGTATACATCAAGCTTTTCTTCTAACTTCAGGCTTTCATCTTAACCAATAGTTTCCAACACCCCGAAAGGGAAGCCATTTAAAAAAAAAAAAAAATGATTCACTGGGCCAGATGCGGTGGCTCACACCTGTTATCCCAGCACTTTGGGAGGCTGAGGCAGGTGGATCACAAGGTCAGGAGTTCGAGACCAGCCTGGCCAACATAGTGAAACCCCATCTCTACTAAAAATACAAGACATTAGCAAGGCGTGGTGGTGGGTGCCTGTATCCCAGCTACTTGAGAGGCTGAGGCAGGAGAATCACTTGAACATGGGAGGTGGAGATTGCAATGAGCCAAGATCACACCACTGCACTCCAGCCAGGGCAACAGTGAGAGACTCCATCTTAAAAAAAAAAAAAAAAGATTCATTTTAATGCTCAAGTAGTATGACTTTTCAACATTCATCTATTTAATTAATAAAACAACTTACATATTTCATTATCACTGGTTATTGATATTTTTTCATAATCTATTACCCTCCAACCGGTGGTAAAAACCCAATATCCTCCTTTCACCTGACTCATCTTTCAGTATGGGAAGGAATACATACATGTTTTATTACCAAAACAGGAGAATGAGCTTTCTTTCGAAGTTTAACTCATTTTGTCTGTTACAATATTCAGCATACTTTTAAGGAGGTAATCTGGTCTTTGACACACTGTTGATTAGAAAATTAAGAGACCTGCCTGAATTCCATTTCCAACTCCTCTCCATACACATTGTGACTTTGAGCAAAACGTTTTGCCATTTCCACTCCTATAAGTTCTGTTTCGTATCTTTAAACTTCCTTATTTTACAGATGGTATCTTTTTCTTCACTGGAAAGAGGTGTTAGTGAGTCAGACAACTGCTTAAATAATATGCTGCTTTGTGTTTGCTGTGAGAGAACATTTTTTTTCTTTTTTTTTGATACGGAGTCTCACTCTATCGCCCAGGCTGGAGTGCAGTGGCATGATCCCAGCTCACTGCAACCTCTGCTGCCCAGGTTCAAGCGCTTCTCCTGCCTCAGCCTCCCGAGTAACTGGGAATACAGGTGCCTGCCACTGCACCCAGCTAATTTTTGTATTTTTCGTAGAGATGGGGTTTCACCATCTTGGTCAGACTAGTCTTGAACTCCTGACCTCATGATCCACCCACCTAAGCCTCCCAAAGTGCTGGGCTGACAGGCGTGAGCCACCACGCCGGCCAAGAGAACGTTTTATCTAACATACTATTTTAACAATTTTAAATACACAGAACTCTGAAAGAATTGTACAGTGAATGCTCATGAATCCACTCTCTAGACTTGATTGTATCACTTCATTCCTTTTTCTACCCGCCAACCCCTATTATTTTCTGATGCTCTTCAAAGTAATTTGGTGACATTGGTTCCCTTTACCCCTAAGTTCTTCAGCATGCATGTCATTAACCAGAGCTTAATATTTGTTCACATTTCTTTCATTTATTTGTGGCAAAATTTGTATAGACTAGAATGTGTAAATCTCATGTGTATTATACAATGAGTTTTGATGAATGGGTATACCTGTGTGACACATGCCTCTTTTAAGATACAAAAAAAAAAATCACCTTGGCACAGAAAGGACGGAACATTTTTTAGGTTGGCTTGAGTTTCTTTTAACTGACATTTAGCACGACTGAATATATGACCATAAGAATGCCAAGTTGAAATATACCAAAGGTCCATCCAGGGGGAACAATATGACTAGTGATATATTATTTGTTCATCTAGGCACTGGGCTGGGTGAATTCTTCACAAAAACCTTATAAGATGAGCTTTCAACTCTGACAGAAGCATCAAGAAACATATTTTGCAAACCGTTAGAGCTGGAAACATCCCCAGGGATCATCCAATCTATCCTCCTTTGCTTCATGACTCAGGATTTAAGAAGTCCCAGAAAAGTCCAACAGTGTTACAAAAGTACATGATTGCCTATATATGCCCCCATCATTGAGAGCTGGCTAGGGGTCAGATACTTTTCTCAGTGCCTTGTGTACATTATTCCCTTTCATCTTTCTAGATTATTAATCTTCTTGTTATTATTATCCCCATACAATAGAGGAGTAAGTAAACTGAGTGTGAAAATAGCACTAAACTATTGATCTTTTCCATGTTCCAAACTAACCTTAAATGTTAGGCTAATATTATAAAATTTTTACATTTAGTCATTTGTTCTGGGTCTGTCTTCCATGAATTTAACCAAAATGCTTGGCTGTTTCTGCATTCTAGCTTTTGGGATTTAGAGAAAAAAAACTTGGTCTTCATAGTGGCCAGGATTTATCCATGTGCCAATAACTCCCCTCTCTTTTAGCTTTTTGATCTATTACACTTTATTCTCTATTTGTATAACAACCACATTCCTCCTCTGCTATATCTAAGTGAAGCAAATATCCATTCATACTAGCTACATGCTTAACATATTTGTTTCTTCCTCTTAGTGGGTTCAATTGAAACTTCTTTTGCAAAGCTTAACTATAGATAGGTCTTCCACGGAAACTTGTTTAAATGCTTTGTGGAAGTAGAAGGGACATATCTTAATATTCCTTAAACTTTGTTATAATTTGGACTGTCCTCAGTTCCTTATATGTCTTTGTATGTCAAACACTTAGTTATGCTTACATTATTCTAGGTATAGTTGTATCCTAGCTTTGTACAATGTTACAATAATGGTAGTTTCCTTGTTTTGAGTTTCATTCCTAATCATGCCTAACATTTTTTGATGATTTTAGCCTCAGAGAACAGTCTACTGCTATTTCTACCTTTTTCCTGATCCCAACAAAAGATTTACCTGCAATTTAAGCCTTTTCAGTTTGGCATTTTCTACCTGGAACTCTGGTGTACTCTGTGAGATCAATGAGATCCACAGTGTGTACTACCTAGCAGATCATGAATGTTTGTTGATAACTATAATTCGTTGTTTAGTCTTGTCTATACAGAGAAGCAATAGCACCTTGCTTTAGTAGGGACCTTTATACTTTTATTCATTATTGAATTTTATCTTCACAATGATTCTGCGGTTCTGCAGTTGTCATTATTTCAGTTTGGGAGGTGAGAAAACTGAGATCGTGGCAAATCAACTTTTCCCATTTAAATTAGCTATTTCATCACAAATCCAGGGTTATAACCCAGGACTAACTGCTAATCAAAGTTGCTTTCTAAAAATCAGTTATACAAACTTCTAATTCTCCTGCTATACAGTCAGTGCTGAAATTGCAACAGAATTATTCTTTGTTCTGCAGCAATGTATATTCAAAAGGTAATCATTTCTTTTGTATAAATAACATTCCTCCCTAAGAGAGATGTTGTGGGAATTTTTATCAGTCAAGACTGTATATCGATAATTAAACATAGCTAGTTAAAAAACTTGAAGTGAAAGATCAGTTACTATTTAATCAACTGAACTGTTTCTTTCTCTGCAATATTGTGGCTCTTGACATGATTGCTGAGTTTCCAATTTGACACTTCTGGAGGTTCATAAATCAGGACACATGCTGGGTCTCAGTCTGTCATCCTGAGTCTTAGCATTGGTTATTTATTTCCCTTTATTACCCAATATCTATTTACTGCACAAATCACTCAAGAAACTTTCCACGATGGACCTCTGTAAGAAAAAAAATGTGTACATTTGAGTAGCTTTTCAATTACAAATATGCAGATTGTCTGGGTTTGTGTGTGGATATTTTATTATTATTTCACTTTTGTATGTCAGATGAATTTGGTATAAATGTAAATCTGACAATATGGGCTCTAGTGGCCAAATGCATTGCCATAATACAATTCTCGTATATCCATCTCCTGGGTGAAGTGTCTCAAGTGTGGTAAAATTCTATAGTATAAACTGATGCTCAATTATGTACAATTACCAGGTCTGTATGATGTCTTACTACCACAATGATCCACTTTCAAGATGACAGCTTCAATTTGATGATCTTCAGATTTTAGGTTTGCCTTCATTCTTTGACAAATGAAACACATGTAAAACTTCTAAAATTTTCTTTTGGATATGTTTCTTCAGGGTCTATTCTTGGGACTACTATAACAATCAATTGTACTGCTTTGTTTATTTTATTAAATAGCAAAATAGCTGCTTGATTAGTCTGTATGTGCTGATGTGTATTTGTGAATCTAGTCCAGTTCGGTGTCCAATAGGAATTTCTGAAATATTCTTTGTCACATGAATGTATGGTCAAAATCGTACTGTGTTTGTAGCAAAAATGATTTTATCTTTTATTAAGCATAGCAGCCAAAATGACACATATTTCACAGGTGACACCCTTTTTAACAAAGAAGAATTGCCCAAAGTTGTATGTAGAGTACGTCTCACAAGTCAAATTCCCTATTTAATAAATGGTGCTGGGAGAACTGGCTAGCCATACGCAGAAGAGTAAATTTTCATAAACTGAATGCAACTGTGTAAATAGCATCCAAATCAAGAAACATAATATAATATAACCAGAAACTCAGGATCCCCCTTCATGTCTCTTCTAGTAATAAACATCCCAGAAGGGTGACTACTATCCTTACTTCAAAAGTTTTCTATTGCTTTTTCCTGTTTTTGTGTATTATATAAATGGAATCCAACAGTCAAATCTACTCTGTGGCTATATATTTTTTCCTCAACAATATGTTTGTGAGATTCATCCATATTATTGTATGTGGTTGTAGATTGTTCATTCTTCTTACTGAATAATACTCTATTGATACCACAGTGTATTTACGCATGTTGATATAGATGAGAATTTGGCTAGTTTCCAACATGAGGCAACTGTCAATAGTTCTGCTATCCATAGTCATGCTACCAACAGTCTAGTACATGGCTTTTGGTAAATATATTAATAACTGTGCATTTCTGTTGGATATACACCTGGGAGTGGAATTACAACTCAAATAATGTTTTATTCATTTTTAAAATTTTATTTCATTTTTAATTGACAAATAACTATATATTTATGGGGTACATTATGATGTTTCAGTTCATATATATATATATATATATAATACATTGTGGAATGATCAAATCAGGCTAATTAGCATATCTATCACCTCAAATATTTATCATTTTTGTGGTAAGAATATTTAAAAAATCCTCCTTTTTTGCTATTTTGAAATATACAATATGTAATTATTAGCTATAGATCCTGGGCTGTGCAAAAGAACACCAGAACTTATTCCTCCTGTCTAAATGGGACTTTGCACCCATTGATAAACCTCTCTCATTTTTCCAACCACCCACCACTGCAGCCTTTGGTAACCACCAGAATTTAACTCTCTATTTCTATGAGTTCCACTTTTTTAGATTCCACATACACATGAGACTATACGATATTTGTTCTCTCTGTGCCCAGTTTATTTCACTTAACCTAACGTCCTCCGGTTTCATCCATGTTATTCCAAATGACAAGAATTTCCTGGAGTTTTTAAATGATTTTAATTTTTAATTTTTTGGGGTATGTAGTAGGTGTATATATTTATGAGGTACATGAGTTGTTTTGATACAGGCATTCAGTGTGAAACAAGCATATCATGGAGAATGGTGTATCCATCCCCCTTAAGCATTTATCCTTTGTGCTACAAACAATGTAATGGTACTTTCAGTTATTTTTTAAATGTACAATTAAATTATTATTGACTATAGTCCCCCGGTTGCACTATCAAATACTAAGTCTTATTCATTCTTCTAACAATTTTTTTGTACCCATTAACGATCCCCACCTGCCCCCTACCCCCACAGTACCCTTTGTAGCCTCTTATTCTCTGTCTCCATGAGTTCAATAGTTTTAATTTGTAGATCCCACAAATAAGTGAGAACATGCAATGACTGTCATCCTGTGACTGGCTTATTTCATTTAATATAATGACCTCCAGTTCCATCCAAGATGTTGAAAATCACAGGATCTAATTATTTTCTATGGCTAAATAGTACTTCATTGTTTATATGATCCACATTTTCTTTATCCATTCATTTGTTGATGGACAGTTAGCTTGCTTCCAAATATTGCCTGTTGTGAACAGTGCTACAACAGTATGAGAGTGCAGATATCTCTTCAATATGCTGACTTCCTTTCTTTTGCATATGTACCCGGAAGTGGGATTTCTGGAACATGTGATCATTGTATTTTTATTATTTTGAGGAACAGCCATACTGTTTTTATGGAGGCCGTACTAATTTACAATGCTACCAGTAGTGGGTAAGGTCTCCTTATTCTCCATATCCTCATCAGCACTTGTTTTCTTTCACCTTGTTGATGATAGCCAATCCAAAAGGTGTGAGGTGATATCTCACTGTGATTTTAATTTGCATTTTTTGATTATTAGAGATATTATTTTACATATATAATATATAAAATACTCATGGCTTTTATTCTTTTGTAGAACATTTCTTCTATACCTAATTTGTTAAGAGTTTTTTTTAACCAGGAAAGGATGTTGAATTCTGTCAAATTTTCTTTCTATATTTATTAAAATGATCATATGGTTTTTGTTCTTCATTCTGTTCACATGTTGAATCACATTTATTAATTCACATACGTTGAAACAACCTTATATCCCAGGGATAAATCATTCTTGGTCATGGTGAATAATCCTTCTAATAAACTGTTAAATATGGTTTACTAGTATTTCATTGAGAATTTTTGCATCTAAGTTCATCAGTAATTTTGGCGTGTAGTTTACTTTCCTTGTAGTGTCTTTCTCTGGCTTTGGACTCAGGGTATTGCTGGTCTTGTAAAATAAATTTGGAAGAATCCCTTCCTCTTAGTTTTCCAAAAGAGTTTGAGAAAGATTTGTATTAGGTCTTCTTTAAATATTTGTAGAATTCTCCCATGAAGCCATCTGGTCTTTGGCTTTCCTTTGATGTGAGAACTTTTAAATACTGATGCAATCTCCTTAACTGTTACTGGTCTTTTCAGATTTCCAATTTTCATTATTCACTCTTGGTAGATTATGTATTTCTGAGAATTCATCCATTTCTCTTGGAATGTTCAATTTGTTGGTATGTAGTTGTTCATAGTAGTCTCTTACGATCCTTTGTGTTTCTGTGTTATCAGTCATAATGTCTTCACTTTCATTTCTGATTTTATTTATTTGAGCCTGCTCTCTTCATTCTCAGTCTAGCTAAGGATTTATCAATTTTGTTTAGCTTTTCAAAAAAGCAACTCTTAGTTTTATTGATTTTTTTTCTATTGCTTTTCTAGTCTCTATTTCATTTATTTCTACTCTGATCTTTGTTATTTTCTTCCTTCTGCTAACTTTGGGCTTAGCTCATTCTTCTTTTTTCTAGTTCCCTGAGGTACAATGTTAGGTGTTTTATTTGAGATATTTCTTCTTTTTTGATGTGGGAATTTATTGATATAAACTTCCCTCTTAACACTGCCTTTGCTACACTCAGAAGTTTTGCTACGTTGTGTTTTCATTTCTGTTTGTCTCAAGATTTTTAAAAAATTTCCTGTTTAATATTTTTCTTTTGACACAATAGTCATTTAGGAGCATATTGTTTAGTTTCCACATATTTCTTAATTTTGTATGATTTCCCATGTTATTGATTTCTGATTTTATACTGTGGTCAGAAACAGTACATGATATGATTTTTGTTTTCTTAAATTTGTTGAGACTTGTTTGTGGCCTAACATATGATCTATCCTGGAGAATGTTAAATGTGTAGTTGAGAAGAATCTGTATTTTCTTGCTATTCAGGGCAGAATGTTCTGTATACGTCTGTTAGTTCTATTTGGTCTAAAGTGTCATTCAAGTTCAATGTTTTCTTATGAATTTTTCTGTCTATTGCTTAAAGTGGAATATTGAAATTGCCTACTATTATGTTGTAGGCTATGTTTCCCTTCAGATCTCTTAATGTTTGCTTTATGTATTTAGGTGCTCTGATTTGGGATGCATATATACTTCTATTTACTATGTCTTGAGGAAATAAACTTTATTAATATATAATGACCTTCTTTGTCTCTTTTAAGAGTTTTTGACCTAAAGACTATTTTGTCTAAAAGAAGTATAACTACTTTTGCTCTCTTTTTGTTCTCATGTACATGGAATATCTTTTTTCATTCATTGACTTTTAGTCTATGCATGTCCTTTTAGGTGCAATGAGCCACTTGTAGGCAGCACATATTTGGGTCTTCTTTTTTTGTTGTTGTCGTTAATCCATTCAACCACTCTATGCCTTCCAATTGGAAAATTTAATCTATTTACATTCAAAGTAATGATGGATGAGTAAGGACTTACTAGTGTCATTTTGTCAATTGCTTCCTGGTTGTTTTATAGATTCTTCATTCCTTTCTTCCTCTATTGCTTTCTTCCTTTGTGTTTTGATGGCTTTTTGTAGTAGTATGCTGTGGGTCTTTTGTTTCTATCATTTGTATATGTATTAAAAGCTTTTGCTTTGTGGATACTCTGAGGCTTATATAAAACATTTTATTAGCTGATAACAACTTTAATTGTTTACTTATATTCTACACTTTAAATTGTTTATGCATATTCTATACTTTTATTCTCCCTCTTCCCACATTTTATGTTTCTAACATCACAACTTACTTTTTAAATATAATTTGTATCACTTAACAAAGGATTGAAGTTTTTTTATACTTTTGCCTTTAACTTTTACACTATAACTAATTTACCCATTGTCATTACATTATGAGAATGTTTTTGATTTGCCATTGTACTTACTTATACCAGTGAGTTTTATATTCACATGTTTTCATGTTACTAATTAGCATCCTCTTCCTTCAGCAGGAAAAACTCCGTTTAGTAATTCTTGTGAGGTACACCTACTCATAATGAACTCTCTTAACTTTTGTTTGTCTGAGAAAACTTTTACCACCAAGTTCATTGTTGAGGGACAGACTTGATAGGTATCACATTCTTGGATGGCAATTATTTTTTGTATGTTAATGTTAGATTTTATTAAAGTTATATTACAACATTCAGAAAAAAGTAAAAAAAGAGATATTCCTCTAATTTCCTTAAAGTCATGCTGATAAATGTCATACAACTGACATCAGTGAGTTGCCCAAATGAATTACACAAAATAGCATGGCCATATAACTATTTCCTATAATTATAGCTTTTTGTAATACTCCTTACAGTTAAAATTAATGAAATGTCTAGCTTTGAAAATCTTATGTACTCACAGAATTTTTTGACACTCTAATATCTTTTAATTTATGGAGTTTATATAAGGCACAGATATTCTACTAGTAAACATGACATTAAAGATGTTTTTATACAAACAAATGTGGTTGATGCAAAGGCATTAAATAAGAAATAAAGGAAATCCAGAGGATGTTTATTTGCCTGGAATAGACATCATGAGCAGAGAGTAAGAGGAAAATAAGAAAGGAAATGTGAATGACTTGAGTCCATTTTCAAATTATGTAAACTTGAAATGCAACAAAGAAATAGTGGTTACTTAAGAAGAAAGATCGAAGATGCTGGGCAAAGGTTTACTTTAGAAATTGCATTTTTATGTCATTATAAAGAGAAAGTGGGTATAATGGAAATAATCTACATGTACAAGTCATTTGACAGACATTTACGGAAGGTATTCCAAAGACCAAACACTAGTTTGTGCATTAAGGATGTTTTCAGTTTTTACTTTTTTTTTTTTATTTTCTAGCTTCTTTCACTTTGCCAGAAAGGATTTTTTTTTTTAATGGACAAAATACTAATTTAGGCTAGCTTCTTTCAGAAGCAGACATTTAAACAATGATTAATGGTGAAAGTAGTTTGTTTGTAATCTGATTCCAGGAAGTACCAGTAGGAGAGAGGGACAATGAAATAAAAATGAAAGAAGCCAATAATTAAGCCAGTTGTGAAACAAGTTATTGCTTTAAGCCACTGTGGTTCAATCCTGATGAAAGAGCTCTGGAAGATAGTTTAAAAAAAAAAAAACATGCCTCAAAGTTATCATTTACAAGGGGGTAAAAGCAAGGAAACAGGCGGGGGTAACCATTCTAACTCTTATCCATCATTCTCGAAATGCTGCCTGGTATATTAACTTTCCAGCCCTTCCAACCAATGCACCTAGCAAGCTGAGGAAATCCCTCAGGTTTATAATAGAGCAAATGCTTGTACTAGGACACTGCTGACATACACTTGAATGATGAGTGCTAACGGCATGTAGATGGGCACTAACAGCATTTTCTACAGATTCTGTCCTTGCCTTTGAGGCAAGGACATTGTCTAGAGTCAGAAATAGAATGTAAAATGTAAAAATGTAAATCATAGTAGTACACAGTAAAAGTTTAATACGTTAACAAAGTGTTATATTTATTTGAGTGGGTGTTCAGTTATCAAAGATCTATTTAAAAGGCAAAAAGAATAGAATATATTTTAAACCATGGATGTAACCAAGCAAGGCCACCCTATATGTGAATGTTCTGGGATAATTTTGTCCCCAGTTGTCTCTTTTTTTGAGTGTCAATTTCATTTATATATTCATAATATAAATAAATAGAAAGAGGTAAACATATGGTAGCAAAAATGCCTTCCTACCCACAAGCCTCACAGAATAATGTTGTCTCAATGCCATGACATTTTTGGTAAGTTTTGGTTCTATGGACTTTGGAAGTTTTTTTTATTTTTAGGAATTCCTCCAACATAATACAAGCATTACATTTCTTTATCTAAATACCCTAGTTAAAGCTACTTTAAGCAGGATCAAAGTCCTCTTTTAAACTTTGATGTTTGAAAGCTATCCCCATGTACAATTCCTGTGAATTCTTGCACAATTCCTTGGACACTCTTTGTTTGCATCAGAAGAGTTTGTTGCTCTCTATAAGTTAGAACTTTTACATTGTAGTAATAGAAAGACAATCCAAAGTTGCTTAGACTTACCCAGAAGAAGTGTATTGATCAGTGTCGTTAAATAGTTGAGAGGTAGGTGAGGCTTGATTCAGTAATTAATAGTATGACCAGATTCTAGTTTTCCTTCTCCATTGCATGGCTCTGCTACCCAGTATTTGTTCCATTTAATTCCTCATAATTGCTCTAAGATGGATGTCAGGATACTGCAGAACTACATGCTATCTCATTTATCTTAAACAAGGAGCAGGTATTGTTAAAAGCAGTTGGCCAGGTGCAGTGGCTTATGCCTGTAACCCCAACACGTTGGGAGGCCGAAGCAGGCGGATCACATGAGGTCAGGAGTTCGAGACCAGCCTGACCAACATGGTGAAACCCCATCTCTATTAAAAATACAAAAAAAATTAGCCAGCGTTGGTGGAGCATGCCTGTAGTCCCTGCTACTCAGGAGGCTGAGACAGGAGAATCGCTTGAACCCGGGAGGTGGAGGTTGTGGTGAGCCGAGATCAAACCATTGAACTCCAGCCTGGGCTATAAGAGCAAAACTCCATCTCAGAAAGAAAAAAAAAAAAAAAAAAAAAGAGAGTTTCTAGTACACCTATCATCCCTTGAGTCCATTCAGAAGAATACCCTTAGAAAAGGTTTTGAGAGCAAGTGATTTATTTGGGGAGGTAAATAAATCTGTAAAAGAGTGGAGAAATGAGACAGGTA
Source organism: Ateles fusciceps (assembly GCA_036589455.1). Taxonomy (NCBI): domain Eukaryota; kingdom Metazoa; phylum Chordata; class Mammalia; order Primates; family Atelidae; genus Ateles; species Ateles fusciceps. Next base: position 213,486 of record JAZHEH010000857.1, on the reverse strand, counting down.
AGGCAAGGTAGCCAGTAAAGGGTGGTGTATTATCAAGCCAGCTGATATTGTGGGCTGTTGGCACTTTATCCCTAGGGAAACCTTGGAACCCTTGTAAAATCCATGCCTCAGAGTTATCTCCCCTAGTATCAAGGGAGCTAGTGTATTAATATCCAAATTCCTACAACTTAGTCACTATTTATAGGCTTCTTCCAGGGTCTGGAGGGGAGGCATCAATTGCCTGGTATGTCTAGCCTGCCACACGGATGGCAAAGCAAACTCTTGTGGCAATAGAAAGCCTTCAGGCAATGAAATGCCAATCCTGGCACTGGGAAATCAGACTGATGGCTGCTGAAATGGCAAGGATAAGGGGATTGGATATTCTTCTGTAGTACTTTTCTAAAAGATTATTCATATTTGCTTCTAGGGGTCAAGAATAGAGTTAAAATTTTACATTTATGTTGATGTTCTATATCACCTTCAGGAAAATAATTTAATGGAAACTAATATTTGTCATCAAGAAAGTAAAGAATCTTGTTGTTCATCCTAGCCATAACACAATGAATAATTTTTTAAATTAGCAACATAAATGTCAGATCATGTTTAGAAGTTACATGTAAAATGTCTTCTCCAGACTAGTATTTACTACTATATATTTATTTTTCCTTTTATTCCAGTTGAAAGAATTCAGAATCAGTGGGATGAAGTACAAGAACACCTTCAGAACCGGAGGCAGCAGTTGAATGAAATGTTAAAGGATTCAACACAATGGCTGGAAGCTAAAGAAGAAGCTGAGCAGGTCTTAGGACAGGCCAGAGCCAAACTTGAGTCATGGAAGGAGGGTCCCTATAGAATAGATGCAATCCAAAAGAAAATCACAGAAACCAAGGTTAGTATCAAAGATACCTTCTTAAAATACTGGTTACACGAGTATAAAATTATACCATGGATTGTAATTTAATAACGTTAAATATAAATTTATTAACAGAAAATCACATTTAAGCTGAAATGAACAGTAGACTTTTTATATTGTATTTTCTTAGAGACAGGGTGTGACTGTCACCCAGGCTAAAGTGTAGAAGCACAATCATAGCTCACTCAGCCTTGAACTCCAGGGCTCAAGCAATCTTCCTGCCTCAGCCTCCCTAGTAGCTGGGACAACAGGCGTGTACCATCATGCCTGATTAATTTTTGAAAAATTTTTATTTTCTGTAGAGATGGGTTCTTGAACTCTTGGCCTCAAGCAATTATCCTGCCTTAGCTTCCCAAAGCACTAGGATTACAGGCAGGAGCCACCATGCCTAGCCAGTAGACTTTTGAGTCAAGGTAGAGAATAAAGGAAAATTGACAGCTAATATCAATCTTAATTTTGTTTAGCAATCTGGATATAATGGGCTGGTTTCTGTTGCACCATCTTTTAAGATCACTTCAAAATTAGTATATGTACTTACATAGTAGTTGCATGAAGTCAACCATTTGGGCTTCATTCCTTCCTAGAAAAGGTAACAGGTCTACTCTTTCGTATCTTATTTGAGGGCCCTGAATCAAGAAATGGGTGTGGGTGGGCATAAGGATAGTGTAGGAACAATGATTACTCTCACTTTCTCCTCCCATTCTCTTACCTCCTGTCCAACTCATTATTCCCTTCTTTCTCTCTTCTCCTCTTACCTCCAAAATTTCATCAAATATCTGTCTTCTTAGTAAGTCTATAACTCCTCAGGATAAAAGGAAAAGGAAGAAAATTGTTTAATGACTGTGTTTTAACAAGCACCATTTGAGGTGCTTTGCATGTGTTTAATCTTTTCAAACTTAATATTTACTGGTCAGTTTGAAAAGACATTAAATGTTAAACAATGGTTAACCTCTAGGGAAGTAACATAGGAGGTTGATCAGATTGGGCACTTGATCGAAACCCTCTATAGATATTTTATCTGACAGAAAAGGACTTTTGCTAAACAAGTATCTGATTCTTAAATTGGTTGTGTCATCTAGAAGAAAACCATATCATTCTCTTGGATGAAATGGCCTCCATTTCCAAATTAGTCAGGTTAGACTATGCTAAGCTATAGTAAGAAATGAACTCTGAAATCTCAATAGCTTGATAAAATAAAGACTACTTTCTTGCTTATGTCATAGTCCAGTGGAGGCTGACAAGCCATTCTTAGGAGCTGTTCCCCAACATGGTCACTTGGAGACTCAGATCTTTCCAATTTTGTGACACTGCCATTTTAAACACGACTGCCAAAGGCCACTGCAGGAAAAGAAGAGAGAATGTGGTCAGTGTTTTATGGCCAGACCTGGAAATTATGTATATCACTTCCACCACATCCCATCACACACAACTTGTTCTCGATTTAATTTCAGGAAGAGTTAATAGAACTAGTGAGCTTTTAGTCAATCTCTGTCATAGCTACTTTACCAAGGGACCTGAGCTGCTACGAGGACAAGGATTTAGCTTCTATGATGAGAATGTTAGAAAGCCACATAGAATTTTACAGTCTTATTATTAGCTCTATTGGAGGCAAAATCTAGTTGAATAAAAATTCTTTCAAGAGATACATGTTACCACTAATAATTTTTTCAACGGATGGGCATAGATGAATTAGGATATTCAAATGGTCATTTTCCTAATGCCTGGTCTGACTGTGTACATATAGAATCATGTGGTTATTCTTGAAAGCTCTAGTCATATTCATGAGGTAATCAGCATGTTATGCTACTTCTTTTCTTCGCTATAAGTTTAGGATACTTATGAATGTATTAGATCATAAACCAAAGTAGCTAACTGGTAAGGAGGTATAAGTAGAAAATATGGAGTTCGGACTGGATCTTTGAGTTAGACAAGAAGGAGAGATGAGAGGCATATAGTGATAGATTTGACAAGACAAGAGGACTCTGGTAGTTGACAAATGAGAAATAATTGTAACCTAAGAAAATCCTAAAGTGATGGTAAGAATGATTATGGTTTAATAGCTCCTAGAAGAGCAAGTAGCTTTAAGTAATAGACAAAAATATCTGCAGAAGGAAATATGAAAGAAGAAAACAAAACAATTGCATTGTCAAAACATGCAAGATGTTTTAAACAGCTGAAATAAAACCAGAATTGTATTATAATTGCTATCCTTTGTCAAACTTTTAGAAGTTAAAAAAAATTGTTTTGGAATGGTCCAAAACTACATCATAAACATGGCTCAACCACTATCTATAGAGGTTGACATTTTTGTTCGTGTTCTGTGTTTAGGAATTTAATTTTATTTATTTATTTATACACACACACACACACACACACACACACATATTACTGCAGATTCAATGTAAATTCACAGTATAGATAAAGATGGCTAAAGCTGTATTTTTTTCATCCATTTCTTGAATGATGTATGGTAAAATTAAAGTAATCCTAATGTTAATAACTTTTGGTGAATGCTTGCTGTGTGTCAAAAGTATGGTAGTCACTTTACATATATTGGTTTATTTCATCCTTTCAAAAACTCTCTTTGAAAAGTACCCTGATTATTCTTATTTAGGAGATAAGAAAACTGAAGGCTAGAGAAGTTTGGAATCTTCTTTTGAAAGTAATAGAGTTGTGATGTGAATCCATAGTAATTACTTTTGTATATAACATCACAGGTTTTCTCTTCCATGTGTTGTCTACATGGATAAAACAAAGCAAGAAACCTCATGAGAATCCAAGAAAGACCCATGTAATTATTCATTGACAAATAGATTATATTACATTACTGATAAACCAACAGGTAGAAAATGAAAGCAATGAAATAGTATACAGGGAAAAAAATTCATGTTATACTCTACTATGGAAAACTAAAACAATAATTGCAAACTGCATTCCATTTTTAATGAAACTACAATTTTTATTTCTTTTAAAAGGTAGGGAGCAAATAAAATGGATATCTGGCCTTTACATCTAATTTGTTATCACTACTAAGTGATATTAGCTGGATTATTACTTATAATTTTCTTTTAGGAAAAAAAGTGTGAAAATAGACAGGAGGACACATTAAATGACTAAAACAACACCCCTATAAGTTCTTTCTGAGTCTGTGTGCCTAAGATTAACAAGAGAGCCTGTGAGCCTCACAAGGCAATCATAAAGCTATGTCTACAGCCTTGGAGAACTGTGATTACAGCAGTCAGCCTCCTTTGCAACACCTCACTGGTGACTGCCCTAACTCTCGCCAATGAGCAACAATGAAATGTTTCAAACCCAACCACCAACACTGTTATACTCTTAAAATATGGGCCAGTCATCATACCTGAACCCAAAAAAAAATTATCAAAAATCTTCATACATTAATGATTCATAATTGCTAATCTTTATTGATAATCTCTTCTAGTTCTTATCTATATATATTTTAATTGTCTACATAATGTAAATGAAATTTTGAGTTCTGGTTTGTAAACTTAGTATTATTGTGTAAATATTTATCAATGTTGCTAAACAACTTTTAATAATTATTTTAAATTCTTTATATTATTTTATTAATTCCCATATTTATTTCCTTGGTGGTCTGATATTTAGAAAAAGCTCCTCCTCTTATTTAGAAATAAAGAGTGAAGAATTAATGAGGACAGTAACAACTGATTCACAAAATATAAATAAAATTGAAGATGTCATGTGGAAAAAGCTTACCTTGAAAGCATGGTCAGAGTGGAAGGAAACAGCAACAGGAGAGTCTTGATTTGGTAAAAACAAAACACAATGCAGATGGCCTGGAGTATCAACAATTAATTAGCAGGTCATTAAGAGATGGCCATAACATATTTATAATTGTTTTCTTTCACCCTTAATTTTTCTAAGGCAAAAACATGAAGTTAGAAAGTAGTTAATTTTGTTAGCCACGTGGCTTCGTGGCTTAATTTTATCTTCTCCATGGACCTGGTACAACAATAAAGTTCTTTTGAGATAGAAAGACAGATGTTAGGCAGAAACATACAAGATTTTCATTCTAATCAAAATCTTTGCCAATAGGCTATGACAGAATCCTAGCAGAGATTATGCCATTTAGAACTTTCACAAGAGGTGAAAATAGTATGCTATTGGCACTTAAAACTGCCAACAGTGATCATCCTGAGATTTATTTCATTTGGCAGAATCTTGGTTGAGTTCATAACCTGTTCCCTAGACTTTTAAGATTGGTCCAAACTTGGCAATGGATCCTTTGGAAAAATTATTTCTGATCGTTTTAAACTTTCTTTTCCAGTGTCAAGAGAGATTTTCACAGGCTCAGAGTTTTCATTTATTTTTCCCCTTTCAGCTTTTGAAAGAAAAATTTCCTTTTTGTCGGCTTTGTGATTGCTTTTGTGTCAAATTCAGCATAAAAGCTTTTCAAACGTGACAGCATTAGCTGTTTTGTGCTTGGCTGAGCTAAGAGTACATGAATTCAATAGAGAAGTGAAATCTTGTTGGAGCCTAGCTGATTTGGCTATATAATACTTAAAACTATCTGAAGCAAGAAATTCAATAATTTTCAAATTATTAAATAAACATTTCCAAGGCTATAAAATCTCTATGTTTTTGAAGGCATTCTTTAGGAAACTTGAAATACAGATATCCTATAATCACATAATTAATTTTAAAAGTTGAACTTATACATAGTAACTAAGGCAGCTATTTGAGTATCTCAAATTATTTTTCTAAAAGGGAGAACTTTTTCAAATATGGAAGTAGTGCCTTACATTTTAAGTTATCTGTGGAAGCATTGATGGTATCAGATATCTCATCCACCATAAAAATATGTACAGTAATGGAAACTGTATTTTTCTTTTATACATTTTGTGTATTTTTTAGAGTAGTACAAAATTAAATCAGCAAATTGACCCACATTGGTTGTTTGAGGTTTGAATTTCTGGTACAGTAATGAAAAACATTATCAGAAATCTTGGCAGGACCTACCATTTCTTCATGTATTTCTTTATTCCCTTTTGTTCTCCCCTAAGTCTATGTGATTAAAGAGAAAAGATCAATAACCCAATAGTACTTTTCCTCCTAAAGTATGCATGAAACTATTAAACTTCTCAAAGCATACAAACAGAGTGCTCTCTACATAGCTGATAGAACACAGGTAGTAATGGGCTGGTTTCCCCAGATACTGCTATATTATATAAATAATGCAGAGTCACCAAGCCTTGAATAACTTTACACTTTGATTGTACTATATTTTCCCTAATTTCCTTTTCACAGTTATTACCCCATGCTCTAAAATATAATGTGGTAATCCTGTAAATCTGCTCCTCAAAAAGTTTTCAAATTCACCTTTTCATTTTTTTTGTTTTTGTTTTTGTTTTTTTGTAATGGAGTCTTACTCATCACCCAGGCTGGAGTGCAGTGGGGGATCTTGGCTCACTGCAGTCTCCACCTCCTGGAATCGAGTCTCTCAGCCTCCAAGTAGATGGGACTACAGGCACACGCTAGCACATCTGACTATTTTTTGTATTTTTAGTAGAGACAGGGTTTCACTATGTTAGCCAGGCTGCTCTCAAATTCATGACCTCAAGTGATCTGCCCACCTCAGCCTCCCAAAGTGCTGAGATACAGGCATGAACCAACAAACCTGGCCCCAAATTGCCTTTTCTGAGCTCTGGAAACTAACCAAAGGTTGGTAACAATTTCTGAAATGCTGAACCTCGGTAAAAATGGCAAAGTTTGAGGCTTTTTAACTTGGCCTTTCCTGTCACCTTCTCCAGCTTTACAGTAGCCTTGAAAATCAGTACCTTTGCAACCATAGCAGCTGTAAAAACTAGCAGTCTTATAGCCACCAGAGAAGCATAGACCAGGACTGGAATTCTTCAAAAAGGCCAATTTTATTCAAAGAGCATTGCCACCATTTGACCTGTCTGGCAGCTCCCTTGAATAAACCTATATACATCTTTATTTGGCCCAACTTAAAGCTAATTTTCTAGGAAAAGCCCTAGCTCTAGGGTGTTTGTCCAAACCAATCAGCAGCAGTTCTTTAACATAGCAGGTTTCTAAGGCTATGATGCTAGTTGAGATAAACATAGGTCTGGAGAAAAACTTTAAATGAAGCTCTGGAGAATGAGATATCCATAGGGGATTTTGGCAACCTCTGACATGTTCTTGTGGGCTCTAGAAGGCCATATGCTTGTCTTAACAAATAGAGAATATCAATAAAGAGATGGAAATTATAAATAAGAACCAAATGGAATAACTGGAGTTGGAAAGTACAATAACTGAAATTAAATTTTCACTTGACATCAGATTCAAGCTGGCAAAAAAGAATCAGCAAACTTGAAAATAGTAAATGGGATAATCCAATCCAAAGAAAAGAAATAAAAATAATTAAGAAATACAGAAAGCAAAAACTGAATTGAAGGGAAAACTGAAGAAAAGAGTGGAATGGTGGTTACCAGAGGCTGTGGATTCGGGGGTGAAAAATGGGGAGATGTTGATCAAAAGGGATAAGATTTTAGTCAGATCGGAGGAATAAGTTTTTGAGACTTTATGACACAACATGGTGACCATAATTAATAACATTGTATTGCATATTTTGAAATTGCTAAAATAATAGATTTTAAATGTTCTTGCTATAAAATATGATAAATGTGTGAGGTGATGGATATGTTAATTAGGTTGATTTAATCATTCCACAATATATACATATATCAAAACATACATTGTACCCCATAAATGTATATAATGATTACTTGTCAAAGCAAAATAAAATTAAAAAGTTTTAATACTTTTGTAAAATAAACTTTATAATAATAATAAAATATTTTAATGGGTCTTAGAGATAAATATATTAATGAAAACTAAAACTTTAAAACTCTTATAAGAAAACATAGGAATATAGTGGATTATGCAATGTTTTCTTAGATATGACACCAAAAGCAAAAGTAACCAAAAAATACATAATTAGGAATTTAACAAAATTTAAACTTTTGTACTGCAAGTAATATTGTAAAGAAAGTGAAAAGTCAGTCCTCAGAATTTGTAAATCATATGTCTAATAAGATACTTGTATCAAGCATATATGAAAACTAATAATTCAACAACAAACAGGATAAATGACCTAATTACAATTGGAGAAAAAATTTGAATAGGCATTTCTTCAAAGTAGATGTACAGATGTCCATAAGCACATGAAAAGATGGTTAAAATCACTGATTATTTTAAAAATGCAAATGAAAACCACAATGAGATAGTACTTCTTACCCACTAGAATGGCTAACATAATAAACACAGACAATAACAAGTGTTGACAAAATGTAGAATACTTGGAATTTTCACATTACTGGTGGGAATGTAAATGGTGAAACAACTTTTTAAAAAGTTTGGAAGTTCCTGGAAATGTGTTTTTAATTTTTAATTTTTGTAGGTACACAGTAGGTATATATATATTTATGGGATATAGGAGATATTTTGATACAGGTATACAATGTGTAACAGTCACATCAGGTTAAATGGCATATCCATCACCTCAAGCAATTATCGTTTCTGTTACAAACTATCCAATAATAATCATTGAGTGTGTGTTTGTTGTTGTTGTTGTTGTTGTTGTTGTTGTTGTTTTGAGATGAAGTCCCACTCTGTCGCCCAGGCTAGAGTGCAGTGGCATGATCTTGGCTCACTGCAACCTCCACCTCCCAGGTTCAGGCAGTTCTCCTGCCGCACCCTCCTGAGTAGCTGGAATTACAGGCATGCGCCACCACACCAAGCTATTTTTGCATTTTTAGTAGAGATGGGGTTTCACCATGTTGGTAAAGCTGGTCTCGAACTCCTGACCTCATGATCCGCCCATCTCAGCCTCCCAAAGTGCTGGGCATTTAGTGGTTTTTAAATGCACAATAATTTTTTGTTGACTGTAGTCATCCTCTTGTGCTATCAAATACTAGATCTTATTCATTTTATCAAACCATATTTTTGTATTGTATATTTCACTACCCATTAACCATTCCCTCTTTTCCCCCACTGCTACCCTTCCCAGTCTCCTAGAAATATTAAACATGAAACTACCATATGACAAATCCATTCTACTCTTAGGTGTATGCTCAGCAAAAATGAAAATACATGTACACAGAAAACCTTTATACAGATGTTCATAACAGCATTATTTATAATGGCCAAAAAGTAGAACCAACCCAAGTGTCTATCAGCTAATGAATAAATTTGAAAATGTCCTACATCCAAAAATGGATTATTATTCAGCAATAAGAAATAATGAAATATTGATATGCACTGTAACATGGGTGAACCAAAAAAAATTGCTAAGTGATAGAATCCAGTCACAAAAGACTCCAAATTTTATCAACACATTCATATAAAACATCCAGAGACTGAAGGAGGAGGACAATAGACAGTAGAAAGGGACTGTTCATTGGTATGGGTTTCACTGGGAGCAAATAAAATGTTCTCAAATTAGATCATAATGATGGTTGCACAACTATGAATATATTAAAAACCAGAAAATTATACACTTTAAATGGGTGAATTTTATGGTATGTTAAAAAGCATATCTGCATGTCATTGACTACAGATATTTTCTTATTTTTCAACTTTATGAACACAGTTTTAAAAACACAGTCTCCATTTTTCTCTTTCATGAAACTGCTTGCCAGCTATAGAAATGAAAAAATAGCCGTGTCTGTGGAACATAACTACTACCTGGATGGGAGCCTCCATCACAGAATGGCTAAAGAGCTATTTTCTTTTATGGTCAAGATAGGCAGGTTCTGTCCTATAGAATGTATTCTGAGATGTTACCTGTAGCTCAGAAAACCAGGGATATTGATGCTCTAAAGATTTCCTCAACATTTATGTGGCTTCCTACTTATTAACAAGAGAACCTGTTCTTTATGTGTCATTATACTAGTATATTCTATCCCTGGCCCTGGTCCAGGACTATCAGGAGATACTAGAATTGCCCCTACTCTATGTGAAACAAGGTCATATCTGAATAGGTATGTCAGTCAGCATAGGCTAAACTACAGTAATAAGCAACCCTCAAATCTAGAGGCTTAACACAGTCTATATTTTACTCATGTTATATATTCATTGTAGATTGATGAGAGAGTTCTACTTAGCTTTAGTCACTCTGTGACCATGGCTGACGATAGCTCTATCTTGGTACATGCTTTCATGAACATAGAGGCAAGGAACATGCTTTTTGAACCTTCTGCCTGGAAGTGACAAGTAGACAAAACCAGTCATATGGCCATTCCTGAGTTCAATGGGGATACATATGTGTAATCTTCTGGCATGAAAAGGCACTGGATATTTGAGAACTATAATACAGTCTACCACAGTAGGCTCATGGGGTTGGGGAAAGGAGCTGAAAAAAATGCCATTTTCTGGGGTTCTGTCCTCTAGCATTGTTTCTGGAATCATTTCCACCCATCAATTTCCACACCCTCTCAATCGACTTTTCTCAGATGCCTGAGGTAGCTGGGTGATTTGTTAATTACAACATTGCTTAAGCCTTTTAATAAAGTCAGCAAATTAAACAGAGAGCCCAGATAAAGAGAATGCTTTCAAAAATGTCATAATGAAATTAAGGTAACGAAGCACTTGGAGAACTCTCCTCCCTTCTTTTTTTGTACAAAACTTATTGTAAAAAAAGCTGGAAGAGAAATGGGGCCTGAAAGTAAAGAGGGGAAAAATATATTTTATGCCATTAGTTTAATTATAAAAATTCATTACATGAAGCCATGTAAAACAGAAAATAATGGAACTCTAATGGGTTGGCCGATAACGCATTTACTAGTCTGCTCTCAGCTCGTAGTCATTGTTGAAAGGACAAAAAAGTAAAGACATTGGTATGTAATCTTCAAAGCTATTGTAACGATTAATCATTTTCAGTAAGCTGGAAAATGAGGGCCATTTTCTTAAATAGTATGCCCTGTATAGAGTGTTACCTTCTGAAACAGAGTTGTTTGGTAATGTCAGAGGATTAATACATGAGTCTTGAAGCTAATGGTGAGAGGCTTTACTTTTGAAATGGCTTTCTTACAGCTATTTTAACATTTCTATTATAAATCCATAAAGAGATTATATACGTTGTTTTAATTCACACAAGGAAGGAAGAAATTGCTGCTGCTCTTTTTCCCAATAAGGATTTGTAGAACATTAACTCATTCTTGGGACCAGATTGTTTACTTATTTTTAAAAATAAACAAAATATGTATTTTTCTGCTGTCTTTTTTAGAAAGGCCTTACTTTATTATACACAATAATTTTCCAACCATGCTATAATCATCAAGATTATTTTATATTCTTCAAAGCTCAGTTAAACCCAATTAAATTTCTTTATATGGATGCATAACTTATTTAACTGAATTGAAACTTGAATTGAGAGTCCAGAATCCTGCATTTTATGATGACTCTTTCACTTAACCTTTCAGAGCATTTATATTCTCATGTGGACAGTTATGGAATTGCTCGAAAAAAAGAAGATATCAAAAGATGAAAGTGAATATGTAGGTAGGGGTCATATACTTGAGGACCTTGTAATCCAAAGAGAGAGCTTAGGACTTTGTCTTGTAGGTAATAGGAAACCATGGAAAGGTTTTACACAGAGGAGAAATGAGGTTCTATTTACATTACAAAAGATCATTTAAGCAGTTGTATGTAGATGAAGGGTGGTTTGAGAGTGGAGGGAGGGAGGCGACAAAAAAGATTATTTTAGTACCTGAGCTAGAGATGATAGGGACATAAATTAAGGTAGTGTCAATGGAAGTGGAAGATTTGGATGTAAGTGAAAAAAAAATCTTTTGCTACGACTCCTCTGGGGGTATGTCCCCAGCCTCCTGCTCCAGTTGAGAACCAACATATAATCAGATTGATCCAGTGACAGAATTTTGGAGAACATTAATATTGAAAGGACAGGCAAAAAAAAATCCTTGAACACTAACAGAATATAAACAGTGGAGCCAAGAAAGCAGAGAATTTCCGGAAGAGAATAGTCAGCAGCACTAGCTGCCGCAAATATACCAAGTAAATAAGAACCTAAATCTTTCCATAGGCATCGGCTTTTGGTAACTGAATCAGTTAACTATTTTCACAAATGTTGAGTGGCATAGAACCATAAGCCCATATTGCCTTTCGTGAGTTTACAGCTTGGATGTGGTGGCACTTCATGCTGCAGGTTGATTGGGGTCGCTCTGCACCATGTGTCACTCGCACCACATGTCACTCATTCTCCTCCTGAGATGAGCAGGCTAGCCCTGAGCATGTTTATCTTAAAGTAATGGAGAAGTGCAAAAGGGATTGCCGCACAGCATAAACACATTTCAAGCCTCTGCTTGTGTTACTTCCATTAATATCCCACTGGGATTAGGCGAAGCAAGTCACATGAACAAGCTCAATGTCAAGCGCATGCTGTCTTTTATAGGAGGAAACTCGAAGTTACTTAGCAAAGGGAATGGATACAGGGAGAGGTAGAGAATTGGGGCCAATAATTCAGTTTGCCATAGTGACTTCTGTCAGAATAGTTTTAGTGGAACAATGATGGCAGAGCCTGATTTTCATGAATTGGAGAGTGGCAGGAATGTAATCAAGTTGAGATAATGAGTGAATATCTGCCTTCTAAAGAGTGTGACTGTGAAAGAAAAGAACATGATAGAGTGCAGATTATTGTTGTTGTTTAAAGATGAGAGAGACACTCATGTTTGAAGTCTCTGGAGAAGGACCCCGCAGAGAGGCAAGAAGTTGGAACACACAAAGAGAGAGGGAGTATGTGGAGGAGGATCCCAGAATAGATGGGTGCCCAGATGGTGAAATCAACTTCCAATAGCAGAAAAGTCGCCTCTTCCTCTGAGACTAGAGGGAAGGATGCAAGTCTGATAGTTCATGAAATTTATGTTTGATATATTTAATTTCCCCTGTGGAATTGTAGGTAGGATCATTTACTGTGAGATTTCTTTCAGTTCGTGTTGTCAGGAATTAGTCTGTAAACCACATTAGATATTTCAGACAGAGGAAATTCAGTACAGAGGACTGGCTGCTCGATAGAAATGAAGGAGCTGAGAAACATAACAGAAGACAGTGAGGCAACCCCGGAGTTTAGCAAGTTCAGGAAACTATTACTACCTCAAGGGCTGGGGGGCCAACAAGTTTTACCGAAGCCCAGAAACCAGAACCATCTGTTGCTAATTCAACCACTGTAGGGGCTGCACAGCAGGTATTGGAACAATGGGGGGAGCAGCTCTCCAGCAAGAAATAGAGACACAGAGGAGATACCACCCATACAGAGAGAGAAGGGAGGATAATGCTCTTGCTTTACCCTTTCTCATGCTCTTCTATCTCCCACTAGTGCATCTCATGGCTTAATCCAGTTAGAAGCCAGCTAAGAAGAAATCCCAGGAATTCTGAGCTTCTATAGTACATCTCAATACTGAGTGGAGTAGGAGATGAGGAGAATGGATACAAGAACAAATGACCTCTAGTGATTAGCTCCCAGAGCTAAATTTCCCGTGAATCCCTTGGTTCATGAATGTAAACACAGTATCCAAGGCAAAATAACAAATCCAACATGTAGAACTTTTTGTTCATAAACATATTAGGATCTTGTTTTATAATTTTCCAAGCAGTTGCTTGATTTCCTGAGGACAAGCCAGAGGCATGGGCAGAGCAGGTCACCCCATCTATTTTACAGATGACAAAACTGGGAGTTTTACAAGGTTAATGACTTCCTTAAGATCAAACTGCAAAACAATGGACAAGTAAAACTTCCTGGGAAGATGCCTTTTCATTACTCTGCACTGCCTTTCTTGAAGTTCCTTTGAGACAAAGTCATTAAAAATTTAAATAATAGTTCATCCGGAATAAACATTTATTTTACTTGTAGGTGAATATCACAAAACACCTTTTAAAAGGAAATTTAACCAATATTCAACCTTAAAATTTTAATCATAGGGCTGTGCACTCACTTTTCTCTTTCAAGTTAAAGGGAGAATTTTAGAGCTGCAGCATTTCTAGACAATGTCTATAAAACAGCAAGCTACTTGCTTTGCATTCAGAAGGGGCTCACACTGTGGGAAATGTAGTTTGACTCATTAAAATTAGTAGTAGATGTACTAGCAGTAGTGATGATGATGATGACAATGATGGTGATTAATATTTATTTAATCCTTCGGGCATGCCAGGCACTTTTGTAAATGTTTTCCCCCGAATTGTCTAAGTTAATTCGCACAATCATCTTTGCACATAAATACTGTTAAAATTTCCATCTAGCAAAGGAGAAAACTGAGGCACAGAAAAGATATTAACTTTCCCATTTGCCACATAACTACTAAGTGATCATACCAGGATTCAAACCCAGCAGGCTTATTGTATTGCCCAGGCTTTTAGCTACTCTTTCTCTTCCTCCTCTCTTTGTCCCACATAGGGTCAGTATCACTAAAATAAGTAAATGAGAGAAGACAAATATTGAAACAAAATACTCAAAATTCTTGAAATTAATTGAGGTTGTCTCATAATCCACAATCATGTTTTCTGCCTAAAATACTGTGTATATATATCAAGCACATATTGCAGTAGCAGCATAACGGGCTTGAATATGAAATATTTCTTTCCTGGTTGGAAAAGCAATCTTTTGGGATTTAACGTTTTGTATTCTTCATAGAAAACACACACACACACACAAAGTCAATCTTTTTTTATAAGCTAGTGCTCACAGTATTTTAAATTTCTTCACACACCATGATCACCACACAAGCAATTCCCCCGTGGTGTATACCATTGTAAATGGAATTCAGAAAGAGAAAAGGGTGTGTGAAGTCTGTTGTATTTTTGAATTTACACTCCTTCTGAGGTCTGGAGTTATCCCAATAGTAAATTTCACAATGGTAGGCAAAGCTGGTCAAGGTCATGGTTCCTAGTGTGAATGACACTTGGGTAAAGCCCAAGGTGGGCAGAATATTACCTTAGGAGAAAGGGAAAAAATCCTGTTGTGGGGAATGTCTTTAAGAAGGGGGAAAAAGGCTACATCTGAGAACCTTTGTGTTTACATAAGGGCCTGAGCCTTTTCAATGTTAGTCAAAGTCAGTGGGAGTTTCTCTTTTAATCCTCTATGCTCACAAAACCTGGGCAGTATTCAGTGAGGGTTAGCACTCAGTCAAGATTTCCTTAGGTATAAAAGTTCCAACTTTTGCTGTGAATACAATTTTGCAGAAAAATATATGGCATGCCCATTTCTGCCTTTCAAGCATTAAAGTACATCAGAAAACTCTGGTTTCACATCAAGCCTCACTCTTTACTACCTTGTTTACTAGGAAATCTCTAATTTAACTTTAGCTTGCTATCTTTCAGAGATTTCGGAAAATTCTAGGATATGTTACAATTTATAATTTTAAGCATTTTTATGATCTATTGATTATGTTTTTAAACTCATTGGCACATTCTGCATTTTATGTTTTTTTAAATTTTAACAGCTTTATTGAAGTATAATTGATATACAAAAAACTTCATATATTTAATGCATATAATTGTATGAGCTAGAACGTGTGAGTATACCTATGCAACTATCCAAAGAGTATAACCTCTTATATCTAGACTTTTCAAATAGGAACCTATGAGTGATGGGTGGCTTCCAGGCTTATTTAACTTGTTTGAGTAAAATAAATGATTTTAATTATGTATTTACTAAAAATTTTGTTTTTATTTTATATTCCTGAGCTTATACATATATGCTCTGATACTGGTCCAACATAAGTATTTTTGTAACAGTTCAGTCTTTTATAAAAGGCATTCACTTGAAAAAAGGTAACCAAGTTATTGGTGTCAGTTTTGTGGATGTTTATGCCATTAATCAGAGATTTAATAGATGATAGATAATAAGCTCTTCTTTTAAAATCCAAATAGCACCCTCTGGATAGTAAGGGCCAATTATGTGTTCTTTCATATCCTGGAATACATTATTTTTATCACTGTAGGTTTGGCTTGAGGAGGAGAAGGAAAAGAGGTAATTTTGTACTCTGGGAAATTTCTAGAAAAGGCAAGCCTTTGGCAGAAGTTACCTCAAAAGGGCTTTCAAATAGTGTGAAGATCTGAAAAGTGGAAAATAGAAACTGCAGTGCTTTATAAAAGGAGTGTGGAAGAAAAGGCAGCAACCCACAAGGTTAAATGTTAATTGTTTTGTAATAGCAGCAACTATATCTGTGCTTTTAGACATTGTCTTTTGCTTTCATAGCAAAAGTCAGTGATATTGGCGTTAACTTCATGGCAATAGTTTGGTAATCTAGATCTATCTGCTGTATGCAGTAAATGCTATTATTGAGTTTGATTCTAGAATGTTTTAGTTAACTGAGAAATGACATTGTATATAGATTGTATATTTTCAATAGGCGTCCAACCAAACACACTGAAATTATGCTAAAAATACTAATGTTTGATTTTTAGTCTGTAAATATCGTACTAATGCAAAATAACAAATATTAAAACAAAAATGATTTTTTTTTTTTGAGATGAAGTCTCACTCCGTTTCCCAGGCGGGAGTGCAGTGGCATGATCTTGACTCACTGCAACCTCCACCTCCCAAGTTCAGGCAATTCTCCTGCCTCAGCTTCTTGAGTAGCTGGGATTACAGGCGTGTGCCACCACGCCCAGCTAATATTTTGTATTTTTAGTAGAGACGAGGTTTCACCATGTTGGTCAGGCTGGTCTCGAACTCATGACCTCATGATCCACTCGCCTCGGCCTCCCAAAGTGCTGGAATTACAGGTGTGAGCCACTGTACCTGGCCAAATGATTTTTTCCGCAGAAGCAAAATTTTCAATTTCACATTCAGCTCATGACTCAGTATTCTTGGAGATAAAAAAATACAATGTAGTTAAAAATTGTGTTCTGTTTATTTCACCAGAAAATTGTGTTCTTTTTACAGTGTTTACTGTGCACATTTTCTACATATTGGACCATTAGAAGAGTGTATTATGTTCTTTTAATGTCCCTGCATTAAACATTGACATTGTTTCTCATATTTTTACTGCTTTGATTAATGAAAATTTTAAGTCATGTAGTATATTGATCTTCTTCTGAAGATTTTATTAGGATAAAGTACCAAAAGTGAGATTACTGAGTCAATGGGAATAAGCATTTGTATGTCATTTTGTATATATTGCCAAATCATCCTAATAGATACTGTCCCCAGCTGTAGTATCTGAATATGCTAGTTTTAGTGATCGTTTCAGCTTTGGATTTTATTTTTTGTTAATTAGTGTCAAATTGTACCTTTTCGATTTAATACTCTATTTTTTATTACCTGAACGTTAACTTTTTTTCTTTTTAAGTAAAATCATCCCATTCTTTCTCTTGTTCGAACTACCTATTCTTATTCCTCTGTTCATTTATCAATGACTTAACCCACCCTGTTGAATTTGATATAACTTATCTTAACAGTTAATACTATCTTAATGCTTAGAAGAGCCTCCTCTATGCACTTGCAGAAATGACTAATAGAAATTTCAAGTTGATATGCTTCAAGATAAAACCTACCATTGATCGACTTCTCTCTTTGAAATATGTTTCAAGTGATGAAATGGCAAATTTGAAAACACTCAATTGCCAAAGACAAACAATGAAGAAAACGTAGGTGATTTGGTTTAGCAGGATTCTTCTGTTTTGACTTTTATTCTAATTTTAAAGTAGGATATTCTAGAAGTATTTTGATCCTTCAAAAAAGTTGATAACTAGAATAACAGCACTATTCTTTTGTTGTTCACTATTTTCCGTATGCAGGTTTAGCTGAATGCCAGTAGATGGCACTAATTACATAAACAATTCAACAAGTTAATGAAGAGGAAAAGAAATGAATGAGATATTTCTTTTGGTTCAAATGTTGTCATATGTCACATACTCAACAATTATATATGAGCTTATTTTTGTAGTTTTTTTTCTCTTGTGATAAAACAATTAAGCCCAATTAATTGCTACTAAGTTGGAATACTTGATACTGGGTATTGCTTAAGATGCTGCATTTGAAAAAGTTTTATCCTGTAAGGTGGGTTAGCTTATGATTGAGTAAATCACATAGTAAGCTAAAAGCAATCTAATATATGTATTCTGACCTGAGGATTCAGAAGCCATTTATGAAGTACTTAAAATATTCCAACTAGAGATTTCAGACAAAAAAAAAAAATACTGACATTCATTTTCTTTTCCCATAAAAATCTATAGCAGTTGGCCAAAGACCTCCACCAATGGCAGATAAATGTAGATGTGGCAAATGACTTGGCCCTGAAACTTCTCCGGGATTATCCTGCAGATGATACCAGAAAAGTCCACATGATAACAGAGAATATCAATGCCTCTTGGGGAAGCATTCAGAAAAGGTATGAATTACATTATTTCTAAAACTACTGTTGGCTCTAATAATGGGTGGTGATACTGGATGAATAATAAGATTTGTCTTTCCAATCCAGCTAAACTGGAGCTTGGGGATTCAAGATGATAAAGACCAAGAAACTCACAGACTTGGCTCAGTCATATCTTTAAAATGAGGAACGTAAGATCTCATTTGCCCACTGTCACAAAAGTAGTGACATAACCAAGAGATTAAACAGAAAGCAAAATACCGATTTATAGCTAGAAGAAGCCGTTTAACAGTCTACTTTTAGAACTCTATCCAAAGAAATATCTTTCTATCTCATCATGGCACATGCAGCCTTGCCTGTAATCTGATAGATAAGTCACTTCGGGATTCATGATGGAGTTATAGCTGTCCATGGTATCATCCTTGTATCTCACTCCACACATCCAATGGGAAAATTTGTGGAGGGTAATATGACTCATCACTTCATTTCCCATTATATATCTATGGAAATGAACAGCTCTTATAGACAGTATCGCCTCAAACTAAGCCCTCTATTCTTATTATACCTCTCTTAATCTCTAGAGATTTTTTTACTAGCATTTATTCCAATTATAAATGAAAATATAAATTATGTAACTAATTGTTTACTATTTGTGCTTTAAATTAATCTAAATGCCATGAGGACAGAGATTGTATCTATTTTATACCTTTCCAGGTCCTGAACCAGGTGATAGAATAGGGAGCTAGTAAATGGTTTTTGAGTGATTACTCCCTTTGCATAATGTACAATTACCTTGTACATACTGAAAAAAATAGTACCTGTACAATATGAGGAAGACCACAGGGAAAAATAAGTGAGTTCCAAAATATGACATCAATTACTGAAAAAATCAGGTGGTTTTTAACAAGAAGTCAAGGTCTCCATTGGGGCTAAAACAAATTTTGAACTAAGAGCAGAAATTCTTATGAGAAACGAGATAATTATATACAGAAATTAAGAGACCAACAAAATTTTGAAACTGAGCTAGACATTAGAGAGAGAGTAAACACTCCTGTGAAGCTAAACTTAAGCTAGTGACCCTGGGGGAATAGAGACAGCTCTAGTCCTGAATTCCAGACAGTAGGTATATAGATGGAAAAGACCATGGAAAAGAAGATTCAACCTAAAGCTGGGAAGTTTTAATTGGAACCCTATGAAAAATACCCTGGTGGAGAAAGGGCAAACTTGAATATGGAATTGATATTTGGAAAAATTCTCATAGTAACTACTTTCTCTCAATGGCAAGGCTTGGACTTTCTTCTCCAAATACAGGTCTTATATGTATTCAATTAAACAAGGACGGATTCAGTTCAGGAAGAATTATTCACATAGAATCAATTGGTATCGGAGAATCAAACATTAGACCTTAGTGGGAAATATCTGTATCTCAAAACGAAGCCTCTCTGGGAAAGCAAATTAAAGTAGACATTAATTTGATGAGTTTACAGAATATAAACTAAGGAGCCAAGAAGAAAACTTGCTCATAGTATGAAACTAGACCTTCAGGAGACTGGTCTATTCTATCTGTGCTACTCTTTCTGACACACCCCTCTCTTCATTCCCATGCTCCTTGATGCCCCAAACAACTATCTCAGTTTTAAAAAAATATATTTTATTAAGGTCTTTGGATTCTTCGTGGGAAATGACTTTCAGTTTATATTTTTGGCTTGGTTCCAAGAAGGTATCATCTAAGGCATGCATATAGTTACTTCTCCTATGGGTAAAGTAAATTAGAATTTTAAAAACCAACTCACATTTTTAGCCCATACAGAATCTGCAATTCACCAAGCTACTTCTGACTCATGTCTATAAAGTTCTTCCCTGTTCTTTTCTCACTTCACATTTACTCTTTGCAAGAATTCATCCACTTGTGTAGTTTCAGTCTGTTGATGACTACCCATCTATATTTCCAGCTGAGAATGATCTTTTGAGTTTTGTACATGTATATCTTACTGCTTTCTTTCGATGTTAGTGTTCCACAAGAACTTCAAATTGAAAAGGTCCAAAGCTAATCTCATCTTTGCCCTCTTCTAATCTCTTTCTCCAAATGCACCCTACTTCTATTGTCCTTGTCTTAGTCCTTTTTGTGCTTCTATAACAAAATACCAGAGACTGGGCAATTTATAATGAACAGGAATTTTTTGGCTCATAGTTCTGGAGGCTGGGAAGTCCAAGCTTAAGGGGCTGGAACCTGGTAAGGGCCTTCTTGTTGTATCATGATCCCATGATGGAAGGTGAAAGAGCAAGAGATAGAAAAAATGGGTCCGACTTGTGCTTATATGAAACTTACTCCCCACAATAATGACACTAATCTGTTCATGAGGGTAGAGTCTTCATGTCCTAATCATCTCTTAAAGATCACACTTACTACTGTGGCAATGGCAATTAAATGTTACCACAAGTTTGGTGGGGGGAGCAAACATTTAAACCGTAGCTTTCTGCCCCTTTTATCCCAAAATCCATGTTCTTCTCACAGACAGAATACATTCATTTCATCCCCCGAAGCCCAAAAGTCTTAACTCATTTCAGCATAAACTCAAAAGTCCAATCTAATATAAATTAGATATTGATGAATCTCCAGACACAATTCATGCTGAGGCAAATTCCCCTCTATCTCTGAGCCTGCAAAATCAAATCAAGTTCAGGTCCCACCCCCTACCCTTCCCAGCTTCGGGTAACCACCAATCACAGAAAGTTTTGTTGATAGTCCTGCTCTAGATCATCTTTGCCCATGTTCGCTTCAGCTATTTATCCTAGTGTTCCATTTATTGGAACACTAAGCATGTGGGGAGTTATTTACTTTCTACTGTTCAAGGTCATTGCAACATGATTGCAAAAATTCAAAAAATTTCTACCTTAGGCATAAATGAGTTAAGCAGTTTAGGGTACATTTATAATAATTATGTACTATACTACTTCAAAAATCTTATTGCTTCAATTTATAAATAAAAAGTGTTATCTCTACACTGTGGTTTTTATTTTTATTTTTTGACTTTATTTTAAGTTCAGAGGTACATGTGCAAATTTGTTACATAAGTAAACTTGTATCATGGGGGTTTGTTGTATAGATTATTTCATCACCTAGGTATTAATCCTGGTACCCATTAGTTATTTTTCCTGATCCTCTCGCATCTCCCACCCTCCACCCTCCAGTAGTCCCTAGCATACGTTGTTCCCCTCCCCATATATCCATGTGTTCTCATCATTTAGCTCCCACTTATAAGTGAGAACATGTGGTGTTTGGTTTTCTGTTCCTGTGTTAGTTTGCTAAGGACAACGGCCTTCAGCTCCATCCATGTCCCCTGCAAAGGACATGATCTCATTTCTTTT
The DNA here is from genome assembly GCA_036589455.1 of Ateles fusciceps. Taxonomy (NCBI): domain Eukaryota; kingdom Metazoa; phylum Chordata; class Mammalia; order Primates; family Atelidae; genus Ateles; species Ateles fusciceps. Next base: position 191,853 of record JAZHEH010000857.1, on the reverse strand, counting down.
TTATGACTACATAGTATTCCATGGTATTTGTGTTGGTCTCAAAAACTACAACTATGATAAAATGGCATTTTTACTTTTGTTGTTAAACTCATCTTAAAAGAAAAGATTAATAATATCAATATTTTGGTTATGGAGAAAAAGTATCTCATATCTTTGATAAACTTCTGTAACTATGGCTTTTTAGGTAGGAGGGATTCTATGGAAAGCATTCTGATTACATCACTTCTCACAGTTCAGGTTAGACACCATTTTACTGTGAAACACGAATGTATTGCCTACACTGAGACTTTCAGTCATATGGAGAAATCTATGTAAAATTTTTAGACACTTGCAAGAATATTTAAATTGGCAATGAAATTTTTAGTTTTAAACTGTTGAATGTTAAATAAGATATAAAAGATATTTGGAAAAACTTTACTTTGATATCAGAAACTGCCACGTTGTAGTTTCAAGACATAATACAAAAGTAAACTAATGTTAGTTTATATTTTACTGTTTAAGTTTATTAATACATCAGATGAGTCCTCAAATTCTACAGTGGCTTTTGATAGGACCATTTTTATGTGCCATTTTATATAGAATAGATAAATATAAATAGCCGTTTATGCTTAAAAGGATCGAATTTACTATTTATGGAAAAGAGAAGGCTGCTTCTCAACTAAATTGTACAGTTTAGAAACCCAGATCTGAACATAGATTATTGTTGTGAGCTATGTAGGAAAATATTTTGTTTTCCTTATCATATTTCTTATAGAGTCCATGTTAACACGTAAGGCCAGAAATGTGAACCTCTGCAAGTTCATTTCTTTCTCTTCGATCTCTGTGAATAGATATGAATCTGTGAATAAGATAATATTAGATGTGATATTATAAATTATTGTGAGAAGCCTCTAAGGATTAGATTTCAAGGACTGCCATCTGGCTGATGACTTTATGATGACACTGTCATGAGATTTCATTTCCTTATTTCTATTCCAGGATCACTCTTCAAACAAGAAATAAGCATTAACTCTGAATTGCTCTGTTTGTAGCTGTATGAGGGGATTCCACAACTACCAACTAGCCAGGTACAAACTCATCAAGCAGAGGAGATGGTCCTTGCATCAGACAGTTAAACATGGCTTGAAGTCCCTTAGCTAAGCTCCTAGATACTAAAAAATCCCTCTAGGTTCCAGAAAGATTCATCATGTACACGTGTGTATATATAGGTGTGTACATACATCCATATATGTATATATGTGTTTGCATCCATATACATACATACAAACACATTTTCTTCCTTAAAATAACATCTCACTATTCTCTGTCCTTCCTAATAACATGTTTTATATTTTAATGATCAAAATTAATAGTTGATTGAAAAATTTTTTATCTGAAAAAATTACCTATTTTCTCCATCTTTGACAACCTTGAAAGCACTTGTAAGTCACTCTTTGCTTCTGTATTCCTAGGTCCTTTCTCCTCTTTCTTCAATTCATTGAAACACTAAAAAAAGAAAAAAACTTGAGCCCTATTTTGCATGCAGCCAGGAGCTACTGTAGTTAAACACTAGATCTCTTTCACATTCTCCAACATATTGTTTTGGTAATTATTCTACTTTCTTTCTCTTGGATAATCAATTTCTTTCTTCTTTTTTGCTCCTCGCCTTTAGTAGGCCAAGGTATTCAAGTCTCCCTCATCCTAAAAGAACTTTTTTTACTATATCATTTTTTTCTATACAGTTGTCCTTGCTTCTCCTTACTATATAATTTTTTTAAGCAGTAGTTGACATTAATGTTTCCTGTTCTTTAGCTACTGGTTGGTTATACGTTGACCCACTCCAAGCTCACATCCCCCAGCACCACCTCTTTACGAAAACAAGGACTTACTAAGATCATCAGTGATTTTGTAATAGCTAATTACTGTATTTTAACCCATCCATCTACTTGACTACATCTACTTGACAACATTGATCCTGTTGGTCAACTCTACTAGTCAAAACTTTATCCTCCTTGGTTCCCAGAACAATATTATCTTGCAAATCTCTTATTTCTCTAATCATATAAGAAGTGTGAAGTGCTTGGCACAATGCCTAGCACAGAGTGAGAACTCAGTGAAGTGTCATCAGCCAACAACATTATAAAAATTATTTTACTTACTCAACAAATACTTTTGTATAAAGTATGTGCTAGGTAGGCCCAGTAACTGGTACTTGATATAGAGCAATGAAAATACCTACCCTCAGAAAGGTTATAATCTGGGAAGTAGAAGTTGGGAGACAGACAGACATTGACAAATAAAAATTAAATATATGATGTGTCAGATGTTCATACATGCAGTGTGGGAAGAATAAAGAGGAAAACAAGTAGAGAGAGAGAGAGAGAGAGAGAGGCGAAAGAGCAGGGCTGCCATGAAAATGTGATAATCAAAAAAGATCTTACTGAAAAGGTGAAATTTAAGCAAATTCTAAAGGATCTGAGGATGTGGGCCATATGTATCATTGGAGTGGAAAAAGTAGACCAGGAGGACCTAATAAGTGAAAATACCCCGAAGCAGGAATATTCTTGGCATGTTGAAGGAACCTTAAAGAGAAATCAGTTAGGCAGAAAAAGATCAAGTGAGCAGGAAGGTAGCTGACAATAAATTTAGAGGGGTAACTGGTGTCTCCTTATATTGGCCTTCTAGGCCTTCTATGGACTTTAGCTTTTAATCTGAATGATATTGGAGTTATTCGAGGGTTTTGAATGGAGGAGTGACATGTTTTATCTTATCTGGCTCTTCTGTTATAATAAACTAAATGGAAGTAGCGAGACCATTAGGAAACTGATGTCATAATTTAGTCAAGAAGATGACTGTGACTGAGATCAGAATGGGAGAGGTGAATGTGGTGGGGAGTGGTTGGATTCTACTGTATTTTGAGTACAGAGCACGAAAGATGTTATAATGGAATAAATTTAGGTGTGAGAGAAAGAGAGGAGTCAAGGAAGACGCAAGAATTTTTAGCCTGAGCAACTGGAAGATGGGGTAACCATTTACTGAGATGGGGAAGTTCTCCAAGAGTAACATATTTTGGGAGGAAGATATGGACATGTTACATTTGAAATGACTTTTATACATCTAGGAGATGTGTGGAGTAGATAGCTGGATATACAAATCTTAAGTAATGGGGAGTAGCTCAAGATACAAAGTTGGGAGTTACAACAATGATGAGTGCACGTTCTTGTTCCTCAGTACAATTTTAAATGTTAATGTTCCATTCTTAATTTTCTCTCTCCCTTCTCGCCTACACATTTTGAGTAGCTTTGTCTGTTGGCTTCAGCTAACGTTAGACTACTCAGTGTCAGCTTCCATCTTACACCCTTCTTCTGATCTCCAGAGTTATACTTTCAGTCACCTACCCTACATTACCACCTCCATATGTTACAGGCTCCAAAATGTGTTAAGCAGAATGCATTATCTGCCCCTAAAACAATGCTAGATTTTCTGTGTTTTCAGTGTAGTGTAATTGCCCAAGTTAATTGTCTCTAAAACTGGAAATTTAAGAATTACCATCTACCTTTCCCTTTATCTCTCTTTCCCAATCTACTGACACATTTATTAAATCGGCTTCCAAATTCTGTGAATTCTACTTCAAAACTGCTCTAGAAACAATTTCCTCTCTTTATCCCTATTGTCACTTCATCCTAAAGCCTCTTCATCCTTTGTAGATTTCTGGGAGAGTGTAACCACATTTTCTCTGTCCTGCCAGTCATCAGGCCTTTACACTAATTTGACATTCACACCAGCCTTTGATCTGTCTTCCTTAAAATGCATCTTGCTTCCCTTTGATTCCAGTGCTCTTTTTTTTCCCCTCCTGAGACTTGATGCATCATATTTACATGTATGACGTATTTCCAAAAGCATTCTCAAATTTTTCTGAAAGTAAAAACAAGTGAAAAAGTAAAACATTTTTTCCTGGGAAGAAAAGCCAATAGTGTTATACGTTTTTGCTTGTTCATTTGTTTGTTTATTTAGGAGAGGGACAGGCATTTGAACTTCACAAGAGTCGTATATGCTGTATTTTACAAATACTGTCCCTTGGCAATACAATTGTAGAGTTCCTTTTCTGGAACTGCTTGAGGACTGTTTTATGATCCTCAGCAGACTGTCGTATTATTTTGTAGCCACACCTTGTATTTGCTGAGTAATTGTACTCAATAATTGTTTGTAAATTGAATGAAACAATTCACCGGATGTTGGGCACTTAATGGCTTTGGATTATTTCCAAAAATTTAAAGGATAACGATTTGCTGCCCTCAAAGCTATGTACCAAAATATGATCAAATGCTAGCAGGACATTTGTTTAAAATACAACCTTTATTACATTGGGGCCTGCTCATAATACATATGTAGCACATTTTATTCAAAATATTAAAGTTCCTGACTGAACATGAACCCATAATCCCAGCACTTTGGGAAGCTGAGGTGGAGGTGGGAGGATCACTAGAGGCCAAGAGTTTGAGACCAGCCTGGACAACACAGACCCCATTTCTACAAACCATTTTTTAAAATAGCCAGGTTTATAGTCCCAGCTACTTGGGAAGCTGAGGCAAGAGGATTCTTTGAACCTAAGAGTTAAGTTCTAACTCTGCAGTGGGCTATGATCATGCCAGTGTGCTCCAGCCTGGGTGACATGTGATACTCTGTCTCTTAAAACTAAATTAAATTAAATTAAATTAAAGCTACAAATAACCCTAAAGCCACCAGTTCAACCCCCTTAATTTTGAATACCCTATTTTAAATTCCTATTATACAAAATACACCTGCTAGTCCATTTTAAGGACTGAGAGGATTTGGTATGTTAAAAAATGTAATCCTTTATCAACTCCTTTAGGTACACTTCTTTTAGCAGTATGAGAAAGTATCTCTCGGCTCTTCAGGAGAGAGTTATATGTATAATTAAAAGACACTCTCATTTTTATATTGCTGAGACCCAATTTTCCCCAACTGATTATGAAGCATAGCAATTCTTCAGAGGTTGGAGTGAGCTGAGATCGTGCCACTGCACTGCAGCCTGGGCAACAAAGCGAGACTCTGTCTCCAAAAAAAAAAAAAAAAAGAAAAAAAATTCTTGCCATTCTACAATAGGATAATATAACATCTATTTTTGAAACCTTGGGGCTCTGGGCCAGGGAGTGTCATGATCCATATGGATCTAAAAGGTCATAGTGGTAACAGCATGCTTCATTTTATGTCATCTCCTTTCAAGTAATTAGAATGTTTCTAGCTTGCAGGGATTGCACACAAAGGGAGACATTTGGAACCATGTCATTGGTGATTTACTGGTGTGGAAAATTACCTGGTGATGTAACCAAGTAGCCATTTTCATTCTAACCTGGTCCTATAGTCCTGAATGGGGCTCAACCAACACACCGAAATATATGCTTAGAAATGCTCATATGTATCAATTTTCCCAGGAAAAACAATAATATAGAAAACTTACCGTTGTCTCCTAATAAAAGTTATAGGATACCAACAGACTGTTTTTTTATTCATGAATTTCATATTATAGTATCAAAATTAAAGCAAATGGAAGTTTATCTTATTTGGTTTAATTGAACCATTAATGTTAGCTACAATACCCATTATGTTACTTTTCAATTATATTTATATGTTTCATTTTATTTCTATCTTATCATTCTCAGAAAGACTTCTTTAAAACATTCAATAAAAATAGAATTTAGGTAGATTTATTTTTAGGAAGTTGAGTTTTTTGAAAAATGAATACAATCATCACTTGACTTAATTTTTATCTGTATACTTCCAGTAATTCTTATAGTTTTGGGATCTTTGGCTTTATTTAGTATATAAATAGGGATATGTTTTCTTCTATAAATCATTAAGTCAAATTATTTCTTATATTAAATATATGTAGGACATACAGGTCTTAATGAGTTTTATGAAAATCTAATCTTTTGAATTTCCCCCCTAAAAAGGGATGTCATTAAGCAGTTCTAGGTTGTGATCAATAGCAGATTTTTTTTTATTGCAGCCCTTTTTCACCCACTAGGGAAACCTGGTGTCATCCTTGACTAATTGTAGCAAAGAGCCTGGCTCAGATCCCTTTGTTTTAAATAGCGTGTTTGTAAATTCTTGAGGCCAGCAGAATCTGAACTCCTGGCTACTGCTACCTACCTCCCAGCCCAGGCCCCAAAAGCCCTATGCCTACAGCCCCGTACACCACTGTGTGTTTTTGTGGCATTTCTGAAACACAGAGCTACTTAAACTTGCTTCTAAGCCCAGTTGTGCCTCTTTGATTTTCTATTTTGGTATTTTATCTACCATTTATCTGTGTTTGGAGGTTTCTTCATATCTTGAAATGACTTATTTCCTTTAGTACAAAGTGATTCTTAGTGTAAAAAATACCAAAAATTTACGAATAAAGAATCATCTCAACATTCTTCATGTTTCCATCATATTTTTGTAAAGATATTTTTGACTATTTTTATTTTACTTACTCCCCTGTTTATTAGCAGTTAAAAACATTTTGAGATAGTTTTATTTTTTCATTTTAAAAATCCTTACCACATTTTTATTAGGAAGGAAATGTCACCATATACCTCACGAAATTATTTTCCCTTTACATGGGGGAAAATAATTTTGTGAGGTACGTGGTGACTTCTTCTAGTCATTGTTTTATGCTCTGGTCATTTTGTCATCAGTACTTCACAGAAACAGATGAAAAATATTTAAATTAACTGGGAAATCAATTCCCCATTCAAAGCAGTGGTTTTGTGTTTCAAATGTCTCCTAATAGTCAGCTTCACACTTTGTTTTATCAAATCCCTAAATTATAATACTCATTTTATCACTCTGTTTCCAGTCAGTGTGTTTATGCCACAGAGCAACTAAAGCAAATCAGGTCAACCAAATTCAATCACCTTTGTAGATAATAACCTATGTTGCTTAAACTTATGGCAACTCATACAATTACTCATTTGATTATCTTTTTCTTTTATATTGCCAATATTTTAAATGTACTAGTGAATTTGGGTTAGCTGTTTAAACTCGAACTTTGATTACAACCTCTTTTAAAAATGTTTAAATAAAATAAACCCTCCATGAAATTACCAATACAATTTCTGATGCTGGGACAACTTAGATGAATAATAATCATAGATTTATAATGATTATGATCTTATGTTCTGTAGTGAGTATATGTTTTGTGGATATGTGTTATGTAAGCTGGAATTACTATTTCCTTTTCAAATAGATATGCTAAAGTGGCATTGTTCTCTTAGCTGTGAGTCTAGCAATTCACCTCTACTTAATCAGAACTGTTGTCCATCCCAAATCTGCAACTATGAGTCCTATGCTCCCTTCACCGCTGTTTAATGAATACCTATCAAATTGGAAGGAGGTTTCTGGCAGCTATTCACAGTAATCTAATCTCAGCTCTGTCTTCTTCAATATTTTCATCAGTGGCTTTGGATGAAGACGTAGATAATATTCTTATCAGATTTGCCAATACCACAAAGCAGGAAGAAATAGCAAATATAGCAGACAAGCCGTATCAGGAGCCAAAACCTTTTCAACAAATCGGACTGGTAGGCTGAAATGTTCGAAGATGTAATGTAAATAGCAAGGTGCTACACGTGGGTTAAAAAGAAAATTTAAAACAAAAACAAAACACATCTGAGTTAGACTGCGCTCCCTGGAAATAGACTAAGATAGAGAGTTGTGTGCAAAAGGCTTTTTGAGGAGTGTTCCCATGAGAATACATGTATAAGGTTGTAAGACAGGCAAGATTGCACTGAGGAAAGTGCAGTGCAGCCTTCAGTGCATTGGGGCCTCATCAGATTTTCAAGGGAGTTTTGGAAATTGCAGGGCCCTTTAGAGACACACTGAATTGAAGCAAGGGATCTGGCCCTTTGTAGCCCAACACTAGATAGTTAATGGTCCTGGATCACCCCGTGGGGAGAGGGTAGACTGGAGTGAGATCGTTACCTATACCTGAAGGTGATTTCCAGGGGAAGGAGGCAGCTGTGAGCTGTTAGTAGTCAATCCAACCAGCTGGGGCATGAGGTCTTGGCAGAGCGTAAAAGTACCCACTACCCCAGGGCTACCCAGAATGCAGTCCTTTGACTAGCAACATTGGTATCACCTGTGAGCTAACTAGAACTGTAAATTTGTAGGTCCTACCCCATTCAACTAAATCAGAATCTCTGGGGACCTTTAAAAGCTTTCAGGTTTCCAAGTCATTTCTATACATATTAAAGTTTTCTACAACCACTGCCCTACACCAACCAAAATACATTCCAAAGATGGAGATAACATAGAGGTTTTAGCAATGATAATCTTTCTGTCTCTCTTCTATCTTTACACACACACACACACACACACACACACACACACCACAATGTGATAGAGAAGAGTGGGAAAGGAAAGCGAAAGGGATGCTAGGGTTGAATAGATTTAAGCATATAACCTAGTCCTAAGAACTCATATGTTGAGCTTAATAGAGGAATATTGTGATAAAGCTGTCCAAAGATGGAACAGCCTGCCTTGTAAAGTTGTAGAAGTATTCAAGAATAGGTTGGTGATACCTTGGTGGTCATATGGTATAACATCCTCATCTTCTTTACATACTCATCATCTACAGTGGGAGTTTCTTTTTCCAGAGGGGCTTTTGGCAGAACTAGTTCCATTGTATCTTAATAAGTGATAACTCAAGAAAGGGTTCCATGGATGAAAAAATGGTTAGGTAATATCAAGTTAAATCAAAGCAAACAAACTTCTTCCTGCAGGACTAATCAGACCCTTTATTACAGTGCATGCTTGGTGAATCAACAAAGTAGGCATGTTTACGAATGTATGGGGGGAGGGATAATCTATATAGTATACATCCCTTCTAGAAATTTTGACCATGAAAGCAGTTTCTCAAGAAGTCTTATACAACACTATAGTATCTGGTCCAATACTATATGTGGAATATGCACTCAGTAAGTGTTCATAAGATAGATAGCATAGCAAATAGGCCAGGCCACTCAATGGAAATCATCTCACAATGAGTTACATAAATAGTATTTCTAGTGCTATTAGCTCAGTTCTTCACTTAGGCATAAGCCTATAAATTTACATACTAACCAAGGGAATTTGTGTTATGTGAAATTTCACTCTATTCAGACATTTTTTCTATGACTTCTTCAAGGCTGTTATTCTTTCCTCATATTCTGTTAGAAGTTTAAGGACTTTTTTCTGGGAATGTATATTAATTAGCTAACTAGATAGAGACAGAGAGAAGATAGAAATTGACTCTCTGGAAGAGGCTATTTGAATCATGTTGAATCTTTTTTTTTCCTAAGCTTTCCACAAGGAGGATGGAAGAGAAATTACTTAGAAATCCACAGAAGTAATCTGCGATATCTCTCCAGTAAAAGATGCTATACTTAGTAAAGTCTCTATTTTAGCAGATAACAATAAACAATAGAGGCAATAGACAATAGAGTCAATTACAATAGCTGGGATCTGCTAATGCTTTTTTTCTCCCCTGAAGAAAATGCCATTAACCCTCCTTGACACTCTGTCTTCATCAACATTTTAATGGGATGGAATTAACTAAAATTTTGAGAATTTCTTCCCCACACAAATCCTATGAGACCACACCATGCTAATAATTACTTTTAGCCTAATTGCTAGGTTGCTGCTGGTAACAGAAAAACTTATCCTGGCAGGTGGGCAATTTACGAAGCCCAGCCAAGCACTTGCTGTGTGTGAATAAACCTCCATACACTTCTCATGTAGAGTAATCCTGGCCAACCCATAACTCTTAGCAACTATTCCTGATGGACGGACCTGGTCTACTCTAAGGAGAGGCCAAGGTTCTTTAATAGTGCAGTTGCACGTCAAAGTTAGAGCAAGATTTTGCAGCCTCCTCTGGCAAACCAGTGGCTTGGGACTCATTGTTGACTTCAAGCCCTTAATTGATATGGTAGGACAATTTGCTCGAGGCTGAGTTCTGCTCCCTGGGATATGCACTGTTTGCCAAATGAATAGCAGGTGGACAGACATCTTTACAATTTGCTGGCCCGTATTCTAAATGAACGTGACATTTTACAGGTCTGAGTTAACCTATGAAGTCACCAATTTCAATATCTAAATGTTTATAACTGAGATGAGGATACTGAGGCACAGAGACTCTGTGACTTTCCTAAGCTCAAAACAGCAGCTTGTGTTAAATTCTGACACAGAAATTCTTGTATTTGCTATCAGTCTTCTTTGTCTTTTCTTCGTGCGGTGTTTTTACATTGCAGCATCATTTATATGATGTTCAGTTCTGTAATTTTTGTAGAATTTTCTCATGTAGAGTGATGTGTTACTTTTTAATATTTCTAATAGTTCTAGTAAGTCTTTTCTACTTTTATTAGCATATTAACATACTGGCTCTAAGAAGGCATCTAAGCACATCTTTGCCATTCTTCCTGAGAAGGCAAGTTTCTCTTCATCTCTCTTTTTGTATTCCAAAGTTTTGCCAAAGTTTGTTTTTGAAAATGGGTTAGCTGGCAGAGCTTTATGATTCTAACTTTGAAAATACAAATCAGAATCAGACAGTGGCAGTTATATATGCACTACTGTGATTCCTATATAATGAAAATATCTATGGTGAAAACACCAATATTGACATATTTTTGCCGTTTTCTAATTAAATGCTTCAGTAAAAATTAAACATTCACTCTTTGCCAGATACCACAATAGATATTGAGCACAGTGAACAAAATTCTGCATGTATATATATGAGTCCACATTCTATGCAAGTATAATCTTTTTTCTGAGAAGAGGCATAATATTCTATTAATATCAGCTTTTGCTTCTTCCACCATATATTGAAAGAATTCTGAATACTGTTATAATTTAATGAGAGAATCTAGAGAATTCTATATTTACTTTCACTATATTGATGAACTAAGATTTTTTAAAATGTATTCTTTATAGATTTACTGTTACATATTTACCTAATATTATTCTTATATCATTTGAGTTTATAATCCACTATCAAAACAAATGTGCAATGTTATTAATTCTAACATCAAAATTACACTGATACTTTAATTTTTATCATATTTTTTTCATGCAGATTAAAATAATTATAACTGCATCACGTGTTGCAAGTTTTAAGAGCTACTTTAAAAATATATGCTTCAAGAAAGACATGATTAGATGGGGAAACTGATGATGTTCATATTTTCAAATGAAAATTTAAAAATATACATGTGCCTATCAGAAACACTAAATTTTTACCTATATTATCAACTACTAATTTATCTACAAGAAATACCATTTTTCCCTACAAAACTCAAACTACTTAACAATAATTATTAAATTTAGTCCCAGAACCTGGTAATATAATGGGACAAATGTTGTCAATAACAAACATTTGTCCCATTGTCAATAACAAACATTTGTCCCATTGTCCATAAGAAAAAATATGGAGACGACAGAAGCTGGAGAGGATGTGGAGAAATAGGGACACTTTACACTGTTGGTGGGACTGCAAATTACTGCAACCATTGTGGAAGACAGTGCAGTGATTCCTCAAGGACCTAGAAAGAGAAATACCATTTGACCCAGCAATCCCATTATTGGATATATACCCAAAGAATTATAAATCTTTTCTATTATAAAGACACATGCACATGTATGTTCATCGCGCACACTGTTTATAATAGCAAAGACCTGAACCAACCCAACGCCCATCAATGATAGACTGGTTAAAGAAAATGTGGCACATATACACCATGGAATACTATGTAGCCATAAAAAATGATGAGTTCATGTCCTTCATAGGGACATGGATGAATCTGGAAACCATCATTCTCAGCAAATTGACACAAGAACAGAAAACCAAACACTGCATGTTTCACTCATAGGCAGGTGTTGAACAATGAGAACACATGGACACAGGGAGGGGACATCACACACTGCGATCAGTGGGGCGGGGGCTAGGGAAAGGAACAGCGGGGGGTAGGGAGGGTGAGTAGGGATAACGTGGGGAGAAATGCCAGATACAGGTGATGGGGGGGATGAAAGTGGGAAACCACCTTGCCATGTATGTACCTATGCAACAATCCTGCATGATCTGCACATGTACCCCAGAACCTAAAGTACAATTTAAAAAAAAAAAAAGAAACATTTATCCCATTATATTGCCAGGTTCCAGGACTAAGTTTAATAATTATTGTTAAGTAGTTTGAGTTTTGTAGGGAAAAAAATAAGAACTCGGTAGTATAATGGGACAAATGTTGTCAATAAGAAACATAAGAACGGCAAAAATGTGCTTAGATGCCTTCTTAGAGCCAGTATGTTAATATGCTAATAAAAGTAGAAAAAACTTACTAGAACTATTTGAAATATTAAAAAGTAACACATCACTCTACATGAGAAAATTCTCAAAAAAATCACAGAACTGAACATCATATAAGTGATGCTGAAATGAAAAAGAAAACATATAGTTTATCAAACTATAAAACAGTTTATCAAAACCAATTTTTCTTATTGACAATATTTATTCAGGAAGGAAAGTGAATGAGTGAAATGGAACAATGGTCTCTGAGAGGTAGAGGATAGCAATAAATTCAGACGTTTCCTGTCATTACAGCAGGCAAGTAAAGAGCTACGGTCAATTCTAGAAAGTTACTCGGGGAGAACTAGTGATTCCCTGTAAACCTGTATGTTTTGGAAATTTAATTCAGCAATTTGATTTACACCAAGAAGTGAACATATAGTCAGATCAAATTTGGAAGAACGATTATCTGGATGGCATTCATTTTTTCCTAGATATGCTGTCTCATCCTGTGTCAATTAAACTTTCAGGTGCTCTTCGAAGGTATTTCCAAGTAAAATGTATTGCAGTTACCCTATAAACTGGCCTCTCCCCTGCACTGCTTTTGCTGTGGTCAACTTTAGTTCTTTGGACTCACAAAACTGATAGAGGAAAATGAGGAAAACTGGACACTGGGTTAAAATAAATTAATTCCTATTCTATGACTAACTAAAGAAAACTATAACTATGCTTCCATGATCATTAGTAAGGAAATGATCAAATTGTTCAGTGAACAACTTGTATGGGATTTTAAAGTATTGTGTCATCATCAATGTTGCCAATTAGCATATACTTTGAAACCAACTAAAGTAAATCAGTTGATTAATCATTAAGAGTCTTTTTAAATGACAACATCTAAAAACAAATATTTTATTTTGGAAAATCATGACAGCACAAGAATGAGCCAGATGTTTTACAACATGGTATCCATAATTTAAAGTATGTAGTAGTCACTCAAAGGATTTCTAATTCAGTTTCCTTATGATTTGGCTATGCTAGAATTTGGAAAAACACTTTAAAGTAACATGAGAGACAGCAAAATTCAATATGTGGATTTTTTCACTAAAGCTTATTTCTGATTTTTTTACAAACTTTACTAGGTACATGTTAAGCTTCATGATACTCATAGCAGTGGACTCTGTAGTTTTAATAAAATGTGAATGTATATTCTTTTCTCAATAATAAAGAAGGTTGACTTTCATGAGGATGTTTTTATTTTTCTGAACATTAAGAACTCTCAAAGATTTAATTACTCTGACAACGGAAGATGTGGATTTTATTTTCTAAAGGAGGACAGAATCTATAGAAATGTTCATAGTACTCAGATTGTTGACTAATCTTAAAGGAGAAACCATCAGTTAATTTACTGAGAAGTATTATCTTTTTCTTCAAATATGCACATCACAAAGATTTAGAGCAAAATCCACTTAAATTATATAATATATATATATATATATATATATATATAATAGATGACTATTCATATGTTGTAAAGGCCCTGTCTTCTTCCTGCAAAATGATTAAAACTTTGATCAGAAACCAGACTTTAATAATCCATTCTAATTCCCAAATGTATGTAACTGTACTATAAGAAAAATAAATATTTCTTCTTTAGGGTATCCATGAGTTAAGGGTATTCATAATATGGTGTCTTGTAGGAAATATTAAGCTTTGGGTGAATAGGGATGTTTGGGAATAACAAGAACTGAGAGAGATGTTGCCTTTACTCACTTTTCTCTGATTTGTTTTTTTCTGTCATTTCCCCAGTGCTCCTGTCCTCAACTTTGCCTCCCTCCTTATTCCTTTTTATCTTCACTTCGGCCTCAATGGTATTTCTCGATTAATGTTAGCATTTGCTTCCCGTGAGCTCTTGGACCCTGTCAGCTTCCATACCTGTTCCTGCCCACATATTTTCCTATCCCCAGTGGTTACAACATGTCTTCTGTATTAGTGCACTATAGAATTATCTTACTTTCCCAGTCTCCTGTTCCTCAGTATTTTCCCACTTTTTTGTTTTCCCATCTGTATATTTCTCTTCCATGTCTGCACTGTCATCTGCTTAGAAGATGGCACTTAAGGACATTGTTATCTGAGCAAATCTTCAACACAGTCACCAAGAAGTATGGTTACGTTGTCACTTTCCATTTTTTCCATTGTGTGTGCAAACTGCCCTGATCTGCATAGAAAGGTATAATGATTGAGGAAATAAAATGCACAAAAATGTCCTTGGTTATCCCATCCCCCGGACATATAGGAGAGAAATAATTTTGAACCAGATACACAGAATAACACTTATGTCACATGGACATGGAGTTATTGTGTTAGCATATTATTTGAAATTCTTTCCTAGGACCTTGACATTTGTTCACTTTTTGTTTTCAAATTATATGTACCTATCTATCAATTGCAAATGCTTTTATGTATCTTTTACCAAAGAAAGGTTGTTTATTCTGAAAGCTTTTATTTGGCAAATAACTTGTAAAAATATTCACATTGTGTGTTTATTTTCCCTTTCTAGTCCGAACTCTAGTTATCTTAAATTTTGTGCAGTTTTTAAAAATCATAACAAAAAAGCTTCCTCGTTGTCATTCTTGTCAAAACAGGTTTACCAGACTTAGGTAAACTTAAAATAGTTAGTGTAAAAGTTAAAAAGCTGATTTGCTCCTTCCAGCGTGTTTGTTGCCTTTTTGCCACAGCAAAATTGTAAATGTAAACTTATTCCCTAGGAGATGAGCTGGGCTGCAATTTTCAGCTAATTGGGAGAAGCAGCCCTGAGTTGAGCACTGTCAGGCTGATTTGAGTCTTAAGCTATGATGATGATTATTGTGTCAAATGTAATCAAGAATGTGGGCTCTGAACTGTCTAAAAGGCTGGCTGTTTTTAATTCAGGTTCGTATATGAAGTAGACCTCTGGTTTACCGATAGTCACAGCTGGTTGCAGAAGAGAGCAATTTTTTAAATGCTATTTCATTCTCTACAGAGCTGTAAGGATCAGAGATTGGATGCACAGGTGGGAACACATCCTCATTCTCTCCTGAAACATTCTATTAATTTTCGGTATAATACACTTTATCTTGCAATTCCCCTGTGGCTCTGTATCAGTGGTTTTCAAACTTTCTCAGACCCAATGCCACCCCTCTTTTCTTTTTAAATAACAAATACTTTGTAACACCTTCTTTACTATTATAGGCCAAAATATGTAGATAATATACCCTACTTACACATGCAATAGTTTAAATGATGCCCTAACTCTAATTTTAAAGAGAAATAAGAGTCATTTATAATAAAATAATATGTGTCTTAGTATGCAGTTATTCAGGCAGGATCACACTGGAACAGAAGTGAAGTTTTTAGATCATGAGACAGACTATGAATGCAGTATCAACAAATGCAGAATGACACCATTGTGTTGTATGGAGACTCAAATACCATGAGAAGCATTGGTCATCCATAGCATAATTTTCCAAAATGCTGAAGAACTCTTGGCAAAATTTCTAACACCAAGAAATAAATTTTTTCCTGGATTGTTGTGGCAGTTAGTTGCATGCCTGAAAAATTCAATGTCTTAAAACGTTGAGGAAAATGTCTTAATTTTATATGTAAAATTGAGTTAAGTTCAGGTTTTGGTGTTTATAAACAGGGTTTCCACATACATGCATGTCCAGTGGGATATTCCAAAGTGCTGTCAGACTTGGGATAGTTCTTTGTGGTGCAATAAGTCTACCATCTTCATTCCCTCTCCATAGAATGCTGTTATAGTAACACTCTTAAATCACTGTGATAGTCAACTGTCTTCCCTCAGTTTCCAGAATGCCTCTTTTTTTTGTGGTCTGTATAATTTGGTTAAATGTTTTTACAGACAAAAACTGATTTGTGAATTGATGAAATAGCAATGTTCTTGGTGAACCTAACCTATTTCTGGGTGATATAGTTGTCATTTTTACAAGACTAAATGAAATTACCATTTAAGACCTGCCAGATTGTCTAGCCCAATCTTTTAAAATTCTGTGATTATCACTGCAATTATAATCTATTTTTATCACTTGAATGGCATGGTCTTTATAAAAGCGTGGTGATATCTCGAACGCCTGACCTCAGGTGATCCACCTGCCTCAGCCTCCTAAGGTGCAAGGATTACAGGCATGAGCCACCACACCTACCGTAACTTCTTTTCTTTATGAATTACCCAGTCTCAGGTAGTTCTTTATTGCAGTGTGAAAACAGGCTGATACAGCATGTATGCATTTCATCTAAGTTACTAAATTTATTAGCATAAAGTTTTTCATAACTTTCCCTTGTTACCAATTTTTTTAAGTGTGTGTGTGTGTGTGTGTTTTAATGAGGGTCTCACTATGCTGCCCAGGCTGCTCTTGAACTCCTGGCCTCAAGAGATCCTCCTGCCTAAGCCTCCCTAGTAGCTGGGATTACAGGTACATGCCACCATGCCTGGCTCCCTTATTATCCTTTTAAATCTGTTTAATAAAACCCCTTTGATTTCTGATATTCAAAAAAATAAAAAGCGTGGTGATAACACTTGTCTATTACTCCTTCTCCCCATGTAGCCATATCAGTTGTCCTCTAACCAGTTGTTGACAAATGCAGTTAAATTTTATGTAAAAATTATGAGATATTACTGTAGCTGTCCAAGACATTTAAAGTGCTTAGTGGAACTTACATGAAGGCCATAAGAGAAGTACGACCCATTTATTGAAGAGATTAACTAGCTAATTTAGTAAAACAACACAGATAATATCTGCATACAGAGATAAATGTATGTGGTCTAAATTATTGAGACAAAAATAATGTTATACATTGAAATATGTTTAGACAAGTATGTAAGCAAAATGCAGCAGTCTATTTGCATTTCATCTGGGCATTTGACTAGGTCCTTCATTATATTCTTGTGAGTAAGTTGGAGAAATACCAGCTAGATGCAAGGTAAATTGGATGGCTTAGAAGCCATTTTATGATTTTACACAAAGGAGGTCGATTAATAGACCAGTGTCAAGTGGTGATGGAATATCTCTGGTGCTGTCACAAGCTTCTGTTCTCAACCCTGACACACTGGATGTTTTTGACAGAACATGTGTAGAACTACAGAGAAGATGCCCGTCAAACTTATGGGTGATAAAAAGCAGGGAGGGCAAGAGTATGTTGGGGTGACAGAAGCCATATGGGTTTCTGAACAGGATGAGTTTTAAGGCACTTTTGGTACTTCATGTCTGAAGACCAAGATCAAACTTATAGGCAATCTGAACATTTGCCAAAATAACGGGTTAATTTTGACAGAAGTTATTATTGGTATACCCTCTGTGTATTTAATACACCTAAAAAAAATATTGAAACGACATTCTTTGCAGAAGCCCATTTTGAAATTTCAAAAAAAAATTAACTTTTCATAGAAGAATAACAGAAACTCAGTCATCGACAGCTAAATACAATGTGTTGCCCAGTAATTTCATGGCTAATATAAAATTTGATGAAAGAAACAAACTCCAAAGATTGAATATCTGCACATTTACAAAGCAAAACACAATTTTGGTCACAGAATTGCTCATTCTCATTTTTAAACATCTTGGTTATAACCGAATAATAACTTTTTATAACAAAGATGATATTTGCAAATTATTATGAGGTTCAATTAAAATAATTTATATGAAAGCAATGTTTAAGCTTTAAAATTTATGGAAATATAAAATATTATTCAATAAATTAACATCAAGAAAGAATTTTACATTTTTTTAAGAACAAAGAACTCTGGCCTTATTTTTTAGAAGTTATATACCTTATTGATAGTAGGTTTATTGATTTTAATTAAATTTATTGAGTATCTATTAAATTGCCAGTAACTGTGGTGTGAATCTTTGCCCTCAAATAATTTACAATAAGTTGGGGGATTATCAATGATGATGATGATGATGATGAATATCGAGACTATAGTAAGTGGTATATTCATAAGTCAGAGGATTCTTAAAACCAGATGCAGCCCTCCAGATTCATTCCTTTCATGTTGAAGTTCTAATTGAAAAAAATAAATCCTAAATTTATGACTGTTCTTTATAAATTTTAATTGATCTTATAAAAGGCCATCAATACATTTCAAAGTATCTAGGTCTTTTAAATGCGATTTTTCACCCTAGTAATTAAAAGTATGAAAGCGAGAAACTTTAAATCTTTATTTTGATAAGTTTTAATTAGCTTGAGCTATTTGTAATCCCAAATCTTGTCGTGTAAATCATATCTGAGCCATTAAAATAGGTTTACAATTAGAAGGGCAATTCTTTTAGAATCTACTTAAACTAAGTCACTTTGAGAAATTAATTCATCACTCAACTGGTCTTACTAAAATGTATTTATTTTACTGTAAAATGTGTAGTAAAGCAATGTATGAAGCATTTTATTTCCATGTTAGAAATTTTACGTAAAACATTTCCCAAAATACATAGACATCCAGATAATCTCTGTATCATTAACAAACATTTGTTAACTTATCATTTAGAGAAGGCCAAATTGTATGTACTATAATTTTGTATAATTTCATAAGAATTAAAATATTTGATTAATGCCTGTAATGCTTTCTTTCTCAATCAAATCCTCAAGCTTACCTTGAGTTCAAAGTTTGGTATTTCTTGTACATCTCATAGATGAAAAGTGAAGATGATAAGCAAAGGAATAATAATTTATTTTTTATTTTCACACATATATACACACATACCCCGTAATCATAATTCATATAATAATCACAGAAAACAAATGACTTTTGAGAATAGTGACATATTAATATCCATTATATTTATTTCCCAGGGAGATTGGTGAGTCTACCTTAAGAGGTAATGTCTTATAGTACAGTGGACTAGATCGTTTCAAGATTTGTCATTTATTTTGGCAACTCACCCAGCCTCCCTGAAAGTCAAGTTTCTCATCTATAAACTGTTCATGATCATTACAACCTGCCTCATTAGCCTCATCAAGCTATTTAAAATATGAAAGGAAATGATATCTGTGGATCCTGTCAAAGGAGCTTGAAAACTGCAGAATACTATTTTAGTGTAAAATGCTATAACAATAAATGTTGAATCTAAAAGGACTTTTTCTTTTCTTTTCTTTAAAA
Source organism: Ateles fusciceps (assembly GCA_036589455.1). Taxonomy (NCBI): domain Eukaryota; kingdom Metazoa; phylum Chordata; class Mammalia; order Primates; family Atelidae; genus Ateles; species Ateles fusciceps. The sequence goes on along the minus strand of JAZHEH010000857.1, from coordinate 172,405 downwards.
TTCAGGAGTACATGTGCAGGTTTGTTATATAGGTAAACTCATGTCATGGAGGTTTGTTGTACCGATTATTTTGTTACCTAGGTACTAAGTATAGTACACATTAGTTATTTTTCTTGATCCTCTCCCTCCTTCCACCCTCCCCACTCCAGTAGGCTTCCATGTCTGTTGTTCTTCTCTATGTGTCCATGTGCTCTCATCATTTAACTTCCACTAATAAGTGAGAACCTGCAGTATTTGGTTTTCTGTTCCGGCATTAGTTTACTAAGGACAATGGCCTCCAGCTCCATCCATTATCTCTGAGGAATCTCCACATTGGTTCTCACAATGACTGAAATAACATACACTTATAAACCAACAGTTTATAAGCATTCTCTTTCTCCCCAACCTCTCCAGAACCTGTTATTTTTGACCTTTAATAACAGCCATTCTGAATGGTATGTGGTTGTATCTTCTTTTGGTTTTGATTTGCATTTCTCCAGTGATCAGTGATGTTGAGCTTTTTTTCATATGCTTGTTGGCCGCATGTATGTCTTCTTTTAAAAAGTGTCTGTTCATGTTCTGTTAAAAGGGCTCTTTCAAAAGTGTATTATTAACCACGAGAGACTACTGAGTAAGAGACTAGGTAATAAAAGTCACAAATATTTCAATATCATAATCCAGAATTTAGATCTGGAGTTATGAAATTGTTCATATTTCTAAATTCCACTGACAGAACTCTACTATAAGTTCATTTCATGTGTTCACATGTTTTTAGCCACTTCTTTCCTTTTAAAATAAATCTGTTGTGTGTTTGCCTTTTGACATTAGAAAATTGAACCTACTTGCTTTGCTGTCTTCTGAATATTACGTATCAACATCTAACAAGCTACAGTCCTATTTTTCTCTGAGTTATTGTGGATAAAGATATATATATATATTTGCTTAACTGCACAGTCTTATCAGGTTTTTAAGAGATGATCTTAGGTTGATCTTTTAAATTGGTTTTTATACTATTTTAAACATATCCTTTTAGAAGAGAAGAAAAGCTACTTGGTCTATCAACATTAGGAAATATATCTTTAAAGAGATTATCACTACCAGTAACCAAAACCAACTTAAAAATTCACATTTACAAATCACTGAGAATTTATTTAGAATAGAAATTGTGTGCAACTATAGGTCAACTCAAATTTAAGTTTGTAATTATCTGGGAAGTAGTGTTAACTCCATTTTTTTCCCTAAAGATCCTTTACAGTTGTATAAATACCCAAAATAATGTTTTGAGTTCTCTGTATATTAACCAAACCAAATGTAATTCATTACCCCCTACATTTTATTTCAACCTCTCCAAATAGTACCTTTTGGTATTGTATCAGCAGAAAAACATACAATACAGATCTTAAGGAGTATTAATCTCTTTAAAAATTCAAGAAAATAATGTGTGTATAGAGATATGTATTTCGTCTGTTCATAACATTGTGTACATTTCTTTATCAACTAATTTTTCTCAGTGATTTATGAGTTGAAATACAAATCAAATGAAATGAGCAATGCAAAGTAAAGTAGAAAACACATTTTCTACTGCTATCTCATAATGCAGGTCTTTTCAGGAAAGTACTAATGGTTTTAAGGAAAGTGTATAATTATGGTTGTTTCTCTAATGATAAATTTGCAAATCCCTATTTTAAAAACATTCATAAGGTTAAAACTGAGAGATGAAATGTGTCTTTCAAAATTCTTTACATGACTGATAATGCCTATTCTCTCTTATTATCTAAAGTCTAGGCGACATGTATATTAAAAAATAAAATAAAATGTCTGTATCTTTGAAGGAAGTTTAAACAGGTAGCTTCGGAGCTGTGGTTTATCTTTGGAGGATTAATCTGTTTCTCATGCCAGTGTGTTGCTACTGCACATGTTAAAAAGTCAGCCTTTGGTGTCTGGGGTGACAAAAGATGGGAATGAGTTTTCTGAAAACTAATCAGCAATACTTTGGGAACATTTAGGTCATGGTTTCCAATTAACTCTGGAGAGTTTGAGTAATTTAGTACCAGACCTCAGGAGAGGGGGATGAAAACCTCGTTAATTCATGTGTTGGTGAACAGCAAACCAGCAAATTTGCATTAAAATGGATTTTTATTTTAAAGCAAAGACCAGCTAGATCCTTTCTGCAATAGTTGGGGTAGGAGAATATCTTTGTATGTATGTGTTTGCTTATGTGTAGGTATTTGTGTCTTTCAACAACCCTGCATATGGTAGTAATAGAAAATTAAATTTGTGCTCTAAAGTGAATACCAGGATCCAGTGACATAATCTTCTTGCACCTTTCTTTCTTTTAGTACAATGAATATATCATAAAGGAGTGGATTCTAATATCTATCTTCAGAGTTACAAAACCTTCTTTTCTAGAATGCAAGACTTGGGCTATAACCCCAGCTCTGCCACTTAACTTGTATACAACCTTGAGAACATCATTATAATTCTCTCAGAATCAATCTCTCCAACCCTCAAATGAAATCAGCAAAAACCTGTACTGTATATTTAAAAGGCTTTTATCTTTACGAAAATTAGCAAACTTTTATTGAGCATCCATCACTCTATTTTGAGATAATGCCTTGCTAGATGATCTCCACCCATTTTGATAGAAAGAGTAAAAATGGTTTAAGATACATTTATCACTTATTTTGCAAATTGAGATAGAAGTCTATGAATGCAGATTGATCCGTGTTACATTTGAGCTACTGGTAAGGACTCCAGATGGTTTATAGCCTTAGTCACATTGTAACTCTTGTTAAATGTTTACATATCTGTCTCCTTTACTAGACTTGAATATGTTAAATGTCAAAGTCTATGTATTATTGAATTTTCTGTCACCAGCATCAGGCACAGATCCTGGGACACAATAGATATGGAATAGATGTATGGATGAATTATTGAACTAGATGTTGGTAGGCATGTGGAAATAAGGATGAGGTTGAAAATTAAAGATAATCTATATCAAGTTTAAAGCCATTGGCAGAAAATGAAATATCCAGCTAAGTATACAAAGAAAAGAAGATAGGTAGAAAAATGGAAAATATCTTATGAAGTGATGATAGAATAAATCTGAGTAGGTTTGAAAATATATAAAGACTTACATGGATGTTAGCTTTAAAAATTATCTTCCATGCAGTACATTAGATCTGCCATTCCTCATGCTGTGGATGAAAAGCAAGCATGAGAAGTTAAAATAAAATGATGTCATATATTCCTTACTTTACAGTTTCATAACAGAGGAGAAAAGAGAAACATTCTCCTATTGCTGCAACCTTTCTCCAGTCATATTTCTAGGTAGATGTTGCTCAAAGGCAGATAAAACCCCCAAAGTTGTTGCTAGGAATGGACTACTAGTTCAGGCAATGTTGACAGATTTTGCTTAGATTCATGCTTCTCATTAGTGCACATTACTAATAGAATTGCTAGAGATTAAAAGGTATCCTTTCTACAAAGTGCTGTATATCCATAGGTGACAAAATTCTAGCTTCTTCTCACAAATACAATATAAAGTTATGTTTTAAAATAAAAATGCAATTTACTAGCAAACTAGTAGGAGCTGGTATGGTTATAGGAATTTGAACTTCAGATTACCTCTGGTTCTGTGAGTAGTGATTGATAGTGCAACAATCTTTTTGATCTTACATCCAGCTGCTGCTAAGGTCACCCTGACCTATATCCTACCAAAAAAAAAAAAAAAGGAACACAATAATGATCCTTTAATCCTTCTCCTAAAATATCATAGGAAATGATAGTGGCTGAATTGCAAATAAACTAGGAATGAACGATTCAGAATATTTTATTTGGTTAGTCTACAACAATGCCAGGGCACCAGGGCATAGTGAGAGTGTTATTTAGCAAAAGACTGAGTTCTTTGAATGTTTCTGATTTATCACACTTAAAAAAACAACTGGGCAAAATAACCTTTCATATCAGATTGAGCCTTTTTCTAAAAATAATATATTTCTGTAATTTTATTTATTTATTTGTTTGTTTATTGTACTTTAAGATCCGGGGTACATGTGCAGATCATGCAGGATTGTTGCATAGGTACATGCATGGCAATGTGTTTTGCTGCCTTCATCCACCCCCCCCATCACCTACATCTGGCATTTTTCCCCATGTTATCCCCTCCTCGACCTCCCCCACCATCCCCCCCCCCCGGCTGTCCCTCCCTTGGCCCCCCCAAAACACACCCTAGTGTGTGATGCTCCCCCTCTCCGTGTTCATGTGTTCTCACTGTTCAACACTCACCTATGAGTGAGAACATGCGGTGTTTGACTTTCTGTTCTTGTATACACCGTTATAATCCCACAATATAATGCACTGATAAAGTATTTTTCATCCTTATAGCTAATAGTAGAATAGTGTCTATACATTAATTAAGCTCTTTAGGCTTATCTTTGAAAGTAACAAATTTCCCTTCCTTTGTCCTTTTTATGTATTATGTTGGCCATAAGAAATTGATGATATTCTTTTGGATATATACCCAGTAATGTATCATTCTACTATAAGGACACATGCACACGAATGTTCATTGCAGCACAGTTTACAATAGCAAAGACCTGGAACCAACCCAAATGCCCATCGATGATAGACTGGACAGGGAAAATGTGGCACATATACACCATGGAATATTATGCAGCCATCAAAAACGATGAGTTCGTTTCCTTTGTAGGGACATGGATGAACCTGGAAACCATCATTCTCAGCAAACTGACACAAGAACAGAAAATCAAACACCGCATGTTCTCACTCATAGGCGGGGTGTTGAACAATGGGAACACATGGACACAGGGAGGGGAGTATCACACACTGGGGTCTGTCGGGGGAAAAAGGGGAGGGATAGTGGGGGGGTGGGGAGTTGGGGGAGGGATAGCATGGGGGAGAAATGCCAGATATAGGTTATGGGGAGGAAGGCAGCAAATCACACTGCCATGTGTGTACCTATGCAACAATCTTCCATGTTCTTCACATGTACCCCCAAACCTAAAATGCAATAAAAAAAAAAAAAGAAATTGATGATATTCAACTCTATGGAGTCTTAGAGATTTATCCAGAAATGCCATGGTATGTGTGTGTGGGGGGGGGGTAGGGTTCTAATGACACATCAGAATATACTTATCTGATTGCCTCATTGATAATCAGGTCTAAAAAGAAAATGGATGTGCTGAAAACATGCCCTCTGTGATTCTTTACCTTCCTGCGAAATTGTCTCTGGATAAACACTTTATTGGGCAGGTGTAGGGTTGCAGTAAGCTTTATAGCTCCAGCACTCCGCCCCTTGAGTAGATTCTTGCTTGTAACTGGTGATAATGCAAACCTGCGTTGTCTATAGGTCTCCTTAAAGGGCAACCAACAGTGCAGTAGCAATTCAGGCACAATTGCTGCATGTGAGAATCCTCTATCTTGTTCCCTTTGGAGACCACATACATTTCTTAGGCAAGTATATTTTTTAAACCCTTGTTCAGTGTGACAATTCAAGAGGTCAAGTTGCCCCAGAAAGAAGATTCTGAGAAAATGATCAGCATGAAGGAATTTTATTGGCGAGTGCTCTCAGGATTAACACCTGTGAGGGGGAGGAAAGCAATGGGAGCAGGATTGGGCAGAAGGAGAAGCTGGGCTACTATATAGTCACAGCTACAACACAATCAACCCTCTCCCTCTCCTTCCTAGCGTTGCCCAGGAGGATCTCTGAAGTCTGAGGTAGGTGAGCCATTCAGAATTGTCTTGAGTTGCAGAAAGGGACCCAGGGTTTTATAGCCCACAAATCTCCCGTCAGTCACTGAGTGCAGCCCGCCTCGGGAACATAGTGGATAACTTTGAGCTAGGCACCTCTCTTTAGCTGAGGCCGGTTCTCAAATAAGGATGACAGCGGAGAACTGTCAGCCAGCAACACTACCAGCAGCTAGGGTCAGAAGTATTTCAGTCCTGAAAAGGAGTCCGGGCAGCACAGCTTAGCATCTAGTAAACCAGCAGTTCTCAAATTTGGTCCCCTGCAACTGCGGTTCTCAAACTTTAGCGTATATTGGAAGGCTTGTTAAAACATAGGTAGCTGGATTTTACCCACAGAGTCTCTGATTTAATAGGTCTAGGCTGAGTTCTGGGAATTTGCATTTCAAATAAGTTCTCAGACAAGACTGGTGCTGCTGGTCCATGGACTACACTTTGAGAACACTGTTTCACACTGCCCTTATTTACATACTGAGAACAGTACAGGGTGCCCTTATGAATAGAATGAAAACCTTTGGAAATCACATTATTTCTTACTCCATCAAATTCTCAGCTATTTTTGTGCACCATAAAGCTGGAATAGCTGATTATAAAACTTTGTTATGTAAAAAAGAACTTAACCAATACAGTAGATTCTGTTTGCATAGCATTATTACAGTTTCTAATATCTGGTCATTGTTACTTTTAAAATTCAGCCAAATTTTCTCCAGGGCCTGTAGTCTGACAATAGTTTGATAACCTGGACAAAGAAATTATTAAAAAATCTAATTCAATAACTGTAGTTTTTTTCTAAACATCTCATTTTCTTTCTTTATGATTCTTATTATTTTTACATTATTTATATAAGCCATTTAAAAACCATATGGTTCAGCAAAATGTAAAACTATATGATACATTTAGAGCATTTTGAATGTGCAGATATGGAAATTAAGTATTCTTGACTCATTCTAGTCTAGACCCGGCACAATTAAAATTTAGGAATATAATGTACATACATGGATTCTGAGAGAAATGTAGCCTTAAAACCCTCAACACAAGCAGGAAACAACTGTCTTATGTATTATTAAAGAGGCATGTAAAGGAGCTCATTTGAGGAGATTTTTCTGCTGTTAATGCCATTGAGTTTTTAACTTATTTTCCAAATTAGAAAATATTCAGCCTGATGTTGTCAATATTTCAAACCACAAGGGTATCATTTAGGAAAATGGTTCCTTACTGTCCTGAAAGAAGTTACTGTTCTTCCCTAAGGGCCTAATTTACAAAGCAGCGAACTTGCTGGTAGGATTTGGCTGAAAATCGCATTGCCTCCATAGAACTCTTTCATCTGATTTATGTGCATTGCATTTTGCAAATAACTCTTGGAAAGTTATTTACTAGTTACTTTCTCTGGAAGCAGAGGGTAAGTGGAGTTTCTAGTTTAAGGATAGAGGAGCTAAGATGCATCAAGTGCAGCTCATCATGAAGCTGATGCTGATAAAATGCACAATACTGAATTCTCTAAGTTTCACTCTGCCATGGGAGAATTTCATATTTTTAAATTTTGTTTGAAATTGGACTACATTAGAAAACAGGCCAAATGTCTAACGCTGCATTTATATTCTGGAATGTGACAGCTTATTTCTATTCCAAATTTTGCACTGGAGATGGAGTAAGTCAATGCAAACTGCATGAAACTGCCACTTTTGTAGGTCAGACCCAGGCAATTGTCAGCGGTTACACCTGGTTCAAACTGTAAGGCGCATGCCCAATTGTAACACTGAGATTCTTGGAGTTGTTGCAGTGGTTCTGAATTTTTAAACCTTAATAAATAAAAAGATAAATGACTATTTTGATGTCTCTCCTTGCGTTGATAGTTTGCCTGAAAACTAGATAAGCAGGGAGCCAGCATTCCGCGTTAGCCGCTGAACTACATGAGGTTTAATTTATTTGCCCAACCAGAACCTTACACTACCTTTCAGCTGTGCAGTATTAAAGTTTATTTAGGAGTTGATAAATAGCTTAGTGCAATGCTTACATTTTTCCAGTAGCTGCATCCTCATAAACCTATTCTACCCTCCACCAGTTAATGCAGACAGAAGATTTTTATCCAGTATGAGCACTAAAACTCCACTGTGGAAGACTGTGTGCTCAGCAAAAACCTCACCCATGATGAATAAACAGCTCTTCCGGGGGCTTTGCCGCCGCTGGCTCGGGCAGGAGTTGTTTATTGCCTGATTTGCACATCCCATGATAAAGTTGCTGCTGAAATAAACTGCAGTTTTGCATAATTATTGACAATCACATCTTAACAAGCAATGTGTATCATATTCAAGTGTTCAATTTTTTAAAATCCATTTTTAGCTTATGTTTAATCCCAGAAAGTGTTTGTGTAGTAATAGAAGGCAAATAAGACCTTTAAATAGAGTACTAATTTCCTCATTGCAGACAAAGTTTACCTGAATCTTTTTCAAGGGGACTGTTATTGCCTAAGGCAATTTTCCTTTCTAAGCTATTATTATGTAGATGTTTGCTGAGGGCATATGTGTATGTATCCACAATACATGCATTTTATATACATATGATCAAAAATATGAATACATTTTTAAGGTTTTTGTCATGAGAGAGTTTGTTTCATCCTTTTAAAAGATTAGAGGAATGGGGAAATGGATTGTGGGTAGAAGGAAGTAATGTTTTTGAGTAACTGTAATGTATAACTGTATAACGTGTGGGGCACTCAATTTCATGAATTTTCTATTTTAATTCTCATCAAAGCAATAGACATTGCAGATGAGAAACTGAGAATCAGAGAGGTAACTTGCCATATCACATAACTGGTAAGGAACACTGGGAATTGAACTCAAATCTGCCTGGTTTTTAAGACTCTAATCTTTTTCATTACACATAACATTTTTATTTTGGTTAATGTTCTCAGTTGTATGATCAAATAATTAACTACGAAACTAACACAATAGTTACAACTGGTGTCATGCAAAATGATAGCTTGCACAAAATGATAATTTCTATGAAATGTTATTTCTCTACTTGTTAGTCTTTTTCGTTTGCCCTCCAATTCCCTTCTTTTCGTCTTTTCTCTAGTCTTTTCCTTTTGACTCTAGGTTTGTATTTTCTTGACTTTTCTCCTTGCATATCGAATCCTTGTTTTCTGCCTCAGGACGGCATCAAAGACAAGCACGGTACAGGGATTTTAGAGTTTTAACTATAAAAGTTAGTCTCAACTTTGGCAGTATATTTAAATAAGCTTTCAAAATTGACCAGCAAAAACTGCAAAATTGAAAAAAGATACTTTGAACTTTCAAATATTCAAGTAGATATGTATTTCACATATATATTTATGAAACCTCTGTGGAGAGGGGTTTATAGAAATCTGTAATTGTCATTCTTGCATACCTTCCCCCATACAAACGCCTTTAAGTTGAATAAAAATGGAAGTAAATAGACTATACGATATTATAGTTGTTGCTTAAAGGAAGAGCTGTAGCAACAACTCACCCCATTGTTGGTATATTACAATTTAGTTCCTCCATCTTTCTCTTTTTATGGAGTTCACTAGGTGCACCATTCTGATATTTCATAATTGCATCTGACTATCTGTTCCTTTGTAGGGTGGGTGAGCGAGAGGCTGCTTTGGAAGAAACTCACAGATTACTGCAACAGTTCCCCCTGGACCTGGAAAAGTTTCTTGCCTGGCTTACAGAAGCTGAAACAACTGCCAATGTCCTGCAGGATGCTACCCATAAGGAAAGGCTCCTCGAAGACTCCAAGGGAGTAAAAGAGCTGATGAAACAGTGGCAAGTAAGTCAAGCATTTCCACTTTAGCACTCTTGTGGATCCAATTGAACAAATCTCAGCATTTGTACTTGTAACTGACAAGCTAGGGACGAAATAAAATAGTTGCTTTTATACAGCCTGATATATTTCAGCTTTTGGACAAGGAGGAGAGAGGCAGAGAGAGAAGGAAATATCATTTATAATTCCACTTAACACCCTCGTCTTAGAAAAAGTACATGCTCTGACAAGGAAAACATTTGCATATAAAACCAGAGCTTCAGTCAAGGAGAAACTTTGCTCAGAGAAATAACTTAGGGATTGATTGGTTTATTACATTTTAAAAGTTGACATTTTTGAGAGTTTATTTAATATTTTACAGGGAAAGCATCTGTATGAATTGTCTGTTTTATTTAGCATTGCTAACTGAATCAGTTTCCCTTCATTACTTTCAAATATGTTTTGAAATGTTAATCTGGCATTTTGTAGCTTTCTTCCTAACATGATCTGTGAAAATAAAAAGGAGATGGCTAAATTTGTCATAGTTAATGATCAAACAATTTTCAGACAATTGTTTTTCCTAGAAACAAAAATTATTGCCATAAAGTTCCATATGCATAAACAGTGAAAATAGAGTTTGGGGTAGTTTTGTTTAAATGGAGTGTTGGTGAGAATCATATTCTGTAGTACAAGGAGGCTCTTAAAGTTTATTCTCAATACCTGATATAATTTTCCTGAACTATTACAGAGCTTCGTTATGTATAGTTGGTTTTTCTGACTTGTTATAATAACTTTACTAGTCTCTCAAATACAATTTGGAGTATAATAATATGATTGATTTTTTAGACTAACTTCATTTTTTGATATTTTTAAACTATTATGAAAAACACAATAGTATATTCTAGTTTGAAAAATAATTCCAGAATCAAATCACAAGAAGCAGGAGTTCTCCTTGCTTTCTTCTATTGTTATGCTTCTCCTGTTTTCCTTTTTTGATATGATAGTTGATCTACTTTGCTGCTCTGGTGCATAGAGTAAGTGACAGTGGCAATTTATGGCTTCTGAATTTATCATTCTTGCTTTATCATCCTCCTTTGACCCCACTTTCTCCTCCGAAATGCATGTTGAGTTAGTTTGATCATTTGGAGGTAGTTCGTTTGGCACAATACCAGACTTTATAGATATCTCCCATGGCTTGTGATAGAATGTAAGAGCAATGCAAATTTAGAGGATTTTTTGCTCACTCTTAGATGTATGGTTAGACAGTGTACTGCTGTAACATATTTGGCTTAGGCTATTTCATAAATAAAATTGTATGGTAAAATATTGTAAATACTGATAAAGCCACTCCAGAATTTTAATAAATACATGGGTTTTCTGACTGGGTACAGTGGCCCACACCTGTAATCCCAGCACTTTGGGAGGCCAAGGCAGGTGGATCACCTGAGGTTAGGAGTTTAAGACCAGCCTGGCCAACCTGGTGAAATCCCATCTCTACTAAAATTACAAAAATTAGCTGGGTGTGGTGGCCCGCACCTGTAAACCCGGCTACTTGGGAGGCTGACGCAGGAGAATCACTTGAATCCAGGAGGCAGAGGCTGCAGTGAGCTGAGATTGCACCACTGCACTCCATCCTGGGTGGCAGAGTGAGACTCCATCTTAAAAAAAAACAAGAGTTTACATTTTACTCATCAGCTATGGTAGGTAAATGATAAACCTTAAGTATATTTTTAGCAGATTACTTTGAAAAATAAAGAATAACCCAATAATGACAAAATAATTTAACGTCAGGGATTTAATAAAACATCTCTTAAAATAGTGAATAATTCTAGTTAAGAGCAAAAATAAAAAAATAAATCTATTTTCTACCATACAATTTGTATTTATAGCTGCTTTATTATATAGTAAAAATGTATCTGTATTTCTAATCCTGAGAAACTGCAAGCTTCTAAATCATTGAAAGGAAGAGTCACCATGTGTCCTAACTATATTTACTACAGAAGAATGGAGAATAAACATTTTATGTTTAGATTTCTGATCTCTTTCAAAAACAGTTGAAAATTATGCTGAGAAAATGTCTTAGCTTATGCCATGTTACTCAAGAAAATGTATTTATTCGTATTTGTCCAGTGGCTTAACCAAACCAAAGTTTATTTGTTGCTCACGTAAAGTCCAATGTCAATCAGGCTCCTCTTCTCCGTCTTTGAGCTAGGGCACATATTACACATAACTTTCAGTGTACCTGAGGTAGAAAGAGAGAGCTTGGGAATAGGGCAGGGGCTTTTTACTGCCTAAACCCCAAAGTGATAAACTATATTTATTCTCAAAATCCAGATAAAACTCCCATAGAGCTCCTGAAAACCTTAACATTTGCTTCTTAACTATAATAAGATTAACTAAGATTCCAAAATTATTTTAAAACAGAGACAGTTTCCCTCTTCCCTGTCAGTTAATATTGTGTTTTCTATAAATCCCACATGCCCAAGGTTTAAACTACATTTTATGGATTGAAATGACATTTATAGCCAACTTTGATTTTTAGTCAGATGGTTGGATAATGATCTTTTGATGAAAGACTTGGAGATGACATGGTAAAAACTGTAAACTACTGAAACTATTGATTATTGTTAATGGCACATTTCAGCTGATTGAATTGAGTCAAGAAACTGATATTGAAAAGCAACAAATGGAAATGCCAAGTGTGAAAACAAATAAAACAGCATACCTTAAGAGATTACATACAATTTCAGTATTTCAGCTAAATGGAGATGTTTGCTTTTTCCCCTATGAACTTTTATTTTGAACAAAAGGAATTTTCTATAATACGTATGTAGGAGAAAAGTAAAGTGGCATGCCTTTCTACTTCATTTGAAGAAACTGGTAGCATTATATTCATAGATTCATGCTATATAGCAATCATAGTTCTCATATATTTAGAAAAGGAAATTTGAAATGCCTAGTCAAAGCAACAACTCTCCCAACAGATTTGATATATCTGTCTACCCTAAAAGTACTGATGCTTTACTTCATACAAATGCTAGTGAATGAAGAGAGAGGGTGAAAACCGTCACAAAATGTGTTTTGCTGTAAGACTGTCAATCTGTTTTTCTATATATGGAGACTTCATCTCTTGCTAGACTTTCTATCACTTTTGTCTTTCAGCCACTTCATAAGATATTTATTCTTTCAGCAATAATCATAATTCATAGATTCTTTAAACATACGTGTAATTTAAAGCATAAACTTTCTGAATGGAATTAACATGATTAGTTCTGCTCTGAAAGACATTAGAATTTCCTCTTGTATTATAAAAAGGTGTAACTCACTTTCCTTACTAAATTCAGGAACATTACAGTTGCCCTTGTACTTCAGGATAAGGAGATGTTTCTTATAAATATTGTTATTTCTAATATACTAACTGGAATTTTTAAGCAAATGTATTTTTATAGAACACTATATAAAGCCTTTAGGGGTGAAAGTTTCAGGATTTTTAAATTGCAGATTTATTCCTTTAAATGAAGAACTATATTCATAATTGAATTGGATTATTTCTCTGTCCAAAACATTTTCTGTTTTGGGACTAGGAAAGTTGACAAAGCTGTTCATGGTTCAAAGTACTAACATAAAACCCTGGGTAACTAACTGAAAATGGAAAGACTCTGCGTCTTCCTGAATATTTCACAAGAGTTTCACAAATATTAAGTGGTTCTCTAAGTACCCCTGAGAGATAATATTAGCTTGTAAAGATGGTGTGGGGGTGTGGGCATATGGTGAGGAGAGATGGTCATAAAGGTGGTGTAATTAATCTATTCTTCTCAGCAAGACAAACTAAGGAGCAATAAATATATGAGATTCCTTCATCCGTGATCTGGGTCATGTCTTAGGCCATATCTTTCAAATCACTCCCTTCCTAATTTCATGTTTGACCTATGTCTCCTCTCAATCCCCCCATTATAAAAATTTTCTTCTGATAAATAAAACATTTCCAGAGAGACAAGTTTGATAAACTTCAAATTGCACATCTGAGTACATCTATGAATTAAGATATCTTTGATTTCTAGTATGTTATTAAAATTGAAGACATTTCTCACCAAAATTTTGTGCCACTGATTAATTGTAAAGAAAGAAAGAATGCAATCTTAGCAGCACAATTAGTACCTTGAATAAATTGGAGTATCATATTTCTTGGACTGTCTGAGAATGCAGAGACAATTTAAGGATCCCTAATTATAAGGAGGAGAAACATTTAGTGTATTCCTTCCTGTTGCTTTAGATTGAATTGAGTTTTATATGTATTTTTTAATCCTTCTATTTTGATTGTTATCTAAAGAGTGTGAAAGTGAATCTTGATATTTTTGTTTTGCCTTGTGATGAATGCTACTGCTCTGGATATTTAAAAATTATACACACACACACACACACACACACACACACCCATGTGTGTGTGTATAATTTTTCTGATAACTTTTATTAATTCAACATATCTTTGCTAAACACCTGCCATGTGTCATTGTGTTAGGTCTGGTGTTTAGAGAGATGATTTTCTTTCTTTTGGGCGGGGTGGGTAAGGGAAAGAAGGCTTATACAACAGAAATTTATTTCTCATAGTTCTGGAGGCCAGAATTCCAAGATCAGGGCCTGGTGAGGGCTCTCTTCCTGGTTTGCAGATGGCTGCCTTTTCCCTGTGTCCTAACATAGCTAGAGAGACAGAGCTCTGATGATACTTCCTCTTCTTATAAGGGAACTAATTCCATCATGAGGGCCCCAAGAAAGGTGCTTTTCAAACACAGTTCAGTAAAAGTACTGGGTTGTATAATCAACTTAATGAGTATCAATCCGTATTTCTAAAATAGAAGTGAATGAAATTAATAGAATAGAATAGAAATAAGGAGTCCATCACTTTTAAGTAAGTTTCAATATTGTTCACAAAACTTTGGTTCAATGGTGTGTGTATGTGTGTGGACATACTGGATCACTATGTAATATATCCAAAAGCCTCTGTATTTTGACATTTTGTCTGCCTTTGGGAGGTTCACATTCCAGAGGTGAATACACACATCCTAAGACAAAATTATAATAGCATAATTAAAATTACAGTAGAGAGCTGGACAGGGTCTAGTAAGAAACGGAAGACGGGGTTAAGCCTGCCAGAGAGGCCAGAAACTCACCTAGAACAGTGGATTTTAACCTTCCTTATGTACTGGGGGAGATTTTAAAAATATCTCTACCCCCAATAGATATCAATTAACCTAAGCATAGCATGTCCTACCCATGAATCTATTGTCCACTGGGAACCTCTGTTTAAAGTAACTCACCTTAGAATAATTGTTAGGAGGTATTTAGGTTCATGGAGTTGAAAAGAGCATTCATGTTAGAGGATATACCATATCCACAGGCTTAGTCAGTGTGATAGTGTGAGAATCTGAAGGAACTTGGCTGGGGTATGGTTGCTGCAAGAAATGAAATTAGAAATATCAGCTGGGGCTAAATTATGTGGAAAGACAGCATGATATAGCAATTAGAGTATGGATCTTTTAAGCAGGAAAACCCCTTATTTAGCACTTATAGCTTATTGTCTAGCCTCTGAGTCCCGATTATACTCTTCTATACAATGAGTACATCACAGGATTTTGTCATGAATAAATAATAAGATATATGTAAAATGCATATCAGGGAGGCAGACTATTGGACTTGAAGGGCTCGGTAAGTGTAAGCTGGCTCTCTGTGCCGCTTGCCACCTATTTTTAAGACTCTGGACTTTATTGGTTATCTTTGGGAAGTCATAGCCTAGTTCTAAGCAAGCAAATGGACTAACCAGACTTATGGTTTTGAAAGCTCATTCTGGTAGTGGTGAGGAGAATGGATTGGAAAGATATGAGACCTGTGCAGGGACAACAGTTAGAAAGTTATTTCTGTTATAAGCCAAGCAAGAACTGATGATCAAAGTAGTGAGGGTGAACAATAAAAACAGATATATGAGCTATTTGGCGATAAAATCAGCACTGTCATATATTCTATGGGAGGTAGAGATGAGGGGAAAATGTGAGGTAAAATGAGAAGTCAGTGCCTGCTTAGCACTTGGCATGATTGCGTGAAGGGAGTATCTTCACTCAATCATGAGTTGCAGAATTCAAGATGGCAAAGAGTTATGAGTAGGGAACTCAAGAATGTGTTTGATTTTGAGATATCTGTAAGTAAAACTCAGAGGTGAAAACATTACCTCTCTTGAAGCAACTGTGAATGTAAATCTAAAGTTTAGTAAAAGATCTGGGTTAAGGATTTAAAACTGAAGAACATCAACATGGAAGCCTTAGAAATAAATTATATTACACACAAATTTATGCCATTTTTAATTGAATCTCTCCATGCTGCACTCAGAAATACATCTAAGTGTCACCAAAATGTTACTTACTGTAGCACAGAATTGGTATTAAGTGATACTATTGTCCATGTTATTCAAAAAGACATAAGGACCCTCCTAAAGAACTAATTGGGAAAAAAGGCAAATAATTAGCAAAGCTTTGGCATAAAATTCATATCATGGGCTGGGCATGGTGGCTCATACCTGTAATCCCAACACTTTGGAAGGCCAAGATGGGCAGATCACCTGAGGTCAGGAGTTTGAGACCAGCCTGACCAACATGGCAAAACCTCATCTCTACTAAAAATAGAAAAATTAGCCGAGCATGGTGGTAGACACCTGTAATCCCAACTACTTGGGAGGCTGAGGCAGGAGAATCACTTAACCTGGGAGGCTGAGGCAGGAGAATCACTTGAACCCAGGAGGCAGAGGTTGCAGTGAGCCAAGAACACACCATTGCACTCCAGTCTGGGCCACAGAGACTCCATCTAAAAAAAAAAAAAAAATCATATAATGGAAAAAGTAAGTCTTTACATAATGTACTCAAAATCATGGAAAATTATTTCCAATAAGATAATTAGTTTCTTCTCTTATATAAACATGTAAATTTTTATTTTTCCTTTTATTCTCATATTCTTACTATAAAAACCCCATCCACATTCACAATACTACTGACTATAATGCTCAGGAATACTCAAGACCCACACGATTGTCTTACTATATTTACTTACTGTATTATTTTCCCCTTTGAGATCCTGAATTTCTGTAGATCTCAGAGAAAATTTGAAATGAAATAATGAAAATAAGTAAAAGTTTAGAAAAGGGAGTCAATGAGGACAAATGTTCAGGACTGGTCTTTTGTCTCCTGCAGAAAGAAAGACTGAATACAGAAAATTAGAATTCATTTTTGGTCCAATGATGAAAAAACGATCATACTAATTTAATGCAATATGAGTTTAGCTATTTGATTCTAAGTGTTGTACCATTCTGGACCATGTTACCATTGTCTTGTTCATATGAAAACATGTTAATCGTATTAAAACCTTTAAAACCTCCTTTTCTGGATGTTGCCATTACCTTAAGAAATTATCTACAATGATACAGAGTAATCACTAAATTGAATAACTTTGTAAATCAGCTATTGGATTTTGTAATTTTATTTCTACAAACCAAAAGAAAAGCCCACATAGGTAAGAAGACACTGTGCGTACTGAAAAGTCAATTTTGTTAGCCTCTAATAACCATTGTCTTTTATTCCTCGCAGAGCTTTTGTGAGGATCTTACAAGGTAATAAATATAAAAGCACTTCAAAAAAGCTTTCAAGTGAAAGGTCCTTATTAATTTTATGAATTACCATTAAACAAAAGTCAAACTGAAGATATAAATCTAATGGTATTCTCTTAAAAGTCAATGGATCAAAGTTATATTAATTAATAAAGAGAATAATAACTAAATATTTCATGTTTCATAACTGGCAAAGTATTTTTACTTTCATTTTCTAATTTGATCCTTAGTGAAAACCTGCGGTGTTGATACTATTATTATTTCCATTTTCATTTGAGATGAATAAAATTGGAGAGGTTAAGTAATTTATCTGTTGCTGCTTTTTCAACAATCAACTAAATTTTATTACTCCAGAATAGGAGGGCAATTATATAAACTAAAAGCTTGTCACAATAAATGTTTACTTTTCTGGGATTAAAATCAACATGTTTGATTATTAAGATAGGTAATAATAACTGATCATCATCATTTGATTATTAAGATAGGTAATAATATTAATAGCTACCTTTTTGAAATAGTTACTGTATGCCAAGGTGTATACTAAGTGCTTTGCTTGTGTGATGTAATACCATTATATATTTATTACAGAGGAAACACTTTGAGAGGCTGGGTAAATTCTGCTAAGGTAACACACAACTACTGGTTGAGTGTCCCTTGTTCAAAATGCTTGGACCACAAGTGTTTTGGATATCAATATTTTTTCTGATTTTTATTTTATTTTTCAGATTTCTTCAGATTTTGGATTACTTGCATTATAATGATTGGTTAAGCATCTTAAACCCAAAAATTCAAAATTGAAAATACTTCAATGAGCACTTCCTTTGACAGTCATGTTGGCACTCAAAAAATTTCAGCTTTTGGAGTATTTTGGATTTTGGGTTTTCAGATTTGGGATGCTCAACCTGCATAGATAGAAAAGTCAGTATTTGAACCTAAGTTTGACTTTGTGATTTTCTACTAACCCTACTGTCCTACCCATTACTCTACACTGACTCAGCATTAGAGGCAAAGACCTAAAATCACCAATAGCAAGCTTCAAATCTCTCATCTAATAGAAATTAATGGAAATACTTCTACTTCCTAAACATCTATCTTTTCTTTACATTTCAAAGTCAAGTTTCTACATCTACCTCTCGACTGAAACACTTCTCTATGAAATCAACATAATTACTAAATGCAAATATTTTCTTCAAGTCCTCATTGCCCTAGAAATCTACTCATATTTTGTTATCGCTGCCCACTACAGTCTACTGAAAAATATCTCACCTTTTGACTTGCCGGGGTGATATATTATACTAATTGTCTCCTTACCTCTCTAACCACTCATTCCTTCCTCTTTCTTTCTTCCTTCCCCTGCCTACCCCTCCCCATCCTCCCCCCTTTTGCACTTTTAAGTTTCAGAGGCACATGTGCAGGTTTGTTACATGGGTAAATTGCATGTTAAGGGAGTTTGGTATGCAGATTATTTCATCACTCAGATAATAGGCATGGTACCTGATAGGTAGTTTTTTTTATCTTCATCATCCTCCTGCCCTCCACCCTTGAGTAGACCCTGGTTTCTCTTGTTCCCATCTTTGTGTTCATGTGTACTTAGTGTTTAGCTCTCACTTGTAAGTGAGAACATATGGTATTTGATTTTCTGTTCCTATGTTATTTCACCTAAGATAATGGCCTCCAGCTCCATCCATGTTGCTGCAAAGAACATAATCTCATTCTTTTTTCTGGCTGCACCGTATTCCCTGGTGTATATGTACTGCATTTTCTATATCCAATCTACCATTGATGGGTATTTAAGTTGATTCCATATCTGTGGTATTGTGAATAGTGCAGCAATGAACACATGGGTGCATGTGTCTTTATGGTAGAGTCATTTATATTCCTTTGGGTACATACCCAGTAGCGGGATTTCTTGGTTGAATGATAGTTCAGTTTTGAGTTCTTTGAGACATCTCCAAACTGCTTTCCACAGTGGCTAAACTAATTTACACTCCTACCAATGGTGTATAAGCCTTCCTTTTTCTCTACAACCTCATCAGCATCTGTTATTTTTTGACTTTTTAATAATAGCCATTCTAACTGGTATGAGATGACATCTCATTATGATTTTGATTTGCATTTCTCTGATGATTAGTTATGTTGAGAATTTTTTCATATGCTTGTTGGCCACATGTATGGCTTATTTTGAAAATTGTCTGTTCATGTCCTTTGCCCACTTTTTTTTTTTAATATATATTTTTATTGCATTTTAGGTTTGGGAGTACATGTGAAGAACATGCAAGATTATTGCATAGGTACACACATGGCAGTGTGATTTGCTGCCTTCCTCCCCATAACCTATATCTGGCATTTCTCCCCATGCTATCCCTCCCCAACTCCCCCACCCCCCCACTGTCCCTCCCCTTTTTCCCCGACAGACCCCAGTGTGTGATGCTCCCCTCCCTGTGTCCATGTGTTCGCATTGTTCAACACCCGCCTATGAGTGAGAACATGCGGTGTTTGATTTTCTGTTCTTGTGTCAGTTTGCTAGAATGATGGTTTCCAGCTTCATCCATGTCCCTACAAAGGAAACGAACTCATCGTTTTTGATGGCTGCATAATATTCCATGGTGTATATGTGCCACATTTTCCCTGTCCAGTCTATCATCGATGGACATTTGGGTTGGTTCCAGGTCTTTGCTATTGTAAACTGTGCTGCAATGAACATTCGTGTGCATGTGTCCTTATAGTAGAACGATTTATAGTCCTTTGGATACATACCCAGTAATGGGATTGCTGGATCAAATGGAATTTCTATTTCTAGGTCCTTGAGGAATTGCCACACCATCTTCCACAATGGTTGAACTAATTTACACTCCCACCAACAGTGTAAAAGCGTTCCTATTTCTCCACATCCTCTCCAGCATCTGTTGTCTCCAGATTTTTTAATGATCGCCATTCTAACTGGCATGAGATGGTATCTCAATGTAGTTTTGATTTGCATTTCTCTAATGACCAGTGATGATGAGCATTTTTTCATATGTTTGTTGGCTTCATGTATGTCTTCTTTTGTAAAGTGTCTGTTCATATCCTTTGCCCACTTTTGAATGGGCTTGTTTGTTTTTTTCTTGTAAATGTGTTTCAGTTCTTTGTAGATTCTGGTTATCAGCCCTTTGTCAGATGGGTAGACTGCAAAAATTTTTTCCCATTCTGTTGGTTGCCGATTCACTCTAATGACTGTTTCTTTTGCTGTGCAGAAGCTGTGGAGTTTGATTAGGTCCCATTTGTCTATTTTGGCTTTTGTTGCCAATGCTTTTGGTGTTTTGGTCATGAAGTCCTTGCCTACACCTATGTCCTGAATGGTTTTGCCTAGATTTTCTTCTAGGGTTTTTATGGTGTTAGGTCTTACATTTAAGTCTTTAATCCATCTGGAGTTAATTTTAGTGTAAGGTGTCAGGAAGGGGTCCAGTTTCTGCTTTCTGCACATGACTAGCCAGTTTTCCCAACACCATTTATTAAACAGGGACTCATTTCCACATTGTTTGTTTTTGTCAGGTTTGTCAAAGATCGGATGGTTGTAGATGTGTTGTGTTGCCTCCGAGGCCTCTGTTCTGTTCCATTGGTCTATATCTCTGTTTTGGTACCAGTACCATGCTGTTTTGATTACTGTAGCTTTGTAGTATAGTTTGAAGTCCGGGAGTGTGATGCCTCCAGCTTTGTTCTTTTTGCTTAGAATTGACTTGGCTATGCAGGCTCTCTTTTGGTTCCATATGAAGTTTAAGGTGGTTTTTTCCAGTTCTTCGAAGAAGGTCATTGGTAGCTTGATAGGGATAGCGTTGAATCTGTAAATTACTTTGGGCAGTATGGCCATTTTCACAATATTGATTCTTCCTAGCCATGAACATGGAATATTTCTCCATCTGTTTGTGTCCTCTCTTATTTCATTGAGCAGTGGTTTGTAGTTCTCCTTGAAGAGGTCCTTTATGTTCCTTGTTAGTTGTATTCCTAGGTATTTTATTCTCTTTGTAGCAATTGTGAATGGCAGTTGGTTCTTGATTTGACTGTCATTAAGTCTGTTATTGGTGTATAGGAATGCTTGTGATTTTTGCACATTGATTTTGTATCCTGAGACTTTGCTGAAGTTGCTTATCAGTTTCAGGAGATTTTGGGCTGAGATGATGGGGTCTTCTAGATATACAATCATGTCGTCTGCAAATAGAGACAATTTGACTTCCTCCTTTCCTATTTGAATACCCTTTATTTCTTTTTCTTGCCTGATTGCTCTGGCTAGAACTTCTAGTACTATATGGAATAGGAGTGGTGAGAGAGGACATCCTTGTCTAGTGCCAGATTTCAAAGGGAATGCTTCTAGTTTTTGCCCACTCAGTATGATATTGGCTGTTGGTTTGTTGTAAATAGCTTTTATCATTTTGAGATATGTTCCGTCAATACCTAGTTTATTGAGGGTTTTTAGCATAAAGGGCTGTTGAATTTTGTCAAAGGCCTTCTCTGCATCAATTGAGATAATCATGTGGTTTTTGTCTTTGGTTCTGTTTATGTGGTGGATTATGTTTATAGATTTGCATATGTTGAACCAGCCTTGCATCCCCGGGATGAAGCCTACTTGATCATGGTGGATAAGCTTTTTGATGTGCTGTTGCAATCGGTTTGTCAGTATTTTATTGAAGATTTTTGCATCAGTGTTCATCATGGATATTGGCCTGAAGTTTTCTTTTCTTGCTGAGTCTCTGCCAGGTTTTGGTATCAGGATGATGTTGGTCTCATAAAATGATTTAGGAAGGATTCCCTCTTTTTGGATTGTTTGGAATAGTTTCAGAAGGAATGGTACCAGCTCCTCTTTGTATGTCTGGTAGAATTCGGCTGTGAACCCCATCTGGACCTGGGCTTTTTTGGGTGGTAGGCTCTTAATTGCTGCCTCAACTTCAGACCTTGTTATTGGTCTATTCAGGGTTTCGACTTCTTCCTGGTTTAGGCTTGGGAGGATGCATGTGTCCAGGAATTTATCCATTTCTTCCAGGTTTACTAGTTTATGTGCATAGAGTTGTTTGTAATAATCTCTGATGATGGTTTGAATTTCTGTGGAATCTATGGTGATATCCCCTTTATCGTTTTTTGTTGCATCTATTTGATTATTTTCTCTTTTCTTTTTATTAATCTGGCTAGTGGTCTGTCTATTTTGTTGACCTTTTCGAAAAACCAGCTCCTGGTTTTATTGATTTTTGAAGGGATTTTCATGTCTCTATCTCCTTCAGTTCTGCTCTGATCTTAGTTATTTCTTGTCTTCTGCTAGGTTTTGAGTTTTTTTGATCTTGCTCCTCTAGCTCTTTCAATTTTGACGATAGGGTGTCAATTTTAGATCTCTCCTTCCTTCTCATGTGGGCATTTATTGCTATATATTTTCCTCTAGAGACTGCTTTAAATGTGTCCCAGAGATTCTGGTATGTTGTGTCTTCGTTCTCGTTGGTTTCAGAGAACATCTTTATTTCTGCCTTCATTTCATTGTTTATCCAGTCAACATTCAAGAGTCAGTTGTTCAGTTTCCATGAAGCTGTGCGGTTCTGAGTTAGTTTCTGAATTCGGAGTTCTAACTTGATTGCACTGTGGTCTGAGAGACTGTTTGTTTTGATTTCCGTTCTTTTGCATTTGCTGAGGAGTGATTTACTTCCAATTATGTGGTCAGTTTTAGAGTAGGTGTGATGTGGTGCTGAGAAGAATGTATATTCTGTGGATTTGGGGTGGAGAGTTCTGTAAATGTCTATTAGGTTTGCTTGGTCCAGGTCTGAGTTTAAGTCCTGGATATCCTTGTTAATTTTCTGTCTCGTGTATCTGTCTAACATTGACAACAGGGTGTTCAAGTCTCCCACTATTACTGTGTGGGAGTCTAAGTCTCTTTGTAAGTCATTAAGAACTTGCCTTATGTATCTGGGTGCTCCTGTATTGGGTGCGTATATATTTAGGATCGTTAGCTCTTCTTGTTGCATTGATCCTTTTACCATTATGTAATGTCCTTCTTTGTCTCTTTTGATCTTTGTTGGTTTAAAGTCTATTTTATCAGAGATGAGAATTGCAACTCCTGCTTTTTTTCCTCTGCATTTGCTTGGTAAATCTTCCTCCATCCCTTTATTTTGAGCCTTTGTGTATCTCTGCATGTGAGATGGGTTTCCTGGATACAGCACACTGATGGGTTTTGGCTTTTTATCCAGTTTGCCAGTCTATGTCTTTTGATTGGGGCATTTAGCCCATTTACATTTAGGGTTAATATTGTTATGTGTGAATTTGATCCTGCCATTTTGATGCTAGCTGGCTGTTTTCCCCGTTAGTTGATGCAGTTTCTTCATTGTGTTGCTGCTCTGCCATTTGGTATGTTTTGGAGTGGCTGGTACTGGTTGTTCCTTTCTATGTTTAGTGCCTCTTTAGGAGCTCTTGTAAAGCAGGCCTGGTGGTGATGAACTCTCTGAGTACTTGCTTGTTCGCAAAGGATTTTATTTTTCCTTCACTTATGAAGCTTAGTTTGGCTGGATATGAAATTCTGGGTTGAAAGTTCTTTTCTTTAAGGATGTTGAATATTGGCCCCCACTCTCTTCTGGCCTGTAGGGTTTCTGCTGAGAGATCTGCTGTGAGTCTGATGGGCTTCCCTTTGTGGGTAACCCGACCTTTCTCTCTGGCTGCCCTTAGCATTTTCTCCTTCATTTCAACCCTGGTGAATCTGACGATTATGTGCCTTGGGGTTGCTCTTCTTGAGGAATATCTTTGTGGTATTCTCTGTATTTTCCTGGACTTGAATATTGGCCTGCCTTGCTAGGTTGGGGAAGTTATCCTGGATAATATCCTGAAGAGTATTTTCCAGCTTGGATTCATTCTCTCCATCACATGCAGGTACACCTATCAAACGTAGGTTAGGTCTTTTCACATAGTCCCATATTTCTTGGAGACTTTGTTCATTCCTTTTTACCCTTTTTCTCTACTCTTTCCTTCTTGTTTTATTTCATTGAGTTGATCTTCGACCTCTGATATCCTTTCTTCTGCTTGGTCGATTCGGCTGTTGAAACTTGTGTATGCTTCGCAAAGTTCTTGTGTTGTGTTTTTCAGCTCCATCAATTCACTTACACGTTCCTCTCTAAGTTGGTTATTCTCATTAGCATTTCGTCAAATCTTTTTTCAAGGTTCTTAGTTTCTTTGCATTGGGTTAGAACATGTTCTTTAGCTCACAGAAGTTTCTTATTACCCACCTTCTGAAGCCTGATTCTGTCATTTCATCACACTCATTGTCCATCCAGCCTTGTTCCCTTGCTGGTGAGGAGTTGTGATCCCTTGTAGGAGGAGAGGCATTCTGGTTTCGGGTGTTTTCCTCCTTTTTGCGCTGGTTTCTTCCCATCTTTGTGGATTTATCTATGTGTGGTCTTTGTGGTTGGTGATTTTCAGATAGGGTCTCTCAGTGGACGTCCAGTTTGTTGATGATGAAGTTATTTCTTTCTGTTTCTTAGTTTTCCTTCTAACAGTCTGGCCCCTCTGCTGTAGGACTGCTGAGGTCCACTCCAGGCCCTGCTTGCCTGGGGATCACCTGCAGCGTCTGCAGAATAGTAAGGGTTGCTGCCAGTTTCTTCTTCTGCTATCTTTGTCCCAGAAGAATACCCACCAGATGTCAGTCTGAGCTCTCCTTTATGAGGTGTCTCTTTGAATATATGGGGGTCAGGAAGCCTCCACGCTTTCACTGGGAGCTGCAATCCTCAGCTGCTCCTAATCGGCCATCTTGGATCCTCCCTCCCTTTGCCCACTTTTTAATGGGATTGTTTGGTTTTTGCTTGTAAATTTGTTTAAATTCCTGACAGATTCTCATATTAGGCCTTTGTCAGATGCTTAGTTTGTAAGTATTTTCTCCCATTCTGTGGGTTGTCTGTTTACTCAGTTGATAGTTTATTTTGCTGTGCTTCTGCTCTTTAGTTTAATTAGATTCCACTCATCAATTTTTGTTTTTGTTGAAGTCCTCATGGCATCTTCACCATAGATCTTTGCCAGGCCTATCTCCGGAATGGTATTCCCTAAGTTTTCTTCAAGGGTTGTTTGATCCTGTCATCATGTTGTTAGCTGGTTATTTTGTAGAGTTGATTGTGTAGTTGCTTTACAGTGTCAGTGGACTGTGTATTGAAGTATGTGTTGTGTGGCTGGTAACAGGCATTTATTTTCATATTTAGCACTCCCTTGAGGACCTCATGTAAGGCAGGTCTCGTGGTAACAAATTCCCTTAGCATTGCCTTGTCTGAAAAGTATTTTATTTCTTCTTTACTTATAAAGCTTAGTTTGGCTGGATATTAAATTCTTTGTTGGAGTTTCTTTTCCATTAGAATGCTGAATATAAGCTCTCAATTTGTTCTGGCTTGTAGCATTTCTGCTGAAAGGTCCTCTGTTAGCCTGTTGGTGTTCCCTTTGTAGGTGGCCTGCATTTCTGTCTAGGTGCCTTTAATATTTTTTTTAACCTTTACAGTTCAGTTTACTACATAGAAATCATTTGGGTTTTATGATAGACTGGACAAGGAAAATGTGGCACATATATACCATGGAATACTATTAGCCATAAAAAATGATGAGTTCGTGTCCTTTGTAGGGACATGGGTGAATCTGGAAACCATCGTTCTCAGCAAACCTACACAAGAACAGAAAGTCAAACACCGCATGTTCTCACTCATAGGCGGGTATTGAACAATGAAAACACATGAACACAGGGAGGGGAGCATCACACACTGGGGTCTGTTGGGAGGGGACTACAGGAGGGAC
The DNA here is from genome assembly GCA_036589455.1 of Ateles fusciceps. Classification (NCBI taxonomy): domain Eukaryota; kingdom Metazoa; phylum Chordata; class Mammalia; order Primates; family Atelidae; genus Ateles; species Ateles fusciceps. The sequence goes on along the minus strand of JAZHEH010000857.1, from coordinate 146,481 downwards.
AGCGTGGGGTAGGGAGTTGGGGAGGGATAAATGCCAGATATAGGTGACGGGGATGGAGGCAGCAAACCACATTGCCTGTATATACCTATGCAACAATCCTGCATGTTCTGCATACATACCCCAGAACCTAAGTCCAATAAAATATATTTTTTTTAAAAAAGAAATCATTTGGGTTTTATATTTTCCATTAACTTTTGAACTGAGATTATAATATTGTAATAAAAACTTTACATTAATTTAGAACATTTTAGCATATCAAATTAAATACATAGTTTCAAATTTCAGATTTATGGCAAACAGTCTTCAAATACAATACAGACATTTCTTAAAATTACTCTATCATTCATATGTGGTATTTGCAACTCTGAGTTCTTTCACATAGAACAGCTCTCCTGCTGATATGGTTAAGTTGATATGCCATGAATTTCAAAGCCTGTGTCTTTAATATTTTTTCTTTCAAGGTGACCTTGGAGAATCTGATAACTATGTGTCCTGGGGGATAGTCATCTTGTATAGTATCTCACAGGGGTTCTCTGGATTTCCTGAATTTGAATGTTGGCCTCTCAGCAAGTTTGGGAAAATTTGTAGACAGTGACCTCTAATGTGTTTTCCATATTGTTTGCTTTCTCTCCCTATCTTTCAAGGATGCCAATAAGTTGTACATTTGTTCTCTAGATAATCTCATATTTCCTAGAGGTTTTTTTCATTCTTTTTTATTGTTTTTTTTTTTTTTTAGTTTTTGTCTAGTTAATTTGAAGGACTAATCTTCAGGCTGTGAGACTCTTTCTCCAGCTTGGTCTTCCTGCTGTTAATACTTGCGATTGTATTATGAAATTCTTATAGTGTGTTTCTCAGCTATATCAGATCAGTTTTCTTTTCTTCAAATGGCCATTTTATCTGTCAGCTCCTATATTGTTTTTTTGTATTCCTTAGATTCCTTAGATTTGGTTTTTACTTTCTCCTGAATTTCAGTGATCTTCATTCCTATCCAAATTCTGAATTCTATGTCTGTTGTTCCAGCCATTTCAGTCTGTTTAAGAACCATTGCTTGGAAGCTAGTGCAGTTGTCTGGAGGTTAGAGAACGTTCTGACTTTTAGAGTTGCCAGGGTTCTTGCACTGGTTCTCTCTTATCTGTGTAGGCTGATGTCCCTTTAATCTTTGAAGTTGCTTTTCTTTGGTTGGAAACTTTTGCTTTTGTCTTTCTTGGTGCCCTTGGGGTTTTTTATTATGGTAGAAAGTGGATTCAGCCCACTGGCTTTGATTCTGGAAGATTCCTGGTTAACCTAGGCTCAGCTCAGCACTCCTGGGCTGCATGCTCTAACTCTGGAGGGCTGAAACCAGGCCCTGGATGTGTTTTGGTTCCTCAAAGTTAGGAAGTTGCTGCGTTGAAGGCGCTGAGGTGTCTTGCTCTGTTGCCCAGGGTGGATCTCGACTCACTGCAACCTCGGTCTCCTGGGTTCAAGTGATTCTCCTGCCTCAGCCTCCTGAGTAGCTGGGATTACAGGCATGTGCCACCACACCCAGCTAATTTTTGTAATTTTAGTAGTGACAGGGTTTCGCCATGTTGGCCAGGCTGGTCTTGAACTCCTGACATCAGGTGATCCGCCTGCCCTGGCTTCCCAAAATGCTGGGATTACATGTATGAGCCATTGTGCCAAGCCCTCAGTATCTATTCTAAGCATTCTTTTCCGGTTTTTTTTAATATCATTATCTTCATTTGATATGTAGTCAACAGTTACTGTCAGTTATGTGTTAGTTATTATACTGGAAACAGTATTTTCTCCATCTCCTTTAATCCAGTGATTTGAATATTTTTTATTCCATTCCAATATCTGTTCCACATATCTTACTGTATGTAGGATATTTCTTAATCAAATGTCTCGCAAATGACATAAATTCAATATGACCCAAATAGGCCATTTTTTATACCAAGTCTTTATTTCCAATCCTGCTATTCATCACAGTACCATCTTTTCTGTGAGAGAGTTCAGATCATATAGTAATTGCTAAATCTCCCTCTTACTTGCCTCACTTTCAAGCTCATTTTTAAGATCTGCAGATTTTGCCTCCCTAATTCTTTATGACCATTCCTTTCTCACTAGTCCCCTTACTACCACTCTAATTCATGCTCTTACTGTCTTTTACCCCTCCTCCACTCCTTCCTGCCCACCAATGGCTCCAATGGAACTTTCAGTTTTCCATTTAAATGAAGCTTACTAAAACATAGCTTAGGTTGTAACTACAATGCAAATTCCATGAAAGAGCAAACATTTCATCTCCTTTATTCACTTATATATACACATTGTCCAAGACAGTGTATAGCACATGAAAGCTGCTCAATAAATATTTGTCAGTGAATGAAAGTAATATATGGCTCCCCTCTTCAAACACCTTTTATGACTTCAAAGGCCTTCAGAATACTCTACAGACTCCTTCACCTGACTGTCCACAATTGGCCCTGAATCTCGTTTCCAATATTATTTATCTTACTTCTCCATGCACCTTCAACTCCTGCTAAAATGAACAGCTAGCCAGCTTACTTCTGTGTCTTTCGATGACCTTGTTTTTTGTCTTCAGGTTCCTTTTCTTCATCTCAGCTTACCCAAATACCTACTTTTCAAGGAAAGCCATATTCAAATCTTCCCTTGTTCCCTGAGCCCCCAAGCTGGAAGACATCTTGTCTCCATCTCAATTCCTATAAGCATTTCTCTGCACTTTAAATGATGTTTAGTACTTCTGACATTGTATTAGAGAGAGGGCTAGGGCGGATAGTGTTTAATAGTGTGAGCTTCGAAGCCCAACTGCCTGAGTTAAATCGTGATTCTGGTGCTTACTGACCATAGACACATTTCTTAATTGCTCTCAGATTACAGAACATAAATCAAAAGTAATGACAACTACTTCTTCAGGTTGTTGTGAGGGTAATGCAAATTAATGTACTGAAGTGCATGAAACAGTTTCTAGCACATGATCAGCACCCAATAAACATAGCTAATATTATGTTATTACTATTTTCAGGTTTATTTTTATGTGTATATAGTATGTAATTTTATGTTAGTATTTATAAATAAACTTTGGTATTGTTTATTTCGCTCTCACCTTGAGAGCACAATTCTCATTTAATTTGTGTGAGAAATTACTTAAAAAGAAATAGATGTATAAATGAAACTATGCTTGAAATATTGGATACTCTAAGTGTTGAATATCCATTTTGTTTAAAGAAAGCTTCAATTGTTAATCTTCAAAAAATTTTAGTTATTAAACATTAATATTGACTCATTTTTGAAAAGCTGTTTAAAGTATTGGGATATAAGCAAGGCTTAACATCCTCATTCATGATAAATATACTGGACATTGTAAGATATATATTTTGTCTTTCATAATCACCTCCTTGGGAAAATACATTGGCATGCCCCCTGTTCTTTCAATCAGACACCAAAGTTAAGATTTCCTGAAACACACTTTGGTAAAAGGAGTCTCTTTTCCTAAACACCCTGAGTAACATAGAAAATCACACCAATGACTGATAGATATGTTAATAAAATGAATACAGTTTTAAATGCATACCATGGGGCAATGGTACTGAAGATGTTGAGAAGGCTGGAACTCTTTGCCAGCTTTCTTTGATCTCCATTAGAACCTGGACAAGATCCACAGAATTTCAGACCTTCTTCTCCAAACAAGAATTGAAAAGGTCAGAAAAAGTATCACACACTGGGGTCTGTCGGGGGAAAAAGGGGAGGGACAGAGGGGGGTGGGGAGTTGGGGGAGGGATAGCATGGGGAGAAATGCCAGATATAGGTGATGGGGGAGGAAGGCAGCAAATCACACTGCCATGTGTGTACCTATGCAACAATCTTGCATGTTCTTCACATGTACCCCCAAACCTAAAATGCAATAAAAAAAAAAAATATATATATATATATATAAAGTTTGACCATACAAAAATGTCAAAACATTTTGTGTCACTTTCTGCTCCTCCCTTCCTCTAACCTTGAATAATTTTTCAGAGTTACTGGTCTTTGGGAGCAGATGTTCCAGGCAAAAAATAGATATTCTTCTATGTGATAGGCAACAATCACTACCCACCCTATTGGAAAATTCTGAAAGTGTAAATTGAAGAGATCAAAAAAAGAATCTTAAGTCGTTTAAATTATTTTTAAGATGAACTACATTAGTGTCTCTCTTGTGCTTTTTATAATTCTGATAATAAAACATTCCAGGTATTAGTCAAAGATTAATCATATTCAAAATAATTTAGGTTATCAGCATGTGATTTTCATTCCACATGAGGTCCATTTGCAGTTTACATGGTTTTCTGAATTACTTTAAAATAAAATGTCAGAAAATTCACATTTTTTTCATGTTTAACAGCATCAATCTTTAAAGAAAAGTTATTGCACAAAGGTCTGTGCATAAATCAGCCATTCTCCATAGATCTAAAAGAAGTCATTATACCTGGTTATGAGAGAGTTTCATGAATGTAAGAGACATAAATCATTTCCCACTGGAGATCATATTAGTCTAGATGGAAGAATGTCTATTTCTTGATAGTGAGAAAGCAATAAATTACTCTTGTTTGCTCCTGAGTCTGTAGTTGTCCTTGAGAGGTCTGTTAGTATATTGATTATTCAATATTAGCATTATAATGATTTACAATGATCTGAGTTATAGAAATATAATCTTTCAGTTCTCTAAAGATTTTAGTTGTTTTTCTCTCTAGTATCTATTCACCTCAAACACCTTTCAAAATATATTATTCTCTGGGAGTTACAAAGAAAGTTGTTCTCTGCAGGAAGCAACATTTCACTTGCTCCCAGGAGCCAACCACATTTCACTTCAATCCTTTACTCCCAATTCAACAATTCAATATTGGATTAAATTCAAGCCTATGACCCCAAATAGAATGAGACCTGGATATTTATGAACCACTTGACCAGGCATTCTTCCCAATGATTTACTCCATCAATCCTATTTTTAGTTTTTACAGTAGTTTTACAAATGTTTGGAAAAGGGTTGTGCATTGCAGTTTTAAAAACAGTAATGAGTAGAGATAGCTTTTTCACCTGGTATGGTAAATTATTGATTCTTCTTTGGAGTGGAAAACCATTGTTTTTATTTGAATGTAACCATTGAATTGATTAGGCAACTCTAAATTCATTTCTCATCCATGACATGAAAGAAATTTTGAAATTCATGCAATGTATACATGTAATGGAAAAATGTATTTTTTGAATGGATTCCTGAATGTGACTTTTAAGAAGAGCTATTAAGAAGTGGGATCTTCTGCAGAACAGTAAAGAGGCATGAAAATATAAAAGTTGATAAGATATAGAACTGCCCCAAAGAGGAATTAATAGTGGTGGTGCTTGGGACAGAAGGACAGAGAGACCTAACCAAGGAAGGAAGAGCTATATTACAATAAAGGTAAGTACAAAGTCCTTTAGTCACCCCAGGAGAAAGGGCACCTTCTGTATCCCTTATAAGGAAGATCAGAGAAGATATTCTAGTTAACTTTTGCTATGTAACAAGCCAGCCCAAAACTTCATAGCTTCAGTAACAATTAGCTGTTTGGCTCATGAATCTACAATTTGGTCAAAGCTCAGTGTGGCTTGCTTATCTTCGCTTCACTTTATATAATTTAGTAGATTGCCTGATGCTGGAGGATTCACTTCCAAGAAGGCTCACCCACATGCCTGGCAAATAGGTGCTGGCTGTCAGTTATTCTTCATGTGGGCCTCTCCATGGAGCAGTTAGGGCTTTTTCACAGTGTAAGAGTTGAGTACCAAGAGCAATTAACCTAAGGGACAAGAAGTTAAGCTGCAAGCTTCTCAAGGCCTGCCCTAAAAACAAGAATAGTTTTGCTTCTCCAGTATTTTATTTTGTCAATCAGTGACAGAGCTCTGATTCAAGGGAATGGGACATAAACTCCACCTTTCCGTGGAGAAGTATCAAAAAGTTTTGACCCCATTGATTTAAAGCTGCCATATGGAGTGTCTTGTAAATGACACTGAGCTGAATGAATACTAAACAGCAAGTAGGCATAATCCCAGTCAAGAGAAGTTATCTTTGCTCAGAATACCCTTTCTCTCCTTGTCTACCTGGAAAATGTTTCATGCTTCAACTCTTGGCCAAAGCCCTACCTCTTCTTGAAAGCATTACCTGACCTTGCCTCTAAGTATACAATTGGAGATATACCAGTATACTGATGTTTTTAAAACTTTAAGCTTTTTTCTACAATAAAATATGAATTAAATAACTTTCCTTCTTAAAAGCTGCAAAATGCTCATGACAGTAACTATATAAATTAAATTTAAAACTTAAGCACAATAAATATCTCTTGAATAGCAAATAGATGCTTATGTTTCACTTCTTTGTTTGCTTTTCTTTGTCTATAGTTTGCCCCCAAGGCATTTGATAATCAGGTTGCATGTATACCAGTTTGTACCAACTAATATTTAGAATATACCTGTCAGAAACCTTATTTGCATAGCTCGACTAATCTGGGCACAATGCGGACTTAAGAAAGTCTTTGTTTTTCTCAGTTTAATTCATCTCTCTTCTCTTCCCCTCCTCTCTCCCTTATTTCCTACTTTTTTCTTTTCAAGTGACTTTCAGGCTAGGTAGAAAATACATTTCACATCAGTATGCCTGCCTCCAGACTCTATCTATTTCACTCACCCAGGAATGTCCTTTCTGAATTCTTTCTCTCATTTAGCAGCTATCTGTTGAAATTGGACAAATGATAGAAATTCATTTCTGAAAGAGCAAGAATATCCTCTTGAGCAAGAAATTAAAAGAATTCAGCAAATCAAAACATGAGCTAATATGGGTGAATCTTAGAGGCATTATGCTAAGTGAAATAAACCAGACACAAAAAGAAAAATGTTGTATGATTCTACTTGCATGAGCTACCTACAATAGTCAAATTTATACAGACATAAAGTTGAAGGAGGTTACCAGGAGCTGGAGGAAGAAGAGAATGAGGGCTTATTGTTTAATGAGTACCTGAGTTTTAGTTTGGGATGATGAAAACATTCTGGAGATGAATAGTGGTGATGGTTCTACAATAATATTAATGTACGTAATAGTACTCAACTGTATACTTAAAAATGGTCAAGATGATGGTACCTTGTTTATCCTGATGTGATTATTACACATTGTATGCCTATATCAAAACATCTCATGTACCCTGTAAATATATGCACCTACTATGTATCCATAAACAATTTTTAACGGTTAAAATAGCCAGGCATTTTGTGGGTCATGTCTGTAATCCCAGAACTGTGGGAGGCTAAAGGAGGAGGATCACTTGAGCTCAAGAGTTCAAGACCAGCCTGGGCAACATGCCAAGTCCCCATTTCTACAAAGAATTAAAAAATTAGCTGGGGGTAGTAGCACATGCTTGTGGTCCCAGATGCTCTGGAGGCTGAGGCAGAAGGATTCCTTGAACCCAGGAACTGGAGGCAGCAGTGAATGCCACTGCAACCCAGCATGGTCGAGATACCGACTCAAAAAGAAATGGTTAAAGTGGTAAATGTTATGTTATGTATATTTTGCCACAATACAAAAATGGGGAAAAACCTATGTGCTTTTAAGTATCCTGAAAAGGTCATAGCTTCTTTAGCTAACAGACTCTGAAAGATTCATTTAATAGAAGTATTAAGATACTTAAAGAGTGCAAAGTATCTTATTTTAAGTCAAGAAGTTAGGGTGCTATTCCTAAACACTAGACTGTCTGATCCTGGGGAAGTCAGTTCTGTTGGAGATCTCAGGTTGATCTTCTGAAAAATGATGGATCTAGGCAAGTTTCTCCAAGTTTACATACCACGGATGCCATCTTTACTTGGAAACTTTATTAAAAATGCATTATGTCAGAAGCTCTCTGGGGATGGGTCGTGAAATCTGCATATTTAAAGAGCCCTTAGGTAGTTCTTGTGCCCACTTAAATTTGAGAACCACTAGACCAGATGCTTTGCTTATGGCCCTTTCAGCTCTGAAGTTTGAAAAAAAAAAAAATCATTCTGCAAGACAGGGTTTCTATGCTTTTGCAGGAGAAAGAAATGAAGAAAATAATTCTTTCTGCTTATGTTGGAGTATTTTTTTTTCATTTTGTATCCCCATCTCCAATGGCTAGCTAATCAAGAATAGTATTGTTTATTCCTCCTACTGTTTTGAAGATACAAAAGGAAAAGCTAAGCCAGATGGTAACTAAAGATTTCCATTACCAGTTTCATGTTTTTCCCTTTGCATAAAAATTGCCCATGTCTCCACTGGAGCCATGATCACTAGTATGATGTTATACTCTAATGGCTCATGACATTGAATTGTGTCTTAGCATAGCATGACCAAATTATAATATCATAATAAAAATTTTTTTTCAGGTTGAATTCCATAACTTAATCCAATTATAATACTGGATGAATTTTTCACAATCATGTCTCAGCCTTGATTTAGCGAATCTTCTCTTTGTCATAAAAATGCATTTTGGTAAACAGGGTCTTCGTTATAATCAGTTTCTCAAAAGTAAAGTTAGTCAAGAGAGGGAAAAAGATTTTGTTTTGATTTGATCTGGAATGTGTATGTGTGTTGACTGTACTGAAATAGATTCTGTCTGAAACTCTATATAAGATGAAAAGAGCAGAAGAGTGATCAGAGAGTTATTACCTACCCTGACTTATTGTGAATGGATTATCTAAGTATCCTTTAAAAGGCACAACTCCTTCAGGTATATTTTACTAATTAGTAACATTCTAGCCAAATTTGTGTCTTGGGACACAAATTTGCATCTGTAATATTGTGTTCAGTATTCTTTTATACATAGGCTCAAGTAATAAAGTTTGTCATCCTTGGTTAGTTCTAGCAAAAAAGATGATTTTATTCTGAAACAGGTTTTTTGTTGTGTTGTTTTACTTACTTGAACTTTTTTCTTCAGTATGTATTTCTTTGCACATGAAATATATTGTCTTATGAATGTGGTTAAAATGGAAAATAATTAGTTGATTTTAGCGAGACAGAAAGACAAGAAAAAGAGGAGTGTGAAGAGAGAGGGAGGATGGGAAGGACAGAGGGAGGATGGGAACAGAGAGGGAAAATGGGAAGGAGACAGAGAGAGAGAGAGAGAGAAATAAGCAAGAGAAAAATGCTAATCATATGCTTTGCTGGTGTGTAAAGTCTGATAACGCAAGATTGAGAGGACTACTCTGGCCTAGTGAAACAAAGGAAAGACAAATATGGTAGAATGTTCTCCTGGTGCTTCACCAGAGGTGACACCAAAAGTCTGAGAGAAATCATGGCAGCATTTGGGCTCCATAAAACTCAAGCTATCGACCTACCATGTGAGAATTTGAAAATGAGTTTGGGTAGGAGCATAGGAGTTGAAATCCAATAACATATACAACAGTGATCATGCCAAGATTGCACATAGAAAGCAAATTAGTCCTCTAATAGAGATGCCAATTTGAAGTTTACCCTCCGAGCAGGTTTTTAAGCACACTCTTCTTTACTTTTCTATTTACAATAATGGAACACCACCAGAAAAACAAGAATTTGAAAGACGAGATGAGAAAAATAAGTTGTAATTGGAAACAGAATGTATACACACACACACTCATACACACACATGCATGCACAGGTGGTGACAGAGTAGTTTGCCTACATGGTGTATCTGATGGAGAAGACGTTTTGCTCTGGTTGTCTTACAGAAAGTAACTAAGTCTCATGATGTAAAATATTTTCTCTTATATTGCAAAAGAAAATAATTTTCCCAAACTCTTTAGGGGCAGTGTTGTATTATGATCCTCATATAGTATATGCTCTTCAAAAAAGTAACTCCATGGTTGAGTAAGACAAGACTCATGAGTCAAATAGCATGTTCTGCTCCCTGGGCTAGACATTTCATCAGTCTGTCTATACTCACATCCACTGTTAAAGAATTACCTCCAGTAAAATATGTGTTTTAATTCCTTATACAAGAATCTGTTTAAAAAAAAAAGAGTGGGATTCTCGATTTCTTAAATCTAGCAGCAGGATAATCACGGATAACAATAAAAATACAGAACAGTCATCTGGCACAGGTAAATATTGTGGCAAAAATAGTACCCTGAATAATTAAGTCAAAGATATAAGTGAGTACACATCATTGTCATGTTCCACAATATGTCATCTGGTTTTTTGTTTTTTTTTGTTTTTTTTTTTTTTTTTTGAGATGAATTCTCACTCTTTCGCCCAGGCTGGAGTGCAGTGGTGCGATCTCGGCTCACTGAAACCTCCTCCTCCTGGTTTCAAGCTATTCTCCTGCCTCAGCCTCCCAAATAGCTGGGATTACAGGCATGTGCCACCACACCAGGCTAATTTTTTGTATTTTTAGTAGAGATGGGGTTTCACCCTGTTAGCCAAGATGGTCTTGATCTCCTGACCTTATAACACGCCTGCCTCGACCTCCCAAAGTGCTAGGATTACAGGCGTGGGCCACTGCACCAGGCCATATCATCTGCTTTAAACAAACTGTTATGTAGTTGTAGTAGATTTAATGATTAATCCCATTTCTGCTCCACTTTCTGCAATCACAATCTTAACAATGCCTCCTTATGAGTGGAATATACTTCCCAACCCCTATTCTTAGGGCTTGGTCATGTGATTTGCTTTATCAAATGGTAAATGAGCAGGAGTGAGAGGTGACAGTTTTCAGCCTAGGCCTTAAGAGATCTATATGTTCCTGTTTGCACTCCTGCTATCATTCTAAGAACATGACCATCTAGGCTGCTGGTCTCAGGAAAAGGATAAAAGACATCAACAGCAGGGCTGCACTAGCCATACACATCCAGGACAAGAAATGATTGTTGCATAAAGCCATTGAGCTTTATTCTACATTATTGTGACAATAGCTGATTGAAATAGTAAATATACTTTGGTTTTTCCTAAATATATATTGAAAATTAATAATATTAGCCATCTTTGTGATAAAAACATAAGGCCTGTGTTTTATTGTTAATGGTTCAGTGCCCTAAATAAATTTCCAAATAAGTAGATGTTCCCTCGTCTACTGATGTTATTGTGTTTTATGTATACATCATAAACACACTGTTTATTTATCCTAATTTTTTGTGGGTAACATTTGTTACCGCCAATCTTGAGATGATGCACATACTTCTGTACTAAATTTTGGAAAAAAAAATAGCTGCCCACTTTTTATATCAAAATATTGCATAATAATGTGTTTCATTTTAATCCTTCATGAATTGCCAGGAGAAATGAACTGATATTTAGGTTTTGTGAGATGTAGGAAAATAGTGAACATTGACTTCTGGTTTAACCCCTGTGAAAATATGAAATGATAGCTCTGTTAATTACTCTTGTGGTTTGTCTTCATGGAGATAATCATGTACAAAATTCCTTTCCAATTTGTTATATAATATTAGAAATACTTCCAAAATTGGAATGGATTTATTGTTATTTGTTGGCACAGTCATCAAAATGAAACCCATAAAGCTAGTTAATTAAATATTTACAAAGCTGTAGTACTCAAAACAAAAATACTGTGAAAAGAGATTTTTAAAATAATAGTTTTTGCATGCCTTTTGAATAATTGCATTATTCAGAATTTCTTTATGTTTAGTTCCTGAATCTAAGTTACACCGTCTACATAAAAATAGATGTCAGCTGAAGAAAACTGGGCAATGGATTTGTCTTGATGACAATCTTTTTATATATTCAGACTTTGTTTTACATTATATTTGTCTGTGTTTAAAATTGGTATTTCTTTACATTTCTGAATTTGGGGAAATGGCACAAGAGAATAACATTAATTTCCTTTAAATTTTGGCCTAATCAAATTTGAGCCCTTCAAGAGACATGGCCGAGTCAATTCAAAGAGGCATTTAAAAAGACTACTGTTAATATATCTTTGAAATTAATTAGTGGCATAAACTGTTGCTAGGTGAGATACGCATAGTTGTACTTTTTGGTAACCCTAAGAGAAGATGCAGTGCATTCTAAAATGTCACAAGGAGTGTGATTGCTCAAAATTCTGGGAGTTTGGTTCGCTGCAAGGCTTTTTGTTGTCATTGTTCCTAGAAGAATGTTGTTCCAGTACCTATAGCAGTTGCAACCATAACTATTTATGTGTCATTCTACTCATTGTTATTACTATATGATTCACATAACTATACTGAGGTCTAAATAAGTGGATTTCGTATTCTGGAGGAAATACTTGAAGAACCAAAAGGAAGTTTGATGTGAATCTGCATATCTAACATTATTGTTCATGGGTTCTCAGGATTAGTTGAGTGATGCCTTAAGGAAAGAAAGTCAGATGATACATCTTGCTACTGCCTGCACCATATCATGAGTGTTATTCCTATAGAAGAGGAGTGAAGAGTGGGAAGAAAATGAAATCTGTCAATACTGTGAATATATAAATAATAAAAGTAGCAGTATGACTGATTAATTCTGAATCATCTTTATAAAATAACTGGAGATGTGAAAATGCTCAGTCTGCACAGCTGATTGAGAAATATAGGCAATCTGTTGATCGGAATTTATTTTTGTGAATGCTCTCTTCCAGAGATTTTTATGCCAGAGTTCTTAAAAATGATTTTGTCCCCATGAAAAGAAAACTTCAGACCTTTAAGACTGCAATTTAAAATGGAAGAAAGCATGTTCCCATGTGAAGAGCAACTTTCAAACAAACAACGGATACAAAAAAGTCAGAAGCTCTTTTGTTTTATATAATAGTTTCAGAATACTGCCAATCAATATATACCTTAGTTTGCTGAGAAAATAAAAAGCTAAATCCTTAGATCATTAACTAGCAAATTTTTTAAAATAAATGAAAGCTGTGGGTTTTAGTTCAGTTATCCCATGAAGAGGAATATGTTCACCATTGGTCTCTTAATCTCAGATAGGATATACATGTTACTTTATTTTATATCTAAAACAACTGTGTTGTGGTATAATATACACTATTATAACAAAAGAAGTCCTCTTAGGTAACTCAGTAATCGATAACATTGTATATTGTGTTATTATAACCAAAAAAATAAGAGAACCCCATTCCATAAGATTAGCTTATCCATCTATATCATTTATATTTGAATATTCATTTCAGTACTTTATGTTGCTTAAAGCTATTATGTTAGTCAATTTTCATACTGCTATAAACAACTGCCCAAGACTTGAGTAATTCATAAAGAAAAGAGGTTTAATTGACTCACAGTTCCACGTGGCTGGGTAGGCCTCAGGAAACTTACAGTCATGGTAGAAAGTAAAGGGGAAGCAATCACCTTCTTCACAAGGCCACAGGAAGGAGAAGTGCCCAGGGAAGTGGGAAGAGCCCCTTATAAAACCATCAGACCTCATGAGAGCTCACCCACTATCATGAGAACAGCACGGGGAGAAACTGCCCGATAATTCCATTACCTCCACCTGGTCTCTTCCTTGACACATGGGGATTATGGGGATTATGGCGATTCCAATTTAAGATGAGACTGTGGGGTAGGGACACAGCTAAACCATACCAAAAACTGCTTTTGTTTTTGTTTAATTCAAATGATTTAGAACTTTATATTCTGAAGTTTCTTTTTTCATAAAACCACAACACAAAAATGTACTTTCCACTGCTCCATTCAGCTAGTAGACTATCTAACCTCTTCAAGTATTTGTTTCTCAATTATGGTGGTTTTAGCTAAGAACATCTTATGGCTTGCATTTTCTAAACAATATTAGAACACATAAATTATCTTTAACTGGTATTACCACATTCATTTCTCATTTTAAGATCTCAAATGATGCATTCAATTTATATATATTTAAAATTGATTCATTTAGAGCAACAGATACAGGCATTTTAATGTATTACACTGGTACTAAAGTGTAGCAAATTTTTTTTGTGCCCACAAATTATCCATTCATGTCCTAAAGATAAAGTTGAATTTATTATACTTTCTCTTTTATCTAAAAAAAGATTTTTTAAACAATTGATAAAGATACACATTTTCTTTTTTTTTATTGCATTTTAGGTTTGGGGGTACATGTGAAGAACATGCAAGATTGTTGCATAGGTACACACATGGCAGTGTGATTTGCTGCCTTCCTCCCCCATCACCTATATCTGGCATTTCTCCCCATGCTATCCCTCCCCAACTCCCCACCCCCCCACTATCCCTCCCCTTTTCCCCCTGACAGACCCCAGTGTGTGATACTCCCCCTCCCTGTGTCCATGTGTTCGCATTGTTCAACACCCGCCTGTGAGTGAGAACAGGCGGTGTTTGATTTTCTGTTCTTGTGTCAGTTTGCTGAGAATGATGGTTTCCAGGTTCATCCATGTCCCTACAAAGGACACGAACCCATCGTTTTTGATGGCTGCATAATATTCCATGGTGTATATGTGTCACACTTTCCCTGTCCAGTCTATCATCGATGGGCATTTGGGTTGGTTCCAGGTCTTTGCTATTGTAAACTGTGCTGCAATGAACATTCGTGTGCATGTGTCCTTATAGGACAAATGGGACCTAATCAAACTCCACAGCTTCTGCACAGCAAAAGAAACAGTCATTAGAGTGAATCGGCAACCAACAGAATGGGAAAAAAATTTTGCGGTCTACCCATCTGACAAAGGGCTGATAACCAGAATCTACAAAGAACTGAAACACATTTACAAGAAAAAACAAACAAGCCCATTCAAAAGTGGGCGAAGGATATGAACAGACACTTTACAAAAGAAGACATACATGAAGCCAACAAACATATGAAAAAATGCTCATCATCACTGGTCATTAGAGAAATGCAAATCAAAACTACATTGAGATACCATCTCACGCCAGTTAGAATGGCGATCATTAAAAAATCTGGAGACAACAGATGCTGGAGAGGATGTGAAGAAATAGGAACGCTTTTACACTGTTGGTGGGAGTGTAAATTAGTTCAACCATTGTGGAAGATGGTGTGGCGATTCCTCAAGGACCTAGAAATAGAAATTCCATTTGATCCAACAATCCCATTACTGGGTATATATCCAAAAGACTATAAATCGTTCTACTATAAGATACACATTTTCAATCTGAAAATATGTGTAAATGTGGCATCTTTCTGCTAGTATTTATTTTAGGAGTCCAGCAATAATTTTTCTTAGGTTATCAGCACGTCTTAGTTTGAATTCTTAGAATTCAGTCTGTGTCTTCAGGTTTAGATGGTTATGTGATCTTGTTAAGATCTAGAAGTAGCGGGAATGATGGAGTGTACAACAACCTCAGCGTTTTTTATGGAAACTGTCATTTAGTGAAGGACATAAGACTAGCAGAACATGGTCAGAGAAAGAATCAAAATTTGATCAGTCAACCCATCTCCACAGCTACAAGCTGCTAGACAGACATAAATTTTTCCAAACCTACACAAAGGGACTTAGGACCTTGGCTGAGAGCGACATCCTAACCACTTCCTTATTTTTGGCTAATGGGATTTGTACTTTTTTCTCATTTCTGAATAAAATTTCTTGACTGTAATAAGCAAAGTATTCATTGTGCTTTACCATTTTCACTTACCTTAATCTTAGTATAGACTCAGTTAACTTAAGCAAT
Organism: Ateles fusciceps; assembly: GCA_036589455.1. Taxonomy (NCBI): domain Eukaryota; kingdom Metazoa; phylum Chordata; class Mammalia; order Primates; family Atelidae; genus Ateles; species Ateles fusciceps. Next base: position 130,905 of record JAZHEH010000857.1, on the reverse strand, counting down.
TGAAAACAGCAGTTTTAGTCTGCTGCCATAAATGATTTCCTCAGAAGCAAAATGCTGGAAATCCCCTAAAATGCGACTTTTATTAATGACTACATGTAAGCACCGCCTGCAGCCGCTGGAGGCTGACAGGAACCAAATTTGATGATAACCAGAGAGCTGAGAATTTTCAACTCATTCTTTTTCCCTGTATGCTTTTTCTAGCTGCATTATTTCCCACTATTTAAAGCTACAACTGGTAAACTATTCAAATATTTAAACTTTGGAGGAAAAAAATCAACTTATCACAACCTTCTTTTTATAGTCTAAATCCATATAACTGTTTGGTACTTAAAGGAAAAATATGCTGAGGAACAGGTTGGTCATAAGACTGTATGGAATGTGCATCTTCCATCTTATTGAGGTGACTCCTTAGAAAATGGAAAAAATGTTTTCACTCTAGACTTGCTCATTAAATATGACTGTAGCTGCTAATCTTTTGGTGCTGTCTTGAACTGTTATTAGATGTGCTTTTCTCTTGAAGCTTGGAACCACAGTATCCAGAGACCATAGAACCACAGAGTTGACAACAAAATCTTGGAAAGCATTGAATCCACTTACCAGATGAGAAAAAAAAATAAGCCCATGGAGACAGCCATTTTAAAACATATCAATCTTTTTGGCCTCCAATGTAAAACAATGAGTTACTTTGTTTCAATCAAGTTGATGTTAAGAAGTTATTTCATAGCTTCCTCACTTGGTCTCCTTTACTCCTCCCAGATTACTAGCTAGGAAAGCTGTCATTCAAATATTTGGATACTACACAAGAAGCAGAAGCAGCATATAAAGAGGCACATGAAACTGGAAATTTTCCAGCAAAATCTTGTTTCTTAAACTCTCCTCAAGTAAGCTGTTGGTGGCAAGAGGTGAAACATAGCCTCCACCCTTTATCATACTCCATACTTTTCAGCATTTCCCAGGAAGGGTAATATCTAGAAATGATAGGGATTGTGGAAGCACATTGCATTATGAGTCATGAATGTGAAGGTCAAGGAGTGGAGTCTTCTTTAAGAAGTAGTATTAACTGCTTAGCGGGGCATTGTTATAAACAGAAGCACCAGGAAGAATCATCCATTCAAAGGAACCTGTAGATATGACTAAAAACAAGAGACAGCCAGTTTTACCACTCTGGAAACATAGGTAATAGAAATGCCAAAAGGTACCTTATCACTTGTTTGTTCCTTTCCATACGAAAGGACTTACATCCTTTCTGGACTAGAAGGATATTTGAGAATCCAATTTTGTTTTATACTTGAGCTTAGCATTTTGGAACTATTACTACAGAATTCACAGTCATTAGCATATCACAGCAGATTCTTTTCAAATATTGCAAACCAGAACAGTCTGCTTGAAAACTGGAAATATGAGCTAGTGAGTTCAACTTGACTATTTTTTAAAAAAATTCTAACCCTTAGCCAATTATTGATATCTCATTCTGGCAACTGGTATGTATATGAACTTTGTTAGGAGAATCTGACAACTTTCTAATTATCTGTTTTTTCTTCTGCTTGATAGACATACATTCAGTAGAACTTTACTGGATTATATTGATTATAAACCACATTTCAGTTCCTATCCATTTTGCCACACAATAAGCAACCAAAAAATTTAATTCAGTGGCTAATAACAACAATATTTATTTATTCATGGGTCTGCAGTTTGGTAGGTTTTGCCAGTCGTGGCTGGGAATGATTAAGGTGTGCTTAGCTCTAAGTTGTAGGTTCCGTTCGGATCTATACCACATATTTTCTTCTGAGACTCTTGGAGGGAGGTCAGCTACTCGGGATATGACAGAGCAGCACAAGGCAGTGACAGAAGCATAACCAACACTTTTCAAAATCTCTGATCTTGTCACATTTGTTTATATTCCATTAGGCAAAGTGTGTCTTAGGGCCAAGCCCAAAGTCAAGAGGTAGGGAAATTCCTTCCACCTATAGAAGGCCCTGGCAGCAGTGTGAATGTATAATGCTACCAAGGATGTGAAAGGATTGAGGCCAATAATTAAATCTTCTGTTGGAGACAAGCTCGGCAAGTTAGTTAAAATGGAAGGCTGACTATTATTTACTAACTTTGAAACCCAAGGAAAACCAGGCAGGATCTCTCTATGACTGAATATCCTACCCTAATCTTTGAAGTTATACTAAAGCTTAAGAACATCCATCAGATAGGACTGAATTGCTCCCGCTTCCAGATTCAGCATGTGAAATACGCAGCATCTTATTATAGCAGTAGCCAAAACAGCCGTTTTCTTCAATTTAAGAATACAAAGGTAGGTGTGTTAATTTTCAATTAAGAGTTCTAAACTTATTAGATGCTTAGTAGCTCTTATATGTGACAGTCATTCCATCTGACAATGTTGGCTTTTGAACTAACTTTTACAGGAGCAGCCAAAATTTAAGGGCCATGTACTTTTTATAACCTGTTTGTGGTTGGGGTAAGAAAATAAAAATTATACAGTTGTTCTTTTCAACCCACCACAAGCATGTAATAAAAATGACTGTTTTGGCTAATAGACATATTAGAAGCTTTAAAGGTATTTATAAAAATAAAAAAATAAAAAAATAAAAAAAAAACTTGAAAAAGGAGCCAGTGAATTGACCTCAAACAAAATAAGAACAAATAGACTAAACACTTGTCAGCATTTCCCAGGAAGGGTGGTATCTAGAAATGATAGAGATGATTATGGAAGCACATTACATTATGGGTCATGAATGTGAAGGTCAAGGAGTGGAGTCTTACTTTATGAAGTAGTATTAACTGCTTGGCAGGACATTATTGTAAAAAGAAGCCACCAAAAGTGAAACAAGCAACACTAAAAGTTAAAAAGTTTATGTGTAAACCTCATCTAAGGCAACAGAAGCCATTTCTATAAAATAGTATAGTACTTTTTTATTATATATGGGCCTGAAGTATATTAAAATAAGTCTGTTTGGGTTCATTGGCAGCTCATTTGAAGATTTTTATAGGAAAAATATCCTCTAAAGTATCATACTACAGTGCTTGATGATTTTTTTTCTTTTTATAAGGCACTACCAGCCCAAATAGAAACCGATATGATTTTTGTCCATATGAGGTGGTTAATTCCTTCCCAAAATATGTTTGTTGTATAGGTGTCATTACCAATATATTATGTAAGGAGCAATATTTGGGAAAATTTATTTTAATACCACCTTTTTCCTTTTTACCCTAAAAGTATTTATTTCTTCATAGTATACATTCTGTGTCTCGGTATCATTGTTTTTCATAAAAGCATAAATTCTTATAGAAAATTTCCTGCAAGCTCCCTTAAGCTTGAAGAGACAAAGGAGATTTGTAACTATAGCTCAGCCCCAATCAGGGTGAAAGAATGCAGGGCTGACTTTATACTTGTAACTCAGAAAATGGTTAATGGAATATTAAGGCTTTGTCTATGATCAGCCGTATTAACACTGGAGTTAATAGTAGTAAATCTGTTAACACAGTGATTATATCTGTATCAATATAATATTGTGTTAATATGTTAAAACATATTTACAACACGATTATTGCACAATTGTTACAGTACAGCCACATCAATCCTGTATCAAGTTAGACCACGTCAACTGGTTTTGTGTTGGGACATCTGTATATAGACATAGTCTGAACTTTTCGTAGTTTGTGTTAACTGATAGCAATCAACATCTGTATGGCAATGGCAGTTTACTGATAACTTTTGTGTCCATTAACATAGTACTGCAATAATTCTGTGCAGTGTTGAATCCATGTCCTGTTTCATGATTTTATGTATGTTGATATCTCAGTCAGAGTCCCAACAAGAAACAGATGGCACAATGAAATTAGGGTAATTTGAGGAGTCTTTATTAATAAGGCACTACATACTCTGGATTGGGCAGGGTGTAGAAAAATCTCACAACATATCACAAGACCCTAGGACTAGCAGTGGCAGACCTGTCACTTCTCCTAGACCTGAAGCCACCGCTGGGGAGAGAGGTTTCTCAGAACTCAGAAAAAAAAGAGATTATGCAGATTTTAATGTCTTGGGAGGAGCAGTGTCTTTCTCTTAAGGGACAAAATTTGCCTTAAAATGATACTCAGGGAAAAAGAGCCGAAGGGAATCAATACTCTGACCCCAGACTCTCCCTTCCCTGCAGTGGTTTGCTAGTCCTCTCCTTGGTCAAACCCAAACAGAAAACCATAGCTTATAGGAGTCCCATGATATAATCCAAGTCAGACCCCTGGAAGGTGGGGAAAAGATGGGAAAGTGGATCTGGAGGGATTAAAAAAACAAAGCAAAACATAGCATACTTGTTTATTGATATTTTCTTGCATGATACAAGAATCCAGATATAGTAAGAGGTCTATTTTTACTAACAATTTTAGGGACCTAATAATAATACTCCTTCTTTGAATATATAACCTCTAGAATTGGTTCAGAAATGTAACTATGCAGTACAATTTATATTAGTATTCAACAGTAGATTCATATCTATTCATCTATGAATGAAGTATCTGCCATTTGCTGGTTAGTTACTGTGTAAGGTACTTTGTAAGGTATAGAAATACACTTGGCAGGGTGCGATAGCTCATACCTGTGATCCCAAGGGTTTGGGAAGCTAAGGCAGGCAGATCACTTGAGCCTGGGAGTTTGAGATCAGCCTGTGCAACATGGTGAAACCCCATCTCTACAAAAAATACAAGAAGTAGCTGTGCGTGGTAACACATGCCTGTAGTCCCAGCTACTTGGCGTGGCTGAGGTGGGAGGATCACCTGAGCCCAGGAAGTCACAACTGCAGTGAGCCATAATGGCACAAGTGCACACCAGCCTGGATGACAGAGTGAAGACCCTTTAAAAAAAAAAAAAAAAAACAAAGAAATAAACTTGAGCTCAGTAACCTATATTCTAGCGCAAAAAAAAATGATCGTAGTTGATTCTGAGATTTTAAAGCAATAAACCACATGAGACATACTAATGAGTTCATAAGATCATTCAGAAATTGTTTATTATGAATACATAGTGCTTTCGTATGACACTGAATAGAGATCATTGTCCTTAAACAAGTTAAAAGCAGAACCAAATCATCTTCAAACTAACACACCACTAAACCTTAAGCTTCTTGAGTGATTCTGTAATTTTTTTTTTTTTTTTTTTTTTTTGAGACAGAGTCACGCTCTGTCACCCAGGCTAAAGTGCAGTGGTGCAATCTCAGCTCACTGCAACCTCCGCCTCCCAGATTCAAGTGATTCTCCTGCCTCAGTCTTTTAAATAGCTGGGACTACAGATGCATGCCACCATACCCAGCTAATTTTTTGTCATATATATATATATATATATTCTCTTTAGTAAACACAGGGTTTCACCATGTTAGCCAGGATGGTGTCGATCTCCTGACCTCATGATCCACCTGCTTCGCACTCCCAAAGTGCTGGGATTACAGGCAATTCTGTAATTTTTGAAATATCTTCAGCATTTCATTATCAAGATAGTACAAACTCAATAAAAGCTTGTTTCACTGCATTAAAAAAAAAACTGAAATAGTTTTTATTAAAACTAAATACAATTGTCATTCTAATCATGTATTCTCCATAAATAGGGAAGAAATAATTTTCTCTTAGGAATTTAAATATATTCTATCTCAATAATTCCTCTTATTTCCCTGTTAAGCAATGTTCATGCCTTTGAAAATATTTATCGAGCATCTAATATGTATTTAACACTGTGCCAGGTGCTATGAAGAATGCCAAGGAAATAGAATGAACTTCCAATTCCTTGGAGTTCCAATTAAATAACCTAAAGTTAAATCAGTTTCAGAGAGAACATTATGCCTTTGAGACTCTAGGCTCCTCTTGAAGAAATAACTAAGATCAGAGCAGAGCTGAAGGAGACAGAGACACAAAAACCCTTCAAAAAATCAACAAATCCGGGAGCTGGTTTTTTGAAAAGATCTTACAAAATTGATAGACCGCTAGCCAGACTAATAAAAAAGAAAAGAGAGAAGAATCAAATAGATGCAATAAAAAAACGATAAAGGAGACATCACCACCGATTCCACAGAAATACAAACTACCATCAGAGATTACTACAAACAACTCTATGCACACAAACCAGTAAATCTGGAAGAAATGGATAAATTCCTGGACACTTGCACCCTCACAATACTAAACCAGGAAGAAGTTGAAACCCTAAATAGACCAATAACAAGAGCTGAAGTTGAGACAGCAATAAAAAAATAAAAAAATAAAAAAAATAAAAAAAAAAAAGCCCAGGTTCAGATGGGTTTACAGCTTCTATCAGATGTACAAAGAGGAGCTGGTACCATTCCTTTTGAAATTATTCCCAACAATACAAAAAGAAGGAATCCTCCCCAACTCATTTTATGAGACCAACATCATCCTAATACCAAAACTGGGCAGAGATACAACTAAAAAAGAAAACTTCAGGCCAATATCCATGATGAACATCGACACAAAAATCTTTGATAAAATACCAGCAAACAGAATGCAACAGCAAATCAAAAAGCTTATTCATCATGATCAAGTTGGCTTCATCCCAGGGATGCAAGGCTAGTTCAACATACGCAAGTCTGCGAATGTAATCCATCACATAAATAGAACCAAAGACAAAAACCACATGATTATCTCAATAGATGCAGAGAAGGCCTTCAACAAAATTCAACAGCGCTTCATGCTAAAAACTCTCAATAATCTAGGTATTGATGGTACGTTTCACAAAATAATAAAAGCTATTTACGACAAACCCACAGCCAATATCATACTGAAGGGGCAAAAACTGGAAGCATTCCCTTTGAAATCTGCCCACAAGACAAGGATGCCCTCTTTCACCACTCCTATTCAATATAGTATTGGAAGTTCTAGCCAGAGCAATCAGGTAAGAAACAGAAATAAATGATATTCAATTAGGAAAAGAGGAAGCCAAATTGTCTCTATTTGCAGATGACATGATTGCATATTTAGAAGACCCCATAGTCTCAGGCCAAAATCTCCTGAAACTGATAAGCAAATTGAACAAAGTCTCAGCATACAAAATCAATATGTAGAAATCATAAGCATTTCTATACACCAGTAACAGACTAACAGAGAGCCAAATCAAAAGTGAACTCCCATTCACAATTGCTACAAAGAGAATAAAATACCTAGGAATACAACTAACAAAGGATGTAAAGGACCTCTTCAAGGAGAACTATAGAGCACTGCTTGATGAAATAAGAGCGAACACAAACAGATGGAAAAACATTGCATGCTCATGGTTGGGAAGAATAAACATCGTGAAAATGGCTGTACTGCCCAGAGTAATTTATAACATCAACACTATCCCCATCAAGCTACCAATGACCCTCTTCATAGAACTGGAAAAACCACTTCAAACTTCATATGGAACCAAAAGAGAGCCCACATAGCGAAAACAATCCGAAGCAAAAAGAACAAAGCTACAGGCATCATGCTGCCTGACTTCAAACTATACTACAAGGCCACAGTAATCAAAACAGCATGGTACTGGTACCAAAACAGAGACATAGACGAATGGAACAGAACAGAGGCCTCAGAAGCAACACCAGACATCTATAATTATCTGATCTTTGACAAACCTGACAAAAACAAGCAATGGGGGAAAGGATTCCCTGTTTAATAAATGGTGTTGGGAAACTGGCTAGCCATTTGCAGAAAGCAGAAACTGGACCCCTTCCTGATACCTTACACTAACATTAACTCCAGATGGATTAAAGATCTAAACATAAGACCTAACACCATAAAAACCCTAGAAGAAAACCTAGGCAAAACCATTGAGGACATAGGCATAGGCAAGGACTTCGTGGCTAAAACACCAAAGGCAATGGCAACAAAAGCCAAAATAGACTAATGGGATCTAATTAAACTCCAGAGCTTCTGTACAGCAGAGGAAACAATTATTAGAGCAAACTGGCAACCAACAGAATGGGAAGAAATTTTTGCAATGTACCCATCTGACAAAGGGCTAATATCCAGAATGTACAAACAACTAAAGCAGATTTATAAGAAAAAAACAAACAAACCCATTCAAAAGTGGGTGAAGGATATGAACAGACACGTTACAAAAGAAGACATCTATAAGGCCAACAAATATATGAAAAAATGCTCATTGTTATCAGTCATTAGAGAAATGCAAATCAAAACCACATTGAGATACCATCTCACACCAGTTAGAATGGCGATCATTAAAAAATCTGGAGACAACAGATGCTGGAGGGGGATGTGGAGAAATAGGAATACTTTTACACTGATGGTGGGAGTGCAAATTAGTGCAACCATTGTGGAAGACAGTGTGGCACTTCCTCAAGGACCTAGAAATAGAAATACCATTTGTCCCAGCACTCCCATTACTGGGTATATGTCCAAAGAGTTATAAATCGTTCTATTATAAAGACACATGCACATGTATGTTTATTGTGGCACTGTTTACAATAGCAGAGACCTATTACCAACCCAAATGTCCATCAATGATAGACTGGATAAAGAAAATGTGGCATATATACACCATGGAATACGACGCAGCCATAACAAACGATGAGTTCGTGTCCTTCATAGGGACATGGATGAATCTGGAAACCATCATTCTCAGCAAACTGACACAAGAACGAAAACCAAACACCACATGTTCTCTCTCATAGGCGGGTGCTGAACAATGAGAACATGTGGACACAGGGAGGGGAGCATAACACAATGTGGTCAGTTGGGGAGGGTTCTAGGGGAGGGACAGCAGGGTGTGGGGGAGCTTGGGAAGGGATAACGAGGGGGAGAAATACCAGATATAGGTGATTGGGGGATGAATGCAGGAAACCACCTTGCCATGTATGTACCTATGCAACAATCCTGCATGATCTGCACATGTACCCCAGAACCTGAAGTACGTTAAAAAAAAAAAAAAGAAAGAAAGTCTTAAACATTTTAAGTAACTAAACAGATTAAGGAGAATTCAAGGATACCTCTCACTAGTAAATTTGGATTAGTCTGGCAAACTTCAGACTTTAAATACAAGATTTTTAATAATGGAAAGAAAATGATAATTACATTTCTAGAATCTGTTTGCCACTCAACCTTCTTAATCATTTCCTAAGTATATCTGGTGATCAGGGTTTTATAACTCAAGAAATCTTTCTATATGTCCTGTAAATCTCTTATTTTAAACAGCTCTTCAATTTTGTATTTCATTAAAACTTAAAAGCCTGCATGAAAATGAGACAAAAGTCAGTGAGAGACTGTAGCAATAAAAATGAGATGTGATTTTCTTTTGAATAACATCTGTTTTTTACAATCCTTTCATGTTAAACTTTATAAGAATTTATTATAAACAGCTTTATTGACAGTTAAATCCTATTTTTAAAAGGATTTATTTTTCCCCCAATGGTAAGAGTTTTTTTTCTTAAACCTAACTGGTTGCAGATACTCCAGATACTACATTTTACATTATGTAAAGTATAAATTTCTGACCACCTAAGTATGATTTGTAGCTTCTGAGAAACAGTTTGTTTAGTACGAATATCATGCAATGACATTGGTACAAAGGAATTTTACTGTATTATTTTCAGTTTTATTCTATAGTTGTTAAGTAAGACCATTAAATTTTTTTTAGCCTTATTTCGTGTTTAGGTGGATTTTGGATATTTGTTCAGTGAAGCATTGTGCTTTTCAAAGCAAGGAATTGAAAAGCAAATAGTGAGTATTTCTACCATAAAAGTTAAACATTAAGAGACATACACACAGCCAGGCAAGGTGGCTCGCGCTTGTAATCCCAGCATTTTGGGAGGCTAAGGCAGGAGAATCACTTGAGTCCCAGGAGTTTGAGAGAAGTCTGGGAAGCATAGCAAGACTCCATCTCTATCAAAACATTAAAATAAAAAATAAGTGGGTGTGGTGGAATACCTCTGTAGTCCCAGCTACTCGGGAGGCTGAGGCAAGAGGATTGCTTGAGCCTAGGGGGTCAAGGCTGCAAGGCTGCAGGGAGCTGTCACCATTTGTTGAATGAATGAGTGATTTACAGATATTACTTCATTATGAAAGATTTTGCTGAGTTGTTTTACATCTATTTTATCCATAACTAAAGTTATTGAGGCAGAGGACTAGAACATCTGTGTTCTCACAATGCTCTGTATCTAGGGATTCTCTTTAGTATGCATAGAAACTGCCTGGAGAGCCTGTTAAAACAGATTACTTTAGCCCCAACCCCAGAGATTCTGATTCAACAGGTCCCAGGTGATTCTGCTGCTTGCCAGTCTCTGGAGCACACTTTGAGTAGTAGAGACCCAGGATGTTATATGTACAGACACATGCTGAATAGTGGGATATTTGCTTAATTGCTGGCTAAATAATAAATGTTCTCACTGAGTCATAGAACTTTGAAACTTGCAAGGACTTTTGCTGTTATCTAGTCTATGGATAGCAAATAACCTGACACTATATTATAGTGCTTGACCACATGTAACCTATCTGTGACCTCAGAATCCTCATGAGCAGCCCAGCATCATCACTCCAAGTGAAACTACTCTTTTTCTTTATGTTGTCCCATTCCATCAAGTAAAGATGAAGAACCAAGTTTAAGAGTTGAAGTCTCCTGACGTCAGAAGGTCCAATAGCCCAGGTCTTCTCAAATTCTTGCTAGTGTTTCAGCAGCTGCATACAAATTTATTAAGCTATATCAAAGTAATATCTATCAAATTGGAGTGTCCATAATATGTCTAAACAGAGAACTTCATTCTAATATCATGAACTTTCCTTATGCTTGAAATTTTGCCCAAAGAAGTTTATACCAGTACACGGTAAATAACATGATAGCCTTCTTTGTATAAACCTTAGAGTAGTTTACTAAAATATGTCACAAAGTTTTGTTGTTTCTAGGTGATTTTAATTACGTACGTTTTCTTTCAGTAATGCATCTTTTCTACTTCATCAGTGTTTTATCTTAGCTGTAAGTGCAAAATAATTGAGAGAAAATTATGACAAATTGAACCAAGCCATAAAAAAAGAGAGACCAAATACTCTCATGATTTGAGCTTTTTTCAGTCCTTGAAACTTTAAGAATATCTGTCTTTATTAACTTTTGCTTTTTGCTGAGAATTTTTCTCATTTTATTATAGCTTATAGCATTGTAAATTAATTTAACATGAAAGGATAAAAATGTTGCTTTTGAAATATTTCTCATTAAATTATGGAAAAATATTACAATAAATAAAAGAAAGGAATGCCTCTGGTACCAGCTTCTGTTTGCTCAATTATTGCAGTATCCAAAGTGAATTATTACACAGTTAACTCAGAGGCAATATTATTGTCATTATATTATAAAATAGATGAGTTGCAATCTTCCAAAAAAAAAAAAAAATACAGTATAGGTCCTTTGAAAGTGAAATGAAATACCTTTTTATCTTTGTGCTTCATTTAAATGTATATTGACCCCAGTTTTGTTTTTGTTTTTGTTTTTGTTTTTTAGAGTTCTTGCTAATGATGAGCCCAATGTTATATTAAGAACTGCAAAGTAAATTTCAACCAAATACTTTATTCAGGGGAGTCATTAAACTGAGGTGCCTCTGAAATTTTTGGAAGGAGTGTACTGCCAGTTAGCCCAAAGCACTGCTCAATGTCCTTTCTATGGTTATAATCTCTCTAGTGTATTTTTAATTGAAGACAACCACTATAGAGGAGGTGAGAAGTTGTTATTTATTGGTACTTGTTAGGATGGAATCAAGGATGTGGAAGATATTCATCTATTTCTCTTTCCATCTCCCCCCACACAAAAAGAATCGTACTTAATCCATCTGAAGCATTTGGGGAGAGAAGGTTAAGATATAAAATTTACCGTGAGCCCAAACAGAACTTCAGAAGTGGGAAATGGAAGCTTGTTGAAGTCCCTCAACTAAACAGACTCTCTTCTATATGGAATTGAATGCATTAGTGTTTTCAAATTCTATAGCTTCAAATTCTTAATATTTTCAAATTATATGAGCTTATGTCAAAACATTTAAGTGAGCGTTTAACAATGAGGCAAATATTTGAGTAATTGGTATATGTAATGAATACTATTATAAACCATATTAAATGTTATAAAATCCTAATACACTAATATAAGCTATAATAAAGTATAATTAAACAAGATTTATGATCAATATTTTATAATATAAGCACATTAAATAACCAAAACCTCTTCCACCATGTAAAAATGACTAAATTTTTAGTTTTTAAAGATTTTTTAGATTACTGTGAAAGGGGGTGTAGTTTCAAGAAAGGTGAAACTTTCCTTCAATATTTAAACCATTAACACAGTCACCTACTGAGTGTGGGTCTCTATGATATGCCCTGGAAAGTATGGGCAACTATTCCACATCAAATTTTACCTTTATATGATAAGTCAAAGCAAATAATTATAATGCAATAGAGAAATGGTAAATCCCACCAAAATTAACCAATGAAAGTATAAAAATCTTAGTTTGGAAATCTATTGGAAGATTTCCAGATTAAAGTGCCCAGTAAGTGCAAATTATCAAAATTATCATAAGGCTTCAGTTAATTCATTATCTTTAAGATTTTTAGTATACTATATTATAAAACACATTATGCATCGTAAGCATTCAAACATTTTTTGATGATTCAGAAAGCATCACAAATTGTTATATCAGCTGATAATAATTTATGTACATATTTATTAAACTTGTATTATAAACACGCAGAATTCTTCAGGCCAGAAGTTGAAAGGCCTGTCTCTAGCTTGTTTATGCTAAGTTGTTTAGAGATGATGTAACTCTGAGCTAGTTTGTCTATTGCAATTGTTCTCAAAATTGGGGGCAGGGGATATTTTTACCTCCACCAAGTGGATATTTAGCAACGTCCGGAGACATTTTTGTCATTACTGGATTGGAGATACAACCAAAATCTAGTGGGTAGAGGCGAGATATGCTATAAAATACCCTACAATGCACAGGATAGCCCTCCACAAGGAATTATTTAGGCCAAAATGTCAGTAGTATCAAAGTTGAGAAACCCTAGTCTAATATAGTGTTTATTCACCTTTCCTGAAACTATGCCCCCTTTCACAGTAATCTCAAAAAGCCTTAGAAATTAAAAAATTATTTAGTCATTTTTGCGTGGTGGAAGAGCTTTTAATTATTTAATGTGTTTGATTTATCATATTATAAAACATTGGTAATATAAATGCTGTTTATTTGAACTTTATAATAGCTTTTATTAGTTTATTATTTAGGATGTGTATAACATTTAATATGCTTTATAGTAGTATTCATTATATAGATAAATGTTTTATACTTTTCACTTTAACAACGATTTCTAACTCTATGTAAGAAAGAGTATGAATTAACAATTTTTTAAATTACATGCTTGAAAACCAAATACACATGAAAATGTGGACTGAAATTTAAAATAAAATAAAATCTATAAAGTCAAGGTAAAAGCTAATTTCATGACCAGGCGTGGGATTCTTGCTTCATAGTTTTTGTTATCAGAAATTAGCTAATTTTTTTTGATCTCTAAACAATGAAATAAGAGAGGCTCAAATGACATTTTCAAGTACACTTTGAGCATGAGTTGGGTTGGAGTTGCATCCTTTTGAAACGTTGATTTTCAAAAGATTTTCTGAAGTTTTCATTTATCGGTGTTCTCTGGGACTTAGGAATCATGATTCTTACAAACTGATCAGCTCAGTTTACTGTGCAGCAGAGCTCTGAGAACTTTTGTATAGTATCCAGTTGGGAGATTCTATAGCTAGATAGCATGGGTTCAAATCCCCCTCCAAGTCTTTACCAGATACCATTATGACCCTGGCAAGTTACTTAAACTGTGTGCCACCATTTTCTCCTCTGTAATATGGAGGCACTAAAAATTTTCACTTTTAGATTTTCTATATACAGTTTACAAATTGGCTTACTCTGAATATCATCTTGAGTAAAATCTGGAAAAATATGATTCTTTATAACTTTCTCAACCCTTTATATATTTCAATATCAGTAACCAATGCACTAAATATGGATATAAATTATAAGAATAAAAAATTTAAAATTATCATAATGGTCAAAACTCTCTTCATAGCTAAAAGTGTTGAGTAATTAAACCAATGGAGTAGCTAAATCATGTGTACTCTTCTTTGATCCCTCCCACGACCATGTATTTGGCATTGTAATAAAAAAGATACATTTCTTTTCAAGAATAGACATAACTACCTTTAATAATATCACTCAGAAATTTTTACAAACCCCTGGAAAATTTCATGAATATCAGACTGTGCTCATAAAGTCTTAGAGATGAGATCACAATAGACTGAGTCAACATATAGTAATGAGGAGGATTAATAAAACCTCAGTCTGGGCATTTTACAAATAAATCAAAACCAAGAGTGTAATTAAATAATTGTAGCAAAAGAAAACCTTGGGTAATCCTTTCAGAAAATGTAATCAAAATGATTGCATTTAGAAAACAAATATTTAATTTGGTGACTAGAAGATCTTTTATTATTCTATTATATCTTTTCGTGTGTGTGACACTTTCAAGGTTAGTTTTTACTTACAAATTATCTCTAATTAAAAATTGACTTGGTTATTAAATCATTGAAAAATGGCCATCACCAAATTGCTCATTAAAATATTTCTATATTCTATATATATACATGGAACATATGTATATATTAATTTTTACTTTTTTTTTTACTGTGCCTACTAGAGAAATTTAAACTACGTACATGTAGAACATATGTATGTTTTAACTAGACATACTGTCAAATACACTGTCCCTAATATTTGGCAATATTAATACCATCTCATCGAGAAATCTGGAATATATGTACATTTTGGATGTCTATTGTATGTTGGGCACTGGACTAGTCATGAATAATACAGAGTTTAAAAAGTCTCAGATTGACTTCAGCCATGTTGTCAGGAGGTACACACTTTAGTTTGGGACAGGGAGGAGAAATTTAATAAGAGAAATATATATAAGGCATAATGCTCTAGCAGAATATGCAGTGGATAACTGTCCAAAAGGACCAGCCAGGGCTTTTTGGAAGAGGTGACATTTGAGTCAAGTCGTAAAGGCTGAATGGAAATTCACTGGTTGAGATAAACTCTTCAGGAAGAACTACTTTAATAGAACTTGCCTTTAGCCCTGAAATAAATGGTGTGCAAAATCATTACCATCTGTCAACTTACTCAGGCTACTTTGCTCTTAACTTCAGAAAAAATTCAGAAATACAATTAAAAATTTTGAGCTTATTTTACTGTCTTTTAAAAATGAGTTAATTCAAAGAGGAAATTGAATATAATGAGAGAGAATCTCCCCCGGGGATGGGGGGTGGGGTGGGGAAATGCTATTGATTCTTTGCTTGTGTTTATTTTCTCCCAGAAATATATTATGCATAAACTTGATGATTAAAAATTCAGATTATTACATTTCTAAATTGGTAATGCCATTTATTGCATCATACATCAATCATAAAAATGCTCATCTTGCTGAATCTAACAAACTTCTAAATGAACAAAGTGCAAAAATAATTTATACTTTATTGCACTGTAGTAGATTTGTTAAACTAAACCAGAATATTGGTCCATGAAAAATAGGTCTTTGACTCCAAACACTCACACCACAGGATCTCTCTGAGATTTTTGTGTCATTTCAAGTCAGAGAAATTTGTCTAATAAATTGTTGGCTTGTAACAATGAAAACTAAAATATCTGTGGGGCTATTCTTGTTCTCTTCATTTTTCTACAGCAGCTCTGCCCGGGAGAAATAAAATGTGGGCCACAAATGTAATTCAAATTTCTCTAGTAGGCACACCGAAAAAATAAAAGTAAAGAGGTGAAATTAATTCCAACACTATATTGTATGTAACCCAGTATACCCAAAACATTGTCATTTTAACACATAATTGTTACAAAAGTTATTAATTAGATTTTTTTCCATTAAGTATTTAAAATCTGTAAGTTTTACTCTTACAGTGCAACTTGGTTTGGATCAGCCACATTTCAAGTGCTCACTAGCCATATGTGTCTGGTGACTACCATATTGGAAAGTACAGTTTGAGAGATCCACATTAAACTAAAAGAAAGGACTTTCTTGGCCTTTCACTGAAGAGTCATTCTTTACTGCTAACCTTGGAAGCATTCCCAAATGTACTCCACAGATTTTAAATATTCTATCTTAACATCTCTCAGGGCTTCAGTTTTAATGCCATAGTATTTTTAAAGAATGGTAGATATTCTTTTTTACAGAACGCTCCGTAAGAGCAATGAGAAGTTTATGATGCACATAATGCAAAATACAGGTCATTTCCCAAGCCTATTTTAAAAGCACAAAAGCTATAGTCATTTATCACTTCTGAGAATGTTGTCTTAAAGGTCTTGGTTTGGATATTGGCGATGTGAGAACTTTTGTGATAAGAAAGTAGTCTTTAAAAATAAGATAGCAGACTAAAATTCATATCTAGAATTAAAGACTTGTTTTTAATCTTCCATTATAGATCATGCATAGGGGTACAGTAGTCTAGGAAAACACTACTCTGAAAATATACCCCACATTTGCTAAGTTATTAAAAGTTACTTGACTCAGCAACTTAAAATTTCTTGTGGGTGATGTCATTCTTGATTTTTAGACAAAGCTACCTACCTTTGCAAAGCAGCTGGGACCTTTTTGCATTGGAAGACTCATTTAGAGCCCAAATAAAATTAAATTGTCAACACTTTGGAAAGCAACTGAGCTTTCCAAATGAGCATTCAGAAACCTGACCTTAAGATTACTTGTGAATTGTGAGTCAGCAAAATAAACTAAATTGTTCATTGCTAGGAGTATTTCAATTATTAAGGGCCTTCTAGATTCTAAGTAGTCTTTTTTTAGTTAGTTTACCATTAAGATGTTTGGGATGTGAATACATTTGCAACAGGGAGAAATATAAATTATACTTAATTTCCTAGGCTAATTCAATATATGACCTATCTATATATATTATCTGGTAATCTATAATTTTTCCCTTAGTCTTTACTCCCCCACTGGAAGAATGAAAATGGAAAATTATTACATGGCACATGGCTTGATACTTTACAAATTTTAACAATTATGTATTTATTTTGGGAGGCATTGAATTTATTTGTTTTATTTATATAAATTTATGAGGTACAAGTATAATTTTGTTAAATGCATAGATTGTGTAATGGTCACATCAAGCCTTTTAGAGTATCCCATCACCTTAGTAACGTGCATTGTACCCGTTAAGTAATTTCCCATTCTCATAAAATTCTGTGAATTTAATTTAATCTATTTAATGTGTTGTAGACAAATATAGCCAGTACTATAAACAGTTGATTTTAAGATATCATTGCTTAGAATGAGACTAAATAAAACAAAATGGGTCAATAAATGTCAACCTATATAGCAATGTCAAATAAATAAGAGGTCAAATATGGCAGGATTTTTGAAGGTGATTTGTGAAAGTGATTATATTGTTTACACTCATGGAAAATGCCTTCAGAGTTTCAACTAAGAATGCCAACACCTCATTTCTTTACCCTAATGCATATTGTCTTCCTTCTCATCCCCAGTTCCTTTCTTTCCCTAACCCATACCCCCTTTCCTTTGCTGATTTTGATAGAAGTGGGACCTCCAATAAGTCGGGGAGACAGCAGGAAATGGGATAAGAAAGAACCTGGAATGATAGAATAGCTGAGCCTGAAGGCTTGAAGAAAGGCTCCTCCTGACATCTAAATGGAGACCTAGGAGATGGGTTGGTCACGATGGGGGAAGGAAACATGAGGAATATTCTAAGCCAGGGAGCATACTGTGGACAAGTCTGAAGTCATGGGAAAGTGATTTTGAGAGGATTGCAGCTTGGTAAACCTAGAGTTTGAACTGAGAGAGATGAAGCTAGAAAGTTAGCAAGGGTCAGAATATTTTCTTTTTATTTGCATGACAATGGTAAAAACCACTAAAGGTTCTGTGTTAAGCAGAGGAGTGACGTCATTTACAAAGGGAAATTGGATTCGAAATGAAAGGCATAAACTGAGACAAAAATATCCTTCGTTAAATTATTGAAGCCCAGTTGAACACATTGGTGGCTTAAAGTGGATTATTGGTATAAGTGGTAGAAAGAAGTTAATAGATTTCAATGATTTTTTTAAATAAAAATAAAAAATGTAGACTTTGCTATCTAGTAATGGATTACTACAGAAAAGGAAAGAGTAAAGTTTTCTACTGTGGACAGCTAGAAACCTTCACTGAAGTAGGAACCCAAGACTTACTTAGATTATGTTGGGAGTGGCAGGGTATTTTAGTTGCACAGGGATTTTAATTAGAGAAATGACGGAGTGATGATATAGAGAGATCAATGCCATTAAAAGAAGTTTTATTACTCACAGTTCTCAAGAGAAGGGTACATACTATACTAGGCAAAGCCACATAGGAAAGCTGGAGAGTCAGTCAGCAGGCAGAAAAAAAAAGCATAGCCCAAACCCTTTATTGTGATTTCCAAGGAAAAGAAATGAGTAAAGTGGGATAGGCAAGTCTAAACAAGTTTAGGACTGGATAGTTCAAATAATTTCCAAAGGCTCTTGGTTCTAAAAGTGGTCTCTGGTTTTCTGGTACCAGGCCCTAGGGTGGATGGAAAAGTTAGAGTGGGGGAAGATACTGATTTGGTGCAACAACAGTTAGACGAAGAAGGTAGTTGGGAATATGGACTTTGCATTAGTTGGCTTGTATATGAAAAGCAATCCAACAAATCCACAAGGGCACAAGTTTGCAAGTCATTTGCTATATTTAGGATTAGCTAGCCCTGGGAGGAGCAGTCTCTCCTGGCCTTCCAAGGCCCTCAAGATGTTCAGGCATCCACAAAATATGGAAATCTTTTTGAAACATGATTAATACACAGGATAAATGATGTGCATGATATAGGACAGTGGTTCTCAAACTTTAGCTCCACTGGAATCACTTGGAAAACTTGGTAATATGCAGATGACTGTTTCACCCTTAAGTTTCTAATTGGAGAAATCTGGGGAGGGCACAGATAATTTGCATTTTTACTAAGTTCTTCTATGATTTCGATGCTGCTGGTGAGGTACCAGGCTTCAAGAACCCTCATTTATGACATGTGCTATTTAAGGAATATCCAAAAGGAGGATAGTTCGGGGAACATTCTTGGGCAATTGGCTATGTGAGTCTGAAATTCAGGATAGAGTATTAAGCTGAAATAAAGATTTGGGAGCTCATCTACAGTCAAATGATAATTGAAATATTGAGAGTAAGGGCGGGGAGAGAGGTCCATATACCAAGAAAAGTGAAAACGACTAAATCCCAAGACTCGCTGACTATTGAGAATGGAGCTAAGTGAGAGGGATCAACAAAGCTGATCCAGAAAAAGTCACAAGGGCATTAGGAGGCCAAGAAAAAAGACATTCACTGCCAATGAGAGACACTTACTAATGGCTTGACTGGCTATGCCAGTATGCATTAACTGCTTCATAATTACTTTATTGATTATAGTAATAAATATGTATTTTAACAAACAAGTAATACAACTAATTTTTAATTATCTTGTTTAAATTGATAAAAGTTGTATATATTCATGGTGTACAACATGATGTTTTGATATACCTATACATTGTAGAATGGCTAAATCAAGCCAATTATCGTATGCATCACCTCACATATACTTTATTTGTGGTGAGAACACTTAAAGTCTACTCTTAGCAATTATCAAGTATATAATATATTGTTGTTAATTATAATCTCCATGTTATACAGTAGATCTCTTGAACATATTCCTCCTGTCTAAATGAAATTATGTTTCCTTCAAACAACTGATTTTTTAAAATAAAAAAACTTAATACATGTAAGTTACAATTCTTAATAGTCACCTTAGGAGCCTGTGCAATTATTCCTACAATGTTGTTACTATTCTGTGGCTGTATTTTTAAACATCTTTAAAGGTATTCTATATTCTGTATTTTTTAACATCTTTAAAAGTATCAAATTTTTATATTTTGAAAGTAGAATTCATTTTTTGTCACTCTTTAAAATCTTTTTATGTTGAACAAAATACATGAATGGTAAAGCTAGATGCAATCAATTTTTTTAAATCAAAAAGTAGATACACATGAACATTTATTATGTAATTGCAAACTGTCTTGAAAGGCAGTCTCAAAGAGTTTAGTACCTAAATTGTACCATTACTCACTGCATTAAAATACAACATTCATTTGAGTGTATAACCTTTTGCTCAATTTGTTTTCAATGTCTTCTTCCCTGAGAATTGTCTCAAATAGATACATATAAATATACACATATCTCCAGATTGGCTCTGAGAAATGTCTTGATTCAAACGTGCTTGATTCTAAGATTCATGGCACATGGGAACTGTATGGTGACAACCTTGTCAGCCTATCTTTAGAGTAGCTTTGGATTCTATTCAGAACATTTCCCAAAGCTATTCTGCTATCAAGAATATAAACAGGAATCGTCAAGGAAGATTTTTAAAGGGCAACATTTTTATGTAGGCATTTTTCTCACATTGAAAACTAGTTTACTAAATGCAGTATATTACCTTCTTATTACAAGAAGTCTTTCACATTAGTATAAATGCATATGGCAGTTGTGCCAGAAATAAACTGCCTCTCAAACTAGCACATGGAAAAAAGAATTCTGAGATTTAGCACATATGTAGCTTTTAAATAGTATACTCTGCTTTAAACATGATATGTTAGTCCACGTTCTCTTCAGCCATTTTCAGTTGAATTTTACTTTATATTCCTTTGTATATTTATTCTTGATAATCATTGTCCTGAGATTCCTTTAGCTCTTCAATTCTGCGTTTTTAATTAATGGAAAACTTGGTTTTATTCTCTCCCCCTGACATAGTTGTTTTCTAGAAAAAGACAGTTATAGGCTATAAATCCAATATTTTAGGGCAGACTTGAACATGCATCAGGACTACTAGAGGACTTGAAACACAGATTGAATGGTCCCAACCCTAGAGCTTTACATTCAGTTACAGATAGGGTAGGACCTGGGAATTTGCATTGCTCGCAAATTTCCAGTTGATTTTCATGACACTGGTCTGGAAACCGAACTTGTGAGAGCCATTAAAATAAAAAAATAAAAAAATAAAAAAGATGTACAGAGATTTTCTTCATTGACTTTTGCCACTGAAGACATTTAGATGAAGAGACTCCACAAGGTGTAATCACTTAGCTATGACTGGGGCCTGATAATTTGTGTTTCTATCAAATTCCCCGGGGGGATGCTATTGCTGCTGATTGAGAACCATACTTGGTGAACCACTAATTAAAATGTCACTGAAAACCAAAAGCAAATTAGGCCAGCAAATCCTCCTAGAGAATGAGGCCTAAAGACTTATTTTTGTTTTATTTTTGCCAGAAGCTTCTTGTGGCAAAATTATCACCAACAGAGCTGAAGTTCAAACTTGGGTTTATGGCAAGCGAAAAGGATAATTTGGAAAAAGCTGAGGTTGGCTTTGGGGGTGGAAATGAGTATGAAGGAAGAAATTAAAAAAAAAAAAAAAAAAAAGAAAGAAGCCAAATATTAAATTGTTCACAGGGCAAAAAAAAAAGAGAAAGGGAGTAACTAGAAAATATCTTAGACTGGTTCAGCAACTCAGATCCCTCACAGTCAACAATGGTCCCACCCTCTTGGAGTTTACATGTTTACATTCCATTTTTTTTTTTTTCCTCGAGACAGAGTCCTCACTCTGTTGGCTAGGCTGGAGTGCAGTAGTATGATCACAGCTCACTGCAACCTCCACCTCCTAGGCTCAGGTGATACTCCTCCAACTTCAGCTTCCCAAGTAGCAGGAGCTACAGGCAAGTGCCACCATGTCCAGCTATTTTTTTGTATTTTTTGTAGAGATGAGGTATCATCATGTTGCCTAGGCTGGTCTCAATCTCCTAGGCTCAAGCAATCTGCCCACCTCAGCTTCCCAAAGTGCTGGGATTACAGACGTGAGCCACTGCGCCTCACTGGAGTTTATCATTCTAATTGAGAAAATAGCCAACAAATTTGTCATTTATTTTCCTTTAAAAAAATTCTTCTGGCTGTTGTGCGACTATAGAATATGGAAGGTGCAAGAGTACACGGCTAATACCCTGTTCTAAATTCCATCTCCTCCAAGTTTTGTTCTGTCAGGAATCTTCTTATGTATTTTTAAGTCACCTTCCTACAGATCCTTTGCTGTCAGCTTGCCACTCCGGTACCCTTCATTTTAACAATCAATTGTTCAAGCTTACCGCTGCTGCTCTCCACCAACGCCCAACCCTGCCTAGTGTCAACTGTCTCCCTCTTTCCAATGGCCAAAGTTTGTGAAAGTGTAGCACAGCTCCATATGTGTTCCTGTGAAGGATATGGTCTCGTTCCTTTTTATGGTTGCATAGTATCCCCCAGTGTATATGTAACACATTTTCTTATCCAGTCTATCATTGATGGGCATTTGGGTTGATTTCATGTCTTCACTGTTGTGAATAGTGCTGCAGTGAACATAGGTGTGCATGTATCTCTGTAATGGAATGATTTATATTCCTTTGGGTATATACCTAGTAATGGGATTGCTGGGTCAAATGGGTTTTCTGGTTCTAGATCTTTGAGGAGCTAGAAGTCATTATCCTCAGCAAACTAACACAGGAACAGAAAAGCAAATACCACATGGTCTCACTTGTAAGTAGGAGCTTAACAGTGAGAACACATGGAGACAAGGAGAGAAACAACACACACTGGGGCCTGTTGGGAGGTGGGGCAAGGGGAGGGAGAGCATTGGGAAAAATAGCTAATGCATGCTAGGCTTAATTCCTAGGTGATGGGTTAATAGGTGCATCTTACCACCATGGCACACGTTTACCTACATAACAAACCTGTACATCCTGTACATGTATCCTAGAACTTAAAAAAAATTAATCATAAAAAAGAACTAAAAAAAATGAAAAGAAAAGTGTAACAGTGCTGCCTAGCTCCCTTCTTTACTCACAACTTCTTTCCAGTTCATTTATCTGGCTATTACTCCTACCATGCCAGGCAAACTGCTCTCACTAAAACACTCAATAGCCTTCCCCCTGCCAAATTGCCTGACTCAGCTTCTCCTTGTAATGTTGTCCTTTAGTTCTTTAACACCCTCTTCCCCAGGTTTTCAGCTGATCTATCTCCATAGGACATTTGAGTCTCTTTCCCCCATAATTCATCCTCAGCCTCTTCCATAATAGGTATGGCTTCTCCCCCGATACCTTACCCTCAGCACTTCTTCACTTTCCATGCTACATCTTTTCTGTGACCTCATCTTCATCCACAGCAGCAGTTAGTATCTACAAGCAGATGACTCTCAAAGCTTATGCTGCCTCTGTACCTCTCTTGGTCATTCTACATGGACATCTGCAACTCCCCAGTGAACTTCTACATTTAGAACACAGGACTGGTACCTACTGATAAACACAGGTAGGGTATACCTGACTAGTGCTTTCTCTACTTGGTTGGGCTTTTGCTAAAGCAGTTGTTAAATATTTTGAGTCTGACTCATGGCTAAAGACATTTTAAAATTAGCATGTCTCAAACTGAAATCCCCTACTACCTCTAGTCTCTATTTCAGAAGATGGCACCACCATTTACCCAATTATTTAAGCTAGAAACTTCCAATTCTGGTGAGACTTCTCTATTTTTGGCACGTATCTACACTGACACAAAATATTGCAAATTCTACCTCCTAAGTCGCTCTTAAAACAGATTTTTCTCTATGACTCTCCATGGTTTCAGGTATCACTGTGGAGTCAAGCATACCTGATTTGAATCTTGTCACCTTTGGCAAATTTTTAAATCTCTTTCTCAGCCCCAGTTTCCTTGTAAAATTATCTGTTTCTTAGGGTGACTAAAGGGCTTAAATGAGATTACCACACGGAGAGTAAGGTACATAAAATGCAATTAATAAAGAATAGTCACTATGACTGCTGATGATGATGCTATTACTATTCGTATCACCTAGAAAACTCTGGTAACTTCTTCACTGGTCTTCCTGTATCTAGCATCCCTTCCTCACCCAGAGTTATCTTCTAACATGAAGGCTGACCCTGTCACCCCTATACTCATGTTAAAGATTCTCCAATACCTTTAAGATAAATTCCCAACTCCTTGGAGTAGCATGCAAGGTCACACATGAGATAATCTCTCCAAGGCCCCATTTCTTCGATTCTCCCTGATGGATATATGTGGCAGAAAATTTAAGGCTACCTGGATATTATCAACCTTATGTCCTAATACTTCCATCTGCTGCAAAAACCTTCTACCCAACTTCCCATCCTGTGGACCAGAAGTCTATTCTGAAGTTTGAGATTATGTTTAAAGAAAGATTCTTTGTTTAAAGAAAGATTCTATGTTTAAAGAAAGAAAGAATCTTTCTTTAAACATAATCTCAAACTTCAGAGTAGACCTCTGATCCACAAGGTGTTACAAATCTCTCAGTAAGTTGTACAGGATGAACATACCCTAAAACTTTTTTTCCAATATTTCAATGTTAAAGGTTTAATAATCACATTTACAGAAACAGAATGGTGGCATTGGTGTAGAAGTATGTAAAGATACAGTGTTTACAATTTAGGATTATTTTTGTCAATGTTTTAATATTAAAATGTCTAATCATACAGCAAAGTTGAAAGAATTTTACAGTCAACATCTGTATACCCAGCACCTATATTTTGCCATTGAAAATTTACTGTTTGCTTTATTACATATTCGTCTATCCATCCCTCTCTCTGTGTTTAATTTTTAATATTCTAATACTCTTACCCTGAAATAATAATTTATCTTTTCAAAAAATAACGTGTTTTTGCATAAATGAAGCAAAATAAACTTGCCCTTGATAGAATAATATGCATTGTAGTGCTTTCTAATTCAGTCCATTGAAATATCCATTAACATTATAACCAGAGAATATAAAACATATTTACTTAATACTCCACTGTATCTGATTAGATGTAGACCATTAGGAAGAATTATTATAATTAAGAATCTAGGTTTGTCAATATAGAAAAAGAAAACCTATGTTTTTTATTCCAGTGGAATGTTTTGTCAGGAATATTGTTCACCTTTTTATAAAATTTAACTTTGACCTTTATTTTGTTAATGCACCACAGGTTAAGTTACACTATGAGATGTGCTAAACAGATCTGGAAGTTTTGAAACTAGGTTTTCAAAGTGTATTTTACATTAAATCTTCATAACACCTTATTAATTTAAATCCATTACCATTTTAAGGAAAATTCCCAGACAGGCAGGTGAAAATTAAAAACAAATCAACATGGTAAGCAACTCTCCCCCAGAAACCAATATGCATGTAGTCAATGTGTCCTTTTAAATTAGCAAGGCACAGCTTTCCATAAAGTCGCAGCATGATTTTATATGCTGCAATAATATTGCTAAAATAAAGGAGAAGGCAACATTTTCTGTATTTTTTTTTCTAGAAGTTTTCACACAGCTTAGTATACTGCAGTGACCACATTACTCAGTTCCAGAATTAGCAGCACGCCATTGTGAATGACTTAATTCACATTGTGATTACTCATTTAACAGCATTCTTTAGGGTTTACGATGTGCAAAGCATTACATTAAGTAGTATATAGCAGAGGTTCTCAAATGCAGATGATCTGTGAAGATTTCCTCAATAAGCAGAGAAATGAGAACTATAAGGACAGAGAGAGAGAGAAGTTATTTAAGACTGTAGCTTGTCATCCTCCTTTCTTAGGACAGCCTACCATTTAGTCTGAGACTATGTCTTTCTGATTCTTTCCTGTTGTTGAAATATCCCTTCCTTAAAAATATGATGGTAATAGTAGATGGTAACTCTTGTTTTATTATAATAGTTTACCTGGCAAAATTATCATTTTATATCTGCATCAGTTATATATAAAAGTATATCAATCTGTTACCAAATGACCTCAAAACTCAGTAGCTCAAAACAGTAAGTACTTCTTGAGTTCACTAATTTGTGGGCTGATGGTTTACGCTGGGTAGTTCATCTGCTCTGTCTGGGTTCCCTTGCGAGCCTGGAGAGTAGCTGAGAGCTTAAGTATCTGAAAGTGGCTGGGTCAACACAGCTCTTGGTCACATCTTCAACATCCCTCCAGCAGGTGAACGAGCCTAAGCATGTCCTTTTTGTAAAGGATGAGGGGAAGAGTGAAAGTGCAAACATGTAAACAATTTGCTGAGCCCCTGCTCCCTGCTTCCATCAAGGCTGCAATATCCCATTGGCTAAAGCAAGTTTTATTCCCCCCTGTGGTAGGCAGAAAGATGGTCCCCCCAAAGATGTTAATCCCCTGAATCTGTGAATACATTATGCTCCGTGGCAGTAGGGAATTAAGATTGCAGATGGAATTAAGGTCGCTAAGCAGGTGCTTTGAGATGGGGGAGATTATTATGGACTATTCAGATGGGCCCAATATAACCACAGGGTTCATATAAGTGAAAATGGAAGAATGAGATTGGAAGTCAGAGAGAGAGGTGAAGATACCCACATTGCTGGCTTTGAAGATGGAGAAGGGGGCCATTAGCCAGACAATGTTGGTAGCATCTGATGCTGAAAAAGGCAGGGAAATCGATTGTCTTCTAGCTTCTTCAGAAAAAATACAGCCCTGCCAACACTTTTATTTTAATCCATGAAACCCATTTCAAACTTCTGACTTCCAAAACTATGAGATAATCCATTTGTGTTGTTTTAGGCCAGTAAGTTTATGGAAATCTGTTACAGAAGCAATAGGAAACAAATATACGCTCCATTATTCAATCTTTGGAATATGACATACTATTATTTACTTAATGTTTTTCTTAAAATCAGCTCATGTTGTTTTCTGCTTTTAGCCTTGTCTAAATGATAATTCCCACAAAATTGTAGTATGATGTTGTAGTGTTTTTTCTTCTTAATATACATAAAACTAAATGAATATTAAAATGTAAAGTATAAGCTGTTTATCTGTGTAACATGGTAAATTGTCTCCCCTGCCACGACTGTTAAGCAAACCACATTTTGGGAAACATCGATTTAGATGGTTCAAAGGAACAAGAGATTGTGCAAAAACAAGAATTGATTAGAGAAGGAGCCGTTTGACCAATGGGTAGAATTGTTGGCAGACAAAGGTAGAAGAGAAAAATTATTCAGTATGGCTCTAGCGAACTCTTTGCACTTTTATCACACAATTTGAAGCTTGCTAATCTTGACATGTCTTAATGTTGTTGGATTGTTCATTAAACTGGCTGAAATGTTCACAAGGACTCTCACCTGTCTTCTGACTTAAGCTTAGATTTATTACACTTCTTGGAAACATCTTCTAAACCCCAGATCTCCCTCAGCTAATCTGTACACTCGGTCTTTCTGTAAGAAAGCCCAAACTGTTTGCAGTGTTCCTCAGTCTTTTTGATACCATAATGAACAGGTAAGTTGATCAGTTCATCATGATATCAGATAAGTTGTCTGAGGACTCTAAGCTGCCTAACCAGCCCAGGGCTGAGAGGGATCAATATCTGAGATACCTATAACCCAATCAGGGCATATGCTTTAGCATACCCATTGGAGAACCCTATTTTAGAACCTTTATCAACTGTGAGCTTACTGGGGGCAATGATTTTGTCCTGTTAGTCATTCTGTTCATAATTTGCAACATGATATATGATAGTTGTTAATAATTGTTGGTTGAAATGAAGTCAAATAAATAGCAAATGACTTGTCTAAGGTCACACATTGCACAGATTTATTTCTCTTCCCTTTGCTGCCCTGGAGTACCAGTTGTATCTACCAATAAGCCTCATTTATATGCCAGCCTCATCTTAATTTCTGAATTAGTCTAAGTGGTTCTGGTAGCGCATCAAAAATCTTGCTTTCTGATGGCATTTATAATTTGAATTCTGTGACTTACAGACTTGGTTCAATGTATCAGGAATAAAGCTGGGGGTGCCCACAGGGTTTGAAAAATTCCAGCCTTCCTGATTTCCTCTCTTCTCTTCTCCCCTGGCCACCCTAAAAGTCTGATAGTTTTTGTTATTTGGATACTCCTAAACTCTGGCAATTTTTCTTACATCTGTTCTCTACAAGCTGTCACAAGTGAGTGGAGGCAGGGTGGCATGGGCTACAGTGGAAGAGACGTGAAAATAAGAGTTAAAAGCCCTGGGTTCCAGTAAATGCTCTGTAGTGGGATTTAGGGCAAGTCTCTTAACTTCTCTCAGCATCAATCTCCTCATCTGTGAAATGAGATTAATGACACCTGTCTTGCCTATACTTCAAGGTTGTTTTGAGGTTCACATGCATTCTCCACCCCATATAGCCTATAAATCTCTGATGCCTACAGATAACCTATGATGTTCTTCACTAAGTTTAATATTTCCAGGATTTTAAAAGTCAATGACTAGCACTTCTCTGATCTAACATAATAATATATTGTGTCAATATGTGTGGGAATCTCTCTGGTTATTAATGTTAATGGAAGTTTGTATAGTTTACCTGAAATAGAATAAAGCTATAATATTAATATATATCATCAATGTCTTTTAGGAGATTTTTTCAATATAAAGACAATTTTGTTCAAAATTCTGTAGAACATTTAATTTTTACCAATTTACAAATAAAATGATAACATCGAAAGGACCCCTTCTTTTAAAAATATGTTGTAACTCTCACATTGACAGTAATCTGTCATTTAGGACAGGAAATCCATGTAGTTTGAAAATTCATTGGTATCATGGAACTAAAACAATGGCTTTTTACGCAGAACAATTCCATTTTTCGTTGTTTTACAAATGAAGTAGTGATATTACTGGGTATATATGAAGCATACTGATTGACCAAAAAACAGTAACAAATTTTGTAAACCCCTCACTTAACCATTATTCACTTTTCCCAACCACATAAGAATCCTTTCTCTTTGTTCTTAGATTGCCTTTCTTTAACCTTTTCAATTCTAAGTCCAGACAAGCTGCTGTGATTCTTTAAGAGGCCACACAAAATAAGTATTGTCCAGTGCTAACACTTTGAAGTGTGATATTGTAATTACTACCAAGAGAACATTAATCACTACTAGATTAGAATAGAATTACCTGTTATATTCACATTAATAGCAAATGAGCTTTCCTTGATTGATGTTGTTATAATGAATACAAAAGGAATTAATAATGATCTGGCACTCACCCAAAGAGGGGTAGTCATTAAGGACATGCCATCAAAAGGCGGATAATACTTTACAAACAACAAGTATTAATTAAAGTAATATCACAATGAACTCCTACTGAATAAATTATATCCATATTGCAAAGATATCATATGGTTGACATTAATGTGATTGCAATACATGTTACAAAAATTAGTAATGACTAACCATTTAAAATATTTAGGAAGCAAATATCTGTTTATATTTGCTAAATAGTTATGTCAACTAACTTTGGTGAGTGACTTCTAGCATAGGAACAATGATGGATAATATCAAAGCATTATATATAATATCTTAACTCATATTTTTATTTGAAAAAAAATATATATATATATTGTCTTTAGGATTTTACTTGTTTCCAGTAGAATATCCTAAAGCAACTATAATTGTAGATGTAAAATTGACAAATTTCTGGGTTTTTTAAAAAAGTATTTGAAAGCTGATCTGCTGTGAACATTGAACCAGATGTTAAGGAAAATGCTAGTCAGAAATGAGACATGGGAACAGAGAAGCAGAACTAAACTTTCCATCTATGGTTTCTATGGAGTGATTGAGCATGTACATATTAACAGGGATACAAAGTTAGGCTCTCTCATTCAAGATGCTTTCTGTCTTTAAAAAAAATAAAAGGCGATTTTTGAAATTTTCTGTGGCAACAATCCCATAGCAGAAAGCAAAGAGTTTTACATCAAGTGATCAGAATATCATTCTTATAATTTTACTACATTGAACATTATTTAGAAAATTTTGAAGTAATATTAAAATAGCTATAAAACATACTTGTCTAACAGAGTTAGAATTTAAGCTAGATTAAAATAAATATATATTTAGAAGAGTGTACGTAAGAACTGGTGAAATATAAATGAGATCTATATTTGAATTAATAGTATTGTGCCAATGTCAGTTTCCTAGCTTTGATAATATACTATGGGTATTTCAGACGTTATCATTGGGAGAAGCTTGGTGAAAGGTACGTGAGAAGTCTCTGTATTATATTTGCCATTTTTATGAGTCTTGAACCATTTCAAAGTGTTATTTTAGAAAATAAATATATATTTTAGAAAGTATTATCTTTCTCTCTATAACTAGTGGCTAATTAGCTCAGTCTAAAGAATATGTAGAGGTGGAACTGCTAAATAAATCATACTTATGACCTAGACTTACTTGACGATGCTTGAATCAGTAAGCGAATATATATGCCAACATATGCTATGATACAAATAAATATGTAAGATTAAATGATAGGAGCGAATTATTTCTTGGCATGTTGCAATGGGCCCATTTAAAATTGTTTATGTAGGAAACTACTATAATTATAAAAATGAGCATAGCCAAACAGTCAAGTAAATTAGTTGAAATATAAAAGCAGACACATTTTATTGTGATTTTAGTGTTCCACATTATATGGTACAGTATCAAAGGAAAACTCTAAAATATACACTCAAAATCCTAACGTGCCCTTCTGCCCAAAAAGGTGGCACCACAATGAGTATAACCTTTAGAGTTAATATCTAAGAACAAACCCAGCAGTTAAACCAGCATGATTTAGTTCCTGCTGTTACAATTATTATTTTTATTTTATTAATTTCACAATTAAGTTGCAGAGTTGAGCTCGACAATGTTTCCAGCTGTGGCTTTTTTTCAGCTGTCTCAATAGTTCATAGATATGGTCAAATGTTCAATAATAGTGAAAGCCTATAGCCCACATATTATTTCTGTAACACCAATTTTATGTGAAAAATGATTTATCTTAATCCCAGAGAATTTCCATAACTAGTTTTGTTATACATCTAAAAAAATAAAATAACAGAGCAGACTTTTTTTTTTGAGACAGAGTTTCACTCTTGTTGCCCAGACTGGAGTGCAATAGCACGGTCTCGGCTCACTGCAGCCTCCACCTCCCAGGTTTAAGCAATTCTCCTGCCTCAGCCTCCCAAGCAGTTGGGATTACAGGACACCACAACCAGCTAATTTATGTGTTTTTAGTAGAGATGGGGTTTTGCTATGTTGGCCAGGCTGGTCTCGAACTCCTGATCTCAGGTGATCTGCCCACCTCGGCCTCCCAAAGTGCTGGGATTACAGGCATGAGTCACCACGCCTGGCCAGCAGACTTTTAAAATAGCTACATGGGCCAAATCCACCTCATTGTTATCAAGAAGATACTGCAGCACCACATGTATACAACAAGACCAGGAATTTAAAAGAGCAGGAAAAGTAGAGACAAAATTTCCTTAGCCCTCAGGAATCTGCCATTCTAATAGCATAAATATTGCAACTTTAGAGGGACTTATTAACATATATCTTATTTATCTTGATGCCAAATATATATTTTGTGATTGCATTTGAGCCATGGAATATTACACAGCTCATTTGAACAGAGCATTTTCATAGACAAGGTGACATTTGCAAAAGATTAGGAGAAATGTAGCTTTGTTAATAAAATCATAGTTTCCTTTGAATATATATTTTGTGATTGTATTAGAGCCATGAAATATTATACAACTCATTTGACCAGAGTATTTTCATAGAGAAGGTGACATTTGCCAAAGATTAGGAGAAATGTAATTTTGTTAATAAAATCATAGTTTCCTTTTGTCTCTTGGAAATGAATTGATGTTAATTTTATGTCTGTTTATGCCAAATATGATGTGCACTTTGCTAAAGATTGAAAAAAGAATAGACATCAAATAGAGGGTTGGAAGTTAACAGACCACATTATAATTAAAAGAAGAGAAAAAGTAGAGTTGCTAAGTTCCCAGAGAAGTCATTTCCCCTTGGTTTGGTGCATTTCACTTTAGTGGTGAAATAAATGACTGGCCATCTGGGCACCTTTCTAGCTCTGTCTGCAGGGAGCACTGGGTGTTTGTGAGAAACTACCTACCTTTGCATAGCACTAGTTTCCTTTTTGACAGGCTTAGGAATTCTAAATTCCATTTGACATCCTTATTTCTATGTTTCATGTAAAGATAATCCTTTGCACTGGAATTACTCTGCAGCAGACTCTGTTTCTGAACACTAGCTATGTCACTTTCAAACTGTGTAATTTTCCTTCAGGTTTCTCAATCACTCCATGCCTGATTTCTAAATTGAGGAATAGGAGTAGAGATTAATATTGTGAATGAGAAAGCATGTGTAAAACCCTAAGTACAGTGCCCTGCATATTGTGAAGGCTTGGTATGTTGTTAGTAGATTCATTTTATTATTATTATTAACATTATTAATAATACTCAACCCTGGCTGTTGGGGGAATTGGTTCTGTCCTCTTGTCTCATTGTCAAAGTAGGTTAACGAGCCTTTTATCTCTTATTTCTGGCAGTGCATTATAATTACTAATAGCAATGTGCTTCATTTGTATGTGATTCTTTATAGTTTACGAAGAACTGTTTTATCTAATCTTACTAAAATTTCAAAAATAGTTTTAAAAAGCCAGAATTCACAAGAGTGTAACCCAGGGGAAGAAGTATATACATACCTTTTTTTAGTATACTTTACGTTCTGGGGTACATGTGCAGATCATGTAGGATTGTTTGCACAGGTACTTACATGACAAGGTGGTTTGCTGCCTCCATCCCCCCTGTCACCTATATCTGGTATTTCTCCCCCATGTTATCCCTCCCAACCTCCCCACCCCCACTGTGCCTCCCGTAGTCCCCCCCCCCCAAAAGACCCCAGTGTGTGATGCTCCCCTCCCTGTGTCCATGTGTTCTCATTGTTCAACACCCACCTATGAGTGAGAACATACAGTGTTTGGTTTTCTGTTCTTGTGTCAGTTTGCTGAGAATGATGGTTTCAGGATTCATCCATGTCCCTAGAAAGGACACAAACTCATCATTTTTTATGGCTACATAATATTCCATGGTGTATATGTGCCACATTTTCCTTGTCCAGTCTATCATCGATGGACATTTGGATTGGTTCCAGGTTTTCGCGATTGTAAACAGTGCCACAATGAACATACATGTGCATGTATCTTTATGATAGAATGATTTATAATCCTTTGGATATATACCCAGTAATGGGATTGCTGGGTCAAATGGAATTTCTATTTCTAGGTCCTTGAGGAATCGCCACACTGTCTTCCACAACGGTTGAACTAATTTACACTCCCACCAACAGTGTAAAAGTGTTCCTATTTCTCCACATCCTCTCCAGCATCTGTTGTCTCCAGATTTTTAAATGATCACCATCCTAATTGGCATGAGATGGTATCTCAATGTGGTTTTGATTTGCATTTCTCTAATGACCAGTGATGATGAGCATATTTTCATGTTTGTTGGCCTGATAAATGTCTTCTTTTGAAAAATGTCTGTTCATATCCTTTGCCCAATTTTGAACGGGTTTGTTTGTTTTATTCTTGTAAATCTGTTTTAGTTCTTTATAGATTCTGGATATTAGCCCTTTGTCAGATGGATAGATTGCAAAAATTTTTTTCCCATTCTAGTCATTGCTGGTTCACTCTAATGATTGTTTCTTTTGCTGTACAGAAGCTCTGGAGTTTAATTAGATCCCATTTGTCTATCTTAACTTTTGTTGCCATTGTTTTTGGTGTTTTGTCATGAAGTCCTTGCCTATGCCTATGTCCTGAATGATTTTGTCTAGGTTTTCTTCTAGGGTTTTTATGGTGTTAGGTCTTATGTTTAAGTCTTTAATCCATCCGGAGTTAATTTTAGTGTAAGGTGTCAGGAAGGGGTCCAGTTTCTGCTTTCTGCACATGGCTAGTGAGTTTTCCCAACACCATTTATTAAACAGGAAATCCTTTCCTCGTTTCTTGTTTTTGTCAGGTTTGTCAAAGATCAGATGGTTGTAGATGTGTGCTGTTGCCTCTGAGGCCTCTGTTCTGTTCCATTGGTCTATATCTCTGTTTTGGTACCAGTACCATGTTGTTTTGATTACTGTAGCCTTGTGGTATAATTTGAAGTCAGGAAGTATGATACCACCAGCTTTGTTCTTTTTGCTTAGAATTGACTTGGCTATGCGGGCTCTCTTTTGGTTCAGTATGAAGTTTAAAATGGTTTTTTCCAGTTCTGTGTAGAGGGTCATTGGTAGCTTGATGGGGATAGTGTTAATGCTATAAATTACTTTGGGCAGTATGGCCATTTTCAAGATACTAATTCTTCCTAACCATGAGCATGGAATGTTTCTCCATCTGTTTGTGTCCTCTCTTATTTCATTGAGCAGTGGTTTGTAGTTCTCCTTGAAGAGGTCCTTTACATCCTTTGTTAGTTGTATTCCTTGGTATTTTATTCTCTTTGTAGCAATTGTGAATGGGAGTTAGCTCTTGATTTGGCTCTCTGTTTGTCTGTTATTGGCGTATAGGAATGCTTGTGATTTCTGCATCTTGATTTTGTATGCTGAGACTTTGCTGAAGTTGCTTATCAGTTTAAGGAGATTTTGGGCTGAGATGATGGGGTCTTCTAAATATACAATCATGTAGTCTGCAAATAGAGACAATTTGACTTCCTTCTTTCCTAATTGAATATGCTTTATTTCTTTTTCTTGCCTGATTGCTCTGGCTAGAACCTCCAATGCTATATTGAATAGGAGTGGTGAGAGAGGGCATCCTTATCTAATGCTGGATTTCAAAGGGAATGCTTCCACTTTTTGCCCATTCAGTATGATATTTGTTGTATGTTCATTATAAATAGCTTCTATTATTTTGAGATATGTTCCATCAATACCTATTTTATTGAGAGTTTTTAGCATAAAGGCTGTTGAATTTTGTCGAAGGCCTTCTCTACATCTATTGAGATAATGTGGTTTTTGTCTTTGGTTCCGTTTATGTGATGGATTACGTTTATAGACTTGCGTATGTTGAACCAGCCTTGCATCCCCAGGATGAAGCCAACTTGATCGTGATGGATAAGCTTTTTGATGTGCTGTTGCAATAGGTTTGCCAGTATTTTATTGAAGATTTTTGCATCTATGTTCATCATGGATATTGGCCTGAAGTTTTCTTTCTTTGTTAGTCTGTGCCGGGTTTTGGTATCAGGATGATATTGGTTTCATAAAATGATTTGGGAAGGATTGCCTCTTTTTGTATTACTTGGAATTGTTTCAGAAGGAGTGGTACCAGCTCGTCTTTGTACATCTCATAGAATTCGGCTGTGAACCCACCCTGGACCTGGATTTTTTTGGTTGGTACGCTATTAATTGCTGCCTCAACTTCAGCCTTTGTTATTGGTCTATTCAGGATTTTAACTTCTTCCAGGTTTAGGCTTCAGAGGGTGCAAGTGTCCAGAAATGTATCCATTTCTTCCAGGTTTACTGGTTTATGTGCATAGAGCTGTTTGTTGTAATCTCTGATGTTAGTTTGTAGTTTGTATTTCTGTGGAATCGGTGGTGATATCCCCTTCATTGTTTTTTATTGCATTTATTTGATTCCTCTCTTTTTTTTACTAATCTGGCTAGTGGTCTATTTTGTTGATCTTTTCAAAAAACCAGCTCCTGGATTTATTGATTTTTTGAGGGGTTTTTTTTTATGTCTCTATCTCCTTCAGTTCTGCTCTGATCAGTATATATTTTTCTAAGTAGGTCTTTCAGTTTAACTGACTCAAGTTTTCTCATGTTTCATATGCATGATATCATGCCTTTTGATAAACAGAATGTTAACCAGAGTACAACCTTGTATGAAAGTATTCGTTTAGCTCGGAAAAGATCCAGAGGTACGAAAGTTGGGATAATCTAGATCCCAGTGTAGAAGTTAGCATACACAGTACAATTTCTAGAATGTCCATAAATAGTAGGTTAAAATATTAATTTGAGCCATATAGGATTGCCAATATTTGAGCGTTATAGAGCTATAAAATTATTTGGAATTTTTGTATGATTTAACCTAATCATTAAATTAGAATTGTGTGACCAAAAGTTACAAATGGTTTCCAAATATTTTGCAGTAACAAATAGTGAGGAAAATAAATATAGATAATAAACTAGACTTGGGAAATTTAAGGCTATAAAGAATTCCAGCTTACAGAGAGTGGAGTCTTTATTTGCAATCTTCCACTGGCTAAATTTAAAATATCACAAATTTCATCCTCTCCTTTACTTCACCCTTGACTTGTGCAACTAGTCAAATGTCTTTTTTTGGTAATATTTCTTTCCATAGATCACTTATAGGGATTTCTGGTTAAAAATGATGGCTCTCGAACCTTCACTAAAATGAGAATAGGGTAATTAAAATGATATTTACTCAAACAGAGAAAAAAATCTGGGAGGAAAAACAAGATATAAATGATGAAAAAATAAAATATAAAAGATGAAGAATATGCAGAGAGTTGAGGAGTTACCGTATCGGGAAACCTGGATTCCAAGTACTTAGAACTTGGGAAGTCCTAGGAATGTGAAGCGCCAGCTACTACAGAAGGCAGAGATGAATGTGAGGTAAGAGGGTCAGACTGTGAAGAGAAGTCATTCAGTGAAAAATGCATTATCAAGCTAACTGCCACTGGTCTAGTGGAATTTAATCCCACTGGAGAAATTCTAAATGGATTGAAAACATGCATTAAAGAGTTATTCTTTCAAAGAGGCAAGGGAACTGTGATACTTATACACAAAATCCCGCTAGTCATTGGTTTAGGACTGCTTCCAAGGGGGAGTTATTTTCCTAGCATTTCTGGCATACCACCTTTGCAAGAAAAATTATTTTGTGTCCAGAGTATGTTTAAGCCATTAGGGAAAAAAATGTGGATTCTCATAGTTGAAAGCCAGGCCAGCATGCACTAAAGTAGTAAGGATGTTTTCTTTTAAAGATACAGGTTAAGAAAGAAATTTGAAGGTGGTTACATCGTATGCAAGAATTCAATTTGATGGATCCAAGGTGTGTTGATTAAGAGAAATGAGGAAGGGTTGCTTCTCATAACTGTGGCACAATTCTACTATAATAAATTTTTCTTTTATTAAGCAGCATTGCCTTAAGCAATGATATGAAACATTTAAGTTATATGTGGAATCACTTTTATCTTTATTTTTAAATCTATTCCTGTTCTTTATTTTTTAACTTTTATTTTAGGTTTGCAGGTACATGTGAAGGTTTGTTACATAGGCAAACAGGTGTCACAGGGGTCCTTTGCACATTTTATTTCTTCATCCAGGTGTTAAGCCAAGTGCTCAATAGTTTCTTTCTGCTCCTCTTCCTCCTCCCGGCATCTCTTTTAAAAGAAAATAATTTTCAGCAGTTCTTTAGAATAAGTATTGGCAACCTAAAGGTTTCCAGGACTCTAGTTCAGGAAGTATTTATCTAAGTCAGTAGTTCTTAACCTGATAAAATTTCATCCCCAGAGAACATTTAACAACATCTCAAGACATTCTTGGTTGTCACACTGGGGCGGGGGAGACTGCTGTCATCAAGTGGGCAGAGGCCAAGGATGCTGCTCAACACGCTGCAATGCACAAGACAGGCCCCCAGGACAAAGAATTATTTGGTCCAATATGTCAGTAGTGCCAAGTTTCAGACATCCTGCTTTAAACCAGGACTGTGATGTGAATTCTCTGTGATGATGAAGATATTTTATATCTGTGCTGTGCAGTACTATAGCATGTGGCTATTTAGCACTTGAAATATAGCTAGCGTGACTGTGCACCAGGTGTGATGCTACATACCAAGGAAACAAGGATGAATAAGATATAGTCTTTGAAGTTAAAGCTTATCGTCTAGTAGGGGAGAGAGATTTTTTAATTACAATATTTAAAAAACGTTGTAATAGAATGTGGTAGTGTTATAATAGAAGATGAATAACATACTGAATTTGAGACATCAGGACTCAGACAGATAATTAAAAATTCTCTGAGGTGAATTTCCACCCTTAGCTCAGAATACTATAATGTTTAAAAGCTGTTTTCTATACACACACACACACACACACACACACACACACACACACATCTTTAATTATGTAACTCGTTGCTTCTTATCTTACCATTTTGTCAGAGAATACATATAAAAGGCTGGAATCTGATGGGAAATTCTGCTTTATTTAGCAATGCTATCGAGTTTCTCAAAATAGTTTACTAAGGAAGTCTATTAAAATATCTATTTTTTCATAAAGGATAATACAAATGGCATGACAATCTGTTTAACATTTTAATCAAGCTTAAAATTAGTCTTGCATTTAAAACAAACTTGCCCAGAGAAATTGTTAAAGAACTTAAGAGAAAAACAGCATAAAAAATTGATGGGCCAGCCAGGCTATGAGAACATTAAAATCCAAATCTAAAATATGGTTAGCCATTGTCACATCTTTCTTTGAAGCTTAAGTAACTCAATATTCCCTGTAGGATACCCAGTAATTCAAAGTGACACATATACTGTCAGCTTATTTTCATTCCCAGTGTGCTGGCACAATTTGTATCCATAGAAATGTATGGAAAAACCTATTAGTCTTGAGTGCCAGAACCCACCAAAAGGAATCTTTGTCACCTAAACAAATAAATTAATGATAACCTAAGATGGACAATAGTATTAGTTATACTGGCTTGAAAACGACAAAAAAAAGCCAGTTTATGAATTTCGAGAAGAAGAAAAAGGAGATTAGCCATATAGCAACCACTCAGATAATAATGTATTTTCTCTGTTTACTCAAAAAGTGTATTTGAGAGAAAAACTTCCCTTATACAACAACTCTTAATAATATACGTAGATTCTTCTTTCCTGGGATGTAGAGTTGAATCCTCCCTACCCGCCCCCTCTCGCCATGAACTTGGTAACTTACTTCTAAATAGTAGAATATGGAAAAGTAGAAATAACTACAATGGAGAAGAAACCAGGCAGGCACCAAGTTAACTAAGTAGTCAAGTATAACATCACCAGTGATAATATTGATATCATGTCTGCTGTGATATGATGTCATGAAATGGGCACTTTGTCTCTCTGGTATTCTTCCCAAAACCCATAACTTCAGTCTAATAGGGAGAATACTTCAGTCAAATCTTAAGAGACATTCTACAGTATACCAGATGAGCCCTGTTCAAAAGTATCAAGGTCATAAAGAACAAGAAGAAACTGGGAGATAGTCACAGACTAGAGGAGACCAAAAAGACACAATGGCCAAATGCAGTGGGAGATTCTGAATTGGATCCTGAAACAGAAAAATGATATGAGTGGAAAAACTGGTGAAATCTGAATAAAGTCTGTAGTTCTGTTAACAGTGTTGTATCAATGTTTATTTAAATGTTTAGATAAATGTATCATGGGTGCAGAAGAGTTATCATTAGGAGAAGTTGTGTGTCAGACACTTAGAAAACTTTCAGATGCATAGGTACTTTTTGTAAGTAAAATACTGAATTAATGGGTCATTTTTATGTTTGTATTCTATTTAGGGCTACCTTTCTAAAGAGACAAAATTGTGACTCCTACAAAAACATAAAATGAATATGTGCAAAACATTGCATTAGATCATTAACTGATGAAGGAATTAGTAAGATGTTAGTTGCAGTTGGTTCAAAGAAGAGTCTGAAGAACTGACACATATATAACAATCCAGAATGCAGACATGAATTTTATAACAGATACAGGACTATCACTATCTGCAGGGTGGGAATCTATTGCATTCTGTGGGAAAATCTTACTGGCATCTAGTGACAAGAATCATTTGTGTCACCATCAGCCCTCCACAAATTGACTTCTAAACATACAGAATTGCAAAATAGCCCAACCAAAGTCTAAGGTACAGATCTTTAGATATTCAGACAACTCCAAAAGTTTTCCTTATGGAATTAAAGGGAAAAGTACATTCTCAGATTAAGTAAAACAAAGAATTTCTTGCCAGCAAATCTGCTCTTAAAGAATTACAAAAAGACATTCTCTAAAGAGAAAGGAAATTATAACAAATGAAGTCTTGGCATTTCAGAAAGAAAAGAAAATAGTAGAATGGGTGAAAATAGGAGTGAAATAATAGTCTATTCTACTTATCTTGAGTTTGAAGCAAAAGTTTTAACACCATCTGATGTGGTTCTCAATATATGTAGAGAAAATACTTGACAGTTATATTTTAAAAGAAGACAGAGCTAAGTGGGAGTAAGATTTATTCTATACTTCACCTGAAGTCAATTCCAGTAGATTGCAATGTTAATGCATATTGTAATGCCTAGAAAAACCACTAAAAATCTATACAAAGTGATACGTTAAGAAAATACTATAGAGGGGATCCCAAGATGGCCGAATAAGAGGCAGCTCCAGAAAACAGCTCCCAGCTGCCGAGTGGTCTTCACAATTCCAAATGAGGTACCAGGTTCATTTTGTGGGTCTGGTTGGACAGTGGGTATAAATCAAATAGGGCAAGTTGAGGCAAGGCAGGGCACTGCCCCACCAGGAGGTGCATGCAACCAAATGGAGGACTGGGGGGATCTCCCCCTCTGGGACTTCATTTTTAAATAATTTTCCCGAGGTCAAAGAGGAAGTTGCAAAGAAAAAAATTTAAAATACAAAGAACTAAATAAAATGAAAATAAAACATCAAAATGAGTGAGATTCTAAAGCAAAGGGTAAGCGTATCTACTGTCCATTTTTAAAGATTGAGCTTCCTTAAGCTCATGGGTTCTCTCTTGGGACGCAATCCACTGTGTGTACAGATGTCTCCTGAACTTCTTTGGGATTACATTGTAGAAACTGCGGCTTAGGGAACTGACTCAATAAAATATTGGTTCTTTCACTATTGCTTTGCTGTGAGTAATCTAGCATTTTTCTCTGGCCAAAGAAAAGTGAGATATAGTTAAAGCAGTATTGAGAATAAAATTTATAGCATTAAATTATTTAGTTAAGAAACATTAAAGGTCCAAAATCAATAAATGAGCTTAGACATAAAAGTCATCAACAAAATATTAACAAATAGTATGCATCAAAGTTTAAAAAAGAGTGTCATATCATAACTAAATAGGAGTTACTATTGAAGGTTGGCTCAACATTTAAAAGTTAATTAGTGCAACCTACCATATCAACAAATTAAAGAAGAAAAATCGTATGATTATGTTGATTGATGCAGAAATATCTAACAACATCCAGCATACATTCATGATAAAAACTATCAGAAAACTGGGAATAGAGGATAAGTTCCATGTCTTAATAAATTGTATCTACAGAAAACTACTACAGTTAATAGCAGTATTTTAATAATGGAAGTCTTAATGTTTCCCCCTATGATTGGTAATGAGGGAAGGATGCCCAATTTCACTGCTCTTTTTTACCATAGTTCTGGAAGTTCCCGACACTGCAATAAAGCAAGGAAAAGCAATAAAGCATGCATATTGAAAAGTACAAAAAAATATTTCTATTTGCAGATGGCATGATGTATACATAGAAAATATCAAAGATTCTACAAAAACAAAAGCAAAAATAACCAAAAATGCTCACAGAACTGAGAAGTTAACAAGATCCCAAAATATAAGATCAACACAGCAAAGCGAGTCACATTTTTATATACAGACGCTCCTCATCTTATGATGGGGTTACATTTAGATAAACCCATCATGAAGTCAAAACATCATAAGGCAAGCCATCATAAGTTAGGGATTGTGTATGTTGCAAATGAAGGTGTGAAAAATGAAATAACAAACACAACAGCATTTATAATTGCTTACCCAAAAATGAAATACATAGGAATAAATCTAACAAACATGTACAGGATCTGTATGTAGACAATTATAAAATGCTGATGAAAGACATTAAAAAAGATGTAAGTAAGTGAATTATATGGCATGTTTATTGATTGCAAGAATCAGTATAGCAAATATGTCAGTTCTCTTCAAATCAATCTAAAGGTTTAATTTAATTTCTATCAAAATCTTATCAAGGATTTTTGTACACATTGACAAGCATACTCTAAAATCTATAAGAAAAGTCACAGGCCATAGGATAACTACAACAGTCTTTAAAAAAGGAAAATAAAGTGGGAGTAACCTCTTTACCCAATACTATGGCTAACAATGTAGCAACAATGTAGTATGACTATCAATACAGTATGATGTTGGTGGAGGGATAGACTCAAAGACCAAATGAAACAGAATAGAGAACCAAAAAACAGACCCATGTAAATATGCCCAACTGATTTTTGACAAAGTTGCAAAAGCGATTCAATGGAGAAAGCTAGCCTTTTCAACAAATGGTGCTGCAGCAATTGGACATCCCTAGGGTGGAAAAAAAAGAACTTCAACCTAAATCGCACACCTTATAAAAATTTAATTTAAACTAGATCGTGGACTTAAATGTAAAACATAAAACTGTAAAAATGTAGGGAAAATTGGGAAATCTTCAGGCTCTAGGGCTAGAATTGGCATTGAAAGCATGATCCACACAAAAATAATCAATTGGACCCCATCAAAATTTAAAACTTTTGCACTGGAAAAGACCTGTGAAGAGGATGAAAAGACAAGCTACAGACTGATTGATAGAAAATATTTTCGAGTCAAATAGCTGAAAGATGGATGTCTAGAATATGTAAAAAAAACTCTCAAATCTGCAAGGTAAAACAAGAAGTAAACAATCCAATTAGGAAATGGACAAGACACATCAAGAAACATTTCACCAAAGATACAGATGGCAAATAGGCACATGAAAAGAATATCAAAAACATTAGCTATTAGAGAAATGCAAATTAAAATTGTGGGATATCCCTACATGTCTATCAGAATGGCTAAAACAAACAAAATAGTAGTTACAACACCAGATGCTAGCAAGGATGCAGAGAAACTGGATCATTCACGCATTGCTGGTGGAAATGTAAAATGGTACAGCCACTTTAGCAAACCGTTTATCAGTTTCCTATAAAACTAAACGTGCAGCTACATGTAACCCAGCAATTGCACCCTTGGACATTTATCTTACTACTTGTACAAAAATGTTTATACCAGCATTATTCATTATAGCCACAAACTGGAAAGAGCCCAGATGGTCAACAATGAATGGTTGTACAAACTACGGCACATCTATACCAGGCAGTACTAGCTAGCAATAAAATGGAATGAAATATTTATACATGCAGCAACTTAGGTGAATCTCCACAGGATTATGATGAGTAAAAACAGCTCATCTTAAAAGGTTACATGCTGCATGATTCCATTTATGCAGCAGTCTTTTGAAGTGGCAGAATTAAAGAATGAAGAACAGATTGGTGATTGCAAGGAGTCCAGGACAACAGGGGAAAGAGAAAGAGATGGATGTAACTCTAAAAGGGCAACACAAGAGGGATCCTTGTAATGTTGAAAATGTTCTTTACCTTGATTGTGTCAATGACATTGTCCTGGTTATGATATTGTACTGTATGTTTGCAAGATTTTACCTTTAGGGAAATGGGGTCAGGGTACGCTGGTTCTCTCTATATCATTTCTCACAACTGCATGTGAATATACAATTATCTCAAAACTAAAAGTGTAATTTCAAAATGCAAAGCAATTCAGAAATTTTAAGACTTCAGTAGTCACTTATCTCATTTGTTATTTTACTGTTGAGAAAACAGGCACAAAAAACTGAAGTGCGTTGTGCAATAAAAATTATTTCTCCTACCTTTCATACTTCACTTTCATACTTCACCTGTCTTTTTTCTTTTCTCCATCATTCAATTAAGAGCTTCTGTAATATAGAAACTATGTCTTGTATTCTTTTTAACTCCCATA
The DNA here is from genome assembly GCA_036589455.1 of Ateles fusciceps. Taxonomy (NCBI): domain Eukaryota; kingdom Metazoa; phylum Chordata; class Mammalia; order Primates; family Atelidae; genus Ateles; species Ateles fusciceps. The sequence continues at coordinate 87,086 of JAZHEH010000857.1, read as the reverse complement.
TTACTTCAAGCCATGTTGAACATACATTAACATTGTAAACCTTGTCTGAGTAAATGAGAAAGATAGAGATCTATGTCTATATGCAAATATTGTATTAACATGTTTTAGTCTGATATAACTTTCCACGTAGAAAGCACAAAGAAGATCTATTCAAATTATCAGACTTAATTAAGATAGTTAAAAAAAAAGTGATAATTTAGGAGGCCTTATTTAATTGTTTTTAATTTTACCTATTTTCTACTAGGTTACCATTTTTATGATTCAGAAATGAAAACTTGCAAAAAGTTATGCAATAAAAATTATTTCTCCTATCTCTATGCACTGCCCAATTTTCCTACTCACCGCCAATCAGTATTGTCAGCTATTCGTATATTCTTCAGGAAATATTTATTAATTTCGAGCAAATATGCATACGTTTATATGTATATATGTGTGTGTGTGCTTTCTATATATATACATTTTTATGTTAATGGTAGCATACTATACACAGTTTTTTATGAATCATACTTCTCTCTAAAAATACATCTTGGACATTTTCTTGTATTGGTACATAAAGAACGTATTTGTTTCCTATGACTGCCATAGTGAAATACCACAAACTGGATGACTTAACCAAAGGAAGTCTGTGGTCTCACAGTTCTGGAGGATAGAAGTCCGAGATCAAGGTGTCAGTAGGATTGATTCCTTCTGAGGGCTCTGAAGGAGGATCTGTTCCATGCCATTCCCCTAGTTTCTGATGGTTTGCTGGCAACCTTTGGTGCTCCTTGTCCTGTAGATGTCTGCCTTCATTTTCACATGGCGTGTCCCCTGTGTACAAATCTGTCTCCAACTTCCCCTTTTAAGGACAGAGTCATATTGGATTCAGGCCCAACCAAATGCCCTCATTTTAACTTGATTATCTCTGTAATGACCCTATCTCCAAATAGGGTCACATTCTGAGCTACCAGGGGTTAGGACTTCAACATTTAAATTTGGAGAAAAGTCTGGACAGAATCTAATCCATAACAAAAAACTTAACCATAGTTTAGTGGCTACATATTGTTCTACTTTGTGGGTGTATTGTAATCTATTTAAGCAGTGCTCTGAACATTTCATTGGTTTTCACTTTCAGTTTTTTGCCTTAATATTAGTATCTGTTTCATAAAATAGATTTATACTATTTTAGGCTTATCAAGATTTTATTTAAGTCTTGGGATTTAAATTCCCCATAAATTTCAAGTGACTTGAAGGCAAGATATATTGAGGAAGGGAGACATTTAAAGTTCATATGAGATAATTAATTGCAAGTAGTTCAGGAATGCATGAAAAATAATAGATGTCTGCATTAATGATAAGGGAGGGGGCTTGCCTTATCCAATATTAAACTTGCATAAAGCTACTGTACTCCAAAATGGTATAGTATCATCACAAATGAGACAAATAGATCACTGAAGAAAAATTGAGAGTCCAGAAGCAGATCACATTGTTGTTGGAGGTCGGGCATGGTGGCTCACTTTGGGAGTCTGAGGTGGGTGGATTACCTGAGGTCAGGAATTCAAGACCAGCCTGGCCATGATGAAACCCCATCTCTACTAAAAATACAAATATTAGCTGGGCATGGTAGCTGGTGCCTGTAATCTCAGCTACTCAGGAGGCTGAAGCAGGAGAACTGCTTGAACCCAGGAGGTGGAGGGTGCAATGAGCCGAACATCACACCATTGAACTCCATCCTGGGTGACAAGAGTGAAACTCTATCTAAAAAATAAATAAATAAAACATAAAACCAAATTGTTTTTGGAAACATTATATGGCAAAGAGTTATTTTAATTCAAGGAATGAAAGTGTTTTATTCAATAAAAGGTGCCAGCACCCTTTGCAATTCCTCTTAGAAAAACGCAGATTGTCTCCTAGCTTATGCACTATAAATACAAATACAAATATAAATACATTAAATAAATGCATTAAAGTTTTAAATGTAAAAACAAAAATTATTGGAATGAGGACGACCTTGTCAAAACAAGGCACAAAATCGAAAAGCTGTAAGGAAAAGATATACTTTTTACTGCCTAAAATAACAGAAAACAGTCAAAAGAAAAACAAATAAAGCAGATGTATTTGCAACATATGTGACATAAAGAGATGTATATACCTAATATGTAAATAGCCCTACAAATTTGTTAATTAATTAAATTAATATTTTTAAAAAGACAACCCAGTACAAAACTGGTCAAAGTATAGGAATATGCAATTCACATAAGAGGATATCCAGATAGCTAGAAAAATAAAACAATGAGAAAATGCTTACCCTCATAGTAGTAAGGGATGGGAAATTAAAGAAATAAGGCACCATGTTTATCTAACAGATGAACAGAAATTAAGAATGATAACTTTTAATGGAAGAGAGCACACTCAGATATTGCCGGCGAAACGCAAACTGCTATGGTGTTTGAGGAAAGAAATGTGGTATTATCTATGAAAATTTTAAATGGACTTACCTTTTGAGCACACTCCATTTCTGAGAGTCAATTCTACAGAAATAAAAGTACCAATATGAAAGGCTGTATGTAGAGGATGTGTATTTCAGCATTGTCTATGATGGTCAAACAATGGAAATCAAGCAAATATTCATCAGTGTGGAAATTATTGAATACATTATAGAATTAGTTGGGCAAGCCATAATGAATTATTATTTAGTTAGAGCAGTGTCTAACTAAGTAATAGTGATGATACCTTTCAACAAACAGAACACGTTTCAATAAACATGATTCAATTTTTAAAATAAATAAATTAATCTTATGGGTTTATATTACCATGAGGGAGAATTGGAGAGATATATACGAGGTTATCAGTATTTGTTACCTTGGATTTTCAAAGGAGAATGAAAGAGAAACAAATAACATATCAAGTTGCACAAAAGTGAAAAGGTAGAATATAAATATTACTGCAAATATATAACCATTGAATATGTGTATTGACAAGGACTATAAGGTAATGTGGAAAACTGAGTATGTTGCTTTTCTTATGAGGTAGATTGAAGATACTGTTGCTTTAATATGTTTTGTTTTACAAAAACACATGGGTTGGGTAGAAGGGAAGCCCTGATAAGCATAGTACCTCTGGGTATAAACATAGTACCCACATAGTACTCATGTGGGCATTCAATAAATGGTAGTTTTTGGTTATCATTATTAGAGTCGTATGACAGCAATCCTCACCTTAATATATTTAGATTGATGCTGAACAGCCTTGAGTTAGCCTGCATTTTAAGGTCAAATGTTACAGCTATTATATACTAATGGTAAACTTGGGTCTGCAACTAGCACTGTTGAAGGAGGATGACAGAATAATATGATGTGTATTGACCTGGGGATGGAAGGGTGGTACTTCAGGCACAGCAGATTTTCACTCCAGCCAGGTTTCCTTAGGACCTCTCCAAAGAACAGGGTACCTCCCTTCCTGTCCTTTCTACAGTTGCTTTTTCAGTTTCAGCCCAAAGGAGAAGGAAGTATGATGACTGACTTCTCATCAGTCCTTGAGATGAACTGGGATTTTGCAATAGTGTGGCAGCTGCAAATCGGGCTTCCTGGAGATAGGATTTTTGCCCTCAATCCTGAAGAAAGTTCCTGAGGCTACAGCTGCTCAGGCTTGTGAAGTAGGAACTTTGATCGCTTTTTTCAAAAGTTTAGTATAATTCACATCCAACTTGTTAAACAGTATGTGACTCATTACAAGATTGCTACAAATTCACACTGGGCTGTGTCTAAGAACAGGGCAAAGGAGGCCTTTGGAAAGTGCTATACAGTTGACCCTCAATGTGAGTTAGGAGCGCTGAAACCCCACACATTGAAAAATCTAAGTAGAACTTTTCACTCCCCCAAAACGTGACTACTAATTGGCTACCATTGACAGAAGCCATACTGATACTGTAAAGAGTGATTAACATATTATTTGCATGTTATATGTAATATACACTGCATTCTTGCAAAAAAGTAAGTTAGAGAAAATAAAATGTTACTAAGAAAATTGTAAGGGAGAGAAATATATTCACTGTTAATTAAGTGGAAGTGGATCATCGTATAGGTCTTCATTCTCATTATCTTCATGTTAAATAGGCTGAGGAGGAGGAGGAAGAGGAAGGGTTGGTCTTGCTGCCAATCTGAATCCTGGGCTTAGCCAGTGGCTGTAAGTTTTAAGTGTGCACATATTGGTAAACCCTTACAGAGCATGGCACTGTCTGTTCTGTCTATTTTGAAATATCCCTATGAGTGATATAAGTTGCAAAGGCGTTTGTGAGCCCACTGAATTCTACCACCCTGATAATTGTGAAGCTCATTCAGCTTTGTGAAGAGCTTATCTTGGTACTACCTTAGCCAAGGTTGCACTGAAGATTTGATAACTCAGATATAATGTCTTTTCTTTCATAGCTCCTTTTTTAGTGCTCAGAAATGCAGTTCTGTAATAATTAGAGATTTATGTATCCTATTTTGTTAGTAATTGCATCATTTTTTAAAGACAGTGTCAACCTTGCTATACAGTGTGATTGGAGCCTTGGCATAACTTGGGAGTTTGTTGGCATTTTGAAATCTCAGGCCTCACTTCAAAACTGTGGAGTCAGAATCTGCCTTGTAAGAAAATCCCCAAAAGATCTGCATGCACAGGCCTTGAAAGGAGAATAGAAGCCATCAAAGATTCCTCACCTAAGATTTGAAGAATTTCCACTTATGCAAGAGTAGGGGTGTGATTTCTCAGGCAGAATATCTTACAGAAAACAACACTTTTGACGTAAGTAAAAGGTTTCCTGTAGGAACTAAGCAGGTGTGGCCAGAAAATGGCAGGATAATAAGGAGAAGAATGACTAGGAAGCTGAGCAAGGAGAAAGTCTCAAAGGCAAGGAAGTGGTTGGCAGTGTCAGGGACTGCCAGGCAGCTGAATAAGCCAGGTGTGAACACTCTTTCTTGGAGTTTCAACAAGTAAGAGGTTCATGATGATGCAATCAAAGAATTTACATTGGAATAATTGTAAGGGAGGTGGAAATAAGGAATGGAGATGAATACATGAAAAGAATCTGAGAAATGAGGCAATAGCTAGAGAAGAATATAGGAATACATAGAGCCAGCAACCCAACAAGGGAAGGGCTAGATTCTGATTTCATGAGCAAATTGCCTACCAATTGAATTCACAATATCGTAGGAAATTGTGGATTCACTTACTGAATAGTAGCTGAAAAGTATCTCTGCTTTGTAGAGAGATCACTTTAGATGAAAGTCATCTTCCAGTGGTGAGATATTCTTTAGTATTATGTCTTCATTTTTATCTCTAAGTTTTCTTAATTCGAATCATTTCTTCTGATGATAGGAATGATACGGTAATTTTTTCTCTCCTGTGAATTATTTTAAAGATTTGTACAAACTCCTTTGGCAGGCTTGAGTGTGTTGTGACAACTTGATCTAGATATGCATTGAATGTCATTGAATTAAAACTCATCACCAACATAGTTTGATAGCCCATAGGCATCCTACTTTACCCTCTCAAAGAGATCTGGAGATGCAACTGTAGAGGAAGAAAGAAGAAAGGAATTCAAGGAGCAACAAAGTGAAAGATAATTTGGTCTGCAGAAGAGAGGTCTTTCTACCACAGTAATAATAATGCCAATTATATATATACATATACACACACACACATACACAGACATATATATATATATATACATACATAGATATGTATTATACATATATACATATTATACATATATACATATAGCACAGACATACTTCTTTCCTTTCCTAGTTCTTCTTCTGAGTACATAGATTAGTCTTCTGTTATAATTAGATATTTATGTGTCCTATTTGTTAGTAATTTCTTCAATTTCTTAAAACAATATCACCTTGCTGTACAAAGTATGATTAAGCCTTGACATCACTTGGGAGTTTTTTAGAATTTTGAAATCACAGGCCCCACTTCAGAACAGTTGAATCAGAATCTGCATTGTAAAGATCGATCCCCAAGGGATCTGCACACACATCGCAGCTTGAGAAGCACTGCAGTATCACTCGCATATACACATATTCAATGCCAAGAGAGAGAAAGGGGTCATAAGCTCTCAGGTGGAGACTAGTTCCATACATAGATGCATAGAGAGGGCACAAACTCTGCCTTCCAGCAATGTAAAATTCTACTCAATCATATATGCACCGAAAGAAAAGGCTTTCTCTGTATAATATGTATTATTCATACATTGCCACTCTTCAGAGCTCTTCATTCCACCTTAATATCATTTTCTTAGATATATTCACGGTGGCACTTTGTTAACTTCCAAGATTTTCTGTCATTGTTATAAGCAAAATTATTCAGGCTTTATCTAAGGGAGTCAATCAAACAGTATGCCTATCTCATCCCAATTCTGCAAGAGTTTTATTCTTAGAATGTCTAAGCAGCCTCTGAGAAGTCACCTAAGGCCAGCTAGGGGGAGTATGTATCAGGGAATGGTGGAACTCCATCCCTCATCCCAGTTGTGTGTGTGTGTGTGTGTGTGTGTGTGTGTGGTGTGTTTTACCAATATGTATTTGTATGTGAGTATCATGTCTATGCTGATTTTATGTGTACATGTGAAACTCTTTTCATTGTGCTGGTTAGAAGAATCCTTTATTTTCCCCCACCTTCTGCTACACTCTACCCTTTCTCTTTCCCCTCCTTTGGCAACCAAAACACTGAGTTATTAACAAGCAGATTGGAGGAAACATTTTGATGCACTATTGTTTGATAGGTTTGTTGGTTCATTCAATAAGCGTTAACTGAGCACTTGCTAAGTGTTAAACAATGTGCTAATTGCTAGATTTAAGGATGAAAATGATAAAACCCTTGGCCTCTAGAGCCTAGAGTATAGTTGGGGAGAGAGAATGGGCAAAATTAGTCACAAGACAACATATTCCTTGTTAAACAGACATTTGTGCCAAGTCTGTATACCCAAACTGGAAATGACTCTGTTTCTAATGTTCCCCTGGGAAGCCTAAAGATTAATTTAATTATGATTTTTTGGGTGAGAGGATTCTGGGACAATTTGCTTCTACCGTAGTAATTACCCATAGAAGTTGAGGGTATCTTTATTCAAAATAGTTTACAGGCAACATGAGCCACAATCTTGCGCTTTATAGGGTCACATCTAAGTTCTGTGCCATGTAATGGCCTGGGCCTTCTTGGCTTTCTCTCTCTGCTCTTTGCCTGCCAGTACCCTAGTTATTGAAGGACTGTCCCTGCAGTCCCTCAACTATGAGCTGTTCCCAGTTCTCCAAGCAGCTGTTTTTCCTTTTCTTAAAACCTCTTTAGCTTTTTATTTGTACTTTATTTGTACTAAATTGTATTTAGCTTTGGAGAACATTCTTCATCTTTGTAATTAGACTGTAAACTCCTGAGAATGTATTTTTCATCTTTGCAGCCCCCTTCAGTATCTAGCAGAATGCCTTAAAACAAATGGGCAGTAAATAAATCCCAATGCATTTAAATTAAATTTCTCTAAATTGTGTATTTAATTTTACAGTGGCATTTATTGATAATATACATTGAAGTAAAGGCCAGAGTATAATCCTGTTTCTTAATATTATTTCTTTAAATATTAACTTTCTAATCCAATTAGTTATGTCTTTCAATGACACTTTAGATCTAAATTTATTTTTGCATTGTTGTAAATGTCATCAAATGATTCATCTCTTGTGTTTTTTAATATTTTTGGAATGAGTGAGTGAAAATGAGCAAGTGTCATCAGAATATGATGTTTGTATTTTTTAATTCAGCATTTCTTTGATCATATATTTATAGGCTTTTCTCGTTCCTTTCTGGATCTGGCCTCACAAATCATTTCAGAAGTCAATCCATTTCAAGATTTTTTTTTTTTCACTTTTTTCAGTTCACAGGAAATGAAGTTCATTCTTTAAAATGTAGCAAATGATTAAGCAAATCCAACGAATGATCTTCATCAACTCCAAGGTGTTTTTCCCCCTTGAAAAGTTTAAATTACTATTATTTTTTTTAACCTTCACCTATCAAAGTTTTTAAAATTTCATCCATTATAAACTTCCTCTGTCATCTGGGGAATTATCTTAATGAAATGGTGGCCTTCAAGTATACTACCAGGCAGCCTATCCAAATCATGGAACAGAAAGGCTCTTAGACCAAATTAAAATACTTAAATCACAGAGTTTATTAAAATCACAGTGAGAAGCAAATGGGAAAGATATGTGCTAAGTTAAGACACTTAGAGTATAAGCAGGCTGTGAGGAGTAGACTACTTGAATTCTGAAGTACACAACGTTATATGTCTTGTCTCTCCCTGTTTTGCATCAGCCTTCCCCGATTATGGTGTGCTTACAAGGACCAAAACTGACTTCCCAACAAGTGAGTCCAAAATGGGTGGCACCCGATTCAATGGCGTACGCTTTTTCAGAGACACAGAGACAAGAATGCATGGCCACAGCTGTAACTTGCCAAAATAGCCTGATGACTAGCTATGTAATTCTCAAGCAGAGGACTTATGGCACTAGAATAGGTATCACCTATGGATGCCTGAATTAAGACCTGTGAACATTAAGTACTCATGTATATTTATTTGATCTTGAATATTTAGTGCCTCATATATTTGGTCTCATGTACATTTTAGCATATTATGAATATTTAGTACCCAGGTGCCTCATGAATATTGGGTATCTTTTGGTCCTTCTATCCCTCACTATCTTTGTTTAGTACACACATGCTCTGCTTGCTAACTACTTATCTTCTAATTAACACATTCCAAGAGCCAATTATGTGTATTTCTTTCCACTGAGTTCTTCATTCAATGACATCAAGTTAGTAGCTTGAAACCAGCTATTATGAGAGCACTTACACCACAGAAATTGGCAAATGCTACAATTAGCCCCACCGCCGTCCCCCAGAGCCGGTTATTTGACATTTACTAGCATTCCACTACTTACAAGGCCCTTCATGCTCTCACTCCACATGACCACTCAAGCCTTATCCCTCTTTACTGAACTCTACAATCAAATAAAATATATTTGTTTCTCGCTTCCCCTGGCCCTACATCAGATAGCTCCCTCTCCTAGGAACAATCTGTCCCTCCTCTCTCACCTTTGCTTAGCTAGTTAGTAATCTGTTTTCAGACAGCACTTCTTAAATAGATTCCTGAACATCCAAAACTGGATCTCCTGCACCTTCAGTGTGCTACTTCAATACATTTGTCTTACCTTTTTCCATATGGCATTTCAACTGTCCATGAATTTGTATTCCTCTCTAGACCTTAAGCTTTGTGAGGTCTTTCCGTACTTTTCTGTGCTTTCGTGTACCTACCACATAATAAATATTTAATTAAAGCATTAATGAATAAGTAAATGAATGGAGTGAGTGAATGAGTATTCAATAATGATTTATTTTGTATCAAAGTGATAACATATTTTATACTTACAGCGATGAGGCCAGAGGGAAAAAAATGGAAAAAAAAACATATTTTATATATGGCCTTACATAAGAAAAGGAGCATATTGCCACTGCCTGGCCTGCTTCTTTTATGCAAATTCTAATGTAAAATCTGATCAACACCTGGCTGGGCAGAAGTACAGAAAACCCATTACTACTGATTGTCCCATCCAGCTACCAGCTAGTACAGATCATAGCCAGATTTAAATACTGTGAAGTAGTTAGATTAGAGGTGACCTCTAAGGAAATGACACTAATGGCCATTAGCATCATGTTGGAAGCTTAAAAAAAATGCCCCAGCTATACCCCAGGCCAATGATGACAGACTTTTGGGGAGAACCCAGATATCCTGTTTTTTTTTTTTAATCTTTAATGATTCCAATTTAGCCAAAGTTGAGTCTCAACAAACTAAGTTCTTCTCTACTCTCATATTGTCTTATTCTCACATAGGTGAAAATTAGCAGTCAGTTCTTCTACATCTTTCTTAGACACATATATTGTTTCAGTGGTAATTTGTGAACAGAACATATGTCAGCAAAGCGTGACTGAAAAAAATATCTGCTCCCACACATTCTGATCCCATCTTGACACTGCATAGCTGTTGGCGAAGGCAATTTCAACAATGAAGAAGTGGGAGAAATGACTACATTTTATGTAAATATGTATTCATTGAAAATCAAAAGGACATATGCAATGGTATCGTTTAAGATTCTAAATGAAGGACAATACTTAAAATAAGAGCCCTCTGTAATCAAATTTCTCAGCAGTAAAAAATATTGTCTTTTCTTTACCGCTATTAAACATATGGCTGTGAAATGTTCTTCTACAAGCATTAAGATTTGAAATCTGACTTTATATTAATACATAGAATTTACCACACAATCATGTATGATTTCTAAATACATTTCAAGAGTAGCTATTGCTCACCTTTTAAGCATAATGGTAATGATGGTGTAATGTCAGTTATATGATACTCTCAGGGGCTTGATTATGTGATAATTGTTAACACACTAAAGTACTTATATAGACATAGATATTGATTTTTACACGTGCATATTTAAAACAAACAAGGACTTAAAATGGCCTGTAAAAGTCTTTCTGGTTTTGGAAAGAGAACAAATAATCCCTTATAGCTATTTAAGGGATAGCTGGTGCAAAATTAATTGCAGCTTTGCCATTGCTTTTAATTGTAAAAAAAAAAAAAAATGCAATTACTTTAGCACCAACCTAATAGTTATCTACTTCCATCTGTAACAGGTCCTACCCAAGACTGCATGGTACGTAAGTACGAAATGTAAATGACAATATCAAATGCTAGATCTGCCCAAGAGGGGACCACTAATGAGAGAGGAAATATTAACGTTCCATATGAACTGAGCTCAGCTTAGCATTTACCCTTCCTGCTATTCAGCTAGAGCAGTGCTTCTCAAAAGCTGACCTGTAACAGAATCTTCTGAATGCCTTAAAACATAGCTGGCTGGGCCCCATCCCCAGAGTTTCTGTGTCAGTTGGTCTGGGATGGGGCCTGAGAATCTGCATCTCTAACAGGTTCTCAGGGGATGTTACTGGCCCTTGAATCACAACTTAAAAACTGCTCTAGAGAAAGGGAAATCTCTCTCTACTGGATTTCCCCAAGCCTTTGTCAGATTTTCAGGAGACTAATGTGTCTTAGCTTGCTTCCTTCTTTCCATACTACTATTCCTAATAATAATAACAACCTCTAGCATATTTCGAGTACTAAATACCCAGCACTATACATACACCACAACAATCCTTTGAGGACGGTAGTATTATTACCTCCATTTTGCAGATAAGGAACAAATAAAAAATCTGCTGAAGATCACAGAGCCAAATGAGACTCAAATCCATGTAACCCGTGTCTGTTTGACTTCAAAGCCCAGAATCCTGATTTGTTCCAGACAACCTCATGATGTGCTCTGATTTTCATCACTGAAATGTTCTGAATTTGAGGCTGAGGGCAGCAATGGAACTGGAAGGAGCAGCCCAGTGGAACAGTCACTGTGCTGGTATAGTAGTAGTGGGGTGGGGCCTGTACTCACTAATAAAAGAAGGAGATGATGACTATTTCCTCCTTTTCCAAGGCCATGCTGGCTTCCATTCCTCTGTCTGCCCAGTAAGAAGCAGCTCTGGGCCAGGTATGGTGGATCACCCCTGTAATCCCACTGCTTTGGGAGGCTGTGACGGGAAGAGCTCTAAGCCCAGGAAATTAAGACCAGCCGTAGCAACATAGTGAGACCTCATCTCTAATAAAAATAAAAAACTTAGCGGGGTGTGATGGCACACACCTGTAATCCCAGCTACTCAGGAGGCTGAGGTGGGAGGATTGCTTGAGCTTGGGAAGTCGAAGCTGCCGTGAGCCGTCCACTTACCACTGCACTCCAGCTTGGACAACAGAGTGAGACCCTGTCTCAAGGAAAACAAAAGGCAGCAGCTCTGAAAAGAGGATCTAGCAGTTTCTATATGCAGGAGAGCATTTGGGCAATTGTTCCTGAGGTTGAATCTGAGAAACTCACAATGCACATTCAGATACTATTTACAATCTTCTAGGAATAGTATAAATATTGTGTCAAGGGCACCTTCATATTGTGAAACACAAAAGGACTTCAGACCTTACATTATGTGCCCAAAGTTAGACACTAGTGATTTTGGGGATTTTTTGCCATTTGATGTTAAGTGGCAAATCTTTAGCATTTTTGGTACTTTTCTTCAGGGAAATTTCTTCTCTCTTTTGAATGTATGTATTTTGAATTCCTCATTTACAATTTTCCTGCAAATGCAAGTAAGTACAGATCATCCAGTTATGAAAATGCTCTGAGATTTGAGACTTGCTGTTTTAGCTTTAAGAGCCCTGACCTAGCCCTTGAAACTGAAATGGTTTTATGTGTGGTTTGAATTAAACCCAAAGCACATCTTTTAAATCTCTGCGGAACTTCTGTGCCACAGTTTTCCCTCAGTTGGTGAGATTTTACTTTGAAATTTAAGGGATGAGTCTAGTTTATATGCAAAGAAATGTAGGGAGCTTTGCAAACCCAATCAAATCCTTTGTGTACAGTGTGTGCATCTGTTTATTTTGCTGTCGTTTTGAGTCCATGATCCTGTATACTGTTTGTGGGCACATATTGGGGGTAACATCTAATACCATGTAGAACAGATGCTGCAGGTATCCTTTCCATATCCTCTTAGCTTGAGGGTGATAGATGGACACATGGACCAAGCCCAAAGTGACAGGGTATTAACAGGAACAAGACGCAACCAATAACGGAGAGTAGATGGGTAGAATTCTCAGCTTCCTCTCCCCCCACTGGGATAATTTTGAGATATATTCCACAGATCCTCAGAGCATCCCCCACAGCATTGAGCCCCCTCAGTTGCCCAAATTAGTAATCTACTCAATAAAGATCTTTCCTCTCCCCCTCCCCAAGATGGAGTCTCACTTTGCACCCAGGCTGGAGTGCAGTGGTGCAATCTCAGCTCACTGCAACCTCCACCTCCCACGTTCAAGCAATTCTCCTGCCTCAGCCTCCCTAGCAGCTGGGACTACAGGCATGCGCCACCACGGCCAGATAATTTTTGTATTTTTAGTAGAGATGGGTTCACCATGTTAGCCAGGCTGGTCTCGAACTCAAGACCTCAGGTGATCTACCTGCCTCGGCCTCCCAAAGTGCTGGGATGACAGGCGTGAGCCACCGCGCCCAGCCCAATAAAGAACTCTTGATTGTTTCTTCCTCTTCCTCTCCTCCTTTCCTTTCCCTACAGTGTTTTCTAGGATCACCTCAGTCTCCTTTATGGGAAACCCAGACTGAGTCACCATAACAGGCAGAGACATTGTTACTTTAGGACTTTAGTAGATCTAGTTACATGGGAGATATATACTATGTATGTATATATAACCTTATAATATTAAGCCATGTTATATTCAAATTATTTACTGGCCAAGATTTCCAATTTACATCAAGAACAGTTAAATTTTGAAATAGTTTGAATACAAATAAAATAGCTAAAATTGGACAGAATACCTTCCCAAATGCTGTAATATCTGATTGCATAATTAAACAAATAAAGAGGAAAGGAAATTATTAGCAACTCTAAATGCAACTGATGTCCAAGGAAGTCATGAAGAAAACTCTTTGTGTTGATAAACTGAAGGCCTGTTCTAGCAGACTTTTGTGTTTATTGTTCTGTTTCTGACTATTTTATTCCAAACAAATGAACTTCCTTGTCATTATACCCCACCCTTCCCTAGTACAGAGCTCCCATTCTTTGAAACAGTAACTCATTCAGTTCCAAGGAGAATACGAAAGGGGGGGTAATATATAAAAGAACTGAAATGAAAAGTGGTCTAAGTGTGGCACGCTTCCATTGTGGATTCCATGGCAATGGAGAATTGATAGCAGAGCACGGTGAGAGATGTGAAGCATCAGTTGGCTCTATCTCCAGGGAATTCCTGAGGTTCTGTTGCCACCTGGAGGGTGGCAAATGCTCTTCTCACTTTCCTTGAGTTATTGCTTAGATGACTCAAAACAAAAAACTGATGAGCTGTAAGTGGGCTGTATTACTTGTTTTTACCTGCTGAGCAGTTCAGGTATTTCAAAATAATATCAAACTTAACCTATGGCGTAGTTTCTGTGTTAAAACAAATGCCACAACTTTTAGTTGAAAATATTGTGTAAGCCCACAAAATCTCTCATTCACAGATAATGTTGTGGTCAAAGATTCGTGATGTCAAACTCATCAATGATTCTTTTAAGTATCAAGAATAACTTATGCTGTAAGTCACAATTTCATAGCATGAATTTATAAATGTGTTTTGTGTTTGCAATTTTCATTTAGGTTGTTTTAAAATCATACATTTTAGCCTAACTTAGGAGAACCAAGTCGTTTGTGACAACATAGAATAGTCAGAGAAATGTGAAAACTAGGTGATGTATTTTATGAAAGAGGGCATAAAGTATACAAAGCATAAGAACTTTGAATTCTATTTGTGTTTTTTGTGGCTTTAGAAAAGATTGCTCTGGGAATCGAGAATTCCTTTTGGGAAACCTAGCACACACACAGTAGCAGAGTTCAAATACTGACTTGAAGGATTCATTTGAAAAAGCCTACAGAATTTTTGCATGTTGGGAATATCTTTATATTCTTAAACATTACACTCAGGATTTCTATTCAAAGCAAAAATAACTTTGCATAGACCTTGGCCATTCTTTCACATTCTAAAATAATCCATTTTTTTTTTCAGGGTAGTTGCTCTCAGTCCTGATTTTCTGATACTTCAGATCATCTTTAATTTACACCAAAAATGTTTAGAAGAGTCAGATAATAATTTCCTTTAACATAAAAGGTAAATAAGTGAAATATAGATTTTTTAAAGGAGCAGATAGAGGGGTCCAATGTATTTAATTGTTTGCTGTGTCTGTCTCCTTGCATTCATGGAAATGTTTCTACATAGTTTTCTCATTTCACACAATTTCAATAATCCATACCCTCCTCATTTTTATGGGCCTTCATGATGCTAAAAATGTTACCAGAAATTATTTTGTGTCAGTCTCTTTCTTTAGCACACTCATACATAAGTTTTAACATTAAACTGGCATATTTTTAAAGTCATACTCACATTTTAAAAAATCAGTTATGTTTGTGTGTGTGCATATTTTCTTCTGTGGCCAAATGCTGCACGCCCTAGTCCTTCTATTAAAACAATGAGTTTACATAACAAATCTTACATGATAAACATGAAGACATTTAGTTTGAAAAAAAATGACTTTCTAGTTTACCCATTTAAAAAAAGCTGAAGTAACCAAAAAGAGGAGTGGCAAAACATATTAGTCTTTTTTTATAGTGCCGTCATTAAACAAAGACACTTAATTTCCAGGCCGGTGGGGTGGCACATGCGTGTAATCCCAGCACTTTGGGAGGCTGAGGCGGGCTGATCACTTGAGGTCAGGAGTTCAAGACCAACTTGGCCAACATGGTGAAGTGTCTAAAAAAAAAAAAAAAAGATACATAATTTCCGAAATGATTTCAATTAGACCTGAGGTGAGGGATTAATGACTCTGGAGTAGTTTCACTCTCTATTCCTCTCCTAATTTTTTTCTGTTCCTTTATAATAACATTTTTACTACTTTTGAGCTTGGGAGTTGAGGGAGCATGATCAGAAGAAAAGGCAAGAAGGATGTTCAAGGGTCAAGTTGCTTAAGAATGACCTGGCCAGCTTATGAAAATGCAGATTCCTAGGTCTCACCACAGAGATTCTGATTTAGCAGGTCTGTGGCAAGGCCTGAGATTCTGCATTGCTAACCAGTTCCCAGGTGATGACGCTCTTGCTGCCGACCTATGAACCATTGAGGGGCACTGTTCCAAGGGACAGAGCAATGAGAAAGTAAAGTCAAAAGCACCAAAACCTGGTGGTACAAAAATACTCTGGTTCCTTCTCTCTCAGTAGTTTCACTTGTTGGTGCAATTCTGCAAAAATCCCTGAACTTCTTAAATCCCAGTTACCTCAACTGAAAAATAGGATTGTTTTTCCAGATCTCGTGGCTTTCAGACCATGCTTCAAAGTATTCTAGGAAGTTCCGCAAAATGCCTCAGAGGCCAAAGGGAGAGATGGAAAGAGAAATTAGATGGGCTCTTTCCAAAGTTCCTCAACCCACTTTAATACTTTGGTCTTTTATCTCTTTCATATATTCCTCTTTTGAATATGGTTTCATTTAGAAAATAAGATTTTATAACAACAGATTTAAAGAAAAACTACAAGTCTGAAAATGACTCATTTATTTAAAACTGTATAGTACAAAGACATTTAGTGCACAATTTGAAAAATTCTCTGATCCTTCCACAGCATGCCCAGTTTGCTGGAAGAGTGCCAGCAAACATATGTTTACTACTCACAAATACAAAATTTGACCCCATGCACCAGAGGTCCCTAGTCTGAGGCGGTTTTAGCTAACCAGACTGAGAGAGTAGAGAGCGACATCAAGCCTTTCTCTGCAGTCATGTCTGATTCATTAAAAATCCAGCTTTCCCCAAAGAGATATTAATTACCTTCTGTTTCAGAATGTGTTTTTAGAGCATAATTCTTAATTATATCTCCAGCCATTGTGTGATTTGACCATTTTGGAACTAAAAAGTTATCCTGTGAAATTTCACCTCCAACTGTTGCCACACTGTTAGTTTGTCTATTTCATACACCATGCCAATCTTAGCACGGTGCTAGCATTTCATTATAACCAGCTTTCATTTTTAATAAGACCATGTGTATATCAAATTGTAGACTTCAGTTTTTGTATGAATTGAAAGCTATTAATCTTCCCAGGGTTAGGTTATGTTAAACAGATTGTAATGTTCTTCTTTTTATTATGTTCTTTAAATCCCCTTCATTTCATACTGCACCAATACATCTCTACTATCTCGGAATAAATTAATTCCAGTTACGTGATGGAAAATTTTCGTGTAAAAATATAACCTGCAGTATAATTCTTTCTGTCAGAATACCAACTAGAAATAGTATGTTTCGTTTTAATTAGAAATATGAGTTATCTCTTTGATTTTTAACAGTGGGAAAGGAAAATGAAGATTGACATATTTCAGTGGCCATTCATTCATTCTTAATTCCTTCATTCATTCACGTATAAGAATATTCTATGTGCTAAGCACAGGGAAAGTGTTAGAGGTAGGAAGATTAATAAGACCAGGTCCCTGCCTGCAGGCACTTCCTATTATATGTCATAGATATGGGGCTATTCTGTTTAGAGGTAAAGTGTGACCCACATTGCCTCTAACAAGAAGCATAATGTCTGCAGCAGCTAACTGCTGGAGAGAGGAGGCTAGAGGGCTGCCCTGGTAATTGATATGTCAAGTCTTCAAGAAAGGAAACCAGCTATTCCAAGTCAATGGGCAAGAGGAAGTTGTAAACTTAAGTGTAATGACTAAGATATGAGTAACTAAAGGTTGGAATATGGTGGAAGGAGAGGAGAGCATCAGTCAGCACCTTAGTTTGGGAAGAGGGTGTGGCCATAGTAGGTTTTATTTAGAAAGAAGCAATTCTTGGTTAACAGCTAGGGACAAGTTCCTTAAGGAGAGAAAACTGGCAAAATATAGGCAGGTTCCCAGGGTGCAAAGCCAAGTTCTAGCTTCAGCTCAAGCAAGGCCCTGGGGTATGAATCGCCACCAGAGTAGCCCAGCCAAAATGACTAAGGATCTAAGCTGGTTGCTAATGAAAGAGGTTGCAGCTCAGGGCAGCTCTGCTGATGCTCTAGATACTGAGATTACATTCATGTAACACATGGAAAACACTTAATATGGTGTGTGGTACAACACAATTAAGTACTCATAAATATTTGCTGATAGTGCTGCTGCCACTGCTGTTTTTGTTGATAGAAGACTCAGGAAAATCATCTAATACGGGAATCCATCTGTTGGTGGGGGTTGGACTTCTAATATTTGGTTGATTTTTATTGACCCAAACTTAACAATATTATGCATAGCCATTACTTCAGGAAAGGCGGTCGTAAAGAATGGTAATAACTTCCTATAACTTGACTGCCACTTTCTAGCTGAGTCACCTCTATATACCTCAGTTTCTTTGTGTGCACAGCGAAGGTTAGAGTAATGAGCTCATAGAGTTGTTATTAGAATGAAGTGAATTACTGCACTGGACTTATTTAGGATAGTAACTTGCACAGAGTGAGTGCTCAAGGAAATCTCAGACTCTGCCTGTGTCTGCCAGTGGGGGTCCAGCTCCTGATACATTTGTGGGCAGGTTTAAGGAGATCATTGATTTAAAGCTGTAAGGCCTGATCTTTCAGCCTGCAGGTCTTCAGCAACTGTGGCTGGTAAAGTCCAGAGCAGCCAATGGCTGACAAATCCTTGTTACAAATCACAAATGCCCATTCTCGCCACTTCTTTGGTATTTTCCATCCTTTCCCTAGAATACTTTCTTTGTAAGGCAAAGGAAAGAATAACTACTGCAGATAGCACACAGTATTTTTTCACAACATATTTTCAAAAATTATGATGAGAAAAGTGTATCATTCCTGTGAAGAAACAGCATAAGGAAAATGATTTGAGAAATCTAGTAGAAAGAAATACGGTTCTTAAACTGAAACAAGTGTCAGAAGGAATCCCAGAAGGCAGAAGGAATTATAGTAATCATGATGAAGTCTAGAGCTCACACCGGTTAACAGAATGGCAGCAGCAATATTCATCTCACACCCTCTTCCATGCTGTCCCTGAGTGAGCTTCTGCCGAATTGCCTGGCTGGTTAGGATTGGTTTCAGCAGCAGAAGGAATGGGCTGCTAGCTGAAGACTCTGGTTCTGATCCTGAGTGGGTTCAGAGAAAGCAAGATATAACCATCACTTTTGACCTTGGTCTTGAATTTGATTCCATGGAACAACCATATTTTACAGACCCCATTGAAGGTTTATCTCTTTCCATTTGGCACAGGGAGAGTCCTTAGAGCCTCAGGAAGACTTAGTCCTTTTTTGTTCTAAGAGTAAACCACATTTAGATTTCCAGAGATGAAAAGACCAGGCTCTGATCTTCCTTCTGAAAGCCCTTGCCTATTCAACAAGCATGAGTATAAAATGCCATTGCCTTGGAATCATAATTCAGTTTTCACAGTTTGAGCTATGTCTGTCAGAACCATTCTTGCCAACCCTCTGTTTTCTGAGAACCCAAAACCTGCTTGTGTAGAATTTTAGAATCTACTTGACTCTTACAAAGGAGAAAAGATCATTTTCTCCTCCATTGCTAGGTTCATGGCTGAAGCGCCTATAAGGAAGGACAAATCAACAACATAAAAGCGTATGAATTTATTGAGTATAAGTTTTACGTGACACAGGAGCCTTCAGAAATAACCCAAAGAACCAGGGAAAAGTGTGTATTCTTATGCTCTGGTTTGATGAAAAGGAGATAGTCAGGCAGAAGTATGACTGGACAAAATGGGTATGAATAAATTGGGGTGACCATAGCAAGGCCTGTTTCTGCAGAACCTCCTGTGACCCTGTGTCTTCCGAGATAAAAACTTTCCTTTCCTTCCAATATAGAAAAGTTACCTCTGGTATGATAGTTTTATGACCTGCTTCAGGGGGAAAGGGGAAAGGGGAAGGTGAGAGTGACCTTCCTGCTTCTGCTGTCTTTTCAAATACCAAGCTGCCATATTTTGGGGTTGCATAACTTGAATCTTATCAATACCTTAACCAACTGACTTCTCTCAATTTTCCTCATTTTATCTAAATTCTTGAGGGTCACCCAGACTTCCCAATGTCTTTGGAACTTGACCTCTTTTCTGCTAAATTGAGGAAGATGCCTAATTTCTTTAACCTCACCAAATTCCTAGTTCTTACTGTTCTTCATTGCTAGCTGAAAATTTACTTTGGCAAGTTCACAAAGAAAATGCTTATCGGTTGGTTCACTGTTTACATTTGCACTCAAGATAACACTTGAGACCCTGCTGCTCAAAGAATTTAGTGACAACTTTCTTCATCACTCTCATGTCTTATCTGTCATCATCTTTTTTCCTCATAACAATGCTTTTAGCTCTTTACTTCTCATATTTATAATAGCTAAGATAGGCTAATTGCTATAATATATTAAACACCCTCCAAATGGACTATTAAAATGACTTAAAATAGAAACATATTTCTTTCTCATGTAAACAGTCTAAGGTTATTTCATGTTAGTTGGTGTTGGATGTGTGTGTGGAAAGGGAGGGGTGGTAACCCAAAAGTTATTCAAGAACACAGGCCAGCAAGGGTCTTCCATTTGCAATAGCCAGTTGCCAAGGTTGTCTTCCTGGAAACATTCAGCCAGCTCAAAGGGGTACGAGCTAGAGGACTGCACATGAGAGGTGGCCCACGTCCTTTGATTTACCTTCCACTGGCTAGGACTCTGTCCTGTGGCCACATGTAACAGCAGAGGGGCTGAAAAATGAAATCTAGTTAGCTATCTAAAAGTGACACAGGAACAAAACCAAACACCGCATGTTCTCACTCATAAGTGGGTGTTGAACAATGAGAACACATGGAAATAGGGAGGGGAACATCACACACCCGGGGCCTGTCAGGGGATGGGGGCTAGGGGATGGATAGCAGGGGCTGGGGGGATTGGGAAGGGATAGCATTAGGAGAAATACCTAATGTAGGTGACGGGGCGATGGAGGCAGCAAACCACCATGGCACGTGTATACCTATGTAACAAACCTGCAAGATCTCCACATGTACCCCAGAACTTAAAATTAATTAATTAATTAATTAATTAATGTAGCAAAGAAAGGTCTCAAGAGCAATTAGCAACCACATCCATTTCATTCATGCCCTACCCTCTGTTCGCATTGGCCCTGGAGCACTTCTCAACTAGCTTGCTGCATTGGCCTCTTATCTCTTACCTAGTGCCTTGGATCCGTCTAAATGCTCAGCTACTCTTATGCCTGGAATATCTTTTCAAGATGTGACTAGTCCTCTACGGCCTGAAGGAGAAAAGGTCAAACTGCTCTGGTGAATGCATGATGCCTGGTCATCTCTGTAGCCCCATCTTCCCGGACACTCAAGAGACAGAACCCCCTTTACTCCAACCTGTGGGGAACTCCCTAATTTTCTAATTCACAATAATAGCAACAAATACAATGTGGATCAGAAACAGTTCTGAGCAATATAGTAACTCATGCATTTCTCACCATAACTTTATAAGGTTGACAGTAGTAGTATCCTCATTTCATAGAGGAGGAAACAGATACAGAGAAGTTAAGTAATTTACATGTGATCTCACAGACAGTAAGTGGTACAGCTTTAGTGCATATGACTCAAAGGGTAGAGGTTCTAGATTCTTTTTTTTTTTTTTTTTTTGAGACAGAGTCTCAAACTCTGTCACCAGGCTGGAGTGCAGTAGGTGGCTCACTGCAACCTCTGCCTCCCAGGTTCAAGCAATTTTCTTGCCTCAGCCTCCTGAATAACTGGGACAACAGGCGCGCACCACCATGTCCAGCTAATTTTTGTATTTTTAGTAGAGATGGGGGTTTCACCATGTTAGTGAGGTTGGTCTCTATCTCTTGACCTAGTGATCCGCCTGCCTCGGCCTCCCAAAGTGCTGGGATTAGAGGCGTGAGCCACCGCACCCGGTGAGTTTCTAGATTCTTAATTACTGTATTGTACTGCTTCTCCCAATGTCATTGTACGTGCCATTCCCTCTTCCTGGAATACCCTTCCTCTTTCTTCATCTTACTTCCACTCAAACTTTAAGAATCAATTTAATCATGCCTTATTTTAGGTAGCCATGTTTGATATCAGCCTAATTTAATTGCTACTCATCTATGTCCCCATAGGGTCCTTTGCATTCCTCTATATCTCTCTGCTATACTAGTAAATGCACCACCATTCTGTAAAATCCTTAAGGAGACGTTCAGCTTTATATTCCCAATGCCAGCACAATGTCTAGAACAGCATTGTCCAATAGAAATAAAATGAGAGCCACCTACGTAATCTTAAATATCCTAGTAGCCACGTTCTTTAAAAGTAAAAAAACAAGAAACTAATATTTTATTGAACCTTATGTATCTAACATTATTATTTTCATATGTAATCAATAAAATGCATGAATAAAATCCTTTATGCTTTTTCCATTGTAAGTCTTTGAGATCTGATATGTGTCTTAAAATTGCATCCTGTCTCAACTTAGACACTGTATTTTCATTGAAAATATTTGGTCTCTATTTTTATAAAATTTATAGTTGAAAAAAAAAATTCACATTCCTAAGTTGTTCCAAACATACGCAAAAGTTTTTCAATAACTGAACCAAGTGTCAGTTTTTAAATTTATATTTAAATTTATATTGAGATAAAATTTTTTTTAAACTTCAGTCTCTCAGTCTCACTAGCCTGATTTCAAGTGCTTGGTAGCTACCCACAGCTAGTGGCTCCTGTGTTAGACAGAGCAGCACAGCTCTACATCACAGTAGATCCTAAATCAATGTTTGTTGAAGAAATTAATCAATGACAATGTAGAAAATTTGCAGTGATTATGTCAGCATCAAAAGTTCTCCACCCATTTTATCCCACACTGTCAAAAGGGCCAAGTTTTGTATCACCAAATGATATCCTCTTATTTCATTCTGAGCAGAAACAACTTTGGAAATTAAGATCTTTTTCCAATTTTCCAGACTCAGCATTTTAGCAGCGTTTCAATATGTACCAACAATGCCTTTCTACTTATTTTCTTTGCTTCTTAATAAGTAAATCTTGTGCAAAGGTCATTTGGTAGGTCAGTGTAATATTGTACAAGAAAGACTTCGAAGTTTTATGGTACTATAAGAACTACTTGGTTTCCTTCTACTTTTCAGAATGAAAAATCCTCGGAGCAATTTTCATCTAGAAGTGCTGCATTTAGGTTATTTCACAATTCCCCAACCCTGACTCAAATATAGGTTGGTATATGAGCAGCAGCGTCTCTTGGCTAATCAAGAGCATCTCCTTTTGCTATGCTCTGTGTTAGAGAAATGGGGGAAAGTCAGCTGGGTTTAGAGATTAGATGAGAGACTCAGAGGCATATCCTTTGATAAGTCATAAATCATTTCATGTTTAGAAAAGCACACGTTTAGACACCCATAAAATCTCCAAATGAATGTCGTTTTACTTTTCCTTCAAAATCTCACTGAAAAGGTACTTCTGACTTTCCAAGTGAATAAAAATAATGACTCCTGATTACCATGTATGTTTAAACTGATTTGCAAAGCAAGTGAAAAAGAATCTAGTGAGTAGTGATAAGCATCTTTTAGACATCAGAGGATGTACTGATTTAAAGGTCTGTATCATTTTATAACTGGTATCTATTGAGATTCAAATAGTTATTACTATGTGTGAATTTGTCTTTGCTATTTGTGTTTACTTATTTTAGAATATTGATTTGTGAATATTAAATTTCTAAGTTTTCCAGCAATCCAGTGTTTGTTTTGGATATCCAACCTGGATGCAGAATGGCTGCAGAAAGTTATCACAAGTTGATCCCTATATTCTGTTTGTGAGTGGCCGTTGTCAAAAATTTGGGGTTATCGGTTACCCCCCGCCCGCCCACCGCCAAGAAGTTCCTTGTACTTCCTCTTTTGAAACATTCACATTATTATTCAATGCCTGGCTTCTCTACTAAAATGTAACAAACACAAAGATAGGGACCGTGTCTTTCCTGTTTACTGGTATATTCCCAGTATCTGGCACCATAACCAATGTTAATAGACGTTGAATCAATTCCAGTTGTTACCTTTTCACACTGGGACAAAGTCCTTGCAAGTATTCTGCTGCCATTTGTATAGACTCAAGCCAAACATGTCTCAAAACGATATTACAGATGATATTTTTGTTGCTCTTATAATTGCTCTTACCCCCTGCATTGCTTAACTTGACTGACAATGACCCCTACCACTTATAACATGTGCCTTTTAGGCAGTGCACTTGGCACTACATTTGAGGCGATAGTTTTATGATGCTAAAGATTATTTCCTGTGATCATGATCATGCTATGTTCTCACATGGCACACCCCAGATTTATTTATGCTGGTGACCAAGGCAGATAGCTAACCTTGAAAAGAGGTTAAAATTTGAGAGGCAACAAATCTTAGGGCTAGAATTTATCATTTATCTTTAAGGAATCTTGAAACCAGATGTGAAGGAAGGGACATAGGCTAGAAGTAAAGAAATCTGGGTTCTGCTGCAGTATTAATGTTAAGAGCAAGTTGCTTTGCTTTTCTGAACCTTAATTTTCTCTTCTGGACAATGAATAGATTAACTGGAACAAGGAAGGAAAATAAGTGAATGGCTTCTGTTTCTGTCTTGTTTGCCCATGAAGGACATGGCTAGTCAATCAGCACTATATCAGAACACTTCTCAAATACTGCTGCAGGTAGCTACCATTCACTGATGAGAGTTAGCACATAGGTAAACCTCTTTGTCATCTCTGGGGCTATTTCCTGTTTAAGATGCTCTCTAACTTTAAAAATTATAATAAGTCTATTAAACTGATTAAAATTTAAGAATACAAGAATAATCATCCCTCACCCTGAAGAGACAGTCTGAGGAAAAAATAATGACAACGAATAACCCTTCTCCTTTATTACAATTCAGGACCTCCATGAAGAGTCGTCCAGACTGTAAAATCTACAACTCATGATGTGAATGGTACTTCTTTGTTTTTCTCAGTGTACAATTTGCACAGCTGTTCATGACCCTCAGCTTCCACAAATTCATTTCTAAATAGCTGTACCTCAGTTCTTTGACTTCTAATTTGTCTAATTTACTATGCATTTCTAGAAGATTTGTGATATATAAAAACTATCTCCACGAAGGAAAAATGTGATATCCCATGGTTTTCATTATAATAGATTGTATGAAACAATTTCTTTTAAAAACAGAAATATATGTACTGCTACCTCACAGGACATTAACCCTTGTATATAAAACAATAACAACCAAAAGCTCAAATTGCCAAGGATTAGAAAAGACTGCTGTGGGACATCTTCTGATGCAAGCATACACTTATTTATCCATTTCTTTCATGAATATTTATTGATGTTGCAAACACTGGGCTAGACACTGGAGACACATCAATAAATAAAGGAAATAGGTTTGATCTCTATCTTCTTTGATCTGTAGTTAAGTGGGGAGGACAGAAATTAAACAAGTAACTACTACAGGTTGAACATCCCCTGATCCAAAATCCTGAAATCCAAATGTTCCAAAATACAAACTGTTTGAGTGTCGACATGATTTCACAAATGGAAAATTCCACAGCTGACCTCATGTGACAAGTCACAACAAAAATGCAGTCACACACCATAGATTTTATTCAGCATCCCCAAGGGGAAAAAAAAAAGATCCTCTCAGCCCTGTTAGCTGCAGTATGTCTTTTCCACCCACATCCAGATTCCATCATACAAGCACGTCCACAAAAGGTAACAAAAATGGCACATGTGCAGGCTAGACGCGACAATGTCAGGTATCCTACGATGTCTAGCATGGGGTCAAAACCTACATGCATTAATCACTGTGTTGCTGTTAGATTCTCTAGTGGTGTCAAGATATTGTTGAAAATGCCCAAAGGCCTGCATGATACCCACAGGGTAATGCAAATATTCCAAAATCTGAAATTTGAAACATTTTCAGTCCCAAGCATTTTGGATAAGTGATATTCAACCCGTAGATGGTAAGAGTATGACTAGGATAGTGCTATAGGAATACATAAAGGTAATAGGCCCTGGCTTGGTAGCATGCAGAAAGCTTTCCCAAGGAAGTCTTACCTTGGCTGAGACATGAAGAGAAGCAGGAATTAGCCAGGTCAAGTTAGGGATTTGGAGGAGGTAGAGTCCCAGCAGATGGAATAGTATGTGTAAAGGCCTGGAAGTGAGAAATGTCATGATATTTCAAGGGACCAAAGGAAGCTTAGCAAACTGGAGGCAAGAAAACAGCTTCAGCCCACTATTGAAGTTGTCCAGGTGAGTGATGATGAAAGTGTAGATGAAGTTATGATACCTGGGTATGTGAGCTGTACCTATGGAGGAACGTTCTAGGCTAGAGATCTTTAATTGGATATTTAGTTATCATTATATAGGTAATTAAAACCTTGCAAGGGTTTGAAATGGTTCAGAGTGAAGTTTGTAGATGAGAAGAGAAGAAGGCCTAAGAGTGAACTCAAGAAAATAGCAAAATTTCAGGGCTAAGTGAGGAAAAATAAGTTTTCGTTGGAGACAGGGAAATTTGCAGTTCAGTAGATAGGAGACAAACTAGGTATGTGTCATATCACAGAATCCAAAGGAAGAGAAGAAGGCCTAAGAGTGAACCCAAGAAAATAGCAAAATTTCAGGGGTAAGTGAAGAAAAATAAGTTTTCGTTGGAGACAGGGAAATTTGCAGTTCAGTAGATAGGAGACAAACTAGATATGTGTCATATCACGGAATCCAAAGGAAGAGAGGTTTCAAGAAAAAGTAACATTTAGAGTTGTCAAATACTACAAAACCATCATGGAAGATAAGACCAAAATATATTATATTAATTTAGCAACAAGGAGGATATTGATAACCTTTATGTAAATAATTTCAGGGTTGATTATGGAGAACTCTGTGGTAATAAAGAACCAAGATTGCAGTAGGTTAAGGCATGAATGAGGATTGAGAAAGTGGGGCAGCGAGTGTAAAACAATTATTTTAAGATTTTTGGCTGTGATGGAAAGAAAGAAAGGACCATAATAGCAGAAGATTGATATAGGGACGGGAAGAACACACTCGTAAAAGGGTAGTGACTTACGCATGTTTAAATGGCAATGAGAAGAAGATGGTTGAGAGGGAGAGGCTGAGGATGCATGAGAAATTAAAGATAATCAATAGCACAGGTAGTTGAGAAGGCAGAAGAATGACATTTAGAAATAATCTTCAGGTAGGAATGAAAGTACAGCTTCTCATTACAACATCAGGGGAGAGGGAAGGAGGATGGACGTAGCTACTGGTAGTTTTTGTAAGTTTGGTGAAAGGTTAAGGTGGGATTGTTGTATTGGATTTATTTTTTATTGAAGTAGAAGCTCAGCTAAATGCACAGTGATGAGGAAGGTGTTGGAGTCTGAGATTTAAGGTGAGTGGCAATTTGAAATAGCTGCTCTAGGATATTATTTAATAGAAAAAATGTTGAGTCCACAGTCAGTGAGCAGTTTTAAGTCCATTCTATTCTGTTTGCAGTTTTAAGTCCATTCCGTTGCTCCTAAGTTTATGAAAACTGTTTCAGAATCTTCCTTGTTCTTCTTGTTCTACCTCTTTTCCTTCTGTTTCTCACCTCCTTAATTTAAACTTTGCCTAATTTATTACAATTAAATATGTAGCAACTGCCATGAAATCTGCTGATAAAGATACTGCAAATAAGTTTTGGATTGGGTTCGTTGGCTTACTTATTATTATCAATCCTAGGCCACTAAGCAACCTTGCATAAAATGAGGGGATTCTATTGGAGAAGAATAGTTTTCAATTATCTCATTAATTTCAGGCCATGTGGCTAGTTCAAATAGATATTATAGGACAAAGAAAGCCTACCTTGAGATTTTTAATTCCCAAGATAGGTTTTCTACCTAATCAAAAGAACCTAATAACTATTCCATCTCTTCTTAAATGATTTAGTTTTCTGTGCAAACACTTTTACCCTTTTAGCTGATTTTCTAGGTGTTAAATTAAGAAAATTCTCTCAGATGCTTGTTCATCCTGTACTAGGATTCCCGATGTATTCAAAGTTGTCCAACTTCCAAGTTTCAAAGGGCTTTGCATTCAGAGTACCTAATCTAAACCCTGATATCCTTCTTTTATAACAGAAAACCCCGGATTAGACTGGGACAGTGTCTGTCATGTTCATCACAGCATCTCCCCGTAGTATTTGTAAAATGAATGAATGAAGTGACAATGGCAAACTGGTGTCCTACCATCACACTTTCAGTAGTGAGGAGAACTGCCGTAACTTGGAAACTCGGAGTGGGAAAAAGTGTTACAACAATCATACAGTGACTGGGCTGCTGTCAAGAGAAACCAGTGCTCCATTATCTAGGTGCATACCAAGGTTACCCACTGCTTGACTCTCATGATTAGCCTTCTTTGATGTTCTCCAGTACTTGATATCTTTCAAAACTAATCTATTAATGTGTCCAATCATTTACTCGATAACTTTATTGAAAACAAACGCAGATGCATACCAGCTATCAAGCTGGAAGCTGGAGATATAGCCACAAAAAAGGCAGATAAGATGCCTGCCCTCTGGAGCTCCCAGAGTAGCGGGGAGGTTTTCCATTCCATTGTCTTCACTCTGCTTTTCTTCAAAAGAAAAAGGCTGATGTGTGTAATACACCATATCTCTTTGAAGTTCTCTGATTGTGGATTTTAGATATAAACCAGTTCTGAACCCATGATCTTTAAAATCGAAAATCCAGGATTTTGTTGTGTTGTTGTGTTCTTGTTTTGTTTTGATGTCCCCTGTTTTGTCTAGATACAAGTAGAAATGTCTAAGAAGAACTCTTTGGTTGGTATGGGAGCCCCACAAAGCCACTTTTGTCAACATAAAATCTGTATTAAATTTCAGGTATGAAATACATGTGGAATGAATCATTTCCCCCGTAAAGGAGACTTTAAAGTAAATTTCAAGAAAGTGAATCCTTTCCCGTTTGTATTACTGACAGATACAGAAACTTTATTCATCATTTGCTAAGAGGGATATAGCAGATGATACACAATAGTCGTAGCAACATTCACTCGCATTATTATTATTTTTTTTTTTTAAGAAATCTTTCTTTCAAGAAGCTATTCTAGGATCTTTCTCTTGACAGTGTCCTCGTACTTATCTTTGCTACACAGAGACTCACAAAGTGTTTTCTTTGAAGGGTATTTTGTTATTGGACCTCTTTTTATTTTTCTTTGCCATAGCAAACGGAACTGAAGGTGTTTGCTCCCCATGGTGAGAGGGCTCCTGGGTGCACAAACTGTGTTGTGAACCACTGGCTTTTCTCTGCTTGTCATTCCCTAAATGTAAGAAACAGGTGCAGTGAACCCCAGGCAGAAAGGGATGTCGTGTTGCAGACCTTTTGTTACTTGGAGAGAATGAGTGGGAAGAAGGCTGCCTCAGCTGCTACTGGGAATACATAAGGACTCAGTCAGACCCTTTTCCCTATTTTATTGACTGCTATAGGTTCATCCATCCTAATTTGTCTACGGCTGTCCCAGCTCATGCCTGTTATTCTCGTATTACTTTGCTATATTTTATTTGTTATCCTCGTATAACTTTTCTATATTTTATTTTATTTATTTTAGAGACAGTGTCTTGCTCTGTCACCCAGGCTGGAGTGTAGTGGCTCACTGTAGCCTCAAACTCCTGGGCTCAAGCAATCCTCCTCCTTCAGCCTACTGAGTAGCTGGGATTACAGGTTTGCGCCACTATGTCCAGCTAATTTTTTTTTTAGTGGAGTCTCACTCTGTCACCCACCCAAGCTGCAGTGCAGTGGCGCGATCTCGGCTCACTGCAACCTCCGCCTCCCAGATTCAAGCTATTCTCCTGCCTCAGCCTTCTGAGTAGCTGGGATTACAGGCACCCACCACCATGCCCTGCTAATTTTTGTATTTTTAGTACAGACAGGGTTTCACCATGTTGGCCAGGCTGGTCTCAAACTCCTTTAACTGTTTTTTATTTTTATTTTTAATTTTCAAAACATATTGTATAGATAGAGTCTTGCTGTGTTGCCCAGGCTGATCTCAAACTCCTGGCTTTAAGTGATACTCCCACCTCGGCCTAACAAAGCACCTGGATTACAGGAATGAGCCAGTGTGCCTCACTCTGTAATTCTTAATAGTATCCTGGACACTCTCAAAATTGTTCAGGTTTGGACAATAAACTATAGGATCACCCTAATTACATGAGATTAAGAGTAGAGACCTTGACCACCAGAGGTGGTCAATGCTCACCGTATCTTTTCTTACTCATGTTACAACCTGGTACTTTTGGGAAATAAAATTGTATGCAGAGTGGGTGAAAGGAGCTAAAAGACTTAAAAAATTAAGCTCGGTTTATTGAGTGCCTTGAGTGTGCTCAGTACTGTTCCAGGTGCTGATGGTAGAGAGGTAAGTTCTGTTTACCAGTGTTCACCTCACACTTGCAAGCCACGTTTGAAACACACTGTCTTTCCTTAGTATCCTTCCACTCCTACACATGACTATATGTGTGTATCAAGTTTCTGATATTTCACTTCTGGGATTCTTTTTATTTGGAAATGTAATGTCAGTGTATCATGTTTTAATTCTCCCTTAATAGAACATCATGTTATGAAACTGTTGAATCAAATATTTTCCATAGGCATCAAATTAGTTCTCAGTGAAAATTTGACATCTAGATATGAGGGACAAAAGAGATGAGAAAAATAATAGTAAAGTGTTTCCAAAGGATGCTGATATACTGTTTAGTATTTTAATGCATTGTTATAACCTAAAGTGTCTTGTACAGTATGTTCTTTAGAAATAAAATAAATAAAATAAGACATCTGTCTATACGTAGAAATCCACTATCTTTCCTCACTTTCTATCCTTCTGTGATGGGAAATCTCTGCTGTGACAAAGAACCATGTTAAGAAAACCATAAAGCTGTATCGTTTTTAGATTTTTTTAATGACTAAAGGAAGCTATTCCAAGTAGTAGAAACAAATAGAGGAGGTGGCCCTGAGGGTCAGTATTACAGAGTTCAGTGCAGAAAAGAGAAACTACTCTAGGTATGTTAATCAGAGAGAGATTTATTGCAGGTAATTAGATGCATATCAAAATTTTGGAAAGGCTAATGTTGCAGATTTTAGATTTGGCTTCAAGGATAGATTTCTAAAACAAATAGAACTGATCCAATAGGAAACTACCATCTCGGGGGACCACTGAAGCAATGATTTCAAAGACATACTTTGTAACTGTGAACTGGGAACCAGGAGGTTGAAATCTAGAGGCTACCACTTTTGAAGATGCTGTTAGCAACGGCCCTTTTCCAACCAAGGAGCTGGAGAATGGACTTTGGAACTCTAATGTAGGAAATCTCATGTTTCTTTAACTAAGCTCACCAATATAAACAACCAAAAGGGACAGAAAGGTGGCCTACGCCTCACTTCCACCTTCCAAATCTCTCACAAGCATACACATTTGGTAAAACATTGCCAGATTTAGCAAATAAAAATAATGCATGCATTATACTTATAATAAATAAAAAAGATTGTTTAGAAAATTTAAATTTAACTGGGTACCTTGTCTGTTATCTGACAACCCTAACTTATTATAACCTAATTCATAATGAGAACACTAGCTGCATGGAAGTCTGGCAAATAAGGATTTTAATTTCCAACCTGTCCAACTGGAAGGATGGTAGGTAGGTTTAAGTGAGCGAATTCATACTATTAACCAAAGTAGATTGCCTACCAAGAACAGCTAAAGCCTCTCTGTCCCCAGACACTGATGCTACCATCTGAATATTTTCACTTTGTATTCTTATATTCTTGGAAATCCTATCAATCTGTGGTTCAGATTGGTTTGGTTCAACTCAGCTTCCCCTTTTCTTTGGAGACAGAGTCTCACTCTGTCACCCAGGCTGGAGTGCAGTGGCACAATCATGGCTCACTGCAACCTCTACATCCCTGGGCTCAGGTGATCCTCCCTCCTACCTCAGCCTCCCAAATAGCTGGGACTACAGGCACGTGCCACCACACCCCACCAATTTTTGTATTTTCTTTAGAAACAGGGTTTTGCCACATTGCCCAAGCTGGTGTCAAATTCCTGTGCTCAAGTGATCCACCCACCTTGGCCTGACAAAGTGCTGGAATTACAGATGTGAGCCACCATGCCCAGCCCCCTTTTTAAAATATAAAAATCTCCCACAATGTGAAAGTTGTCAGTCTTTACTCTGGGAATAAGGTTTCCAACAGATAGGAGAGAATGAGGTTTAAAACATAAGGAACTTTGGGAGTAGAAAATACTGGCACCAGGAGATGCCCACTTATATCTACTTTGTTTGGTGCTGGACAAATCCAGGTCTTAAAAGAGGTAGTATTTATTTTCCATACTTCTTGACTCTTTCATATCCCAAAATGTATGTATTTCCCAAATCACATAACCTAAAGTAATGCTATCAAAATGATATAAATCATCCATGTTATAGGTTAAATAGCTATATATGTATATGCTGGTCTGAGACATGTATATGACTATTGTATCTGTGGAAATTTGAGTGTGGGGTTCTGGACCATTTATTCGCAAATGATTTTTGGTTCGAGAACTCCTTGTAAGTTGGATATTGCTTTTGCTTATTTTATGAATAAAGATGTCAAAAGGATGCCTGCTATATTTGCACTGTGCTAATTCACTATTTAGTAAGAAGAAATATTAGACTAGGTATAAAAGTAAAACTTCCTCTCCAAAAGTCAAGGCTAATGAATAACAGTCATACAAGCACAATGCCACTCTTCAGGAACATAGAAACACTTTTCGTTCCCAATCTTCCCTTGGATTTTCACTTCTGCATTTAAAACAGTTGGGTGGTTCAAGTTTCTAGGCTGCTGATTGTAACAAGGAAATCAGTAGCAATTGGAAGCAATGGGATGTTGGAGAAGGAATAGAGGTAGCTGCTACCCGAGTTATCCTGGAGGATTTTCCATGGCAATGAAATCAGGCAGTAGAAGCTTGACTAACTGAGTATAAGCAAACAGTTCTACTGAGAATATTGTTGTCTTTTCAATCCGTTTATCTGTGATGTGATAGTGGGAAGTAGGGGAATTTTTCGGCAGAAAATTTTGTCCAACGTTTGAGGAAGGTTATTTGGTTAAAGAGGATATTTTTACAGTAAAGTCAAACTTGCCATTAATTGTTTGCTGTAACAGCAAATTGAAGATAGCATTTCACCTTCAACAAGTAAACTGAATTTTACAGATTAACTTGTGTGCTTCTTTTAAAATATATCAGATGTCTAAATTGCTTTTATTTCAGAAGTATGGGAGGTTCATTTTCTCTTTGAAAGTGTACATTATTTTTCTAGTGTCTTACATCTGCCTACAAAGATGTTATTGTACTTGAAAGCACAGTAACTATTTGATGAGAATTGTCAGTATCAGTGAATTAAAGACCCACAAATGATTTCTACTAATTATAGTTTTTCCAAACATTTAATGATATTTTAAAACATGAGGTATTTCATAACTCCCAACACCACAAGGATAAATTTTATTCTACACACAAAATATCGTGCCAAATGAAATAGTTCATTAGGCAAAGAAAGGAGTACAGAAAATTAGTGGAACTCTCTGCTGTAAGTAACGTAGACATTATATGGCATATTTATTCTCCATGAATATTGGTCATGTTATGCTTTAAAAAGGTGATCAAACATACGGCATTTAAAAGTTCCAAGTCCTCTTTTAAATGCTTCAGAATCTATTATTTAATGGTGATCTTGGATCTCAAATCTGATCTTTTGAAATATTTTATTTGCCCCATGTGTTAATATGATTTCCCTATCATATGATATGATTATCTATCAATACTTAAAACCAGCAGCCAAGTAAAAAATCAGTTCATATCATTTAATGAATACTATGAATCAGGATCTGGGTAGGCAAGCTATTTTGGGGTTTGGGAAGTTCCAAAGCTTAAAATCTTATATTGATTTTCTAGTGAAGGAGAAATAGTCTTAGCTACTTTTGAGGTTTCAAGCATTGACTGCTCAAGGAATATTTTCTTTATTTCTCAGGTATCAGGCAGTTTTCCAGGAGCAAGCATTCATCCATTTAGGGATCGTATCCTGCAGTTTCCACTTTTCTAGCAATCACACTTAAAACCATGAGAATAGACCCTAGGACGTAAGGAGCCCAGCTTCTCTAGGGCAAGCAGATTCTTTCAGCTTTCACCTGTTCGTTTGTTAGTGTTTACTTCTGTGTTCAAAGAGTTTCTTGTGGCCTCTGAGGTATAAGAGACCGAAGGAAGGGAGAAGGATGCAAACATCTAACTCATGTTCATGGACTTATCTCTCCAATAAAGAGCCTATTTTATCTTCTTTTATTTTTTTTTCCTAATAAGCCATTAGCCTCAAACAAGGACATGTAATCTTATTAGAGTGAAACCGGGGTCATTCCATAGACTGGCTGAGTGAGAGCTCCATGCCATGATGATGTGTGGCCACTGCCCAAGAACGCCTTTGCCACAACACATCTGCCTTTTAATTACACTTTAAATCTCATTTGAAGAGATTTTATCATTATGGAAATTGCTTGGTAAATGTGCCCAGGATGAGACCCAATAAAAGTTTGCTGAGAAAATTGAAGACAGAGAAGATGAATCAGCAGCTGAAACATTACCATCAGACAGAGTTTTCTTGGCTGTAGGCAAAACAGCCCATGCAATAACAGAAAATCTTCATTGACTCAGAGGTGTATTTTCCCTAGATTATTACAGGGCACTCTTGCCTGTAGCACTATCACTTCTTTGATAAGCTGAAGGAAGAGTTCTGCTCTCCAGCTCAGCGGGCCTTTTCTCTCCCCAACCTCAGAGCCATCATTTGAATTTATAGTTGCCAAAATGAATAATACAATATTGGCCTTGTGTTCCTGACTTCATGCATGCATGCAGAGCAGGGTTAAGGTCCTTTAAATGAAAGATTGCCTTCTTTTCATGAAATAAAGAACACCTCTGCTTTCTTTTCAGGGTCATTTAAAAATATCTATACCGCTGGGTTATGGAAAGCACATAAGAAATATTCTTAGGGTAAAGTGAAAATGCTCTTTTCTCTACAACAGGAATTGTCTCATACCTTTGTGCAGCACAACTGATTTGAAGTTTTCTTTTAAGCACATTCTTAATTATCTTTTCCTTTGATCTTGAACTGTTTCCCTGGGCTACCAGAGAGCCTAGAGCCCTACCTCCGCTTTCCCCGAGGTGCACACTGCTGCATCCTTTCACAGGCAGGCCCCTGGCTGAATACACCTTTTTCTCCAATGCTTACCCACCCACCTCGCTGATATTTGTTATTTCTCTAGTGGATGGCAGGTTAAAATGGGAAAAGGTCAGGTAACCTGAATGTGGTTAGAGTGAAATGAATTTCCCCATGGCACCCAAGAACTGTCCTTGGACATGTCTCCTTCCCCAAATCAGGTCATTTTGTACTTAGAATCACTGTGAGTAATTCTAAGACACATAAATAAGCATCTTAGAACACATAAAAATCATATTTTGATGCCATTTTCCAATGTATTATTCTTCCTGGGTGTTTTCCTTTAAAATGGTGCTTGAAGGATATGTTGTCTTCATTAATCCATTGTATTTCTTGGAGGTAGAGGTGGAAGTGGCAGTAGCCCATGAAATAATAGGTCATATTTTGTGTTTATAAGTATTTCTGCAGGTTTTTGAGGAGAAGATCCATCATTCTTATAAAGGCATTCATGACCTTCTGAAGATTAAGGGCTGTTATGCTAGAACAGTGTTTCATTCTCAAAATGGGGTCTCTGGACTAGCAGTATCAGCATCACTGGGAACTTGGAAGAAACGCAAATTCTTAGTTCTACCCCAGACATACAGAATCATGATCTCTGAGAATGAAGCCAGCAGCTTGTGTTGTAATAAGCCCTCTGGGTGATTCTCAAGCTCACTCAAGTTTGAAAACCACTGTACTAAAGAAACTACTGATGCATGATGCAAGTTCACGCTCACAGGCATGTGTGGATGACACAAAGAAAACAGACTCCTGGGAAAGCAAGAAAGAGAACATAGACTGGCAGACTCCCTGCTGGGCACCTCTTTACCACTCCTACTTCAGGTTACATGCCCATGAGTGGACGACGTATACCCCCAACAAAGGTCAACACCACTCTCCCTTCCACACCCTATGTTAAGTCTTAGCCTATGTTAAACTGCTCATATCTCCTTGAAAATTCAATACTTTAATAACAGGTAGTGGTATCACCCCATCTTCTTCTCTAAGCCAGAAACCAAAGTTCCCTCCCTATATGTTATTTTTGCATTTAGTCAGTCTCTAAGTTGTATTCATGATCTCTTGAAAACATCTCCCTTTTCCTCATCCTGTGTCTATTCTCTTAGGTTAGATTTCCATATTCTCTTGTCCAGACTGTCATAACATCCTTTAACTGTTTCCCATGGCTCTTGTGTTCTTGCCTCTAATGTATGTTTTCACTGCCACCAAGATGATGTTATCAAAAAATCTTAAACAGATAAGACATCGTCACATGATAAAGTCCAAATCCTTAGCTTGCTATATAAGCCGCTTCACAATCCAGGCCCTCCTTTCTGTGCAGCTCTATATATACATAAATTTTATATTTTACATGTATATAAATATATATATCATATATAAATTATATATGTATTTATTTACTTATTACAAATACATGCATATATGTGTGTGTGTGTGTGTGTGTGTGATATATATATACATACATATATATATATTCACTATCACATGGGAAAACAGCATGGGGGGAAACCATCCCCATGACCAAATCACCTCCCACCAGGTCCCCCCCTCAGCACGTGGGGATTACAGTCCTAGATGAGATTTGTATGGGGACACAAAGCCAAATCATATCGAAATGGAAAACTCATGAATGGGTTTCTGGCTGCCAGAACAGTAGGTTCTAAGAATGAAGAAATGTCCCTTAGCATTTTGCCCATTTTTCATTTGTGACATTTTTTCCCAGCAAATATGTCAAATGTTACCTACCTTTACATCAATGGTAGTAAAGTGGTAAAATCAAAATTTATATATCTATAAATTATATATATAATATTATAATATACATAAAATTTATATATATTATATATATAATTTACATATATAAATTTTGATTTTACCACTTTATCTCTCTTCCCCCCATTGGGTCTCCCCCCTCTTCACCTCAGAGTTACTTAGCTCTGATGTGTATTCTTATCTTCAACTTTATTCATGTTCTTCCCACTACTTCAAATTTCACTCTCCCACTTCTCCCCCTGGCCAGCTGCTACTCATTCCTCAAGACCCTGATCAAATATCATTGCTTGTATGATGGCATCTGCAAATCTTGGGGCAAGGCTAATTGTTCTTTGTTCCCACAGGGCTGTGTTCCAGTTTAACATTATCACATGTTATTTTGGTTCATTTATTTGCTTAAGACTTTTTCAGAAGACTATCAACTAACTCTTTAAAATAAAAAACTGACATCTTGTAGTTTTAAGAGTATTTTTAATAAAAGATTAGAGTGATCCCCATCTTTCTGCCAGTCCACAAAAGGAAATCATCAAAAAGTGAATGTGTAAAGGAAGAGAACCCTGACAAAAGCAGGCAGAAAAGTTTTTCAGCAAGTCTTTTTATTTTCTATTCAAGATAACATTAGTAATTGGGCATTATTCACATTTGTTTCTCATTCTTCTGTTGGTGAATATTTTTCTGCCAGATCCAAAACCGTATCACAAACTCGAGCAGAGATTTACAACATCTCAACAGCCTTTCTACCCCTGTCTTAGAAGGGTGGATCAAAAACATCTGTCCATGGTAAAACACTATGGACATGACCTAGTTATCACTTCTTTTTTTTTTTTTTTTTCCACAATGAGGCTTCTTCATTTATATCCAGGGTCAATTATAATGATGATATGCAGCTACAATTTCTCCTTTCTTACTCAGGGTGTTATGAGGCAGATTTCTACTGTTCTTTAATACATATCAAAATGTAGGCCAGGCGTGGTGGCTCATGCCTACAATCCCAGCACTTTGGAAGGCCGAGGAGGGTGGATCACCTAAGGTCAGGGGTTCGCGACCAGCCTGGCCAAAATGGTGAAATCCCTTCTCTACTAAAAATACAAAAATTAGCCAGGCATGGTGGCAGATGCCTGTAATCCCAGCTACTCAGGAGGCTGAGGCAGGAGAATCACTTGAACCCAGGAGGCAGAGGTTGCAGTGAGCCGAGACCACGCCATTGCATTCCAGCCTGAGTAACAAGGGCAAAACTCTATCTCAAAAACAATATAGCTCTCATGTAAAAAGTCTTATGATGTAAAATAATCTGGAAAGTCATTCTCTTCTCTGTTCTAGTTCTTCATAAGACTTAGATAACATGTCATGTGGGCATGGAAAGGCCTAAGCTTTCCCAAACCTTGCTCTTTTGGGGGATGATTTTCCACTGTAATTGTTCTCAGTTGAAAGGAGCATTGCATCATGGCCAAAGGCCACAAAAAGTACCCTAGACCAGCTTCAGCGAAATGGTCTAAGGCTCTCAAGGATCTTTGGAACTGAGTTGAATGCTTTGGGAAGAATTAATAGATATACAATGTATATTAGTTCGTTTTTACACTTGCTATAAAGAACTTCCTGGAGACTGGGGTTATATATATATATGTATGTGTGTGTGTGTTTGTGTGTGTGTGTGTGTGTATGAGTTTTAATTGACTTACAGTTCTGTATGGCTTGGGAGGCCTCAGGAAACTTACAATCATGATGGAAGGCAAAGGGGAAGCAAGCATCTCTCTTCACAAGGCAGCAGGAGAGAGAGAGAGAGTGAATGGGAGGAGCCCCTTAGTAAACCATCAAATCTCATGAGAACTCACTCACTGTCACATGGGACAACAACCCCCATGATCTAATCACCTCCCCACCACATCCCCCGTCAACATGTGGGGATTACAGTCTTAGATGAGATTTGGGTAGGGACACAAAGACAAACCACATCACAATGGAAAGCCCATGAATTGGTTTCTGGCCCCCAGACCAGTGGGTTCTAAGAATGAGGAAATGCCCCTTAGCATTTTGCCCATTTTTCATTTATGACATTTTTCCCCCAGCAAATATGCCAAATGTTACCTACCTTTACATCAATGTCCATATGCATATCCCCCTGACTTCTTCCTTTTCCTCATACGTTAACAGAAGAGTAGCTTTGTTTTCTCCCCCATCACCATTCACCCTATTCCATAAGAGAAGGAATGCAAAATAGGATGAAATAACTGTCTAAGCAAATGCACACACAAATCACACTCTCCAGAAGAAAGAATTTGCTCTACTTGGTAGCAGACAGACATTAACTCACCAAAGAACACCAGAGAATCAGATCCAATTATGTCAGCAGGTGTTTAGTTAACATCATGGTACTAGAACCTTCTTTAATATTCAAAACTTATGAATACCTAGAAATAATTTTAAGACTAATAGCTCTATGCTGTAATCTAAAGAGTACCCACAAATGAATACGGTTGTGTCTGTTGAGTATGTGTTTATTTTGGAAAGTGTACTGCTATTTAAAATTTTAAAAATAGAAATGGCTTAGATTTTCATATTATTAACCTATTGTAAACAATTACATTAGTGTAGGGTTGTTTTGTGGTCATGTGGGAGTATTATGAGGTTTTTTTTGGGGGAAGGTGGGGGCTGGAATGAAGTTATTGTTTGCATTTACAACCTTAATAATTAAAACAAGCCAAAGGAAATTAGCTACATGGCTATTATGATTTCTAGTGTATGATCAAAAATAATTATGACACTTTGCCGTATGTTCTTGCCTTCTTCTTACATATTGCTGTTGGGATGAGTCTTGACATCAACTAATTGCTTATTTCTAATATACAATCTTGAACTACAGTGATTCTCTAGAGGACAAAAATAGCTTAGTGGCAAAGAGATTTCAGAAATAAGAGCTTTTTGAGCTTTTAACTCTATACATAATATAGGCAAATTGTACAGATTAATGTAACCAGATATGTATTGGTCCGTGGGAAAAGTTACCTATTTGAAAAATAGGAATCTATTCTGTTCATGCAGAACCATTCAAAATCATCTATGATATTAGTTCTGAGTTGACTGAGGATAAATTTTTAAAAACAACACCTAATTGAAAAATAATTCAGTTGCTGACCATTCCTATCAGAGCATCACGGTGCTCTCAAACTAAATATTTCTCAGGTGCTTTAATGAGTTATTATAGTTATGTTGCTGTGATACATGTAGCCCAAGTTAGAAGTCACTTGCTTTGTATGTAACGGATGGGAAAGAAACTGGAGTTTGGAGGGAAGAGAATAAAAAGAACCTAGTTTCAGGAAGATCTGTGCTCCAATCCTGCTTCTGCCATCTAACAACAACTCTATGATTTGTATAAGTTACTTTACCTCTCAAAATCATGGTTTCCTCAATAGGGAATAAAGAAGGCCTATTTCATAGAGTTGGTGTGAAGGATTTATAAGGGCTGTTAGTTTTCTGCCCTGTTTCATCCCCCTACCCTACCCCCAGCCCTCATCATGGCTCTACAAAAATAAATATGTCTCAGAGTTGGAAAGACCCATCTGGTCTTTCTCAGATAAGGACAGTTTTCTTCAAACAGACTGATTCCTGCACAAAAAATATAATATAAAACCAAAAGTACCTTCAACATTGTAGACTTTTCATTTGGGTTGTCTCTGTGACTTAAGTGTACAATCTGGAGTTTCCATGTTAAGGCCTTTCAAGATTACTATTGGCAATGATCTGAAAGATGTCTCATGCAGGAAATGCTCACCCAATTATGAGCACTAAAGCTGTATAGCAATATCAGAAATAATATTGCAGCACAGTATAAGTATTTTATATGGATTTTACATATAGTATTATAAAAGAAAACTCAGCCTGTCTTAAGACGTGTTTTCTCTTTCAACACCAGAATTACAAAGGCATGCCATTCTTTTTTAAACTTTATGTGCAGAGACAAATGAATATCAACAGTAGTTCTCCACTGGGTCTATGGCTTCTAACTTTTAAAAAATATCTGAAACAGTGTTACTCTATCCACCTTTTCTCAGGAAATTGTGTCCTTTACCCATATAGTTTAGGAATGCCTGATAGGGTATATTTAAAGTGGGAGTCACCTGTGCCTATATGGAGCTTCGATGTCAATGCCCTTGTCATTTGGTGTCAATGGTTTTGTCATTCTTATTTATTTGGCCCCAAGGGGTGTGTGTGTGTGTGTGTGTGTGTGTGTGTGTGTGTGTGTGTGTTTGAAACATAGCATATGTAATGCTTTTCTCACTCCTTGAGAAATAGAACTTAAAATAACATTTATGTCTTTAAAATGTACTTGTGAATAGTTACCACTTTCCTGAATTCTACCTTCCAAAGGTAGGACAAGAGAAGGATGAAATTAAATCACACATACAGCTATTTTTATAACTTATGAGCACTCAATGGTGGTAGCGTCCCTCTTCTTTACTTTCTCTCTGATTCTGGAGCCACTGCTTTTTTGGTTCCTGAATGGCTGGGACTGTCTGTCAACTAGACTTTCTGCCTTCATTCTGACACTGCTACATTTACCCTGAACACCATTCTCCCAATAATCATTACCAAATACTATTTTCCCAATATTACACCTTTACACAAGAAGCTATGGTAGAATATTATCCTTATAGATTCAGATACGATCTCCAGGCTGCATTCTAAGCTCTCAATGGCTACTCTGTATCCTTTGAACTTCACCTTTTGAACCTCCTCAGAACTACCTCTTAGCTCCTGCCTATAGCTCTGGCTTCCATCTTCATGCACTAAGTATTCATTTTGAATGGCCTTATGTCTTCTCTGCTAGCAGGATTGGAGTCATGGCAGAAAATGAGAGGGGGACTAGAAGGAGGCAGTATTAATGAAGGCTCACAATAGGTTAGGCATTGGGTTAGGTACTTACTTACATCATCTCATCCCTCATCTTTGCCAAAACCTTAAAAGGTAGATATTATTGGCCCTACTTATGGGCATACAGTAAGTACTTAATACATGTTTGTGTAATGAATAAATGTGCTGAGAAATTTTGCACTGTGACTGGATGAAAGGAAAGTAGGAAAAACAAGATGTAGATGAGAAAGATACCTCTCATCTTACTTTCAACCTAATATATCTTAAATGAACTCATCAGTTTTACAAAGTAATTTTAATAATAGAGTCAGAGGGTCAGACAAGGAGAGAAAGCATCATGTATTACTAGAGTTAGGGATTGCTTAAGGCAGTTTGACAAATGGGAGTTTGCT
The DNA here is from genome assembly GCA_036589455.1 of Ateles fusciceps. Taxonomy (NCBI): domain Eukaryota; kingdom Metazoa; phylum Chordata; class Mammalia; order Primates; family Atelidae; genus Ateles; species Ateles fusciceps. Next base: position 45,101 of record JAZHEH010000857.1, on the reverse strand, counting down.
CAGTTTCCTCCAGGGGTAATCCATCCTAGGCCAGTCAGTTTTAAAGATTAGATTTTGAAATAAAGCTTTTCACCTGGGAATATACTGACGCAAGAGAGCATATCCCTTCTCTCTGCTGTTGTGGTGCTTAAGTGTGAGAATTTTCAAATGAGATATGAAAGCAAAGACAACAAACCCTGCAGGATAATAGTCTCTGAGGACTTTAATCACAGCCATTTTTAAAGCAAAGCCTGCGGACTCCTAAATCCATAGCTGCTCGTTTAACATGCAACGCAATGCAGTGGACCTGAAAAGATACTCCTCATCTACCTAGAGCAACCAGGCTCCCAGCCAAACAGCAGTCCTCAAATTAACTCTTGTTTCTGTTGGGATGACAACTCTGCTGCTTTTAAAGGTGTTGCATGGCCACATATAGAATAAGAAGGAAAAAAACAGTCACACCCTCTTGTGAATCTGTATCCAGCTGCATTTTCTGATCTAGTTAGGAACCTTCAGTGGTTAGAATAGAATCCTTATAAGGCCAAGACTGTGGGTCCAATTTCTTCCTATGGATTCTTCTCAAAAAATTTATTAGGAAAGATCATTTAGGGTTTTTTTTTTTTTTGGCTTATTTTAATTCCAAATCCATAGTAGACTGATACTTTTGTAACATGCAATAAAAATGGATTATTTAAAAAATTACAGATACCAGACATGCAAAATGTAAATGCATGCTTTTTTTTTTTTAGATTGTTGTATACATTTCTAAAGATTTACTCTCAATTTCTGTTCTTATGTCTTCATAATAGAATGTCTGTTTCTGTGTGTGTGTTTGTATGAGTATGTGCAGGTGTGCTCCAAAGCTCTACTATTTAGAGCTCATGTTTAGTGAGTCATTTTCGATAACCAGTGTAAGGGAGTTCCAGTTTTGGGTAATTGTTTTTGTTTTATTTTTCTTTAAATCAGTAACACCTTTTCGAAACAACTGTATCAAATAAAAGTCACTTGGTCATTTGAAATAGTAGCATACATGGCTTTCTTCTTAAACAGATTTTACTGAATGTAAATCTGCTTTTCTCTGGCTAATTCAGCATCATCATGACCATTAAATATCTGGCTTCACTGTAAAACTAAGGTGATGCCTTCAAGGGCTACTAATACATGTAGAACTGTTCATTTCCACACTGTGTGACCCTGGTCAATTATGCGTGCCTGTGGCTCCCTTTACATCTTTCTGGTTCTCTGTCTGGTGTCACTTCTTCCTACTCTCAATTAAGCCACTTAGGAGAATTTTTTTCCATTTTGGATTGTATGTTCCTGACCTTCTAAGTTCTCAGAAATCAGATCACTTTTCCACCTATCAGGCTTATTTAAATTAGGTAAAAATCAGTAAGGAGGAACTAATGGCCTTATAATTATTCATGTACTAACTGCTTTCAGAAAAGCTTAGCAATAATACAATTTTGTCTAAATAAAATTTTTAAGGAGATTTGGTCACTTATTGTTACTTTTTCTACATCATTGTGTTTGTTTCCTTACTTCTCAGCTATATTAAAATAGGGGGGGTTTCATTTGCTGAGTCCTATTTTAGAGACAAATAATTCCATTTACATAGGAAAGGAAATATGTGGATATGATTATTCATGATGTTCTAGAATAGTATCACAACCATTTGCTTAATGGTTAATAAAATGGTTAATAATAAAAGGAAGGATACACCACTAATTCTTGATATCTCCCTTCTTTATTTTTCTTCTAGTAAAACATCCATAACTTTTCCTTTTCTTCCCCAGTTGTATTATTACTTATGAACACCATGGGTAATTCTACTTGCTGAATGAAATAGTACAAATTTAATATTCAATAATCTTGCCTTTGTACTTTTCTTTATAAACTTTTATTCTCAGTGGCTTCCTAAAGGAAGATTTTATTTTACTTGGTTTAAGCAGTTGGGCTGCATTATACCTATATCTCTCAACACTCATTGTTCATTCCAATCAGGTTGTACAATTCATTGTCCCTGCTCATAAACCAAATTCATTTCACCTTTACTCCATTCCCATGCTATTCTTTTTACCCAGAATATTTTCTTTTATTCCCCTTTCTCAATGCTATATATCCCTCAAGGCTCAAGCCAAGTCCCGTACCTTCATGAAATCTATTTCAATCATCTGATTTCCACATGGATTATCTTACAATAGTAAGCCTTGCATTAGCTATTTTTTATTAAAGATGTCTTGTGTTCTGGATGCTATTCAAAATATTTTACAAAAATTATTCCATGTAATATTCAAAACAATTCAGCAGATATGTGTTATTATTTCATGTTTAGTGACACCAACGTAATTAAAGAGTTTTCATCATTATTTGGCTAATAAGGGAAAGAGAAGACTCAAACCTGTGTCGATTTAACTGCACTTTGAAATGAGTTTTCTCTGGAAGCCGAGAAAGGAGATTCACAACAGTAGATGAGACTCACATAAGAAAGAAGTGTGGAATTTGTAAAAGCCCCTCAGAAAACAGGATCTCCCCCTCGTCCTAAAACTGCTATACTATGAACATATTGCTTATCTCATAACTGAACTTTTTTGGTATCCCAGCTGAAATTTGGTCTAGAATTATGCAGAACTTTAGGCGAAATGTTTCTCTTATGGGGACACACATTATTTTTCTCATTTGCACCCACTTTTTCAACTACTTTGTGTTTTCTCTTGTTATATCAGATACATCTCTGTCCACTGCTACAAATCTGTTTAATAGTCTTTATATTAATAAGACCATAAAATTGCTCTTCGAGTGCTGAAAACACTATCCTTTATTTTCTAATGGCAATGCTAGATTTGCTAAAATTTAGATAGTAGCATTAATGATAGGAAAAAGCTACCACCAACAACTAAACTTGAAAGGTAATGTTGCCTAGTGGTTAAAAGCACAAACCCTGAAGTCCAACTCACTAGGTTCTAAATCGTGCTGCATTTATTAGCTGTGTGACCTTGGGCATGTTCAGTTAACCTTACAGTAGTTTCATTATCTTATATGGAAAATGAAGATAATAATAGCCCCTACTCTAGAGGGTTATTGAGAGGAGAAATGAGCTCATATATATACAGTGCTTTGGACAGCACCTGGTGTATAGTAAGTCTCATATATGTTGTTGCTCTTGCTGCTGCTGCTATGGCTTTTGTTATGTAGCAAATACCTTTTCCCTTTGTTCATTCATTATTGTTTTTCCTGAAGACTGCAATCACAAAAAAGAAGAAGAAAATTAGAGAGCATACAGTGAATGCAGTAATGAAGGCTTGAATGATCTTTTCTAGTTAAGTTAGAAGTGAAATGAAACTATCCAAAAATCTCTGTGAAAATTAGAAAATTACCCTTTGTCAAGTCGGGCATGGTGGCTCACACCTGTAATCCCAACACTTTGGGAGGCCAAGGCAGGTGGATCATGAGGTCAGGAGATTGAGAGCATCCTGACTAAAATGGTGAAACGCCGTCTCTACTAAAAATACAAAAAATTAGCTGGGTGTGGTGGCACGCACCTGTAGTCCCAGCTACTCCGGAGGCTGAGGCAGGAGAATCACTTGAACCCAGGAGGCAGAGGTTGCAGTGAGCTGAGATCACGCCACTGTACTCCAGCCTAGGCGACAGAGTAAGACTCCATCTCAAAAAAAAGAAAAAAAAATCATTTGTCCAGATTGGCTACCCTCTGAGAACCCCACTTGATTCTCCATATCAACTTTTTGCTTTTCTGTGCTCCCTAAGTCTGGAGATTTAGTCTTTAAATGATGAGTTTAGACAAATATCATCATGGTAGTGTTGTGTTATGTTGTGTTATATTATGTGTTATGTTATGTTATGTTATGGTATGGTATGGTATGTTATATTCCTTCCAGCCTGCCCTTATTACCAGTCTATGACTCATGCTACCTATTGATACTGAAAAATCTCCACTACAGCATGCCAGCTTTTGAAAGAGAGCCTTGGGTTCTTCCCCACTACTTACTTCCCTTTAAGGCAACCTACCTGAGTCCTGTAGCTTGACAGGTTTCCTACTAGCCTGCCATCCCAAAGAAACATGGATGAACTATGTGTATGCGCAAGTGTCAAGTCATTTCTTGGTATGGTCCATAGTAGTCCACATGACTCTTGTAGACAAAGAGACAAATTACTGATGGCAGAATTTCTGTTCTGGCAGCAGGAATATTTGTAGAAAGGAGATCTTTTCAGTGTGAACAGTTTTTGCTCACAGGTGGTCCAGGATGCCCAATGCTACATGAGAAGTGAAAAGAGCAGTCAGAATTAAATTTTTCATTCAGAACAAATCAATCTACGTTGGTAAACATTTTATCAAACTCAAGAATGCTGTCTTTCAGTGTGCTTGTTTCTCAACAGTCACTTATTTCCTCTTGCAAGTAGTATCTTTGTTCAGCTTCAGCGACTACTGTATGGTATGTCCAATGCTTCTGGCAAATGGATTGGTGGAGACAGCCCAAGATCTTCTGGAATAAAGACATTTGGTTCCATTTCCCAGTTCTTACATTTCTCAGATATGTGACTCTTAGGTGAGTGAGTTAAACATCCCGGAGTCTCAGTGCTCTCATCTGCAAAACAGAAAATCGGACGTACTTCACAGAGCCAGGGGGAGGAATAACTAAGGTGGTACATTTGTAAGTGCTTTGTAACCTGTAAAGCCCTTTACTGTACATGTGTCATTTATAGCTCTATATCAGCATCATGACCTAGAAAAGGAGTGCTAACATAAGACTTACCTTCCTGCCAATGCTAAGACAACTTTAGCCATCTCGGCATTTCTAAAGGGAAGAGTGTCTATGAAGACTTGGCAGGAAGTCCCATCAATATTTAGCTGGTAATATAAACAAATTAAACAAAAGTGCACACTGGGTTTTAGGAAATTTAAAGACAGAACCATCATTTGCACTCCTCTTACATTTCCCAGAGTGCTAAAACTAGACAATAAATCAGTCCTCAATAAATGTTTATCAATTTTATATTCATTTCTTTGTTGATAATACAACAATGATGTTTATATGCAGTATAATATACATGGCAAAGATGAAAATCATCAAATTCATGAACTGACATTCTGCTTATGCTTGAGAAGACAAAATGTTGGTGGCTTCATGGTATACATAACCTTAAGGAGCTCGTGATTGAGCCTGGGTCTCTGCTATCAATGTAGATATAAAAATTCACATGTACTATCCTTTACATGTATGTTAATGTAGTAAACATAGGAAACTGATGCTATTAGTGAAAATACTTTATTTTGTTGAACACCTAAAAGTTTTTCTTTAATCCCCTAAGTGCATACACAAAAGTAAAGTTTTCAATATTGTACAAATCAAATACAACACAAGTAAAGTAAAAGAGACAAGTGAAGGAATTATCTGGAACTTAGATCTGGTTGGTTTTTTTCTCCTGAAGTACTTAGATAAATTAATTCAGTTTTCTCTTTTGCTGAAGAAGTGCAAATTAGGTAGGCATGCTATTCCATGTAGGGAAAAGGAAAAAAGAAAGAAAAACTTAAAGTGGGTATATATTTGACCAAACTTTATTCTGCAAGCATCCCAATACTAACCTTCTACCACATAAGCTAGTTTCAAAATCAGGCTATATCCTTCCAGTACAAACCTGGTTTTGATGGGACAGAGATGCTACTCATTCTGTTTCAGTATTTCTCTTCTATCAACTTCTGATGTGGTTCTATCCATATTCCTTCCCCTTCCTGTCTCCATGTCAAACAGAATGGGACACAACTCTCTTTAGAGTCCATCATATTTTAACTGCCAGAAATAGTGACAATAGACATTCATTGTCTGTCTACCTTACTTGTGCAACATTTAAAATACTGCATCTGAAGAGGCTATGGGTGAAAACATGAGCCAGTTCTTCAGAATTTCTAACATGTTATTTCTGCCACTTGCTCCCTTGCTTTAGCAGAGTAATTTAATTCAATTTGAGAGAGAGAGAAAAAATTTTTTTTCTAGTTACACAGATCAATCCAATTGTTTGGAGCTTCAGAATGAATTTTTAAACTTGTTGAACAGAAGCATACAAATCTCTAAGAGCAAGTCAGATAATGTACAAAGCTTCCATTCATTGTGTAGGCAGAAAGGAATGCTGGTAGCCGGCAGCTCTCTAAGGAATGTTCCCTTGGCTTTGACTGTTCTGCTGGGAACAAGGAGGGAAACACATATATAAAATGAATTTATAATGTCTCTGGCTTGTAATGGCAAAATGATAAGAAAAGTTGGCTGTTTAATATAAACTGTCAGTTGCATATTCCAGGCCTCCTCTCTTTGAGGTTCCTCCCACATCCACACGCCTGGCTACTGTTTAGTGCAGAGTACAAAGTGGCTGTTTATTATTATTGACTGGTGAGGCCTGTGCTCCAAAATTCATTCTGTCAACAAAATGTAAGCAAAGTTGGCATTTTAAAGCAGGGCTCTTTCAGTTTCTGGGTTTTCTCAGGATTGCTATGCAACAGGATCAGTGCTGTAGTCCCCGGTTCAAGCTGAAAATGTTACACAGGAAGACATACCATGTAAAGGTCAGATTCTTCTACTATAATAATTTTCTTGATCTGTGTATATACAAATGAGGTTGAATGTATAACCTCTTATCATAACTCTTACCAAGGTCCTATGTACTTTCCATCTGTCAAACTTAAAATATGATATATTAAATGGGAAACCATAACTTAATAAATGTATGATGCTGTAATATGTGTATGATGCTGTAATACCAAGGTGAACTTAATGTGTGTTGTCAAGAAGATTCTCTCTCCCATGATAGACTCCCAGTAATGTGCTGGTGCTGTGGACCAAGTGCAATCTTGTTTATTAGTCTCTCCATGCTTTTATGGTCAGAGTTAACTCTACAGATTACTATGTAAATAGAAAATATGACTTGAACCATATAGTAATGAAATTATTGGCACTGGGGTATACTTTATCATAGAATTTTATTTCTTATCACCTCCATGAAGTAATACATTTTGTCCATAGACTAGAAGATATAACTTGTGAACTTTATAAAGTTATAAATACATTACTTTCTAACTCATAATGGCAAGGAATAAACTTATTACACCTAGTAAGATGCCCATTTTGAATCTACATAATAACAAGAGAAGGCAACACACCAAGAAAAGGGATTTGAGGTGTATCTTCTTGTTAGTTAGCCTGATTGAAACGTCTTTAAACTAATAATTATTTATTTTTTGCAATTCTTCAAATTCACACTCATCGCTTGTTTCCTTTGTTTGGTAATTCTGCACATATTCTTCTTTCTGCTGTCCTGTAGGACCTCCAAAGTGAAATTGAAGCTCACACGGATATTTATCACAACCTGGATGAAAACAGCCAAAGAATCCTGAGATCTCTGGAAGGTTCCGATGATGCAGTCCTGTTACAAAGACGTTTGGATAACACTGAACTTCAAGTGGAGCGAACTTCGGAAAAAGTCTCTCAACATTAGGTAGGAAAAGATCTGGAGCAAAAAGGCCACAAATGAATTAAAATGGCAAAATTGTCCTCATTGTCTTAGCATAAGTAACTATATCTCACATGTCTATGTAAATCACCCAATTTCAGAATGATTCATTTTATTTTGAATAAATGAATCATTTATTTGCTTGGTGCAGAGGTGATACTTGAGGATTCAGATTAGATTAAAATGGCGATGTTTTATAACCATAGGAGACATGCATATTAAGACATTAGAGTGAATTTAAATGAGGAGTGCAGCTATTCTAATTTCATAAATTTCTCTCTTGTCATATCACAGGGTTATACAAAAAGTGATAAAAAAATTAAGGGATATGTGTTACAGAATTATTTTTGGCAGTAGTCTAAATGCATAGCAAAGGACATTCTTTAAAAACCGTAACACATTATAATTAACAGTTTAGCAGAGACCTCTCCATAGCTCCTACAGCTAAAGAGAGACTATAGCAACTTGCTATCTGTTGCTTCCTCTCAGATTTTGTTGAAACACATCCTCTGTAAACTAAGCTTTCAGTTGTACTATGCTCACATATTTTCTATTTTGCCCCTTTCTATGTATCAGCTTTCTTTAGAGAAGTTAATGAATGCATCTTAGCATCTTTGTAAAAAGGGCAGAGGGAAAGTTCTTGTTATATCGGTTTTGCAGTAGTCCAATGGAGGAGATGAAAGGACAGAGATAAGTAAAATCCCCATTGTTACTTCAATGATCTAGCAAGGGCGGGGAATGAAAGCTACGCTTCCTGCTGTCTAATCAGTTGCCTTTCCTAATTCACTTCTCTTTATAAAAATATTCTGTGCTTTTTTTCCGTGTCTAGAGCAAAAGTAATAGTGAAGGGAGGTAGAAGATGACCAAATGGACTTAATAATATTTATGGGAGTATGCACTAAATAGTGGGAGTAGCTACTATCTCTAGGTAGAAAGATTGCAGAAGGGAGATTTTTTTGTTCTTCTTTATAGTTCTTCTAACTTGTCCAAAATTTTAACATGTATACTTCTATAAGGAGGAAAAAACTGAGTTTGTATTAATTCAAAAGCACTATTGTAAATGTCTGCATCAAGTATGAAATAATGATGGCAACTAACATTTACATGATGTACCTACATACCATGCAATGCCATAAGCACTTTAGATTTATTGATGGGTTTAATGCTCTAAGCAACCGTAAGAGGTAGATTCTATTGTTAAATTCTTTTTACATTTGAAGAAAGTGAGGCACAGAGAGGCTAAATAATGTCCTTAAGGTCACTTAGCAAGTGGAAGATCCAAGATGAAAACAGGGAGTCTGACGTCAGAGTCTAAACTTTTAACCACCATATTATACCATAGCATATAAAGAAAGAAGGAAACTTCTACAAAGAAATGCATACAGATTGAAAGGATGAAATAGAGAGTAGATTGCTAGGAGTAGAAAATGATTTATTTTTATGAGAAGTAGATTGCTAAGAGTAGAAAAGGATTTTAATTTTCTGTGTAAGGCTTTTTTCCCCCCCCAAGTTTGCACCCTGGCTTCCCAGACATTCTCTCTTCTCCCCTATTTTGTATATGAATTTTGTATCAACTTGTTGGTGATGTGCTGGGAGCAACAATGGGCAATAGCGTTTTCAAAGATAGGGAGGCTCTATTCGCTTTCTACAGCTTCAACTCTTAAGAGAGGTCAGTCTGTGTGATGACATAGGCCACTTTCATAACATTCGTCATTAAAAAAGAATGAACATGTGAGATGGAAAAGATATTGGTAGATAAAATAAAGGTATTCTTTTCTGCACAAAAGAAAAAGAAATGTGCTATAATTGTTCCAAATATCACTTAGTGCCTTTTTTCTCCTTCATGTGAACTTGATAAAATAAAAGGAGAACTGAAAGTGGCAAACAGCATGTCAGCCAAAATATGGACTCTTCATTCTCAGCAGTTTCCCGTATGTCAGCTACTGCAGTTTAATTCTTGCTGTCATTAATCAAGTAGAAAACAGTTACCTTAGCTTATCTAAGGTGCTGCCAATTCTAGAATTTAAATATTCAGATCAATGTTTTTGGCTTTTATATAGGCCTCTCTAATAATACAGGATATGTTACAAGCACTCATAAAAAGCAAAGAAGTAATTCTCCACATCAGAGTAATTAAGTTTATTTCCTGACACTTGATTGAAATTAGAGTATCGGTCAATCTATAGCAAATGGTAGGGTTCAGTTGATAGAATATAGCGTAGGTAGTAACTAGGGATGATTATGAGTAGATGAACAACCAGAACAGTCAGATACAGAACCATTAGTGGCACTGATACACCTGCATTATGAATCTTGTCACTTCTTCCATGGGGGGTTATTTTAAAATGGAAAGTTGCCACAATTAAAAAATAGTCTCAATGATATCCTGGAAAAATCGTCTTGTGTTTGCCCAAGTTACAACATATTATGCTAAAAAGTTACAGTTGGTTCATTGTTTCATGAGGGATTCTGAAACTGCTTTTATATTTCAAAAAAACAAAACCATTAGTGCTTTATTTCCCAGGTGTCCATTTCTAAAGAAACAAAATTGAATTTGAATCCAAATGATTTTGAATTTTCCCTTTGTATTCCATTGGCTCATAAGAGGTATTCTTGTGCTTCCAAATACAAGTCCATATTATATCCTTTTCCTTCCATTTGTTTCTCTTCTGCCATACATCTTTTCTCTTCCCATGATTAAGATTCTTATTTAAGTCTTCATGATATGCCATATTGATACAAGAATACTCTACCTTGGACACTGTTTATATCATATTTTTTGTTCCAAGCTTCAGTCTTTTTGGTCTCCATATCTCTCTCATTCATTTATTTATTTGTTCATTCAACAGATATTTAATGTTGACTGATAAGTCCTTGATAACCCCCTTCCCTTCTCTGTTCCTTTTCTGCCTTCGGTTCCTTTCTTACCAAGCATCATTCTGGTTACTCCCCAACATAGATTCTCTGAGCCAACAGAATCAATAGATTCTATTTTCTTAACCCCATTCCTATTCTCCAACAGTTTCCTAACTCTTCCATATGAGTAAGTACACTTGTTGGTTCTCACACTTGAAACATAAAGTGTGATTGCAGAATTAATTATCCAAATTTTGATTCATATTCCATAATGAATCTTTTCTTTTCTGGCTGTTTCCTCACTAGGTCTTCCCGATACTATTCTAATTTACACTTGATAACATGTTTCTTCAAGGGTTCAAGGGTTGCTTTATAGGGCTATGCTTACTGCCTCCAGCTAGCTAACTTATATGAGTACAAAAATTCCAAACTCTAAATATGTGAGTATGGTAGAGTAGAAAGACATGGGCCAGCAGTTGGGCAACCTAGTTTCCCCTCTGTTCTGTTCTGTTACTGTCTAGCATATAATCTTGATCAAGTCACTTAACTGCTTCAGACTTCAATTTTCTCCCTCACTGAAATGAAGAGTTTGACCAGACACCTGGACAGTCTCTTCCAGTTCTCTTGCAGTTCTACAATTCTATTCTTTTAATTCAGTAATCACACTTTATGAACCTGGGCAAATTGTTTAATTTTTTTACCTTGGTTTTCTAAATTAAAATAAAACTGATTAATTTAAAAGGTGTTGTGTAAAGATAAGTAAATAAGATGTCTTTGAGAGAAAAGCAATTTAATTGAAGTTGTATAATCCTATCTCATAATTTTTTTTAATTGTACTTTAGTTTCTGGGGTACATGTGCAGATCATGCAGGATTGTTGCATAGGTACATACATGGCAAGGTGGTTTTCTGCCTTCATCCCCCCCATCACCTATATCTGGTATTTCTCCCCTCATCATTCCTCCCCCACCCTCCCCCTCTCCCACTGTCCCTCCCCAGCTCCCCCCTACTATTTAATTCAAGAAAAGTATATGCTCTCATTTCATTATCCCATCGTATGTTGGCCAAGAGGTATAAGGAAGAAAAGTAAGTAGTTAATGATAGTTTAAGTTCCATCAAACAAGACAAAAACATTAACTGCTTTAAGTGGGAGAAAAGCAAAGGGAAAATTTTTTATTCAAATGTACACACGCATGCATACACACAGTTACTAATGACATTATCCAATATTAGGATGGTAATTAGTCAAAGAAAGTGTTTTCCATTTTAAAATTCCATATCCACAATCCTTGCATTTTTCATCTTAAAATATGAATGACGAGAAGTAGTCAATTTTTTACATAAGAAAATATGTATGAAGATTTCAATTTAATCAACTACTAGATTATTTTTCCAGATCATTGTATGTACTGTTAACTATGAAAATCACGTGATATGTTGTCAACATAATTTCAGCAAAATTTACATTCTGTGATATTTTTATATTTGGCAGAACATTTGTAAATGTTTTTTATTTTATTTTATTTTATTTTATTTTATTTTTTTTATTGCATTTTAGGCGGGTGTAAATGTTTTTTAAAAGATTCGCATTTATATAATTCTGAACATTAAGAGGCAAGGACACTGACATTATATAGTCTGTAGAAGCAATAAATCTCTTGGGTAGTACTTGCTATTAGAGGTTAGAATAGTTAGTGTCTTTGTATAATGGAGAACAAAGAACGGGCGAAAGAGGCAGGGTCTACCTTTGAGAGAAAAATGCAATTTGGACATTGACTATCTCTGACCTTCTTTCTCTCACTTTTAGAATGTTAATTATGTTTGGATGTTGGAGTTAAAGACCTGTCTAGAAAAAAATGTTGACTTCTCTTTGGGCTTAATTCTCTCTCTTTAAAGAGATAGCTCCCATTTTAATTCTGTGATTCTTCAATTTTTTTTTGTTTCTGAAGTACAAATTCAAATTATTCATCTGTTGACACCCTGGAGATTTTTCTCAATGTTCTCTTGTAGTTGTTTCATGGTGTGTGGTCTTTCATTTAAGTCTTTAATCCACTTTGATTTGATTTTTGTGTATGGTGAGAGATAGGGGTCTGGATTTAGTCTTCTGCATGTGGATATCCAGTTTTTCAGCACCATTTATTGAAGAGACTGTCTTTTTCCCACTATACGTTCTTGGCACATTTGTCAAAAATGAGTTAAATGTGGGTGTGTGGATTCGTTTCTGGGTTCTCTAGTCTTTTTCATGGGTCTTTGTGTCTGTTTTTTATGCCAGTATTGTGGTTCTTTATTATTTCTGCATTCCTACCTTTTCTTTCTGCATGCTTAAGTGCTATTTTATTACATGAGGGTACTAAAGATTTATAGGGATATATCATTAGTTTTATAAAGGAAGTCAAAGTGAAAAATGAATTCAGTATAACACATTTTGCTTTAAGAATGCATGCCTTTCAAACTAAAGTTTTATTAAGGATTTCAAACTAGGCATTAACCAAATCACACTTGAAATACCTATGTCTAGAGAAATAAAATTACTTCATCAGCCCCTATAATTCTTAGAGTCATGACACTGAGGACTTCCTTAAAGACCAAGCAATATACTCCAACACATCTAAAGGCTCTGCATTTTACCTAAACCTTATAAATTGTGGAAATTATCAGCTTTTTAGAGATTTGCACTTGCCTTGTTAAACGGTAGTAACCCCTAAGCTCTTGCCTTCACTAATAAAGATTAATAGAAATGGATAGAAGCTAAGCATGCCCATTTGAACCACCTCTTTTATTTTCTGTTGAGTAGGTAGGAGTAAACAGAATATATTTAACAATTAGCAATGTTAAAACACAAACTTTAGACAAATTCAGCTTTGCAGAGTTTATTTGATCAAAAAACTATTCATGAATCAGACAGTACTCAGAATTAGAAGTTCAGAAAGCTTCACCCAGCAAGGTGGGCAGGCTGTATTTATAGATAGAAAAGGAAGTGACATACAGAAACAGCTTGACTGGTTACAGCTTAGAATTTGCCTTACTTGGGCATAGTGTAAATAGGCATTTGCTTTATATGGACATGATCTGATCAGTTTACAGCCTGTGATTAGCTGAAACTTGATTGCTGGGATTGACGGAGACTCAGCTATTTGTTACAAGAATGTACTCTTAAGTTGCATGCCAAGCTGGGTTACAGTTTGCTATGTACAGAGGCAGCTTTAGGCCCAATTTAATTTAATTTAACAGCAACAAGCCTTTTTGCTCAGAGATCCAAAACATTTGATTAAAACCACTAAGGTTTAAGGATTTTCTCATCTAACAAAGGTTTGTAATTTCCATATCTCATATCTAAATAGGACAGCTCAAGTTATGTTTTTCAGCAGCTGCTTTATACCTTTGCAATCTTGGTTTCCACATAACTAAAACAAGAAGGTTGAACTATAATCTCTCAGGTTCCTTCCAGCCCCAGCAGCCTATGTATAATATAACCAGAAAAAAAGTCATTACAAATACAAAGAAACATTTTAAGGAGGAGATATTCCACATGCAAACATAGGTTAATCATTTAGAAATATCTAGTATACACTCAAGAAAATAAAAATAGGGCAACTGCTTCCAACAAATGTATTAGAAATGTGACTTGAAAACATTTCACAGGCTTAACATGGTCAAAGAAAATATGTTCTGAGCTCATGATGTTTCTTACATTTAGATCTTCAAAATCAAGTCACCGACCAATGCCACCTATGCCCTGTGGAGCCCAAGAAGTAATGTTTGGGGCATATCAGAAATGCTTCAATAAATTCTATATCAAAATATGGTTCTGGAGCTTACGTATGGAGTTGTGAAGGTTCTTGTTAAAAGCAGAGATTCTTGATAGAATTATAGAAAGCCTGCAAGTGGCACCTAGCAATCTCGATTTCAACCAAGCTACTCAAATGTTTCTTATGCACACTAGAGATTGAGACCCAGAGCTTTAGATTGAATACATTTGTATGTGCTGTTTTAAATTACAAGCCATTCTCTGGCTGCCTTTCACCTCTTCAGTTCTTACCCAGTGTTCTCTGTCCTTTATAAGTTTTTTGCTGCAGTTTTTGTCCTCCTATCACATCTTTCCTTTCACTCTTGAGCTTTAGGAGAGGAAAAAGAATTGAAGCAATTTGATATGTAGTTAAAATGATCAGTCAAACATTGTGAAATTTTACCTAATGGGACACCTTAGAAAAAAATTACAGAAAGTCCCCTTACCCCGATATGTGAGAGCTTTTCATCTTCTGTGGGTTCCAGGTCCGTCTTCTACTGCTGTGTGAGCTCTCTGGACTATCCTCTGTCCCTGGCTTCTACCAGTGTCCCTATTTCATGCTATTCAAGTTTCTCTTAGATCCTTTAGAACTGAATTCCTGGCCGGACGTGGTGGCTCACGCCTGTAATTCCAGCACTTTGGGAGGCCGAGGCAGGTGGATCACCTGAGGTCAAGAGTTCGAGACCAGCCTGGCCAACATGGGGAAACCCTATCTCTACTAAAAATACCAAAAGTTAGCTGGGCATGATGGTGGATGCCTGTAATCCCAGCCACTTGGGAGGCTGAGTGCAGGAGAATTGCCTGAACCTGGGAGGTGGAGGTTGCAGTGAGCCGAGATCACACCATTGCACTCCAGCCTGGATGACAGAGCAAGACTCTGTCTCAAAAAAAACAAAAAAACAAAAAACTGAATTCCCTAGGTCTCAGAGTGTCAGAGTTATTTTGCTCTCCCTTAGGGGACACAAAGGGGTTCATTGACCCACTAATAATTAGTCAGCACCATTTAACCCAGAACTGGAGTTGTAGCACTTCCTTATATAAACAAAGCCGCAGCTTGAGGTCTCAACATAGGCAGCCTGCCCTTCACCATATCCTCCTCTAGACCTCTCTTCCATAAGGATATTTTGTTTCCTCTACCAGGCAGACAGAGGCCAAACATTAGGCATCTTTATACTCTCTCTTCCCTTCCTCTCTCCCTACTCCCCAATGCATCCTAGAGACTTAGAGGCAGTCAATAAATATTTATTTAATCAGTGCCTTTTTTACCATTTGCTGCTTTTCCATGTCTGAGCCCTACCTTTGTCCACCTACCTTTCAAAATGTCCTGCTTGACAGCCTCTTTCACTCTCAAAGGGATCAAGCTGTGGATTCCAGATACCCCAGGGAATTCGTTTAACCATTACACGTTACATGCCATTAAACAGCTAAAATCTTGCAGTAGGGAATTGTCACTTAGGCTTATCATGGAAAAGTGATAACTGAAAGGATGGTGCAGAAACATAAAAGAACTGACCTCTAATTGTATGTAATCTGCATATACTATTATATTCACTTTATGACATTTGTGGTATTTCATGATTCACTTCTTAGGAAATAATACCCTTAGAGTCTTGAACAATTTTATTTATCTTATTTGATGGAAATGCCTTCATTTTGTCAAAACATACTGTTTATATTGCAATTATGGAAAGAAAATTTTGACAATTTGGAAAAATATAAAGATTAAGAAATAAATCATTTGTAAATCTACCTCTGAGGGATAACCTGGTTGTCCTTACAAAATTTTTTCATAGTCAAGCATGTGCATACAAATATATACACATACACAAATGTTTTAGAAAAATTAAAAAATAGGTATTTGTTCTGTAACCTGTTTTCTCACATAGTAACTTACATTATGATCTTTTCTATATCTATACATATTTGACTATGTCACCATATTAAATATTGCATAGGATTTTACTCTATGAATGCACCATTATATATGTAATCAATTCCCTAGTATCTTTTAAATTAAGATCTATTTAAATTCATCTATAAATTTCATTAATTTCTAAATTTAAAACATATACAAGTTTCATTGCATTTAAAAACAATCAGTAGGTTGGAGTTGGGCATTTCTCAAGCAATTCCCTCCCGTTGAATATTTGAGTTCTTTCTATTTTGTTTTATCAATCATAGATGATGCTATAAATAACGTTTTTCTACCTATATCTTTGTATCTTTTTCCAATTTCTTTGTTAGTATAAATTCCTTGAATTTAAGCCTGTGGGTCATTGTATTCGCACATCTTAAAGACTTTTATGTATTGTCAAATTATCCTTCAGAAAGTTTGGAACAATTTAATTTCAGGAGATAAGTATTCTTTGGTCATTCTGTTTGACTAAGGCCAAAAGGAGAATTGTATTTGAAATGTCAAGCTAAGTTACCAAATGGCTAAGAGAATTGTTGCTCTACCTGATTGCTTTGCTTTATATTTCAATCTTAGCAGCATTAAAGACTTTATTATATTTATGTTATAGGTAGCATTATTAGGAATTAATTAGTAATTGCTGATAATAGCTGAGTGATTCAGCATAATTTCTAATTTACCTGAAGATAAAGCTTTGCTAATGCTCTGCTTTTCCTCTTTGTTTTCTGGATGATGATTTGTTTTATTAATTTAGCTTCTCATCTTCAAGTGAAATGTGGATTATATAGCATAGATCATTCATTTGTGTATTCTTAAATGGCTTCTAAGGATTAACATGTTCTAAATACAGTTGACAGTAAAGTACTCAGTCTCCTGCCTAAATTATTCACGTTCGGGGGAAACTTTCGAATAAATGTCTGATTTTACTCTTCCATGTGAGTTGTTATCTTAGTACTTTTTACACAAAGGAAACAAAGCAGAAAATGTTGGAACTTGGTGAAGACAAATCCCAGGTGCACACAAATAAAGGAGAGTAGGGGGAAAGGAGAGGCATTTGGGAAGAGAAGCAGAAAGGAACAGACGCCAGATGGAAGAACTCAATGGAAAAGGCTGCCTAGGGTGTAGAAATGGAAAAGTCAAGATGTGGGGGAGAGACCTTTCCATTTCTCAAGGCAGAAAGAATTCCAGTACTAGCATGAGTCACATGTAAATGAAGTGTGTTTTGTTAGTCACTGCATCCAATTTTTTTCTACCAGAAATATTAAGAATCATTGACTACAACAGCATGGAAAAGCAATAGATTCCAGTGTATATTTCATGCCAAAAGTCTCAGCATTATGCATGTGGAAATAAACATATGGCTAAATCCTGCCTTTTCTCAAAATTGCCATCAAACTATCCCCCATTTTATGGCTCTCAAAAGTAAGTAGCCAGATTTTTATTGAAAGCTGCTTTGTAGTTCACAATAGGTTTATTGCACTTTTTTAACGGAATTGTTAGAATCATCAGTTATACTTCTGAATATTCTGACATAGCATGCTGCTGTTATTTTTAGGTCTCATTTGGAAGCCAGTTCTGACCAGTGGAAGCGTCTGCACCTTTCTCTACAGGAGCTCCTGGTGTGGCTACAGCTGAAAGATGATGAATTAAGCCGGCAGGCACCTATTGGAGGCGACTTTCCAGCAGTTCAGAAGCAGAACGATGTACATAGGGTATGACATTTTTAAGCCTAGTGCCTTGCACATGTTAAACACATAGTAATCCAGCGACTATTTTAAAATCAATTTTGGTTGAAATTAAGTTGAATACAAATCTTTATTACTCCTTTCACCCAAGGGTCAATTGTAAGTAATCCAAGTCATTATATTTTAAGTGTCAACCACATCTGCACTAATAATACACTTTTAAGAAATTGTTCATCTCTTTTGGCTATTTAAAAAAAACTTTTCATTATGAAAAATATTGAATATATACAAAAGTAGACAGAATGCTATAATAAAACTCATGTACTCGTCAAGACATCAACAATTATCAACTCATGTCAGATCTTATTCATTCTATAGCTCTTACCCCATTATTTTAAAGCAAATACCAAATATGTGTTATTTTATTTGTTGATATTTCAAAAGGTTAAAAGATAGGATTCACTCTTTTAAGGTAATCACCTTGCTACAATAATACTTTTGAAATATCAATAATTGTGTCATATCAAATACCCAGTCCATATTCAAATTTCTATTTTTCTCATACATCTTATGCAGTTTTTAAACATTTTCTGGTTTTGGTTTGAATAAAAATTGAAATCAGACCCACACCTTTCTTTGGTTAATTGGTCTTTTTATTGCTTTTTATTTGTAAGTAATTACAGATTCACAGTAAGTTCTACGATAGTATAGTCTCCCTGTACCTTTCACCCTGTTTCCTCTCTTCATTCTTATGGAACTGTAGTACAATTGTTACTGTCATTTCAATATGCAATCAATATAAAAATGTACATTTGCAGCACATCTCAATTCAGGCTCATTACATTCCAAGTACTCAGTAGCCAGGCATTGCCAGTGGCTACCAATTGAATAGCGTGGTTCTATAGTTTGATCATATTTGGGTTTGGCTTTTTTTGGCAAGACTGCTTCACAAGTGTTTACGCATCCTTCCATCATCAAGAGATGGTATATAGTGTCTTGTTTTCTCTTTTGTGTGATGTTTAATAGCTGTTAATGATCAGTGGCTAGGGGTTGCAGTGTGATAATTGCCTATCCCTATCATTCCTTCTTCATTCGTTCACTGGGGTAGGTCTACGAAAAAAATGTTTTGCACTTGTCTCCTATTTTGGTACTCAGTATACCTTTCATATTGGACAAGCAAAATACATGTTTCAATTTTACCAATTTTCAGAATAACAAGTTGTTCACTAGCATCCTCCAACGATAACTAATTGTTTCTTTTCTTGGCTTTATTTTTACTTACATTTCTGTCTTCTCTATTAAGCTCTGAGTGAAAAAGGCAGAGATTTTGTCTTGTTCACCTCCGAGACCCTAGAGCCTAGCGATCTGTCTGGTGTAGAATGGATACTGTTAAGCGTTTTTGAAATGAGAATAAAAGGTAGAAGAACAGAAATGAATAGCAAACCAAGCATATTATTACCAAACTTGATAAAAATGGTGCTACTTTTTAATGTTCAGCATGTAAAGGAAAGATGTCTGTGGATATACCACAAAAGGTGGCATCTTGAGGAAAGGTCAAGGGTTTATATTATTCTGGAAAAGAGGATATAGGAAATTAAAAAAGGGAAGAGAATATGAAAGAAGACCCAGGGGTCTTTGTAAAAAATGCCAGGGAAACTGCCAATTTCTCCTTTAGCCATCTGCCTTCATATATTTCTGAATATTAAATTAGCTTTTGAAGTAGGGTGAAATTTAATGGTGCTATATGTTTTAAATGTTCTGACTTTGAATAAACAGCCAAAACACTCTGGTATACATATAGAAAAGCATTCATTGAGAAGGATGGGCCTTTTTTCAAAAAATGCATTATGCGATACAGTGAAATGAGACAGAATTTCTACAAAAGATGAATTTCATGCTAGTTCCAGAAACCAAAGAAAATGAATCATTGGCCATGTGCACTAGGAGTCAGGAGACTGAGATTCTAGTCATATTCCTTCATAACATGGATTCTGATTGCTATTTTGTTCTTCAACTGTAATATGAGGAAATTGGTCCAAATAATTGCTGTGGTTTCTTCCAGCCGGTATTTTGTTATAAATACTGCTTCACTATTCCTGGTTATTAGTTTTGGTTGCTTGTTAAGAGTGGTAAATTGTTTGTGCTTACTCAGTCCTTACTTAGGCATCTCATGACAAATTACCTGACTTGGGGAGATGGTGACGCCAGAGTTACGAGTGATACTCACCAGAATAAAGTTAATTAAACCCCACTTGGTTAGTGTGCTTGCTCAGTTAGCTACCTGTTACCTTTTGGAATTTCACAAGATTTCCAGCCCATTGATCACTCTGTGTTTTATACATTAGTTCCTCTGCCCTTCCACTTTTTACCTCCTTCCAAATACAACTTAGATTCAATTATCTACATTTTAATAACTTGTTTTCAAAACTCTAAAACCCTTTGCTTCTTTATCTTTTTGTTGCTGCAATCCACAAAACTCCAAAACTTGGAGATTCTAACTACATATTTTCTCATACCAGACAACAACAAAGTGGACTGGTACAGTACCTTTCCCAGATGACCAGCATTCAGCCTTCTACTACCAAGACATCACTGGGTCAATTCACCTTCAAAATAGTTTTTGACTCTCTACCACTGTCATCGTCATAATTATAAGAGACCATTTCTCCTAACCTTTCTACATCTACTCTTGCCACCCTACAATGCAATCTCCACATTTCAGTCAGAATAACCTGTGTAAAAAAAAAAAAAAAAAACATAAATCCAATTATATCAGTCCTTGTCTTAACAATATAGTAGTTTTTTCAGTGCTCTTGGAAAAAGACCAAAATCCTCAACCAGGGTGACAAGGCACTATCTGGCTTGTCTGGCTTCAACCTTCTCTTTTCTTGACGCTCTTCCCTGGCTGTCTGAACATCAGCCATACTGCCTCTCTTTCCTTTTTCCAATTCTGCATGTCCCTCTTAGGTGGGGCTTTAAACATGCTGGTCCTCTGTCTCAAACCTTTTACCCATACCCACCCACTCATAATATTGTGGTTATCATCTAATAATCCTTTCCATATTGGCTCAGACATTCTGCAAGCTTTTCCCTGTTGCCTCCATTTGACCAAATCTCCCTTTACACACACATTGTCTACTTTCCTATAACATACCATTCTTTGTCATCATGTACATGTGTTACTATTTGATTAATGTCAACCACTCTTGCTAAACCATGTCCTTCAAAAAGATTTTAGGGAGGAGGAAAGCTGTCATTTTTCTTATCCAGCACATTCCAAAGTGCCTAGTACATGGTAGACACTGAATAGATGAAGGATATTGAGACCAAGGGCAGGGAAAGAAAGAACAGACTGATACTCCTTCCCTATGTACAGGATTTGTCGGTTTATTCCTAACTAAGCATCTTTTTGTAAAGTGTGTAGAGCTAATTTGATGCACACTGTTTGTTTGTTTTATACTTTAAGTTCTGGGATACATGTACAGAACGTGCAGGTTTGTTACATAGGTATACTCGTGCCATGGTGGTTTGCTGCACTCATCAACCCATCATCTACATTCAGTATTTCTCCTAATGCTATCCCTTCCCTACCCCGCCCCACTCCCCAGCAGGCCCCAGTGTTTGATGCTCCCCTTCCTGTGTCCATGTGTTCTCATTGTTCAATTCCCACTTATGAGTGAGAACATGCAATGTTTGGTTTTCTGTTCCTGTGTTAGTTGGCTGAGAATGATGATTTCCAGCTTCATCCATGTCCCTGCAAAGGACATGAACTCATCCATTTTTATGGCCGCATAATATTCCATGGTGTAGATGTGCCACATTTTCTTTATGCAGTCTATCATTGATGGATATTTGGGTTGGTTCCAAGTCTTTGCTATTGTGAATAGTGCTGCAATAAACATATGATGGATACTGTTTTAACTTGTAGTTTGGCCCAATGCTTTTTCAAGCTTCTCTTGGTGTTTTTAAGAAAAATTCTCCACATCGAAACACTCTCCTTCCTCAAACAACTCCTGAGTGCTGATGACAGAACAATTTCGTTGTCTGTTTGACTCAAAGTTTTGTCAACTTTGTGGTATATGGTATCCCTTTCATATATGGAATATCTAGTTAGTGGTGCTCTTAATGTGGACAAAACAACAATGGAAAATCCTTGAAACTGGGTCTCTCTATCAGGTCTCCTGAACTCAATTAGGATAAGAGAAAGAAAAAACAGTCAGTACAAAACTCCATCAAGATCTAATAGTTGACAGATCTTATATTTGTGGACTTTTGTTTACTTTGCCATGTTTCCAGGATTGTAAATTGTATTGCTCTTTATGGGTTTCTTGATTTAATTGTTGTTTATATAGATTGCTTGATATCAAGATGGGTCACTGTAACTGTAAACATATTCCCCATGTATCTGGAGTGCCACTTGAAAAAAAATCATCTGCTTACTATCTATTGTAAATTATTAATGCCCTTTGCTGTTGCTTTCTATGGGGATACAAATTCCCTTAAAATGTCAACAGTCGAAACTACAATCAAATATCTTTCATTTTCGCTTCATATTCTATAAATCAGGATGTTTATAAAACAGGTAATTTGTAGTTTTTTTTGGTATCACTTCAGATTAGTGATAGCATTTTGTAGCAAAATATTCCGTGTCCTGTACTCTTTTCTTGTAGGGAAAATATGAAGTCAATGTCAATTGCTGTGATGGAGAGAGATATGGTTCTTCTGTAGGTAAATTCCAAGATACTCCGCAGAGGTGTTTGGGGACTATAGTCTCACTCCTCAAAGCAATTTTCACACACGTGGGAGGAGATTGTGTTCCCCAAACCAGCTGGGCAGCATAACACCTGC
This sequence comes from Ateles fusciceps, assembly GCA_036589455.1. Lineage (NCBI taxonomy): Eukaryota > Metazoa > Chordata > Mammalia > Primates > Atelidae > Ateles > Ateles fusciceps. The sequence goes on along the minus strand of JAZHEH010000857.1, from coordinate 22,520 downwards.
AACTGAATGGCTCTCAAGACTAATTAATGAAATAATGCTCCAGATGCAGTGAAGTGTTATAAATAATTAAAGCTCAAATGTGCCTTAGCAAATATAAACTGACCAATTTTTATATCTTTTGAATACATTATCCTGGCTTTTACAGTTCCTCATTACTTGCCTCACTAGACTGACTCGTTTTCAATTAGTGTGTATTATTCTGGTCCAGATATATTTTAAAAACTGACTTCCTTTGTTTTACTTAGCAGTCACTAAAGTGATATTTATTACTTGTCTAATCCTGTGATTAACCTAGAGAGAGTTTTAAAGGAGCAAATCATAGCGGGGGAATTTCTCAGAAGAACTGCAGTAAAACATCAGCTTATTCAATTCCCATCCTCCTACTCCAAACCCAAATGGAGATGAGATCTTGATTATAAGAACAGTGTAGGTAATGACTTTTTGTTTGCATTTTTACTAATGAAATTATTTGTCACTAGATTTTCATCTTGCAATTAAAAAATCTCTATAATCCCTTCCCTAGAGAACATTAAGGACACCTTCAAAGCTTCCCGAGATTTTCTGGTTAAGATTTAGATGGAAGTAATCAATACATACATTATTAAAAGAGTGGACAGAAAGCCATTATTGCTTGGATGCTGTTGACAAATGAAAAGGCTTGAATAAAGTAGTTTACTTGTTCATTTGTCAGGTCATATATTATGCATGTTCGATTTCCTCAGAAGTCACCACAAAGTGAGAGAGAGGCTTAGAAATTCAATAAAATTATCCTGAAATTATGTTGTAGATTATACATTTATTTAGGCTAATTCTGTTATCAATGCTGGCCTGCTTACATGGGATACATTTTAGTATGTATGTTAGCTTGATGAGTTTTTCTTTGTTTTCTTTTTACAGAAATAGAAAATATCTTTGGGTGCCATTTGTGAATGTCTAAGATTTAAGTCAGCTCTGTGTTAAGAAAATGCATTGTTCCCTAACACCTCTGAAAAACAACAAAAAGTTGGGGTAGAGTGATTTCATTCTAACATTCGATGACCTGGCCTCTTAAAATTTCTAAACAACTTGACTGTTAGTTATATTCTACTCTAAGATGTCTTTTTAGCCATGTTGGAGGAAATAGATATCTTTTGATCTATTCTTCATCATTTTTGTATAAGGTTGATATCCTATGCAGTCATATTTAGGGATGCTGAATAGAAATGACTTAAAAACTTATTTTTAGAACTGCATTCCTAGGCATTTGAGTCTTCTGAAAACTAAGTCTAAGTCTTCCGAAAACTGGCTTTATCATCAAAACTGAAGAACTGAGTCATCTAGGAATTGCTGCTTTTCTTTAATGACTGTAACAAGACGAGGTGTGAATAATTCACAAACTGACTTCTCTACCAAAGTCTTCTCTAATATTTTGATATCTTGACAAATACTCTTTAAAATAGTATCTGTACAGTGTTTTGCCTTTACAAAGCACTTTTATACACATTATACATTTAATTACAAATGATCCCTTGATCTTTTTCTGTGCTCTTCCTTTTTCCCCAAAAAATAAATTATTTTAGGAAAAATTATATCATAACACAGATTCCTAGAATATATTGATTCTTTCAAGAAATTTATTTATGAAGAGCCTACTCTGTGTTAAGGATATGTTAGTGAACAAAATGAGTCTCTGCCCTTATGGATGTTTAGCTTTTAGTGACAGAAATACATAGTAAAACAATAAGTTAATACAAGAAATTATGTCAGGTAGTAAGTGCTATGAAGAGAAAATTAACAAAGCATGAATAGAGAAAGACTGAGGAGTACTGGCCTATGTGAGGAGGTTATTTTGGGGTAAAGACTTGTGTGAGGCTGGGCAACGGTGGCTCATGCCTGTGATCCCAGCCCTTTGGGAGGCTGAAGCGGGCGGATTCCTGGAAGTCAAGAGTTTGAGACCAGCCTAAGCAACATAGTGAAATCCCATGTCTACCAAAAATCAGCCAGGCTTGGTGGTGTGCGCCTGTAGTCCCAGCTACTCAGGAGGGCTGAGGTATGAGAATCGCTTGAACCTGAGAGATGGAGGTTGCAGTGAACTGAGATTGTGCCACTACACTCCAGCATGGGTGACAGAGTGAGACCCTGTCTCAAACAAACAAACAAACAAAACCTGTGTGAGTGAGTGAGTGAGCCAAGGCACCACAAAAACCTTGAATGAAGAGGATTCTAGACAGAAGAAGCACCAAATTCAAAAGCCTAATGGTAAGAACAGGTTTAGAGTGTTGCAGAAATAGCAAGATGGGCTATGTATCTCAGGGGTAGTAAGATCAGTAGACAGTGATAGGTTCTAGAAAGACGGAAAGGCCAGATAATGAATGGTCTTGCAGGCCATAGTTTGGAGGTGGATTTTATTCTATGTGTAATGAGACATCACTGGAAGGCTCTCAGCAGGGATGATGTGATCTGATTTATGTGGTTAGAAGTTGACTCTTGCTGCTATGGAGAATTGACTATAAAAAGAGCGAATCTGAAGACACAGAAAAAGTTAGGAGGGTGGTGAAGTCACCTCGGAAGGAAACGATTACTTGGACTAGAGTGGAAATGATAGATATGGTGAATAATTATTTGATACAAGATATATTTTGAAGGTATAATTGATAGCACTTAAGATAATAGAATGTGGCGCGTGAGAGGAAGCAAAAAAAGTCAAGGATAATTCTGAGGTCTTATGGCTTGAACAAATAAAATAATGATGTTGCCATCTGAGAAAGACTTGGGAATTATCATGTTTGAGGGGATGTGCTTAAAACAAATCAGGGTTCCATTTTTGGATTATGTTGATAGACACAAATGCTATGATTCAGAAATTATTTACCACTTATACTTGACAATCTCAAATTTTGGCTCAGCCTCTTGAGAATGTATACAAATTAATTTGTCGCAGGGTTTCCTAATAATCCATTCATTTTTGCTATCATTTCTAAAGTAATTTCCAAAACTTAAAGTTTAGGATCAATGACCTAAGACCTAATTCCCTAAATGGCCATGGGAACAGATTGAGTTTTCACCAGTGATCCCTCAAGGTCAGCTCAGAACTTAACAACATTATTGTCAGTAGGAAGTAACTTCCCCAGTGATTGTTGGAGGCCAGCCCAGCCTTAGAATTGAGAGTCAGAACAGCCGTTGAAGATGCTGTGTGCGCACTAAACTATTCCTCCGTAGTATCACAGACCTGCAAGCAGGCTGGACTATTCTAGCCCATGCCCTTGATCTCGAGAGAATACAATTTTTATTTTCAAAGACTTCCAGAAAACTAGATCTCAACACAGAGTTTGTTAAACACATTTTCCCCTTAAACATTCAAAAATGTTTTTTCACTGAATACAACTAGATTTTAAAAAAATAATTTCAGGCCTGAAATCCGTTCATTTACTTTTCCATTTTATGTCAGATTTATTCAATTTCATTTATAAATAATATTGTTCATGTTGTTGACTGTCTGAAACAATGGCTAGATATATCTGATACTTCAATTCCTTATCTCACTTTTATTCAGAAGTGGAGTGAAAACAAGATGAAACTTTTCTTCATCTTATTTAGATGATTATGTAGTCGAACTGATAGAAGCAGAGAGTAGAAAAATGGTTGTCAGACGTTATGGGGGGGGAGTTGTTGCTCAATGGATATAAAGTTTTCAGTTACGCAAGATGAAAAAGCTCTAGAGATCTGCTCTATAATATTGTGCCTGTAGTTAACAATACTGATTTCTGCACTTAAAAATGTGTTAACAGGGTAAAGTTCATATTAAGTGTTTATCTCAATAAGAAAAGATGATTATGGCCTTTTCTTTATAGCCCAGATACCCATGTTCATAGCTTCTGTAATACCAGCTCTCTCAAATGAATATTAAGGGAAACTTCTCTTTTTGTTGTTTGCTCCATTGCCTCTTCTTCAAATATTTTCTTCCGTGAACCCCTAAGAATTTGCTTTAGATTCCTGGGGGCAATATTCTTGCCACCCTGCCATGTAGATTTCTGTATTCCTTGCCCTTTTCCAAGACCTCGCTTTTAAGTTAATTGAGCATTGCTTGTCCCTAAGAGAGCATTTAGTCAAATACTTTTTATGTGTTTGAGACTCAATAAATATGGTGGCTCTTTAAATGAAGAAAGTCCTTTTGGTGTCAGAATATATTCAGCAACTTTCTTTACGGGCATAGAAACAATATAGGAGACATAAAAATAAGGTAGAAATAATACAGGAACAAGAATGATGATATAGGATGACAAAACTAGTAAATACAGATCAAGTTACAGATATGACTATGTTAATGTCTTGTTCTATGCCTGCTCAGTAATCATTTGTTGAATGAGCACAAACTGTTGGATCATCCTACACTTCAGAGTCTTATCTAGTGTCCTCTCATCTCCTACCTAACCCTGCAGACTACAGGAAAAGCCCCAAGCAGCAGTTCAAACCATGGAACTTGTGAGTATTCGGACGTAGAAAATCTCCTTTAGAAATCACTAGATTGAAGAAGGCAATGCTAATAGGACCACCTCTTAAGCAAATTCCACCCAGTAACTGAGGCAGTGACACTTAGCTTTGGATCTGGAACATGAATAGACCTAGAATAAGATTGTCTATTTTTCCCAGTTTACACCATTACTTTTTTTCTCATGATTCATGAGTCGAGGCTTTCACCTGAAGCCTGTTTTTCATCTAAATCAACTTGGCCTACATATAACACACTCTGGTTTTTCAGCTGGATGTTCTGTATTATTTTTTTTTGAGTATGGAGTCTTGCTCTGTCGCCAGGCTGGAGTGCAGTGGCATGATTTTGGCTTACTGCAACCTCCATCTCCTGGGTTCGAGCGATTCCCCTGCCTCAGCCTTCTGAGTAGCTGGGACTACAGGTACGTGCCACCACGCCCAGCAAATTTTTTGTATTTTAGTAGGGTGTTCTGTATTTTAGTTAGCAATGTTTATTGAGTATTTACTACATGCCAAGCTATGGCTGTGGTTTTTAAGCATCAATAATAATGCTTAGCAGAGACTCTCAAACTGCCACCATAGAACAGGCCTGTGGCCCATTAATGATCTTAACAAATCGGTTATACTATATGAGAACTGGATGTTAGAACTTACATAAGGTTTTAGCAAAATCCCCACATTTTACAAATGAGAACACAGAGGATCAGGAAGAGTTTATCACCTTCTCTAGATCACTGCAGCCAGGCTCTGGCCTAGCCCAGGCTCGAAGCCCAAGGCTCCTGCCACTTAGAACAGTGCTCTTTTCACCACTTCGGTCTGCCTCCTAGGATGGTTCTGGGAAGTTTGCTTACAAAATATTGGTAGTATTTGTAGTGTTTCATCAGGTTTTATTCTGAAAAACACAAATTTACCATTTCAATATGAGTATAGGTAAAATTGAGCTCCAGGCAAACTCTACACTATTGAAAGACATCTGTGTTTTGAAAAGTATGGGCTTTTATTCACATCCATAGTAATATGATCATAAATCCACTGTCTCCAGGAGAAAGCAAGATAGATTTTTCTCCCTGTAATGTCATTACCTGTGCCCAGAGTTCTCATCTTGTCCCTCTCATGAAGCAAATCAGTACCTCACCTTTCATCCCCTCCACACATGGTTCTGAGCTACTTCTATTTATGGCACTGTTAGCTATTATTGTAATATAAGCAAGAAGGAAGAGGAGCAGAAAAAAATAATCAATGGCTGTGTATGGTAGCTCATGCTTGTAATCCCAGCACTTTGGGAGGCCAAGGCAAGCAGATCACCTGAGGTCAGGAATTCGAGACCAGCTTGCCCAACATGCTAAAACTCTGTCTCTACTAAAACTACAAAAATTAGCAGGGCGTGGTGACATGTGCCTGTAGTACCAGTTACTCAGAAGGCTGAGGCAGGAGAATCGCTTGAACCCAGGAGGTGGTTACAGTGAGCTGAAATCACACCATTGCACTCCAGACTGGGCGACAGAGTGAGACTCCGTCTCAAAAAATAATTAAAAAATATAATCAATAACCTGTTTCTTCTCTATTACATTCAGGTGTTTTTTAAGTTTCTGATTTCTTCCATGGCTATTAGGATTTTCCACTTACGTGGCTTCCAAATTATTACAAGTCAGGGAGCTTTTATTTTTTGTTATCACTCACTTTCAGCTTCACTTTAGAATTGCAAGATTCAGATTCTAAGTGTATAATTAACTGATGGCTTTAGGTAAACACTAATTTACCTGTATTTCAATTTGCATGGGTGAAACGTTCTTAAAAAAAGTATACACCGCAAATATACCTTCTCAACCAAACTATTGATTCCTTAATGACAAAGATTAAGTCTCTACATCTTCCCTACCTTTATATATAATAGGTTCAAAATAAATAGTTTTTGAATGAACAAATTAGTGAGTCAACAGTCATCCAGTTGCCCCAGTACGTAAGGCGTTTTAGTACAATCTACCAGATTGTACCTCATAATAAGTAGATTTACCTTGAGATTTATCATTGCTGTAACAGTGTAGTAGCATACTTCACATAAATCTATTTTGTGAACCTTAAGAAGCTAAAGGAAAATTATCCATGTAATATTTCTAACACTTTCTAATTTGCATGACATGTATTATTTTATTTTCATAGAGGTGCTCTAAGTCTTCAGTATTGCTTCTAATTCTCCTGTATCACTATTTTGGACCCTTGTGTCTGGCTGTCTTGGAAAGGTGAAAAGAAAGGTATGGGGAAGAGGATGTGTTTTAACTAAGATTATTTTATCTGTTCAAGGGATTCAGGAAGTAATTAACATTTGAATGCTAACATCTAAATATTGTAAACACATATTCTGTATGCACGTGGGAGAAGATCTCTAGGTCTGATACCTTTTCTCATCATCACATAAATGAACTGACTTATCTGATTTAAAATATTAACCAAAATTTATATGACAAAATCAGTATATATGAGTATATATTTTCTCAAACCTCATTCAAACAGGCCTTTTTGGGAGACAAGACTCCTAACAAAATCAAAACTCTTGACATTAAATATTCTTGTTTGTCTTTTAAAAAAAAAAAGTCTTCATTTTTCTTTTTTTTTTAAATTGTACTTTAAGTTCTGGGGCTACATGTGCAGATCATGAAGGACTGTTGCATAGGTACATACATGGCAATGTGGTTTGCTGCCTCCATCCCCCTGTCACCTATATCTGGCATTTCTCCCCATGTTATCCCCTCCCCAACCTCCTTACCCCCTGCTGTCCCTCCCCTAGCTCCCCCAACAGACCCCAGTATGTGATGCTCCCCTCCCTGTGTCCATGTGTTCTCACTGTTCAACACCCCGCCTATGAGTGAGAACATGTGGTGTTTGATTTTCTGTTCTTGTGTCAGTTTGCTGAGAATGATGGTTTCCAGATTCATCCATGTCCCTACGCAAGACAGGAACTCATCGTGTTTTATGGCTGCATAGTATTCCATGGTGTATATGTGCCACATTTTCCTTGTCCAGTCTATCATTGATGGGCATTTGGGTTGGTTTCAGGTCTTTGCTATTGTAAACAGTGCCCGCAATAAACATACCTGCGCATGTGTCTTTATAATAGAACGATTTATAATCCTTTGGGTATATAACCAATAATGGGATTGCTGGGTCAAGTTGTATTTCTGTTTCTAGGTCTTTGAGGAATCGCCACACTGTCTTCATTTTTCTTTTTTTTTTTTAATGCAATAAACTATACTACAACATGCAGTTTATGACAAGTTATTAGATACTAAAAGTTTGATTTTCCATTATTTTAATGTAGATTCTACATTGCTTTTTTACTATCTAAAGCCATTTGTTTTAAGCTCCATGCTACAAAGACCACTGATGTTCATTGCCTAGAGCTATGTCCGATACATAGTAGTTGCTTGAAGTTTGTTAAGTGACTAAATGAAGGAGGATCTTACATATAACCGGTTTAAAATTGCATATTATTATTTATAGTTTTTCCCTCTGATCTCCTTGAACCAACTATTTCTGTCTTTTTGTGGGAGTTTTATCCTTTTGTATTTAATCTGAATCTTTTGACATTCTGAAGATATAATCACTTAACCCTCTCTTCCATCCACTTTCTTTCCTTAATTTCAGGCAACAATGTGAAAATAATGGCGCTTATGTCTTTGTAATAACAGAACTTTCTTTGTCTTTTCTTTAGCCGCATTTTAATCCTCAGTGACTCATGTTTAAGAAATGAACTGTGCAGCTGTGGTGGATCTAAGTCCTTGGCAACAACTCGGCGGGCAAACAAGTGGTCTCTCATAATGGATGGTCCTTGGCTTTGAATTATGTACTGTCCAGTTTTAACAATGGAAATGTATCATCAAATAGTGCCTTGGACTTTCTAAGTTTGATGAGACCTTTAAGGTCCATTTCCTTATTTTACAGACCTTGTTCCAACAATTATCTCCGCCTTCTTCTGTCAAGGTCATAACATACATCTTTCTCTGTTAGGGTGACCAACTTTCCTGGTTTCCCTGGGACTGTCCAATTTTCCTGAGACTCTCCTGTTTTTAACATCAAAAGTCTATCATCCTAAAAACTCATTGCTGGGCAAACCAAGCTGGCTGGTTACCCTACTGCTAGCTCCCATCTTTCACTGTCAGTTCAAATCATTCCTGTGCTAAAAGAACTTCTTATCCCTTTATCTTGTTATCTTCTCTGTCCCCCTGTCCTGTCTTCCTGTTTTCCTTCTCAGAAAAAAAATTGAATATGTAATTTTCACTTGAAATATCTACTCCTCTATCCTTCTTCCACTCGCTCCTCAGCTACACCAATTCTGGGACTCCTGCCCTCCACTGAAATTGCTCTCACCACATCTAGTGTTCACTCTGCAATGCTGATCTTGCTTACATTTCATTGGATATGCTTGGTCACTCTCTTCCTCTCAAAACTCTCACTCTCTCCTTGAAATTTCAACACTCCTCATTTCCCCCAATATCTCCACCTATTTGTTCCTTTTTGGTCCTCAGAATATCCTGTTCCTCTGTTTTCCCATTAAATTTTGTTACGTAGGCACTCAATGTATATTAGCTGAATGAGAAAATGACTCCTAAGCCTTTTTTCTTCTCCTCAAACCTCAGACTTTAGTATTTCCTTGTGGAAGGAATGTTGGCTTTCCTAGCTGAGTATATCACACTCCCTTACTCTGTTCCCCATGCACAGAACATCCCCACACACATACCACCATGTTGTGTTTTTAATATTACTCTTTAATAATTTTATCCTGAATGAGCATGAGGTATCCTGGATCATAGACATATTTCATTTAATTACCTTACGGTAAACATTGTTGCTGAACCTTTCCTTTGCCCAATGACTTCCCTCCAGGGCGACATGATGAATGCTGATGAAACATTTTCCTACTTGAGTGGCTAGATACTCCATAGGTGACAGACTAAGAAAAATCATTTCCCTCTGCTTATAAAGGAGAAGGAGGCCGCTATCCCTCTCTCCTTCTAAAAGCTTCTCTGTGGAAACATAATGGGCCTGAGTACTAACTCCAGCTTCTCCAGAAACCAGCTAGCCCTATAAGTCTCACATTTTACAATCTAGAAATGTTTCCAAGTTCTGGGCTTTATATTTTTTCTAATGTAAATACCTAGAGAGATACCTACTCCAGTCTCTCCAACGACGTAGAGTTTAGCTTAGGAACCTATCCTGAGCTATAACCATTTGACCCTCTTGGATGAGAGAAACCAACTAGACAAATGGCTACAGATCTAATCCCCATGTTGTGGGAAGCTCCTCAGGAAGCTAGAACTTTCTGTAGGTAAACTGAGACATCAGGAAAGTTTATTTCCTCAAACTTAGTTGATTTGCACCCAGCATTTGCTCATCTATGTAACCTAGAAACTAAGAGTCATGCTTGTTCCTTTTTGTCTCTTCTCTCCAGCATCTATTCAGTCACCAGATCTTCACACTTCAGATTTCTAAACATTTCCCTATTCTATCCCTGTCATTTTTCCTGTTACCATTGCCCTGAGTCAGATCCTCATAATCTTGCACTGAATTCTTACAATTGCCTCATTATCTCTCTTATTCCATTTCTGCTCTTCTCAAATACATACTCTGTATTTATGTCAGGAAGAGCTATTTCAAACATACATATTCCTGTGCCACTGCCTTGGTTAACATCGTTCAGGGGTTCCTGATTACCCTCAAGGCAACACTTAAGCCTCTTAGCAGACCATATATGATCATAGAGAGGCAGAGCTTCAAATTCTGGTTTAAAAATCTAATATATTTCCAGATAATGATACCGTCTTTTTCATCTTTGGACATCCTTGTTGTTTATGATCTAGAAACACTGGCCTGCCTGAGATACGGATACATACCATACTGTACTATGGCCTATGTCTCTACACTTGCATTTTCCTCCTCTTGGGATGTCCTCTAGCATACTCTTCCTTCAATAAGTCATGTTCATGCTTTTGAATTCCATGTGATTACTGACTTCCCCTAGAAGCTTTTCCCAATTTTCTTCCCCATATTGTACAAGTCTATAGCACTGTCTGCATTGTATTGAAATTATTTATGTGTTTGACTCTCTCTATTAAATATTCAAAGTTCCTAAATAGAAAGGGCTGTTTTGCATTCAACTTTGTATTTCCAGTCTCAAGTACAACCACTGACACACAATAGTTCAATAGAGGTAGCCATTATTATTTTTATAATTAGTAATGTCAGTATCAATTGCCTCTAGTCAGGTCCAAACAGAGACACTAGACAAAATGATAATTTACTTGAAGCTGGAAACCTTAAATGTATGAAAAAAACACAAGAATACAACAGCTGTTTACACATATACACACAAATGCATGCGTACACACACACACAAACACACACAGAGATTTCAAGTGAAATATTAGAAGAATCAGCTTTATATGTAAGCAGAGTAAATAACTCACGTATCCAGCATGATTTTAGGGTACAGAAATATCCTATTATTCAGAAATTACTTCCCTATCTATAGGCTGAATCCTAATATTCCACTTACAGAACTCCAGCATTTTGGTTCAAACGACTTGCCTCTCTCTGTTGAATTGTAAATAACTGTGGATGATGAATTATTTTGCAAAGTGTCAGACTCAGGATTCTTTTGAATGGTGAACATCACTAAGATTTTATTAATAAATGTGTCATACAATACAGCTCTGAAACACTTCTGTAACATAATGGTGTATCTGACATTCAAGGAAGAATACTGCTAATTTGTTTTTCCCCCAGTGACAGAACAGGGCTTAAATTCAGCAGGCAACATTGCTAAAAGTAAGACAGAGTTGGAAAAAAAGTTACAAAAATAAGCCCTTGATCAGCAAATATTATTACTGTTATTGTTAAACAGATATGTTAGCATTTATGTAGCATGCACTTAATAGTTTTATTAATACCCTCACTTCTGAAGATCAAAAAATCTGGGTCAATAACTCTCTTCAGTGGTGTCAGAGTATCTGTTAGTTAGTTTGTCCTAGGCTCATGGTATGCCCCACATCCTTTTAGCACTCGATTATGTATGAACTTACTGTTTTCACTCTGCTTCTAGTGTTAATTTTCTCCTTTTTTGAGGGTCCAGAAACTTTTTGAAGGCAAGAACTATTCATTTTGTTTTTCTCTTGATCCCCTGGATAAAGCAAGATTAGAGATTAAAGATTAATTCCAGGTCTGTTCATTTATAGAAACTTCTGCCCGCAATTCCTACATCCTTAATAGCTCAAAACATTTCTACTATTCTTAAAGAGGTCACAATGGGTGATGTAATGGCTATTTTTCAAAAGTATTGAGATTTTTCATTTAGCTTACTTGCTTTATACCTTGTCAGATATTTTGACAGAATTAACTGGTGATGATCAGTTGGATTAACTGTATACTTTAAGATAGCCTAAGTTCCTGTAAACGGCCCTTAGGGCTTCCCATTATGTGCTGGATATCCATTATTTGGGGTATGTTTAAGTCCTCGGTAGCCATCCTAGAGTTTTGTAATATATACCTTGCAACTTTAGCTCTGGGTTTCAAGTATGACTGTCAGATTACATAAACAAAGCACTCTTTTCTCAGTGAGAGGGCATTAACTATCTGAAATGTTCCCCCCTTCTCCCCAGAATAGCTTTACAAACACAGTGCTTTCCTCGTTAACAGATAGACCCATATAGCCTTTTTTAAAAAATCATTTTATGACTATCGGTGTATAAATAAAAGATAGAAATTGACCTGGGAGTTTCATAAACAAGTTCTGAGCACCCAGGATTAATTTTGAGAAGATGCCACAAGCCAAATAAGCACTTCTTTTCATCTCATTTCACAGGCCTTCAAGAGGGAATTGAAAACTAAAGAACCTGTAATCATGAGTACTCTTGAGACTGTACGGATATTTCTGACAGAGCAGCCTTTGGAAGGACTAGAGAAACTCTACCAGGAGCCCAGAGGTAATTGGATGTGGAACTATAATAACATATTGATAGAAGGATCAGTGGTGACGGAGCAGCCCATCCATTCTTGCTGCCAGGGTCTGGATAGCTCTCATATTTTCTAGGTTAAATAGAATCAATTCAAATTAAACATAGATGTTGAAAAAAATAAGGACTCATAAACCACCACGCATAAATCTGTTTGCACATTCATAAATAAACATTAAAAGAGATTAGCAATGAGTCATTGGAACATCTAGAAAATAATAAAGAGAGTTATCTGTGAAGAGGAATTTTATTGTTACAAAGACTACCAGTTAATTTTCCATTTAAGAGCTTGACTGAAGTAAATTAGAGCTTGTCATATGCATCCTAACATTTTTCTCCTCAATAGCTTAAATGAATCTTAAATTATCTGATTGATATAAGGTAGAAAAGATTCACTTAGGAAGACATACTTTAGGTGTTCTGCACTGTATCAAAATGTATGCCAAAGTATAAAAAAGCCATTAGTCAGTAGGTTGCCCTCTTGTTAAACTGTGCTCTTTCTTTCTTCCAGTATGACCTTTTTGACAATGTTTAAAAAAGAAAACAAAAATGAATGTGGCCTAAAACTTTGTCATATTGCCAATTTAGAGCTGCCTCCTGAAGAGAGAGCCCAGAATGTCACTCGGCTCCTACAAAAGCAGGCTGAGGAGGTCAATACGGAGTGGGAAAAACTGAACCTGCACTCCGCTGACTGGCAGAGAAAAATAGATGAGGCCCTCGAAAGACTCCAGGAACTTCAGGAGGCCACGGATGAGCTGGACCTCAAGCTGCGCCAGGCTGAGATGATCAAGGGATCCTGGCAGCCCGTGGGCGATCTCCTCATTGACTCTCTCCAAGATCACCTCGAGAAAGTCAAGGTACCGTCTACTTCTTTGCTTCAGGGTCCTTTGGGAGATTCAAAAGAGCTTCTAATGTGAACTTGAGTGCAGTGTGATCTTCCCCACAAAGTTAAAGCTAGAGCGCTTAAGCAATAGAAATCAGTCCATCTTTCACAAATTCAGTCTTCTTTCACATGGTATTTTCTCCAAGAGAAGACAGTGATCTAATCATCTGTCTATCTTCATTTATATGAAATGAAATACTAAAAAGTTGCAGCGCAAAAAATCATTTTGACTTTGCTATTAAGTGATTATAACTAAGTAGTCTGTGTGTATGTTTGTGTGTGTGTGTGTGTGTATGTGTGTACTGCTTGTGTTACTTAGTATCAGAATATAGAAAAATAAAACACCTAATCAAGAGCCAGGAGTCTAGGTGTTGGCCCTTTTGCTAACTAAATTATATGACCTGGGTAAGTTATGGTACGGTGAAATAAAGCCGTTAATATGTGGCCCTTCCCTTGGAAGGCAACATTTGTAATACAATTTCAACTTTCATTCGCTCACTGCAGACATGAGGGAAAATCATTGTATATTTGGAAGAACACTGTCTACAAGACCAAAGTTAAATTCCCTTGCGGTACAAAGATGGCAAATGTAGTCTATAGAAAAATAATTTATATATATATTTAGGAGCATCATTTTAAAATCAGCAACTACTCATCTATTGTCAAAACCACAAAAGTCTTCCTAGATTAAAATTCAAAAGAAGTTAAATTCCCTCATGCACTCAGCATGTTTGCCAGCATCCTCAGCATCTTCATTCCAGAAGTTGTCCTCTTCCTTGGCTTTCATGGAACTGTTCCATCCAGGTTCTTCTTCCAATATTTTCCTAGAGTATTCACCTACCCGCCTTTCAAATATTATTGTGCCCACATTTCTAACCTTGGCCTAATTCTCTTTAGATTGTTTAAACCCTCTCTGTTTGAGATGGCATGGATGGTGATGAATCTAAATCTCTAGTCCGCATCTTTCTTCTGATCTCCAAACCCATATGGCATTCGAATCACAAATGCAGCTATTCTGAAACCAAGTTAATTTGTTCTCCTGTTTTTCTATTTCCCTACTGCTATCCCCCCCTCCTATCTGACCTTTTTTTCCTGTTTCCTATTTCAGTTAGTGAATCATCATCCAACAAAGTTTCCAGGCTGGAAACTTTAGGTTCATCCTTAAACCCTTCTGCATTTTCACTGACTGCACATGATTGCTCATGTTACCTGAGAATATCTCTTTTATCTTTTCTCTCCTCTTTTAACCAATGTCCTTTTTAATCCCCAGCATCTTTTACCTAGATGACAACAGTATACATCTTTAAATCCCATTCTCCACTCAGTATGCCTGGTATATCTCAGATACTGCATTTTAAATGCTTGGTGAATTAATGGATGAATAGTTTCTTTGCTGATATTCCTGCATTATCTAGCCTCTTCCAACTCCAATCCAAACTCCTTGCAGGAGAATGCTTGCCTAGAAAATGAAATCTAATGAATAAGGAGATTAAGTGGCCCTTTCTTCCTATCCCTGGCTTACCTTCTAGCGATCGCTCCATTCTCCAGACCATTCAATACATTCTGCCTATATCATGTCTTTTTCCTAAATATGCCATCATATATATATTAACTGCCTGCCTTTGCAAATGCTATTTTCTGTCTAGATAGCCCTACCTTCTCTACTTGGTGAATTGCCATTCAACCCTAGAGGACCAGGCCAAATATTACCTATCTTTGTTGTCTTTCTTAGTGTGTACAACCCTCAACTCCCACCAAGCAGAAGAAACTGCTCACAGTTATACTCTCATAGATCACCAAGCATGCTAAATTGTCTCACTTAAATTTCACATGTATTGTAGCAACTTATGTATTTTTTTTTCTCCCAAAGAAAGTGAGGTTGCTAAGAGCAAGGATCATGCTGTACATCTTCGGGCTCCTAGCCCAGTGCCAGCAACATATAAGGAATCTCATTAAGTACCTCATTCATTCACTCAACAACTGTTTATGAGCCATTATGTAATATGCTCCACAGTTAGTTTAAAAAAAAAAAACAGTCTTCGTCTTTGCCTTCATAAAGCCTATGGTCTAATGTTGAATTGCATAGTTCTTCATTAAAATAGTAGGTAAAAATTTTAAAAAGAAAACATTAAAAACTTGACTCTAATACTTCTAAAATCCCTTCCACCCTGACATTTTATGACCCCATGTCTTTAACATTGCTGTCTACTGGAAAACTAAAAATTTTGAAATGTATTACCTAGTATTTTTAAAGCATTAAATATATTAATTTTATTCAAAAATATAGGGACTAATTTTTACAGTCTTTATCCAAAAATGAGAAATAAGTTAGGAAAATGTCCCAGTGGAGCTAAATTAGTTAATAAATCAATTAAATTACTCAATACATAGGCTATAGAGCAGACATAAGGGATTATTTTTAGCCATACCTGTCACACAGGAGCATTTGTAAGATACTGAGTATGGATGGAGAAGAGAATGTGTACAGCATAATTTAATAATCAAAAATAACTAAAAGCGTAACAGTTCAAGTATAAGCTGGCCTTCACCCAACCCTATCTGCGGTATACTTTTTAGTTTCCCTGTCTTATATCTGTTCTTACCTTAAGACAATCTTCATTTTCCATACCCCAATTGGTAAAACTCTCATTCTGATCCCAATAATAGCAAAACATATAAACATTAAACATACATTTCACAAAAGTATATTTATAATTAAACACATCTATATTTCTCAGACACATATAGGCTTAAGTTATGGTACTTATCTGAATATTTATGTACTGATAATAATAGATGTGATCTGTTTAGGGCTTTTGAACCAGTATTATATTTTATGCATGTTTCAAATTATGAATTACATGAATTCATATATATTTATCTCCCTCAGTAGCTCTTCTTCAATTTTGCAGTGGAAGTAAATCATTTTTCTCCATTGCATCTTATTGGCACTGGGTTTGAAACTCTGAAGCTTTGGTGGTAGTAGTTTACAAGGAGTGAATTTGATTAACTAAAATTTATTTCAGAAAAAAAGTAGAAGTGTACTTGAAACCACTATTCCAATTTTTCCACTCAGCAATTTAAACCCTCAGAGGCTTCATTCTGTAAGAACTCAAACTGATAACTAGGCAGCTAGCCAGAAAAACATTTTATATACCCATATCAGTTAATTTTCATCACCCCTAGAGACTCTATCATAGTACCCCACTCCATTCTGATCTTATGTGTTAAAGAAGTTATTATTCCAGTGACTAAGTAATATGTGTTTCTGTGAGATTTAGCATTCTATAATTGTATTAGCAAATGTGGCTTTGGATTAAAGAATGGGTTAAACAACAATGACTAAGTCCCTGGACTTTATGGAAATGGCATTATTGCTAGCTGATCATCTTCGGGTGATAAACATGGTAAATTAACAGATGGAAACAAAATATTAATATTGACTACATTGCTCACTAAGACAATCTGAGCCTTCCAAATATAGCTTCCATAGGAAAAAACAGTAGAATAAAATTTTAAGTTTTAAATGCTTCTTTACTTTTAAAATTCATGATTTATACTACTAATCAAAGATTCGAAGGGCAAGATAATGACTTTTCACTTTTACTGAAAATAGCACCAGCACTTATTTGACTAGACAAATATTCTACTTTCCTTGTAATAGGGAGTAAGAATAACTCTTTGAATCACTAGGTGCTCCACATAGATCTATAAGTGAAATATATAAAGGCTTTAATAAAGTAGAATAACTTTTAAACCTATAGTCTGGATACAAGATTTTGTTCTTCAGAACAATCCCAATGTGAGAAAGTTTGTGGATTGTTGTTTTGTAATGTTTTGTTTTTGTTCTAATAAACCATAGTTTCTCTCTCTTTTAATTGTTATTACTATTACTTATTTTTTTTTTAGGCAGAGTCTCACTCTGTCACTCAGGCTGGAGTACAGTGGTGTGATCTCTGCTTACGGCCACATCTGCCTCCTGGGTTCAAGCGACTCTCCACCTCAGCCTCCAGAGTAGCTGGGACTATGGGCGCCTGCCACCATGCCCAGCTAATTTTTTTTTTGTTATTTTTTTTAGTAGAGACACGGTTTCACCATGTTGGCCAGGCTGGTCTCAAACTCCTAACTTCAGATGGTCCGCCTGCCTTGACCTCCCAAAGTGCTGGGAATACAGGCGTGAGCCACCACACCCAGCCTATAAACCATGGTTTCTCCCATAATTCTCAGCAGACTGATACAAGAACAGAAAACTAAACACTACATGTGCTCACTCATAAGTGGGAGTTGAACAGTGAGAACACATGGAAACAGGGGAGGGGGAACATCACACACTGGGGACTGTCGGGGGTTGAGGGCTGAGGAGTAATAGCATTAGGAGAAATACCTAATGTAGATGACGATTCACCCAACCACCATGGCACATGTATACCTATGTAATGAACCTACATGTTCTGCACATGTACCCCAGATCATAAAGTACAATAAAAAATTTAAAAAATAAAATAAAAACATAGTTTCTCTATACCAAAAGTGGTACATCATTCTTGAGCCAGGAATATTTCACTGTCCTTAGTTTACCTGCTGAGTCTGAACACAGTTTTCATACACTGTAGGTAACTCTCCCAGGTTGCCATGTTGGAATATGCAAATTTGTCACATCTATGTAGTTATGCATATTGCATTTTTGTCAAACTTTTAACTTATATTTCTTACTGTGAAAAGTCAGAGGGCAGGTATTGTATGAGTTTTTTAAGTTCCTATGATGAAATGTTTTGATTAAACATTTTTAACATTCAAATTGAGATTGATTTAATGATGTGTGTAGTAGGCCAGAAATTATGATGAAGCAACGATGCCATCCTTATTTATCTTCAGTATTCACATCTAAAATTTTAAGAAGAAAACTGGCAAATCCATCTTTTTAGGCTTAACATCCTCAGTCCCTGTGGCTTTGGGTTTTTTTGAGAAATTTGTCAAAGAAATGCTATCTTAGAATTTGACATTAAGGAAGCCAAGCATATTTCCTCTGAATATATAATGAGAAATGTGATATAATGTATTAGAATTTCATCTTCACTTTGGCAAGTAAGACACTTGCAACCATGTTCATACAACTATCTTCCCTTATTGCTTTTCTCTTCTTAACCCTGGTTCTAAAGTTTTCTTCTTATTTTTTTAAGTTTGTTGTGCTTCCCATTAATATGAGTCAAGTCACCTTACTTGATTTCTTATATATGAGTTATATAAAGAAAACTTATCTTTTCTTATAGAATTAGGGAATGAATGGACAGAACCAACATGACCAGGGCAACCCTAAAAATCATTCAAAACATGTAAGCTCTCCCAACTCTGAATAAACTAATGACATCTTCATAATGAATAAGGTGTACTGCCTATAGTAGGAAGAGAGAAATTTATTAATATTTTGTACATTGTTAAAGAACTACAAATTAATTGCTGTGTGGAGACTTTCATTGTTGTTGCACAAATGCTATGTGTATTAAGTAAGCTTTTGATGGAAAAGAACAAAGAAAGAAAAAATATTTAATCCCTTATAAACCTGGGTTAAATATGAAGCTAATTCCTATTATATGGAGTAACCGGGGTTTTATCTAGTTTACAAAGCATACAATTGCAATGTTTAAAAGCATATGATTTGATAGACATATCTGAAAATATGTCTATCAAAAGCCATATTATAGCAAAGTGTCGCTCCATACTTTATAGTATATTTTTAATAGAATATTTATGTACTGGTGATAAGAGATGTTGCTGGGTTTCTAAACCAGTGCTGTATTAAGAATTTTATGCTATTGTAAAATTATGGATTATATGAATTCATATATGTTTATTTACTTTCAGTAGCTCTTCAATAGAATGTCTAGGCTTTAACAGAGCTTAGAAACTTAAGTAGGAATTATTCATCTTTAAAATCCTGAAGAAAGAGATGGCTGGCAAGATGGCCGAATAGGAACACCTCCGGTCTGCAGCTCCCAGTGAGATCAATGCAGAAGGCAGGTGATTTCTGCATTTCCAACAAGTCCCAGTCAGAGGCTTATAGATAAAACTCGCATCTCCCTGGGACAAAGCACCTGGGGGAGGGGCAGCTGTGGGTGCAGCTTCTGCAGACTTAAATGTTCCTGCCTACTGGTTCTGAAGAGAGCAGCAGATCTCCCAACACAATACTCGAGCTCTGTTAAGGGACAGATTGCATTCTCAAGTGGGTGTCTGACCCCTATGCCTCCTGACTGGGAGGCACCTCCCAGCAGGGGTTGACAGACACCTCATACAAGAGGGCTCCAGCTGGCATCTGGCGACCAAGCTTCCAGGAGAAGGAACAGGCAGCAATCTTTGCTGATCTGCAGCCTCCACTGGTGATATCCAGGCAACCAGCGTCTGGAGTGGACCTCCAGCAAACTCCAGCAGATCTGCAGCAGAGGGGCCTGCTTGTTAGAATGAAAACTAACAAACAGAAAGGAGTAGCATCAACATCAACAAAAAGGAAGTCCACACAGAAACCCCATCTGAAGTTCACCAACATCAAAGACCAAAGGTAGATAAATCCACGAAGATGAGGAAAAACCAGTGCAAAAAGGCTGAAAATTCCCAAAACCAAGACGTCTCTTCTCCTCCAAAGGATCACAACTTCTCACCAGCAAGAGAACAAAACTGAATGGAGAATGAGTTTGACAAATTGACAGAAGTAGGCTTCAGAAAGATGGGTAATAACAAACTCCTCTGAGCTAAAGGAGCATGTTCTATCCCAATGCAAGGAAGCTAAGAACCTTCATAAAAGGGTAGAGGAATTGCTATCTAGAATAACCAGTTTAGAGAAGAACATAAATGACCTGATGGAGCTGAAAAACACAACACGAGAACTTCATGAAGCATACACAAGTATCATTAGCCAAATCAATCAAGCAGAAGAAAGGATATCAGAGATTGAAGATCAACTTAATGAAATAAGGTGTGAAGACAAGATTAGAGAAAAAAGAATGAAAAGGAACAAACAAAGCCTCCAAGAAATATGGGACTATGTGAAAAGACTAAACCTACATTTGATTGGTGTACCTGAAAGTGACAGGGAGAATGGAACCAAGTTGGAAAATACTCTTAGGATATTATCCAGGAGAACTTTCTCAACCTAGCAAGACAGGCCAACATTCAAATTAGGAAATACAGAGAGATACAACAAAGATAATCCTCGAGAAGAGCAACCCCAAGACACATAATTCATCAGATTCACCAAGTTTGAAATGAAGGAAAAATGTTAAGGGCAGCCAGAGAGAAAGGTCAGGTTACCTACAAAGGGAAATTCATCAGACTAACTGTGGATCTCTCTGCAGAACTCCTACAAGCCAGAAGAGAGTGGGGAGCCAATATTCAACATTCTTAAAGAAAATAATTTTCAATCCAGAATTTCATTTCCAGCCAAACTAAGCTTTATAAGTGAAATGAAATAAAATCCCTTACAGATAAGCAAATGCTGAGATATTTTGTCACCACCAGGCCTGCCTTACAAGAGATCCTGAAGGAAGCACTAAATATGGAAAGGAACAACCAGTACCAGCCACTGCAAAAACATACCAAATTGTAAAGACCATCGACACTATGAAGAAACTGCATCAACTAATGGGAAAAATAACCAGCTAGCACCATAATGACAGGATCAAATTCACACATAACAATATTAACCTTAAATGTAAATGGGCTAAATGCCCCAATTAAAACACAGACTGGCAAATTGAATAAAGAGTCAAGACCCATCAGAGTGCTGTATTCAGAAGACCCAGCTCACATGCAAAGACACAAATAGGCTTAAAACAAAGGGATGGAGGAATATTTACTGAGCAAATGGAAAGTAAAAAAAGCAGGGGTTGCCATCCTAGTCTCTGATAAAACACACTTTAAACCAACAAAGATCAAAAAAGACAAAAAACAGCATTACATAATGGTAAATGGATCAATGCAACAAGAACAGCTAACTCTCCTGAGTATATAGGCAGCCAATATAGGAGCACCCCAGATTCATAAAGCAAGTTCTTAGAGACCTACAAACAGAATTATCACATATCCCTATTATTGATATCCCTATCATCACACAATAATAGTGGGAGACTTTAATACCCCACTGTCAGTATTAGGCAGATTAATGAGACAGAAAATTAATAAGGATATTCAGAACTTGAACTCAGCCCTGGACCAAGCAGATCTAATAGACATCTACAGAACTGTCCACCCCAAATCAACAGAACATACAGTCTTCTCAGCACCACCTCACAGTTACTCTAAAATTGACCATATAATCAGAAGGAAAACACTCCCCGGATAATGCAAAAGAATGGAAATCATAACAAACAGTCTCCCTTAGACCACAATGCAATCAAATTAGAACTCAGGATTAAGAAACTCACTCAAAATCACACAATTACATGGAAGCTGAATGACGTGCTCCTGAATGACTACCAGGTAACTAATGAAATTAGGGCACAAATAAATAATTCCTTTGAGACCAATGAGAACAAAGACACAATATACCAGAATCTCTGGGCACAGCTAAAGCAGTGTTTAGAGGGAAATTTATAGCACTAAATCCCCACAGGATAAAGCAAGAAAGATCTAAAATCAACACCCTAACATCACAATTAAAAGAAACAGAGAAGCAAGAGCAAACAAATTCAGAGCTCACAGAAGACAAGAAATAACAAATATCAGAGCAACACAGGGAGATAGAGACACAAAAAAACCTTCATAAAAATCAATGAATCCAGGGAACTGGTTTTTTGAAAAGATTAACAAAATAGATAGACCACTAGCCAGAATAATAAAGAAGAAAAAGAGAGAAGAATCAAATAGACACAATAAAAAAATGATAAAGGGGATATCACCACCATCCACAGAAATACAAACCACCATCACAGAATACTATAAACACCTCTACACAAATAAACTATAACATCTAGAAGAAATGGA
Source organism: Ateles fusciceps (assembly GCA_036589455.1). Lineage (NCBI taxonomy): Eukaryota > Metazoa > Chordata > Mammalia > Primates > Atelidae > Ateles > Ateles fusciceps. The sequence goes on along the minus strand of JAZHEH010000857.1, from coordinate 191 downwards.
TAATTCCTGGACACATCATCCTCCCAGACGTAAACTAGGAAGAAGTCAAATCCCCAAATAGACCAATAACAAGTTATGAAATTGAGGCTGTAAATTAATAGCCTACTAACCCCCAAAAAAAAGCCCCAGGACCAGACAGATTTACAGCCAAATTCTACCAGAGGTACAAAGAGGAGAGCTGGCACTATTGC